>CM033752.1:1511853-2711853 GCA_019671005.1 Hibiscus mutabilis
ACATCCAAGTTGAATGAGAATGTCTTGATTTCATTCCGCCTATAAGGGTTAACTTTGCTTCAAGAAACGTCAAACTTTGAAGTGCTTGATCGACACCCAAATGAGGGAAGGATGGGGCATGGTGAGATAGTGAGATTAAGAGAGCCACCTTAAACGGGGTAAAAACTAGGTAGGGTTGTTTCTCTCAAAAGCCTATTAGACCAGAAGAAACTATATATTTGCATATATCTCCACAATGCCCAACATCTTCTAAATATGCGCTTCATTAGAGTTGATCACTTGCAATTTGAAGCAGATGTGCTATGGTGTTTGATATTTTGGGGGCAAACATGTTTTAAAAGGTTTGACATTTTCTCCCAAAATTTTTGATGTTTACCATTTCCCCCAAACATTAGTTTTTAAAATGTTTGGCAATATACTTCGAATTTTGTTTACCATTCTCCAAACATTAATTTTTAAAAATATTTAGTCCTTTAAAAAATAAAAGAAAAAGATGTTTACCATTTGTTCCAAACAATGTTTTCAAAATGTTTGGTATCCCTCAAGTTTGATTTTCAAAATGATTGTTATCTTTTCAAACAATCATTTTTTTTGAAATATAAACAAGTAAATTGCCTTTTGCATTACTTTAAAATTGAATGATGATGAGATTTAAAGCACAGGGATCGAGAAATGGTTCCCGTCAAGAGGCAGCAAGAAGATTGAGATTAAGTTCAGAACATAGAAGCATTTTGCTCACCCTGATGACGAAGCTAACAAATACTCAGAATGTTGGGTCAAAGGAGTTGGAAGGTAGCCGAGCTCATGATCGAGTGGGGCAATGCAGAACATGAAGAATGGTAAGAATCTCTGCACATGCATGATATAGAGTTTGTTTGTGAAGCGGGCAGAGACCCCGAAGAAGAAAGGCAAGTGCTCGTGCAAAAGAACAATAGCGGGTACTCATTTAACAAAAATTGACAGAAATAAAGATCAAAACTGAGCATACTGCAAAAAGAAAGGAAACGGAGAAATCTGAAGAATGACTTTTCAGGGCATAGGATTTTAAAACGTGTCTAAAAGAAAAAAAAAGAAAGAAAAGAGAGAGAGAGAATTATATCGCGAAAAGGTTAAAAGACATGAATCAGATAAATAACTGATCAAAGGGCATACTGCAATAGAAGAGAAGAAAGGAAATCGAGAAATAACCTTCCAGAGCGTAAGACTTTAGAAACGAAAAAAGAAGAAAAAAAGAAAAAGAAAGAAAAGAGACTGAGAGAAAAATGATGATAAAAAGAGAAGAAGAAGAAGAAAGAGAGAAAAGAGAGAAGAAAAAATAGAGAAAAAAGAAAAGAAAAAGAAGAAAAAGAGAAGAAGAAAAAGAAAGCACGATATTGCATGCATCATATAGATAGAGGCATGTCAATTTTTGCTTGTTTTTAGGCAGGTTTTTGAAGAATAGTCAAAGAATTTACTAAAGAAAGAAAAGATCAGCAGCCATAGCAGCGTGAGGCTAGACGTTAAATCCTTTGGGTCATCGGTAAGTCCTTCGGGCACGGTGTTAAGACTTTCAGGCCACCAGTAAGTCTTTCGAGCATGGTGATAAGTCCTTCAGGCCATCATAAGTCCTTCGGGCATGATGCGGCAGCCATAGTAGCGTGAGGCCAGACGACGGTAGCCATAGTAGCGTGAAGCCAGATGTTAAATCCTTCAGGTCATTGGTAAGTCCTTCGGACATGATGTTAAGTCCTTCGAGCCACCATTAAGTCTTTCGAGCATGGTGATAAGTCATTCGGGCCATCAGTAAGTCCTTCAGGCATGATGCGGCAGCCATAGTAGCGTGAAGCCAGATGACGGTAGCCAGAGTAGCGTGAAGCCAGATGTTAAGTCCTTCAAGCCATCAGTAAGTCCTTCGGGCATGATGATAAGACCTTCGGGCCACCAGTAAGTCTTTCGAGCATGGTGATAAGTCCTTTGGGCCATCAATAAGTCCTTCGGGCATGATGCGGCTGCCTTAGTAGCGTGAGTCCAAAGATATCAACAGCCTTTTAAAAAAAAGAGAAAGAAAAAAAAGAGAAAAAGAAAAAAGAGAAGAGAAAAAGAAGAAAAAAAGAGAAAAAAGAAAAAGAGAAAAGAAAAAAGAAAAAATCGAAGATAAAGGTTATATAAAGGAGAAGCCTATATTTTCGAGCCCCTAGTGAAAGGCTCCATATAGGAAGAGCCCTAACTCCAGAATCTCAAAGAAGAACCAAAGGTGAAGAAGTTCTATATAGGAGAACTTACAAGCCTGAAGATTCGCCGAGGAAAAGCGGAGAGTTCGGAAGAACACGTGATTACAAGTCGTGAGTAGGAAGTCGGATAAAAATGAGTGCTTTTGGTCTTTGCTTTGTTCTCATTTCACAAGAACAAACAAAGAGGGGCAACTATAATCACTCATTTTTATCCGGTTTGTGAATATTATTAATATAATAATTAAAAGGTATTATTATTGCATGTGGGCGTGTTATACTATGTGTTTATATGTACGTGTGACTAGCGTATATGAGGTATGTGTGTGTGATGTGTGAATGCATGTATAACATATGTAGTGTATATACAAACACATTTATAATGTTGTACGTAGCGTGTGTGTTTACATCTTATGTCACGCCGATTTTGTATATATGTGTACGTATTAGTAATTATTTATATGTATGCTCGTATGTTACATGTTTGAATATTTGATTAATTTGCATGTATGTTGTGTGTATATATAATGTGTATATCTGCATTAGTTATGTGTGTGAGTATATATATGTTGGTATACGTATGTGTGTCCGTATGTATATGTATGCATACTTGTATGTCATTAAATGTTAGTGATTTGCATGTACACGTATTGTATGTTCGTGTGTGTATGTGTTTGTATTATTGTTATTATTATCAATATTATCATTAATGTTATTATTAATGGACTAACTTAAAATGGAACCCATAAATTATAAACCCAAAAAATAATAATTAAGGTCCAGTCCTTATACAAATATAAGACCCAAGTATATTTACATGGCCCATCTCGGCCAAGCCCAAACCCCAACCTAATTAACTAAACCCTAGAACCAAGTCTGATGACTTTTCTTTCTTGCAGCCGCACTCATCTTGGTTGTTGGATCAAATATGGAGCCAACGGTCCAGATCCATCCAAGGTGATCATTCATCTACAGCGCGTGAAGACCACTTGCCGTCAATTATCCGCCACGCGCTACGCGCGGTGGAGCATCTGCGGGACTCTTTCGCACCATTAGGCGCCACGTGTTATCGGTCCAGGCTGTCCAAACCCCAAGCAATCCTAGCCGTTGGATCAGATCTGATCCAACGACTAGAAATAGATCTGACCGAATGATCACCACCACCTTACCGTCGTACCAACCACCAAGCATGGCCGAGCATCGCCAAAAACACAAAGAAATATGGATCTGTCAGTACCAAACCAAACCTAATGTATTATGTATTTTATTTCTACCAAACAAAAAAGATCAGGATATGTATCAAACTCAATATGTAATCGAGAGGAGTTTCTCGAAAAATAAAAAAAGAATCAAGTTTCAGTGGTAACTCTTTCCTTCTATCTTCCTCTCTTTATGCATGTAAGAAAATAAAAATAAGTAAACAAAGGGTTTTTTACCGGTGACGTTTTGTGTCCTCCTTGGCCGGCAACAAGCCTAATATGGTGAGCCGTTCAGGGAGGAGCATCATCTGTTTCAAACTTTCGTTTCCTCTTTTGCTTGTCGGTTTGAAAAAAGGGTTTGTTCTTTTTTGGCTCAAAGTTGAAAGGGCTAAGAGTTTCTAGTCAAAAAAGGAGTGTAAAAATTGTTTTTTAGTTCAAGGTTGCCGGGGCTCTGGTCGGTGAAGGTTGGAGGTGGCTATTACGACCGAAACTCACCGGAGACCGGTTGAGCACGACGGTGCAGGGGGTGGTTTTTCTTGGGTTTCCTCGGAAAAAAAGAGAGCATTCTTAGGGTTTAAGAAATAAAGGAAAAAAATGAAATCAGGGGGTCTGTTATTGGTTTTATAGAGTGAAAATAAAAAGGAAATGGGCAAATCCCCTCATAAATACCCCCGTATTCTGGCAATTTTCATTTCTGTCTTGCCCTTTGGGTAATTTGCAAACCTGATCCCTGTGGTTTTTCGAAATCTTTTAATTTGGTCACCAAATTGAACTGTATTCAGCTTTTAAAAGGGGAAATCACCCATTAAGTCACTTCGCATTTTTGAGTTTTGCATTTTAGGTTTGCCCCTTCGTTATATTGCACATCTGGTCCCTTTAATTTTTGTTCGTTTTACAATCCCATCCCCGAATCGTTGTTTTTAATTTCAGCCTCCTGTTTTACTTCTATTTCATTTCAGTCTCATTTTGTATTTTAAACATTCATGTCTCGTTGTTTTATTTTATTATTTATTTATGTTTTCAGTATGTTTATGTGATTGATTATATTTATATATGTTTTGTTTATATCATATTTATTTATGTTTTTAGTATGTTATAACGTGATTTTATGTTCTAATTTAGTTTGTTGGTACATGCCTATTTTATGTGTTTTAGTTTAATTTGTGTAACATGCCCACATGTTAGCATGCTTTTTGTTCATTCTGTTTCTTTGTGATATCATGTTTCCTTGCCTTTTATCTCTTTCGTTCATCGTGTATACATATGTTTGTTTTGGATGTTGTCTTAGTTCTTAGCATGTAGCATGTTTGTGTATGCTAACGTAAATTTCCATATCCTTCTTTTAAGGTTACATGGTAGTGTGTTTCTTACATGATGTGTTGTTTTTTATTTTAATGTGCACATAATTGGCCATATGTTAAGTTTTAATGTGTTACCATGACATTAGTGTTTTATTAATTATGCATGTTTAGTTTGGTCGTTTATCATGTCTATGTGTGCCTTAGTATGTATTGTTTTGTTTTGCATTTTAGGCCATACGTCAAAATGGGTGTTGTTTGTCAAATAAATGCCATGCACGTGTTGTTTTTGTGTTTTTTTATACATATGCTCAAGCATGTTAGGATTAGTTTATTTAAATTTTGGAAGCATGTTTTTTTCTTCTTTTCCATATTTGTGTTTATGTTTTGTGCTCATTAGGGTATGTTATGTTTTTTTTCTTGTTTATATACTTGTTTATTTTATTTAATTTTGCAAAATTCATGTGTTTATGTTTTTTATATACCATGACAATGTAAATGTTATTATTTTTTCTTTCTAAGGTTGCAAAATGGAATATAAATTGTCAATACGGTGCCCTTTTATTTGAGCGTAAACGGGGCCAGTATCAGGCGTAGTGATGGTGGTTGGGCATTTACTCTCGGATAACGGGGCCTTTAAAATCTACTCGTACTTATAACCAAATTTTAAATTAATCATCATTTTAATCTGGAAAGTCTAATATTAATAAAACGGTAATTATTAAAGTACCAAATTTGGGCGGTGTAGGGGTGCTAATCCTTCCCCATCCGTAACCGACTCCCGAACCCAACAATTTTTAAATCTCTGGTTTTACGGTGTCCGGCCTACCTAAGTGGCCGGTGGCGACTCCATTTTCAAAAAAATACGGTTTTTACAACATCCCACGGAAGATATTTTTTTGAAAAACAATAGATAAAACTCTTTTTTTAGCGAAACGGACATCGCTACAAGTGGCCTTTTATTTATCGTATATTTGCTTTTCTATTTCTATATATAGTATTCCCGGCCAAAACAAAATAAGCATATTTTTTTGTTTTACGCCCCATAACTCTTCCTCAGCCAGGCTTGGGCAGAATAGCAGAGCAAGTACAAGTATTAGTAGCATAAAAGTGCACTCCTCGTCATTAAATTAATGTGTTTGCTCGCGATAATTGTGGCCTCTCAGGAGAATCGATGACTGCATCTTTGAGGCATTTGCTAGTACTAGTACATCTGAGAATTCTTAATTGGCTGGTTGTAAATAGCCCCGGGACTATGGAACAAAGGATTATCTCGGACACCTACACCAAGGTATTGACGGTGATTCTCAAATATCACAGAACAGAATGTGATACGATAAGATAGAATGCAATAGAAACAAAGATACAGGGAATGAGTTACTTGCTCTTAACGGTCAAAGTGAACTCTTTCATTCTGAATTCTTTAATTCGGAAATAATCAAATCTCCTCAAGTAGGATTCAAACCTACAACCAGTCAGTTAACAGTCGACCGCTTTACCGCTGAGCTACTGAGGAACAACGGGAGACTAGATATCATAGAGTTCAATTCTCGTTCTCAACCCATGACCAATATGAACTCGAAGTTTCCTTCGTAACCACCGGAACTTCTTCGTAGTAGCTCCGTTCCATGCCGCATTTCATAGGGAACCTCAAAGTGGCTCAATTTCATTATATTTCATCCAGATCCCAATTCCATTTTTATATTGTCATTGACATGACATAAGAGATGTCGGTTCTAGTCTATCTTTTTCTATTTCTATATATGTATATGGAAAGTTCAAAAATCATCATATAATAATCCAGAAATAGAAAAGAAAAAAGGGAGGTTAATGATGATTTTAAAATCTTTTATACCAGGGAGTCTAAATTCCTTATGCATGAACATAATCAATTTGGTCGTTAAGGTCATAATCTATTATGGATTTCTAACAACATTATCCATAGGTCCCTCTTATATCTTCATTCTACGAGCTCGAGTTATGGAAGAAGGAACCCATAACAAGGTATCAGCAACAACTAGGTTTATTGCAGGACAGTTCATGATGTTCATATCAATCTACTATGTACCTCTACATTTAGCATTAGGTATACCTCATACAATAACTATCATAGCTCTACCGTATCTTTTGTTTCATTTCTTTTGGAACAATCACAAAGACTTTTTTTGATTATGGACGTACTACCAGAAATTCAATGCGTAATCTTAGCATTCAATGTGTATTCCTGAATAATTTAATTATTCAATTATTCAACCATTTCATTTTACCAAGTTCAATGTTAGCTAGATTAGTCAACATTTATATGTTTTGATGCAACAACAATATGTTATTTGTAACAAGTAGTTTTGTTGGTTGGTTAATTGGGCATATTTTATTCATGAAATGGGTTGGATTGGTATTAGCCTGGATACAACAAAATAATTTTATTAGGTCTAATGTACTTATTCGATCTAACAAGTATCTTGTATCAGAATTTAGAAATTCTATGGCTCGCATTTTTAGTATTCTCTTATTTATTACCTGTGTTTACTATTTAGGTAGAATGTCGTCACCCAGTCTAACTATGAAATTGAAAGGAATTTCAGAAGCGGCAGAAGTGGGGGAAAGTGAGGAAGAAAGAAACATAGAAATAGAAACTATTTTCGAATGGGGGTATAACCAGGAACAAGAGGTATCCACCGAAGAAAATCCTTCTCCTTCAATTTTTTCGGAGGAAAGGGTGGATCCGAGCAAAATCGATGAAACAGAAAAGCTACGAGTGACTAGAAAGAAAAAAAATGAAAATAAAAATAAAGGACAGACACCACTTTCCCTTTAAAGAGGCATACTATAAAAATAGACCAGTTTCTGAAACTTCTTACCTGGATGGGAATCAAGAAAGTTCAAAGTTCGAAATATTAAAAAAAGAAGATAAATATATAAATATAAATTATAAATTGCATAAAATTTAAAAAATTTAATTAAAATAAAATAAAGTAGTAAATTAATAAAAAATGAATACATAAAATAAATACAATAATAGATAAAAACGAGATGCGACTCCCCCTACATATTTTATACTTTCTCCTACAAAAAAAACTTGCAATGCCTACTCCATTTGTAATCCCATCGATTACTCGCCTATAAAAAATGAGTTAGTTCGGCCAATCCTCTTATACCTTTTGTTAAGGATATTGAATAAAACGTATCTATGTAACCACAATTATATGACCAATCATACATCAAATATATTATTTTATCTAAGAAAATTCTTTTAGGACCCTTTTTCGAAAACGAATTTAGTAAGTTCAAATTTAGTAGAGATTAATAAAAAGGCTTGTATAAAAGGAATGCTGTAAATATTCCGAAACCAGCTATACTCACTGAAAAAGTTGCATTTGTTAAAAATTGATACGAATCTTCAAAATCATTTGAATTTTTATGTAAAAGATTTATAGATGGAGTTAATAGTTTAGATAATATATCCAAATGCATTCCTTCTTGATTCAAAGGAATTGCTATAGCTCCGACAAATAAAGTAAATAGAACCAATATAAACATAGGAAATAACATAGTATTATCTGATTCATAAGGATAAGAAAAAGCCTTCTTGTAGCCAAAATTAGTAGTAAGAGCCCTTTTTTGACATTACCACCAATTGTATATGGCTTCTCGTTTTTATTCATTGTTAATAAAGGAAATAATCGAAAATTTCTGTTAATCATTTTTTGCTCTTCATTACCCCATAGTTTTATTGAATAGAAAGAGCTATTTTTTGCCACTATATTTTTGAAAATGAATGTTTAAATGTCCTTCAAAAGTAAGTAAATACATCCGAAACATATAAAATACTGTTAATCCGGCGGTGGACCAAGCTATTATTGCAAAAATCGGTGAATACAGCCAACTGTCACTAAGAATTTCATCTTTGGACCAAAAACAAGCAAGGGGTGGAATACCACAAAGAGAAAGAGTACCTATTAAAAAAGCAATTTGTGTAATGGGTGCATGCTTTCTTAAACCGCCGATCAAAACCACATTCTAGCTTTTCTCTGGTGAATACCCAACAACAGCTTCCATGGAATGAATAATTGATCCAGATCCTAAAAACAACAATGCTTTCGAATAAGCATGAGTAATCAAATGAAATAAAGCGGCTCGATAAGACCACATACCTAAAGCTAACATCATATAACCCAGTTGGGACATTGTAGAATAGGCTAACCCCCTCTTAATATCTTTTTGAGCAAGAGCTAAAGTAGCCCCTAATAATATCGTTATTATACCTATCAAAGATATTAGATTCATTATGTAAGGTATAACTATGAAAAGAGGAAGAAGGCGGGCTACAAGAAAAATTCCCGCTGCTACCATAGTGGCAGCATTTATAAGAGCCGAAATAGGAGTAGGCCCCTCCATGGCATCAGGTAACCATCATGAAGAGGAAATTGTACAGATTTAGCAACGGTGCTGGAAAATAATAAAGATGCACATAAAGTATCAAATAAAAAATGAACCTCATTATTATAAATCAAGTTATTAAATATTTCGAACAAATCTTGAAATTTGAAACTTCCCGTTATCCAATAAAAACCTAAAATTCCTAATAATAAACCAAAATCGCCTATCCGATTAGTTACAAACGCTTTTTGACAAGTGTTTTCCACAGCGGTTCGTGTGAACCAAAACCCTATTAATAGATAAGATCACATTCCAATGAATTCCCAAAAAATATAAATTTGTATCAAATTCGAACTAGTAACTAATCCAAACATTGAAGTATTGAACAAACTCATATAAGCAAAAAATATCAAATATCCTTGATCATGAGACATATAATTGCCACTATAAATAAGAACAAAAATTCCAACAGTAGTGATTAATATTGACATAATAGAGGTAAGTGAATCAATAAAGTAGCCAAACTCGAAAGAAAAATCATTATTGATGGTCCAAGACCACACATATTGATAGATAGAACTTCCATTTATTTGCTGAATAGACAGATCGACCAAAAAAATCATAACTATACATAACAATAAAATATTGGGAAAAGCCCACAAACGACGAAGATTTTTTGTTTCCGTCGGAAAAAGTAGGAGTCTGATTCCTATTAAAATAGGAATCGGAAGTGCCACAAAAGGTATGATCCATGAATATTGATATGCATGCTCCATAAAAACTTTTTTTATTAGTCTTTCTTAATTAATCGTTTCTAATTCACCGGCTCTTATTTCTTTTGATTGAATGATTGAAAGGGAGCAATAAAAAAATCAAGATATTACAAAGTTAACTGTAATTTTCTATTGTTAATTTTTTTTAATCTTTCTCAACTATTTCAAAAATATTCAAATTTCGAAGTTAGAAGTAATCAAATGATATCGCTGAGTTACTAATTTAAAAAAAAGAATTCTTTTTATTTCAAAATTATGTATCCTTTAACAGATTAACTATGAGTCTCGTTCGAATTTGATTGAAAATTAAAATTGGGTATACTCTCTCTTCGATCTTGACCAATTACCAATTAATAGAAAAAATTAAAGTTTGAGTAGGTAGATAAAACGGTTTTTTAGACTTTTATTTTGATGTATTTTTCATGTATAAATTCGAAATGGAGATGGATAAATTCTAAACGTAGGAAGACAAAAAAATAGGCAGAGTATAGAAAAGAAGACCTTTTTTACGTTTTTTTTTATTTCATCAATTTTTTATATATCATAATAGATATAGATCCTAACCTAACCTATATCCTATAGATTTGAATGGAGATATAGAAAAGAAAGGTACCAATAAATTAAATAAAAATTCTTCTTTTTTTGCTGGATAGTGTATGGAATATAAATAAAAAAGGTTATATCATATTTTTTTTGTTCTAGAATAGAAGCATTTTATGTGATTTTCCCATCTCTATTAATTTTTATGAAATTTGTATAACATTTGTATAGTATATATATAGTTATAATCTAGAAAATCTATAGGAATAGATAAATAATGACATAAAAAGACCGATCATTTTTTTTGTTTTAAAAATAAAATAGATGTCTTTGACATCCAACTATAGCATTGAATAACCTTTTTTTTAATGGAAGTTCCAAAAAGCGTACTTCTAAATCAAAAATGCGTATTCGAAAAAATGTTTGGAAAAAGAAAGGATATTGGGCAGCGTTGAAAGCTTTTTCATTATCGAAATCTCTTTCTACGGGTAATTCAAAAAGTTTTTTTTGTACGACAAATAAATTTGGAGTAATCTGAATTAGTTTAACTCAAATAAGATACAAAGGTTTTCTTTTTGAATTAAGGTTTTCTTTTTTGAATTTTTGAATATCTTTTTTTTTATTTCCGGGGGTGGGGATTCTTATTTTCCCCATCGCCCATTTGTTATGATAGTGTTAGAATAATTTTTTATTTTTATAATATTGAATTTTGAATAAATAATAATAATAATTTTGATATTTATACTATATGGGAGCACATACATAAGAGCTTTAACTGGGTTGTCGAAACTAATCCATTAAATTAAAAATTAAGTTTAAATTTTGTAACTTTATGAATCATTATTTCTCTGAATTACTATATATCCTTCCCTTGTTTTCAACCCACTTGAGAAAAAATCCCTTTCTAATTTAGTGGATATACAAATAATGTATCAATTTTAAGTGATATAAAAAATCCTATGCTTGTATAAGAAGATGAATCAAGATATATTTTTAGAATTAGAAATTTGAAATACTTTTTTGAAGTATGGTACAATTATGACAAGAATCGAAACGCTTTTTATATAACGTAACGTGTACAACCCAATATCTAGTTGGTTTGATTAATCCTTAAAACGTAAAGTCCTAACGATTAATACAAAGCTATCCAAATTACATAAATCTTTTGAAATCGTTGGATGTGGTGCTCAAATTGCGATCTTTAAAAATCATATTCTTTCATTCATTCATTCATTCAATTGATAAACATTTTTTATGGATTTATAAAAATCATACAAAAGAATGAGAAATGAATCATTAAAAAATGAAAATGATAAAGAACCCTTTTTTGTTTTGTTGAATTTTATCTATGAATTGAAGTTACAACTAGTTAGTTTCGTTACAATAAAGGAGTTCTCTTTTAGGAAAACACAAACTAAAAAATCTCTATCG
The DNA here is from genome assembly GCA_019671005.1 of Hibiscus mutabilis. Taxonomy (NCBI): domain Eukaryota; kingdom Viridiplantae; phylum Streptophyta; class Magnoliopsida; order Malvales; family Malvaceae; genus Hibiscus; species Hibiscus mutabilis. Next base: position 1,523,682 of record CM033752.1, read on the forward strand.
ACGAACTAATTAAATAAAATGATATGATAAATAATAAAGATTCCTTTTGAACCTTCAAATTGCTATTTCAACGAGTTTTTATTCATCAATTAAATGTTTCCTAAAAAATTATATTATACATTGAATTGACCCCTTCACTTTCAATCTCGACGATTGAATAAAAAATGGGTTATTATGATTTCGAGCAAGCCGCTATGGTGAAATCGGTAGACATGCTGCTCTTAGGAAGCAGTGCTAGAGCATCTCGATTCGAGTCCAAGTGGCGGCATAGTATCTTCTAAAAGAGATAGAATAAGTCCTATAATGAATTTTCCTGATTTCCATTCCATAAAATCGAGAAACCCTCACTTTTTTCATCATTTTTATGATTTTTTCAACTTTAGAGCATATATTAACTCATATATCTTTTTCAGTTGTTTCAATTGTAATTACAATTCATTTTTTAACCTTATTCTTATTAGTAGATGAAGTCTAGGACTATATGATTCATCGGAAAAGGGTATGATAGTTACCTTTTTCTGCATAACAGGATTATTAGTCACCCGTTGGGTTTATTTAGGACATTTCCCATTAAGTGATTTATATGAATCATTAATCTTTCTTTCATGGGGTTTCTCCCTTATTCATATGGTTTCCTATTTTAAATTAAAAAAAGCATAAAAATGATTTAAGCGCAATAACCGCACCAAGTGCTATTTTTACCCAAGGCTTTGCCACTTCGGGTTTTTTTAACCAAAATGCATCAATCCGCAATATTAGCGACTGCTCTCCAATCCCAGTGGTTAATGATGCACGTAAGTATGATGGTATTAGGCTATGCAGCTCTTTTATGTGGAGCATTATTATCAGTAGCTCTTCTAGTCATTACATTTCGAAAAGCCATAAAGATTATTCGTAAAAACAATAATTTATTAAATCAGTCATTTTCATTTGGAGAAATCCAATACATGAATGAAAGAAGCAATGTTTTACTAAAAACTGATTTTCTTTCTTCTAAAAATTATTACAGGTATCAATTGACTCAACAATTGGATTGTTGGAGTTATCGTATTATTAGTCTCGGGTTTATCTTTTTAACCATAGGAATTCTTTCAGGAGCCGTATGGGATAATGAGGAGTGGGGATCGTATTGGAATTGGGACCCAAAGGAAACTTGGGCATTTATTACTTGGACCGTATTCGTGATCGATTTACATACCCGAACAAATAAAATTTTTGAAGGTGTAAATTCCACACTTGTGGCTTCTATGGGATTTCTTATAATTTGGATATGTTATTTTGGGGTCAATCTATTAGGAATAGGTTTACATAGTTATGGTTCATTTACATTAACATCTAATTGAATTGACTAAAGAGGCTAAACCTAACAAATCCTAACGGAGGACATCGTATATATAAGAAAACTTATTGTAAGCTGTCAAGAACCTTTTGAATCAAGTAGTGGAGTGATTCAAAAGGTTCTAACAAAAACCAAAAATGTCTGATTAAAATTCAATTTAACTCTTTTACCCTTTTTAATTAACTTATTTTTTTACTTAACTTAAACTTAAGAGAAGAAAAAAAAACTTATTTCTTTTTTTTCTTTTTCATTGTACAACGAATTTTTTTAAAAAATCATAGGATTACTTTTTGATTTTTTGTTTTATTCATGAAAACTATCTATAAAAATAATTATATAGAATAGTTTCGACCTTCTCACCTGATAATGAGAGGACGAAATCCGGATAAATACCAATACCTATTACGGGTAGAAAGATAGAGATCGAAACAAATAACTTTCGTGGGCCAGAATCAAAAAAATAAGAACTTAGAGCATTAAATAGCTTGTATCCATAGAGCATTTGACGTGACATAGATAATGAATAAATAGGAGTTAATATCATTCCAATTGCCATTACGAAAGTAATTAGTATTTTTGGCATTAAAAAATATTTTTGGCTGGTAATTATTCCAAAAAAGACTATCAATTCTGCAACAAAACCACTCATGCCCGGTAATGCAAGAGAAGCCATCAATAAGATACTGAACACCGTAAATATTTTTGGAATGGAAATAGCCATTCCGCCCATTTCGTCGAGATAAACAAGACGAATTCTATCATAACTCCTTCCTACCAAGAAAAAAATGCAGCACCGATAAATCCATGAAATATTATTTGTAAAATAGCTCCGTTGAGTCCCGTATCAGTTATAGAACCAATTCCTATAATTATGAAACCCATATGAGATACGGAGGAATAGGCTATTTTTTTAAATTCCGTTAACCAAGAGATGTTGAAGCTGCATAAATTATTTGTAGTGTACCCACTATTATCAACCAGGGGAAAATATGGAATGAGCATGGGGTAATAATTCCATATTGATACGAACTAATCCATATGCTCCCATTTTTAATAAAATTCCGGCTAGAAGCATACAAGTACTGCAATGGGCCTCCCCGTGGGTGTCTGGTAACCACGTATGTAAGGGTATAATCGGCGATTTGACAGCAAAAGCAATAAGAAATCCAATATAGAATATTCTTTCCAGTGCGACAGGATATGATTGATTAGCTAATGTTTCAAAATTTAATGTTGGTTCATTAGGACCGTATAAACCGATACCCAAAACTCCTATTAATAGAAAAATGGAACCCCCTATAGTGTACAAAATAAATTTTGTAGCCGAGTACAGACGTTTCTCTCCCCCACATGGATAGAAGTAGATAAACGAGAATTAATTCGAACTCCCACATGATGAAAAAAAATAAAAGGTCTTGAGAAGAAAATGATCCTATTTGACCACTGTACATTGCTAGCATCAGGAAATGAAATAATCGTGAATCTCGAGTAACTGGCCAAGCCACCAAAGTGGCTAAAGTGGTGATAAATCCTGTAAGTAAAATAGGCCCTATAGAAAGTCCATCTATTCCCAATCTCCAGTAAAAATAAAAAAAATATCCATTTATAATCTTCCGCCAGCTGGATTAATGGATCGTCCAATCAAAAATGATAACAAAATGCATAGGTTGTTAGGAGTTCGAATATGCATATACACATTGTATACCACTTAATTAACTTATTTCCTCTATAAGGAAGAAAGAAAATTAAAGAACCTGCAGATATTGGTAAAACTACAATTATTGTTAACCAAGGAAAATAATTCGTGGTAAAGACAATATACGCTTAGACCAAAAAAAACCCGTGCTCAAAAAAAATCTTTCTGAGCACGGGTTTTTCAGTAAAAAAATGGATTCAAAATGTATTCAAGTGGGGTTTTCTTTTTTGGAACGTATCAATAAGCTAGACCCATACTTCGAGTTGTTTCATGCTATAAATAAACTCGAACGCTCAAGAAATCTATTGGACAAGCGGATTCACATCTCTTACAACCAACATAGTCTTCTGTTCTTGGAGCGGAAGCAATTTGCTTAGCTTTACATCTATCCCAAGGTATCATTTCTAACACATCGGTGGGGCAGGCTCGGACACATTGAGTACACCCTATACATGTATCATAAATTTTTACTGAATGTGACACAGGATCTATAAATTTTTTAACATCATGAAATTTCAATATAGTAAACTTGTAAATGAATTAGTATAGTTAAACACCAGATGAATCGACGATTTACCAGAAATTTTCTAATCAATTTCTTTCCTTTGGGATCAACTCATAAGAAATGACCAAGATACTTTGATTTCTTACGTTTTCGAAAACATGATGTAGATTCCAACATATTGGATGTGCTAATTCAAATTGGTGAATCTTATGATTTAATATTATTAATATAATATTACTTATTCAATAAAGTTGATTGATTGATACGCATTGATTTTCTATTACGATAAATCGAGGAAACAATAGCTGATCTAATAGCTGCTTCATCGGCTGCAATAGCTATAACAAAAATTGAGAAAATATTTCCTTTTAATTTCCGACTATCAAAAAATCAGAAAATGTTACAAAATTTATATTAATCGCATTCAGTATAAGTTCAAGACACATAAGGGCCCTAACTATATTTCGACTCGTGATCAATCCATAAATACTGATAGAAAATAAATAGGCACTCAAAACAAGTATATGTTCAAGCATCATTGAACAACTCCTTATCAATTTCGATTCATTTTAATATGAACAATAATTCAACGGTTAATATGAACAATAATTCAACGGATGGGATTGACTAGAATATAACAAAAAGAATATATTGGAAATATATCGAATAAACGAATTTCTATTTTATGCATGGGCAATATTCAAATAGAATTCAAAGAAAATAGATGCGATAAGGCGGAAAAAAGTTTAATTTTGATTGTTTGCTACTCCTAGTTAGAAAGAGAAAGATTTATTACTGACGAGCCACATCAATTACACTTATCAAAGCAACTAAAAGAATTATTGAAATGAATTCAAATGGAAGAAAAACATCAGTTGCTAAATGAATTCCAAATTGTTGACCATTACTTATCAAATCTTATTCTATAATTTGGTTTGATCTTGTAGTCCAAATAATCTCGTACCACGATGTATCTAATATAGTAGTAATTAGCGAAACAAGAATACTTGTACAAACCAACGAAGTAAGGCCGTTCCCAATGGTCCACAGAATAAAATCTTTATAATATTCTGAACCATTCATGAACATCACAGCAAATAGGATTAAAACATTTATGGCTCCCACATAAATAAGAAGCTAGGCAGCCGCAACAAAATGAGAATTTAAGAGAATATAGAATAAGGATATACAAACAAGAACCAATCCCAATGAAAAGGCAGAATAGATTGGATTGGTAAGAATGCCACCCCCAGGGCCCCTAATATAAGACCCGATCCCAAAAAAACTAAAAGAAAATCATGTAGTGGTCCAGGCAAATCCATTCTGTGTAAAATAAGAGATAAATAAATCGAAATGCTTTTCATGATCTTATTGACCCAACCAGGAATTTTTTTATGATACGTTCCTAATTGAATAAAATCCTAATCTATTAGGTGTAAATTGCTCTAAGTACAATTATTGTAAGTTTTGTTTTTGATTCTTTTTTTGTTTGTTCGAAAGATTCGAAAGAAAAGGGTATTTTGTTTTTTAAAACTATATATTTCGAAATAATTACGAATATATTAATAGATTTTTAATAAAAAAGAATCTGAAATTCTTATCAACCAGTTAATTTGTAATTGAATTTTTATTTATTGGCCTAGGGCCTCATTCTTTTTTAATTCAAACCAAACATTCTTTAAACTTAAACCAAACTGGAACTTTAAAAGAATTGGAAATTTCTCTTTAATAGAATATGAGGTTTACTTACTCAGTTTTTCTTAGAATCGAATTCAAAATTGTTCAAATCGTATAATCGTCAATTACTGACATTGGTAAACGGCCCAAAGCAATTTGATTATAATTCAATTTGTGACGGTCTTAAGCAGAAAGTTGATATTCTTCAGTCATTGATTAACAATTTGTTGGACTTTACTCAACGTAGTTACCACAAAATATACAAATTCTGAAATCAATACTGTAATTGAGCAATCATTTTTTTAATATCCATTTCAAATTTCCAATCAACAACAGGTAGATCTATAGGGCATACACGAACAGGGTTGGACAGAGATTGGAGTTTGGGAGCTCTATTCTTTAGTTTAGATTATGTTTTTGGCCCATTTTATCCCCCAGCAACGTTGTAATGCGTTTCGTAATCTCCTCATATAGTGAAAGAGGTTGGGAGCTCATCCAAGGCTCAAGAGGGGAGGAAAGCTTAGAGCTTTGGAGGAAAGTCTTGTGTTATCAGCTAAGCTAAGGTTAGTACACTACTAACTCTCATAGTTTCCTGGAAATCATGAAGTTAAGCTTTGAAGCATGTTTTGAGGTTTTTGGTCTTGGTATGGCTTGTGTGGTTGTCAATGGAAAATATTGAAATTGCGATTATAATGGTTTAAAAGCGGTAGGATTCCACTTAATACTATCATCTTAACTTGTAGGAATGGTTTGGGGTATAACCATGAGGGTTAAATAGGGTTTCCAGGTGAAACCCATACCTAAAGTTCAAAAATCGGTATGGGCATAACGTATCGGTATGCCTTAGTGAAATAGGGGAAGGGTTGTAAGGGGTGTAACGGTACACCTCCCCGTGTATCGGTACCCCTTGCAAGTCAAGAATTCCAATAACATTTTCGCGTACCGGTACGCATGAGGCGTATCGGTACGCATTTTTACATTGCCTGGGAAAGGCTTAGCGTACCGGTACACATATATGGGAGTACCGGTATGGGTGTGGATCGGTACGGGGCGATCCTAGTACCGATGGTGCGTATCGATATGGGTTGAGGCGTATCGGTATGGCTTGTGAGTCCAGTTCTTTCAATCTTAAAACGAGTATCAGTACTCATGGGTGAGTATCGGTACCTAGAGGGGAGTACCAATACCCATATAGGAGTATCGGTACTCGCTGGGCATTCTACCCAAGAAATTTAACCTTACATTTGAGGGTTCTATAATTTGAGACAAAGGGCCCTGGGGGTCTTTTAAGGCGTAAAATGAATACTAAAACTGAGAAACTGATATTTTAACCCCGTATGAGAAATAATTAGCTAATGACTTGGTAAAATTTGGGTAAACCGTGTGAGGTAGTAACCCATAGGGATGTTAGGAGGATCAATCGAGGTTGTATGGTAAATTAGGGTCATTGTTGTGTGCTGAGGGACGCCTAGGTGGTCGAGTCATCCCTTGTTATTGGGATTTGGATAACCTAAGTGTGTTGCAACACCTTGAAGAATTCTCGAATGTTAGATCTCGATGCTTTGTGGACGCGGGCCTCATTCGAAGATGCTTGATAAGAGATTCCGAGCATGGATGTAGTATCTTGATGCTTTGTGGACGCGGACCTCATCCCTTTAAGTATAGGATCCTGATGATATGTGGACGCGGGCCTTGCTCAAAGTGTAGGATTCTGATGCTATGTGGACGCGGGCCTCACTAAAGTGTAGGATTCCGATGCTTTGTGGACGTGGACCTCACTTAATGTGGTTGGTGTTATCTGTGTGATGTTAGGTAAATTTATGAGGTTCTAGTATGAGCTCTGTGCGTAATCATACATTCATAATGCCATGTGTTTAGGGGGTTATGGTAGCGTCATTGTTATATTGCCATGATATCATTCCTATTGCATTGCTTTATTTATAATTTGCATGAAGCATGGTTTAGTGGCGGTGTATCCACTGAGCTTGTTAGCTCAGCGTTTGGAATCGTTATTTCCACTCGCAGGTTAATAGGTTATCTTGAGGCTTGAAGGAGCACCATCAAGGTTTGGATTTCAGCATCGACTCTAGAGGTTGAGTACAAATACTAGATGTAATGGCCTATGTATTTTGTAGGACCCTATATGTATTTTGTAACTCTTATTTTGTATTAATTGGTTAAAGTTGAATGTTTTAATATTTGTAAGTGGAGCTCCGTAATTACTGTTTTAAACAACTAGATTTGACTATGTTTTCGATGTATGGATTTATGTTTTTATTGGACTTATTCTATTGGGCTTGAAAAAGGAAAAATTTTAACGGTATGGATTTTTGGCTTAGGGCCCAACTGTGACATAAGGGTCAAGGGTGTTACACAATGTATGTAGTTCAAAGCTCAAGAGCTTTCGGAATGTCAAAGTGTTTGTTTATGTTTCTTGAAGGAGTCGTTAGAAATTCTTCCCTATTGAGAACGTGAGTGGATGTTAAGGTAAGACCGAGTTAGACATTGATGTCGATCACCTTTATTAGAGGATACCGACCCAATTGAGAAAGTCGGAGGTTCAGTTGTAAAGGTGCAACTTGAACGAGGTTTCTTTTATTTGAGTGTTTCACCCAAGGGAGAGCCGGGCTTATTCGTTGGTAAGAAGTTAGTTTGTGGAGGTGATGCTTAAACCTTTGATAGCTTGTTAAGTGGCAATGAGATACTGTTACGTGTTTCCTAAGGTGTATGAGTCGTTTAACCGATTGTGAAGTACACGTGTGTTATTCCAAGATTGATACGAGAATGAGATATTTACGGGTAAAGTGTTAGAAGCTAATATATTTGAAATGGATTTTGAAATAAAGATTTCTCTCTTTAGGGCATGTCGTGATAACATTTGATGTCTGTAGTGACATTTTGTAACTCCCCGGTTTTAGAGCTTAGCGGTTTGGTGGTTTATTAAACGGTCCAATGGACCGGAGTAGGTATTCGAGTCAATTTTAAGACCGTATATTTTTCGAAAAGATAAAAAAGTGGGAAAATATTTAAAAATCATATTTTAATATATATTGATTTTTTGGTGGAATAAATTTTCGAAAATGGAATTTGGAAATGTGACATTTTGGTTAGTGACCAAAATGCGAATTTTGAAAACTATTTTAAAGTGACTAAAATGAAAAGGGTCAAATTCTTAGAATCCTTAAGGAGCTAAATTACCAAGCTTTTGCTGGTGGTTTCTCCCTTCAATTAAATCATCTTAAACATGTGTTTTAAAGGTGGTTTAAGATGGATTAAAATATCTAAGTTAGTTATTAGCTTTTAAAGAAAATTTACATAACTTTTTCCTAAACCTTTTCTCTCAACTTCTTTTCTGCCAAACAATCAGAATTTCATCAAAATCCAGAGGTGAAGGATTCTTTTCACTCAGATTATTGATTTTAACTTGATTCTTTAACTTTGTTTTGCAAAATCTCATTGAAATCTTGTGTTTTCTTATCTTTTCACAAATCAATTGAGGGAGAAACTTCACAATATGGGTAAGGTCCGAGATCTCCTCTATTGTATGGTTCTTTATTGAAACTCCCAAGCATTTGATCCTTGTTTTTCTGTTTCCAATCTGATTTTGATGATTTTTTAATGTTCAATTGATTTATTTGGGGAAAATGAGTTAATTCACGGATTGGATCTGATTTCCAGTAAGTAAGGTTGCTTTGTTTTATATTTTGGATGTTTAATAATGTTGATAAGTGAGTTTTATCTATGGAATCCCGAAACTTAAGAATCTATATTTGTTTAGGTTGTTAGTTTTGTGGTGTTTTTATGGTTGTAAGGTTGCTGTAGGTGGTAGGTTGATTTGGATCTATTTTTAGATGTATTTTGATGTTAAAATTGATTTTACATTGATAGGTGTTGGCTGGATTGTGAATCGAAGTGTTTTGGTTATGTTTTCGGTTGTTGTGGAGGGTCAATTGTGAAGGTTTTGTGGAAATCCGAGAAGGATTGTGGTTGCTGTGTTTGGAATGCATTATGATGCATTAATCCTCTGTTTTTTTGTGGTAAAAACATGGGAGGTTGATCCGAAAGTGATTGGAGAAGCGTTGGAGGCTTCAGATACTTGATTTTGATTCGGCGAATGTGAAAACGTGGATTAAAGCGTTTTGATGTTATGGGAACAGAGTTTGGGAGTTAAGGTAGAGCTTGAAACGCTTACCTAGACTTGGAAGTAAGTATAACGTGGTTTTACTCTCTCGGTCGTGCTTGTTCGAATAATTTTATGCACTTAGTTTTAATGTTCATGTACCTACTGTTTAATCATGTTTTAAAGTATTCGATATACTATTTTTAAGCATGTTTTGCTAATGGATGCACATGGTAAGTGATCCTTGTAAGTATGGTTTATACTTGTGTTTTAAAGCATGGTTGTTGCTTTGGAAATGGCATGGTTTAATGCTTGTTAAAAACTGTGAGGTAAATGTTATTTTGTTAACTATATTGGCAAGTGATGTGGTTTTAAAATTGTTATCGGATATACTAGGTCGGCTATAGGATTGAGTGCACTGTAAATAAGTTGCCTTGGATGTTGAGGGGTTTATACGCTGTACCGAATACTCCATCCAAGTACCCTAATGGTTGAGGGGTTAAACGGTACCATAAACTCCCGTTAGTGGGTTAAGCATCTAACCGATGAAAGGGGTTGGTGTCCTCGTAGGTTGTTATTGTACCCGGTTGTTATTGTACCGCGATTGTGATTGTATCGCTATTTCGGTTGAGATGGCTTGAAGTGTTGGGTTAACACTTTTTGAATCCGTGTATCCGATGAACTCTTTTGTTATTGAACTTGTCTAATGATCACTTGTAAGCCAATATAATTGTTAATGTATCATTGAAATGTTTTATGTTGTATAATGTGGTTTATACATGTTTCTCCTTAAGTTTTCCATTTAGTAGTAATGCATGGGAAGGCTTAAGTGGAGGGTTATCAATGGGACTTGCTGTTGATTGATGATACATGTAGCATATGGTTTAATATGCTGGTTTTAATGATGTAAAGTGCATGTTTTAAAAGGGTGTGATGTTTTAGAGGATGATGAAAAGTAAATGGTTTTAAATGCATTGATGGTGTTTTGTTCTGAGCTTTCCTCACTTAGCCTTGTGTGCTTACGCTCTCGTTGTCCATCAATGCAGAAAATTGAGGTCTTGGAAGGCAGCAAGAAGCAAGGGGATCTTGGCAAGACTTGTTTCCGAAGTATGTTTTGGTTTAGACTATAATGAATAAGGGCAATGGGGTACTTTTTGTGTTTTGGGAGATGTTTTGTGGAACTCCCTGTTTGAGCATGTTTCTTTAGTTGCTCTTAGGTTGTAAATGGACTTTCAAGATTGTTTTGATGATGGTTTACCTTTTTGATATGTTGCTTGGTTAGAAACTAGGATGCATGCCTATAGATTTTCTTTCGATGCAAAGATGCCATGTTAGGATGCTAAGTTTGTGTATCTTGGATGCTTGAGGTATGCCTAGTTGTTGGTATTGTGTTTAAAGCATGTTGGAGTGGTTTGGGTGTGCTTCTGAAATGAAAAATCAGCCAAATGTGACATTACAGGCCCAGGCGTATCGATACGCGGGGGACCGTATCGGTATGGCTAGGCAATTTTAGGCTTGTGGGATCGGTACAGGTCTTGTACGTTTTGATACACCTAGGCAAATATGGCCCAGCGTATCGATACGGGTATGGGCATTTCGGTATGAGTTTTAGCCTCTGGAATTCACTTTTTCAACTTGAACCCGCCTATCAAAACACACCTGAGAGGCCGTATCGGTACAATTTAAAATGTTTCAAAAGTTAGGTAATTCGGTTAGGATTATCGATACGGTGAGGTGGTGTACCAAAATAGGGTGTTTCAAACCGTATTAGTACAGGCTTACCCGTATCGATACGGATGACCGTTTATTCTGCTAATGTCATTTTTGGGCAGTTTTGCTTTCTTTGTATTTTAGTCTCTGAATTTTGCCAATGAAATTGTATGTGGTAGAATGATCAGATTGAGCTAAAATTTGAGATGAAAGTTTGGAACCTAACTAATTGAAGGTTGGTAACTTAAAAGTAAGCTTAAACCCTAAAATTTTCTATATATAGAATTCGGTCCCTAAATTGTAAATGTGATCAATTGGATGTCAAATTGATTCCTGATTGAGTTGGGGTTGCACCTGATGTCCTCATGAACATGTAAGGTTAATAATTGGAATCTAGATAAGATAAAAAAGAAAAAAATGGACCGGGTTTGGTTGTATCTCTTCGGTTTGCTATGGCAAACCTAATGTAGTCTTCTTGGTTCGGTTGGGCGTCTAGGCGGGTCAAGGGGGTTACAGTTGGTGGTATCAGAGCTAGGTTAGGCTCGTTTGGGAGGTTGTTGTGTTGTTTCCATGTTTGATTTGTATAGTGATTGTTGTATGTACGCTGGTTGATATGCACGGTGATTGATATATGAATGTTGGATGTTGTATGTTATGTTGAGAAAGTTTTGGGGTACCAATTGCCTTATTATTATAGTTTAGAAGTTTTGATTTTTGAAATGAAAGTCTTGGATCCTTGCTTGAGGCTGGCCTGACTATTTTTGTTTTGAAATGATTATCATGCCTTAGATATATTTTAGCACGATGGGATCGATGAGAAAGTTACGATCGTGTACGGTTGTTGCTTCCATTGGGCAGGAAGCTGAAGGGGAAGATGTACCTCATGGAGGGTTGCCACCACCCCACCTAATCCACTGGAGGGAGTGGAACAAGTACCACCTGGGCCAACTTGGCCAGGGATGGGTGATATGACACCGTTGATACAGGCCATGACCGGTGCTTTTCAGGCAGCAGTTGCGGGTGTTCGTGTGCCAGCACCACCGGTTGAGGGGCAAGGTTTGCCGCTTGAGCGTCTTCGTAGTTTGGGCGGAGTTGAGTTCTGAGGGTGGTCGTCTAAGGCCTCTGAGGGTTGGTTGGCCAGTATTGAGAGGATACTAGGCCAGATAGGGTGCACCGATGCTCGTAAGTTGGGCTGTGTTGTTTCCCTACTGCAAGGTGGTGCTTATACATGGTGGACTACCACTATATCCGGTATGGCGACCGAGGATGTGACCTGGAAGTTTTTCTGTGAGGCATTTCAGAAGAAGTTTTTGAGAGTCTGATATCAGGACGAAAAGAAACATGAGTTTATGGCTCTGGTGTAAAGTAGTATGTCTGTTACGGAGTACGAGGCGCAGTTCGTAAGGTTGAGTTCGCATGCACCTGAGTTGGTCCTTGACGATCATACACGATGTGATCGTTTTCGCTATGGGCTTGTGCAGGATGTTAAGACATGCATACTTGCTGCTGATTACACCGACTTTGATATGTTGGTTTCCTGCTGATTACACCGACTTTGATATGTTGGTTTCGCGAGCCAAGGATGTGGAGCAGAATTTAGGTTTGGCATCTGGATCGCCTGGTTCTAGCTCGGGCAAGAGTGTTGTTGATTCAGGTTATAGCAGTGGTAAACACAAGAGACCCCGTGACAAGAGGTTTCGCCCAGAGCCGAGGCATGGCAGAGGTATTGTGGGACGTGAAGTCCAAAGGTAGGGTGCCCAGGTTAGAGCCCTGTTTAGCACTTGTTGGGCTTATAGATCCCGAGATCATTTGAGGCGAGATTGCCTGCGTTTGGCCAGGGAGGGTCAGGCACCCGCTCCTGTGGTGGCTAATCTTGTTGGAGTTCTGGGTCAGGCGACCATCAGAGGCGTGATTGTCCGTTGTTGGCCCACGGTGGGTAGGGTGATGCACCTGTTGTTGCTCTGCAGCTTGTTCGTGGTCATGGCCGCAAACCGTTTCAGCGTCGAGATGGTGGGCAGAGGACTGTAGCTCATACTGTTGCTATCCAGCCTAAGGGAAGTGAACTGGGTAGGTGTATGAACACAGCGAGGATCGCAGTGACACCGATGTGATTGCAGGTACTTTTACCCTACAGTCTTTGTCGTTGTATTCATTGGTTGATTCTGGTTCTACTCATTCATACATTTTGAGTGAGCATGCTGAGTTGCTTGATATATCTGTTGAAATTCTTAATATGGGTGTCAGAGTGACTAGTTCTTTTGGGGAGACATTCATGGTTAGGAGGTTGTATTGTAGGTGTCCGCTGATGGTTTAGGGACATGTGTTTGCTGTAGACTTGATGGAGTTACCATTCCATGGTTTTGATGTGATTTTGGGTATGGATTGGTTGACCGAACATCGGGTCGTGGTGGATTTTGAGACCAAACGAATATCTTTGATGTTGTTGGATGATTATGAGGTGGTGGTTGTTGGCGAAAATGCCAAGTTTTTGTTTAATGTTGTTTCGGCTTTGGAAGCAAGACGAATATTGGATTCAGGATGTCAGGCTTATTTGTCCTATGTTATTAATCCTAGATCGAAAGAGTTGAGGGTGCAGGATGTTCGCACCGTATGTGAGTTTTCGAGTGTTTTTTTGGAGGAATTACCAGGGTTGCCACCTGACCGTGAGGTAGAGTTTGGCATCGAGGTCTTTACGGGTACGGTACCAGTATCTATTGCTCTGTATCACATGGCTCCGAAGGAATTGAAGGAGTTAAAAATGCAGTTGCAGGATTTGCTTGACCGTGGGTTCATTAGACCTAGTATCTCGCAATGGGGAGCACCGGTGCTGTTTGTTAAAAAGAAAGATGGTACGTTGAAGATGTGTATAGATTATCGACAACTAAATAAGTTGAAAATAAAGAAAAAGTATCCCTTACTGCAGATAGATGACCTGTTTGATCATTTCAGGGGAGCCTCAGTATATCCCAAGATAGATTTGAAGTCGTGGTACTACCAGTTAAAGGTGGAGGTAGATGTGCCCAAAACAGCCTTCCGTACAAGGTACGGGCATTACGAGTTCCTTGTAATGTTGTTTGGCTTGACCAATGCACTTGCTGCTTTTATGGACATGATGAACCGAGTGTTTCATGAGTTTTTAAACTAGTTTGTGGTTGAGTTTATCGACGATATCCTTGTGTATTCCCATACCGAGGAGGACCATGATAGACATTTAAGGATTGTGCTTCAGACGTTGTTGGCTAATCAGTTTTATGCTAAGTTAAGCAAATGTGAGTTCTGGCTTAAAGAAGTTGTGTTTCTTGGGCATATTGTGTTGGCTGAAGGAATTTGTGTCGATCTGCATAAGGTTGAGGCTGTAATGAGTTGGAAGGAGCCCAAGTCTGTAATGGAGGTTAGGAGTTTCCTTGGTTTTGGCGGGTTACTACCGAAGCTTTGTGGAAGGGTTCTCTAGTTTGGTTACTCCGTTAACAAAGTTGCTACAGAAGAAGTTTGGTTTGAATGGACGGAAGATAGGCAACAAGCTTTTGAAAGGTTGAAGGAAGCTTTGACGCAAGCTCCAGTCTTGGTTCAACCAGAATCAGGGAAGGAGTTCATTATTTATAGTGATGCGTCGTATGTTGGGCTCGGTTGTGTGTTGATGCAAGAGGGTAAGGTAGTGGCGTACGCATCTAGGCAATTGAAGGTGCATGAACATAACTACCCTACTCACGATCTTGAGCTTGCCGCGGTTGTGTTTGCCTTGAAGATTTGGAGGCATTATCTTTATGGAGAGAAATGTGTGGTTTATACAGATCATAAGAGTTAGAAATATCTGATGTCACAGAAGGAGCTGAATCTTAGGCAACGTAGATGGTTGGAGTTGCTTGAGGATTATGATCTGACCATTGAGTGTCATTCGGGCAAAGCCAATGTTGTGGCGGATGCTTTGAGTAGGAAAGCAGCTGTGGAGTTGAGGGCCATATTTGCTCGGTTGAGTGTGACGAATGATGGGGGTTTGTTGGCTGAGTTGCAAGTGAAGCCGTCCTTGTCACAGATGGTTAAGGAGAAGCAACCGTGTGATGGGATTTTGGTACCTCATGTGGAAGATATCAGGGATGGAAATCCTACGGATTTTCATTTCAACGATGATGGGGTGTTGTGTTTCAAAGGTCGAATAGTGGTGCCTGAGGACGAAGAGTTAAGGCGTACTATTTTGACTGAGGCACACGCTAGTCCTTTTGCTATGCATCCTGATAGTACTAAAATGTATCGATGGTTGAAGGAGGAGTACTATTGGGTTAGACTGAAGAAGGATATGGCTGAATTCGTTACTCGGTGTATGGTTTGTCACCGGGTAAAGGCTGAGCATCAGTTTCCTTTTGGGTTTTTGCAACCGTTGAGGATACCGAAATGGAAGTGGGAAAGAATCACCATAGATTTTGTGTCTGAGCTACCTTTGACGCTGACAAAAAAGATTCCATTTGGGTGATTGTTGACCAGTTTACAAAGTGTGCGCATTTTGTGCTTGTGTATACTACGTATACCTTGGATAGGTTGGCTGAGTTGTACATCTCTGAGATTGTGCATTTGCACAGGGTGCCTAAATCTATAGTTTCGGATAGGGATCCGCGGTTCACCACAAGATTTTGGGTGAGTTTTCATCGTGCTTTGGGAGCTCGATTGAGTTTCAATACCTCGTATCATCCTCAGACGGATGGCCAGTCGGAGCACGTGATTTAGGTTCTCGAGGATATGCTAAGGTGTTGTGTTATTGAGTACCAGGGAATGTGGGAGAAGTAGTTGCCGTTGGTGGAGTTTGCTTATAATAACAGTTATCATGCTAGCATACAGATGGCACCTTATGAGGCGTTGTATGGTAGGAAATGTCGTATGCCCATGTGTTGGGCAGAAGCGGGGAAAAGTTTGTGTCGATGCCCAATGTTTTGAGGGGCACAACCGAAAAGTTAAAGTTGATATGTGAGCGCTTAAAAGCAACTGCAGATCGCCAGAAATCCTATGCGGATTTGAAGTGTAGGGATATAGAGTACGCTGTGGGTGATAAAGTGTTTTTGAAAGTGTCGCCCTGGAAAAAAGATGTTGCATTTTGGGCAGAAAGAGAAGCTTAGTCCGAGGTTCATTGGACCATACGAGGTTGTTGAGTGTGTGGGTCCTGTTGCGTACCGTTTGAGGCTACCTCCGGAGTTGGGAAAGATTCATGATGGGTTTCATGTTTTGGTGTTGCAGAGGTATAGGTCGGATCTATCGCATGTTATGCCGGTGGAGAAGATTGAGCTGAGACCGAATCTATCTTACGATGAAGAACCAGTAGAGATTCTTGATAAAGTAGTAAGGTGCTACGTGGCAAAACATTTGAGCTGGTTAAGGTGTTTT
This sequence comes from Hibiscus mutabilis, assembly GCA_019671005.1. Classification (NCBI taxonomy): domain Eukaryota; kingdom Viridiplantae; phylum Streptophyta; class Magnoliopsida; order Malvales; family Malvaceae; genus Hibiscus; species Hibiscus mutabilis. The sequence continues at coordinate 1,540,099 of CM033752.1, forward strand.
GGAAGCACTGCGGTGTTGAGGAGGCCATGTGGGAACGCAAGTCGGATATGGTGGAACAATTTCCGCACCTGTTTCATCCAGGTAAATTTTGGGGACGAAATTTCTTAAGTGGGGGAGAGTTGTAATGCCCCGATTTTAGGGCTTAGCGGTTTGGTGGTTTATTAGACGGTCTGATGGACCAGAGTATGGATTCGAGTCGATTTTGGGACCGTATATTTTTCAGAAAGATAAAAAGTGGAAAAATAGTTAAAAATCATCTTTTAATATATATTGATTTTTGGTGGAATATATTTTGGAAATGTGACATTTTGGTTAGTGACCAAAATGCAAATTTTGAAAACTGTTTTAAAGTAACTAAAATGAAAAGGGTCAAATTCTTAGAATCCTTAAGGAGCTAAATTACCAAGTTTTTGCTGGTGGTTTCTCCCTTTAATTAAATCATTTTAAACATGTGTTTTAAAGGTGGTTTAAGAGGGATTAAAATATCTAAGTTAGTTATTAGCTTTTAAAGAAAATTTACGTAACTTTTTCATAAACCTTTTCTCTCAACTTCTTTTCTTCCAAACAATCAGAATTTCATCAAAATCCAGAGTTGAGGGATTCTTTTCACTTAGATTATTGATTTTAACTTGATTCTTTAACTTTGTTTTGCAAAATCTCATTGAAATCTTGTGTCTTCTTAGCTTTTCACAAATCAATTGAGGGAGAAACTTCACAATATGGGTAAGGTCCGAGATCTCCTCTATTGTATGGTTTTTTATTGAAATTCCCAAGCATTTGATCCTTGTTTTTTGTGTTTCTAATATGATTTTGATGATTTTCTAATGTTCAATTGAGTTATTTGGGGAAAATGGGTTAATTCAAGGATTGGATCTGCTTTCCAGTAAGTAAGGTTGCTTTGATTTATGTTTTGGATGTTTAATATTGTTGATAAGTGATTTTTTTCAGTGCAATCCCGAAACTTAAGAATCTCTATTTCTTTAGGTTGTTAGTTTTGTGGTGTTTCTATGGTTGTAAGATTGCTGGAGGTGGTAGGTTGATTTGGATTTGTTTTTAGATGTGTTTTGATGTTAAAAGTGATGTTAGATTGATAGGTGTTGGCTGGGTTGTGAATTGAAGTGTTTTGGTTATGTTTTCGGTTGTTGTGGAGGTTCAATTGTGAAGGTTTTGTGGAAATCCGAGAAGGATTGTGGTTGCTGTGTTTGGAATTCATTATGATGCATTAATCCTCTATTTTTTTGTGGTAAAAATAGGGGAGGTTGATCCAAAAGTGATTGGAGAAGCGTTGGAGGCTTCGAATCCTTGATTTCGTGTCAGCGAATCGAGGTTTCGCGTATCGGTGATTGAAAACGTGGTTTAAAGCGTTTTGATGTTATGGGAACAAATTTTGGGAGTTAAGGTCGAGCTTGAAACGCTTACCTAGACTCAGAATTAAGTATAACGTGGTTTTACTCTCTCGGTCGTGCTTGTTCGAATGATTTTATGCACTTGGTTTTAATGTTCATGTACCTATTGTTTAAGCATGTTTTAAAGTATTCGATATACTGTTTTTAAGCATGTTTTGCTGAATGATGCACATGGTAAGTGATCCTTGTAAGTATGGTTTATACTTGTGTTTTAAACCATGGTTGTTGCTTTGGAAATGGCATGGTTTAATGCTTGTTAAAAACAGTGAGGTAAATGTTATTTGGTTAATTATATTGGCAAGTGATATGATTTTAAAATTGTTATCGGATATAGTAGGCCGGCCATAGGATTGAGTGCACTGTAAATAAGTCGCCTTGGTTGTTGAGGGGTTTATACGCTGTATCGAATACTCCATCCAAGTACCCTAATGGTTGAGGGGTTAAACGGTACCGTAAACTCCCGTTAGTGGGTTAAGCATCTAACCGATGAAAGGGGTTAGTGTTCCCGTTGGTTGTTATTGTACCCAGTTGTTATCGTACAGCGATTGTGATTGTATCGCTATTCCGGTTGAGATGGCTTGAAGTGTTGGGTTAACACTTGTTGAATCCGTGTATCCGATGAACTCTTTTGTTATTGAACTTGTCTAATGATCACTTGTAAGCCAATATAATCGTTAATGTATCATTGAAATGTTTTATGTTGTATAATGTGGTTTATATATGTTTCTCCTTAAGATTTCCATTTGGTAGTAATGCATGGGAAGGCTTAAGTGGAGGGTTAGCAATGGGACTTGCTGTTGATTAATGATACATATAGCATATGGTTTAATATGCTGGTTTTAATGATGTAAAGTGCATGTTTTAAAGGATGATGAAAAGTAAATGGTTTTAAATGTATTGATGGTGTTTTGTTCTGAGCTTTCCTCACTAAGCCTTGTGTGCTTACACTCTCGTTGTCCATCAATGCAGAAAATTGAGGTCTTGGAAGGCAGCAAGAAGCAAGGGGATCTTGGCAAGACTTGTTTCCAAAGTATGTTTTGGTTTAGACTATAATGAATAAGGGCAATGGGGTACTTGTTGTGTTTTGAGAGATGTTTTGTGGAACTCCCTGTTTGAGCATGTTTCTTTAGTTGCTCTTGGGTTGTAAATGGCCTTTCAAGATTGTTTTGATGCTGGTTTACCTCTTTGATAGGTTGCTTGGTTGGAAACTAGGATGCATGCCTATAGATTTTCTTTTGATGCAAAGATGTCATGTAAGGATGCTAAGTTTATGTAGCTTGGGTGCTTGAGGTTTGCCTAGTATGTTGGTATTGTGTTTAAAGCATGTTGGAGTGGTTTGGGTGTGCTTCCGGAATGAAAAATCAGCCAAATGTGACATTACAGGCCCAGGAGTACCGATACGCGGGGGACCGTATCGGTACAGCTAGGCCATTTCAGGCTTGTGGGATCGGTACAGGTCTTGTGCATTTCGATACGCCTAGGAAAATTTGGCCTAGCATACTGATAAGGGTATGGGCGTTTTGGTACGAGTTTTAGCCTCTGGAATTCACTTTTTAAACTTGAACCCGCGTATCGAAACACCTAAGAGGCCGTATCAGTACGGCTTAAAATGTTTCAAAAGTTAGGTAATTTAGTTAGGATTATCGATACGGTGAGGTGGTGTACCGAAATAGGGTGTTTCAAACCGTATCGGTACGGGCTTACCCGTATCGGTACGGATGACCGTTTATTATGTTAATGTCACTTTTGGGCAGTTTTTCTTTTTTGCATTTTAGTCCCTAAATCTTGCCAATGAAATTGTATATGGTAGAATGATCAGATTGAACTAAAATTTGATTTGAAAGTTCGGAACCTGACTAATTGAAGGTTGGTAACTTAAAAGTGAGCTTAAACCCTAAAATTTTTTGTATTTGCAATTCGGTCCCTAAATTGCAAATGTGATCAATTGGATATCAAATTGATGCCCGATTGAGTTGGGGTTGCACCTGATGTCCGCATGAACATGCAGGGTTAATAATTGGCATCTAGATAAAATAAAAAGGAAAAAATGGACCGGGTTTGGTTGTATCTCTTCGGTTTGCTAGGGCAAACCTAATGTAGCCTTCTTGGTTCGGTTGGGCGTCTAGGCTGGGTCAAGGGGGTTACACATTTGAACTGTTTCAGCGATGATAAGGTGGGGGCCACCATGTTGTCTCTTGAATGTAAATTGATGTTTTACGTGACACGTGTGAATGTATGAAGAATATAGAAATATGAGCGTTGACAAGATAATTACCTTAATGACCTTGTGTGTGCGAGAGAGATTGGTTACCGTATATTTAGCCAAGAAAAGAATGGCTTGAGACTTTTTAAATGCTTTTGATTGTATCATAGTTTCCTTGTAACCCCCTAAACCCGGTCTAGCCAAAACCAAGTTAAAAGGACTACATTAGGTTTGCCGAAGCAAATTCGAACTATTAACCTAAACCATGTCTGCTTTTTTTCTTTTATTTAATCTAAATGCATAGATTTAGATCTTAAGGTGAACATTCAATAATCATCAATGGAAATACCAAAAGCTATATCCTAAATGTAACCCCCTCGACCCGCCTATGCGTTACACTTAAATCTAGGAGGTCACATTAGGTTATCAAAGCGACCCACAATAAAAATTTCAGCTAAACAAATTTTAAGCCAGTTAAAAGCATTAAAACAAATTCAGAATTTAAAAATACAAGTTCAGAAATTACGCATTTAACAGAAAAATGTTCATATATATATATATATATATATATATATATATATACATGTTATAAAACGAATTACAGACTCAAATATAATTCAAGAAGTGACATACATTCCCCCTAATTACATAGGTACCGTATTCTGCAAGCAACACCGAGGAGACTCCCATTAAAGGTGTCGATCGGCAAAACATAATCAAATCTTTTTTTAACCTGTGGTAGAAAAAAAAGTGAGCTTGGAAAAGCTCAGTAATATAAAACTACCAAAAGATGCCATATGCACTAGGAGGTATAAGACTAAACATGAAACTGACATGGTGAGCTTGATATTAACATGTTTTTGTTATAATATGATGTTTCATATTATTTTTGTACTTAAAGGTAACAAGGATTGTTCTTTATATGATCACCTGAATACCAGATCATATGCCATTAGTTCGAAGAATCAAAAGAGAGGTAGATTACGAAGCTAATCAAAGAAGTTTAGCATGTTCCATTGAGTTCAGATTGGAAACATATAGAAAGTTTCAGACTTTGATAAATTAATTCATAGGTAAATGTTTAAATGGGACTATAAAGTTTTATTTTAATCACCCAAACTGCCCCTCAACCGAACTCCAGTATCTAGTTCCCCAGAGTTGCATATATAAGGCTTAACCAAGGCCCGTTAGACGTAGATGCCGACCTAAGGGGATGTCTTAGGTCTATAAGGAATCACCCTAACCGAAGCATAAAAACCTAGTATTGAAGTTATTACCCCAGTCGAAGCATATGAAACTGGTACAGAAGCCAAAAGGTATTACCCTAGCCGAAGCATAGGAACCTGATACATAAGCAGAAGGTATTACCCTAGCCGAAGCATAGGAACATGATACAAAAGCCAGAAGGTATTACCCTAGCCGAAGCATAGGAACCTGATATAGAAACCAAAAGGTATTACCCTAGCTGAAGCATGGGAACCTGATACAGAGACAGAAGGTATTACCTTAGCCGAAGCATAGGAGCTTAATACAGAAGTAAGAAGGTATTACCCTAGCTGAAGCATATGAACCTGATACAGAAGCCAAAAGGTATTACCCTAGCTGTAGTATAGGAACCTGTAGAGACCATATATCATATCCCAAGTACCCCAAATAAAACAGTTTAAGCAATAATAACAATAAGTAGTAATAAGCAGTAGATATAAAGCAGACAATTATTTTCATTGAAACAAAACCAGAGAGCATGTTTTTCAAATCAAATACAAAGGTATATTTCAGATAGATAAAATTCATGATTATGCAAGAATTCAAATATATCATGATAGTTTTGAAAAGTCAGATAGATCAGGATCAATCGAGATTTCTGATATATCAGGACGGTTCTAGTCAATTCGCTCATAAAGGCATTTCGGTTATCTTAACACTTAGAGCAATTTCGTAGTTTAACCCCGACAGGGTAAGTTAGTGATTTGTTGTGCTGAATATTTCTGACAACATGCGAGGTCTATTCCATTGATCACGTCTCATCAATACACTACTTTCAAGCACTCGAATGTGTACACCTCACACGTGTTCAAGATTTAGTTCTAGCTGCGTGATATAGTTGAACATGTCACCGTCACAAATTATCCTGAACTGAACCTGGAATGATTAAGCTTGTATTTGTACATTATTCTTTCATTATTGTAACAATATTAAGAATAGTTGATTTTCATAAGTAAGGCTTCAAACCCATAAGGGTGTTGCATTCATTTGCGTTATATCAGAGATTTCAGAATTTTTAAGCTTTCACATATCTCAAGTCACGTGGGTATTTGATTATTTTAGTTCTTGATGGTAGTTCAGACATCATGATCCTTACTGCCCTTACAAACAACTCATTCATTTCAGAACTCGAGAGTATATCCATTATTTCAGTTAATTTGGTAAATTTTAGTGCCTGGTGTTATATTCTTTATTTTAATCACTCCGAGCAATTCATTCTTTACTGTTATTTAGATCATTTCAGGAATACGAAGAAATTCAGTAAATTTATCTTTAGGTGTTTATCCAGAGTTAAGGAAAATCCAAGTGGTTTGTTACCATACATATTTGCATCTTGAAACCAAAGTATTTTCCAGTAGATCAGGGATTTTAGATAAGATAGTTATTCTATTAGATCAAGTGTAAATTTTAGATCATTTCCTTTGTTAGGGGTATTTTAATCATCCTTATGTCTCAAAGGTATTATCATCTTTTCTTAATGAAATATTTAAGATATCAAATACTTTAACGCTATTAATCATAATCATGAATACTTTAACTAAATACTAACATGTTTCATAAAGCAATACAAGAGGTAGTAATGTATTACCTCAACTTCAGCTATATTGGTCAGCCTTTGATACTCTCGTTGATCACTCTTGAATCCGAATCTGACGTTCTCAACAATCTCGGATACGAAGATATCTGAGTACCTTCAATTAATCATATTCCATAATCAATCATTAGCTTGATCCTATAACTCTTAAATTAAATAGTTAAACACATATATTCTCAGGTTCAAGGTTAGATTTAGAGGCTTTCGGGTCAGAATTTCGCAAAATGAACTTCAAAAATGAACTCAGAACGTTGAGAAACCCGAAATATAACTTTTTGGAAAAGTTGACTTTTTAGTTAAAGGCAACACTGACGTCAACTGTCAAAGTCAACGCTGGCGTCAGCAGGTAAAGTCAATACTAATGTCAGCATACAAGGTTAGCGTTGACATCATCTGCTGACATCATCAGTCAATGAGTTAACAATCAACTGAGCTAACTCAGACGAGTTGACTCACTGAGCTGACTCGGACGGGTTGACTCATTGAGCTGACTCAAACGAGTTGACTCATAGAGCTGGCTTAGACAGGTTGACTCACTAAGCTAACTCAGACGGGTCAAGTACAGGTCAGTCAAACGAGTTCGAGTCAGGTCAGACTCGGTCGGTCGGGTCAAACTCGAGTCGGGTTAGACAAAGTTAACGCCTTGGACAAACTTGGGCTTAGGGCCGGTTCAAATCATTTTAATATGGTTCATGCTGGTTCAAGGGCTTGGACCGGTTCAGGCCTAGTTTAACAAGGCTTTCGTTACGGTGGCCTAAAATCACCACCGGAGACGTGTGTACTCCACGCGCAGCCACAACCGGCTAAAAAAATTGCCCAATATGCATATTTTCTAGAAATCTCATCAACCACATCGATATAACACCAAAAAATAGGTCAAAACTCACCGAAACTTACCCAAACTTGCAAAATTCAACTTAACTCGGCGTAAATTCGGTGAAGTTTTTCCAGCGTTGGTCTGGTGATCGGTGACCAGAGATTTTCTCGTCATAATACAGGGAGTTTAGATCTGGTGGCGGTATCATAGTTTAACGATGGAAGACAGTGGAAACGACCAAAAATAGCGACAAAAATAACAATTTCTGACGTTCTTTTAAATATACTTTCGTGACGAACGACGCTGCTTGCCACGAGTGGTCACAAAGACTGAGGTTAGGAAAAGGCGGCACTTACTCGGTAGTGGCGGTGCATGCCACGGTCGGCCGAAAAGAGAGATCATGGGTGATAGATAGTGGTGGGAGAGTGAAAGGTTAGGGGAAAACTGATGGTTAAAATTTTCAGATATGGATATTTTCGAATGAAGCATTTAATTTGGTTATATGGGTGGTTGGGTTATCATATTATTATTATTATTATTTAAGAACAATACAAGAAACAGATTAAAACTATATTGGTATGGATTATGACCAGAAATGACCTTAGCCCAGTTGGTTAATGTATGGTTTCATTTGGCTAGAAGTTACAGGTTCAAACCCACATAGCCTTAATTCACATTCTCTTTTTATTAATTTTTTTCTTTTCCTTACAATACATACATATTAATTAGGGTGTGACAACTCTCCCCCTTTAAAGAAATTTTGTCATCAAAACTTACCAAAGTCAGAACGATGCAAGAACTGCTCTTTCATCAATTATTACACTGAAATTTAACCGACAGAATATGCTTGTTTCTTGATACCCTCTCAAACGGTCATGGATCATATGATATTGTCCTTAATTTCTCATACTAAATTTGGATCCCCAGGGTCTTCCCATCATACATCTCAGGCTAGCTGATCAGAATACGATATTCGTAACTATACATGACCTCATACTGTGTCACACGAATATTTAACTCATAGTTGTTCTTATAAGTAGACTCAATCGAGGATATGAAACCTTTCAACTATCACAGAAGTCAATTATAGACCCAAAAATACATCTTCTAGAATCCGTATTACTCTTAGAGATTGACCATCAATTTATGGATGAAAAATCGTTTACAGTTCAGACGAGCACTCACAACCTCCAATAGAACCTTCTAGAATCAGGATGTAACCACTAGATTTTAGTCAGAAAAGATATATATCGATAGAAGTGCCATATTTCAATGAAAATGATTTTCTTTATGTCGTTCGAACATAACCAAGGTTTTGAACGGATATCACTTACCTTCAGCGTAATATTCAAGCAACTGTTTCCTTCGTGCATAACAGAGTCACCACAGAATTTACACTTCCATCACGCTCACAGACACTTTTTTTATTTATAATACTTTTACCAGATTCCATCAGAATATTCTCAATCATAATCTTTGTCATCGAATAGCCTTACATGAAATCTTATATCGGTTCTATCACTGAAACCCAAAGCTTGATACTTGTTGAATTCTAAATCTTATTCTCTATGTAATTCACATCTTTATTTTCTCATGCATCAACTGTCTTAGGTACTTTATCCGGATTTAAATCCATCAAGTTAATCCATATCATAGATGAACGTTACAGACATTCCCTACCAGTACAGATCGAGCTATAACGGACATAATACTTAGATTTACTTATTTTATGAAAAGGATTCGATATCAGAGTTTTGGCTTGGGGGAGTATGGTTATGATCTAGGGGCATGCACATATTATACATCCTATGACAGACGATTGACCGATCTACCTAGAAAGACGCAACTCTAAGCTTTGATACCACTAAATGTAACCCCCTAGATCCGCCAATGCATTACACTTAAATCTAGGAGGTCACATTAGGTCATCGGAGAGGCCCACAATAAAAATTTTAGATAAACAAATTTTAAGCCAGTTAAAAACATTAAAACAAATTCTGAATTTAAAAATGCAAGTTCAAAAATTGCGTATTTAATAGAAAAATTTTCATATATATATACATGTTATAAAATGAAATACAGACACAAATATAAATCAAGGCGTGACATACATGCCCCCTAATTACATAGGTATCGTACTCCGTAAGCAATGCCGAGGAGACTCCTATTAAAGGTGTCGATCGGCAAAACATAATCAAATCTTTTTTAACTTGTGATAGAAAAACAACGTGAGCTTGGAAAAGCTCAGTAATACAGAATTGCCAAAAGATGCCATATGCACTAGGAGGTATAAGACTAAACATGAAACTGACATGGTGAGCTTGATATTAACAGGTTTTTGTTATAATATGATGTTTCATATTATTGTTGTAGTTAAAGGTAACAAGGATTGTTCTTTATTTGATCACCTGAATACCAAATCAGATGCCATTAGTTCAAAGAATCAAAAGAGAGGTAGATTACGAAGCTAATCAAGGAAGTTTAGAGTGTTCCATTAAGTTCAGTTTGGAAACATATAGAAAGTTCTAGACTTTGATAAATTAATTCATAGGTAAATGTTTAAAGGGGACCATAAAGTTTTATTTTAATTACCCCAACTGCACCTCAACCGAACTCTAGTATGCAGTTCCCCAAAGTTACATATATAAGGCTTAACCAAGGCTCGTTGGACGTAGATCTCGACCTAAAGGGATGTCTTAGGTCTAGAAGGAATCACCCTAACCGAAGCATAGAAACCTAGTACATAAGGTATTACCCCAGCCGAAGCATATAAAACTGGTATAGAAGCCAGAAGGTATTACCCTAGCTGAAGCGTAGGAACCTAATATAGAAGCCAGAAGGTATTACCCTAGCCGAAGTATAGGAACCTGATATAGAAGCCAGAAGGTATTACCCTAGTTGAAGCATAAGAACCTGCTGTAGAAGCCAAAAGGTATTACCCTAGCCGAAGCATAGGAACCTGACACAAAAGTCAGAAGGTATTACCCTAGCCGAAGCATAAGAACCTGATACAGAAGCCAGAAGGTATTACCCTAGCCGTAGCATAGGAACCTGTAGAAACCTTATATCATACCCCAAGTACCCCAAATAAAATAGTTTAAGCAATAATAATAGTAAGCAGTAATAAGCAGTAGATATAAAGTAAACAATTATTTTCATTAAAACAATAACCAGAGAGCATGCTTTTTAAATTAGATATAGAGGTATATTTCAGACAGATAAAAGTCATGATTATGTAAGATTTTGTAAAGCCGGATAGATCAGGATCAATCGAGATTCCAAATATATCATGAGGGTTCTAGTCAATTCGCTCATAAGGGCATTTCAGTTATCTTAATACACAGAGCAATTTCGTAGTTTAACCCCCACATGGTAACTTAGTGATTTGTTGTGCTGAAGATTTCTGAAAGCATGCCAGGTTAATTCCATTGATCACATCTCATCAATACACTACTTTTCAAGCACTCGAATATGTACACCTCACACGTGTTCAAGATTTAGTTCTAGCTGCGTGATATAGTTGAACAGGCCACCGTCACAAATTATCCTAAAATGAACCTGGAATGGCTGAGCTTGTATTTGTGCAGTATTCTTTCATTATTGTAACAATATTAAGAATAGCTGATTTTCATAAGTCATGCTTTAAACCCATAAGGGTATTGCAGTCATTTGCGTTATATCAGAGATTTCAAAATTTCCAAGCTTTCACATATCTCAAGTCACGTGGGTATTTGATTATTTTAGTGCTTGATGGTAGTTCAGACATCCTAATGTTGAATGTCCTTACAACAACTCATTTATTTCAGAACTCGAGAGTATATCCATTATTTAAGTTAATTTGGTAAATTTTTTCAATCATTCCGATCAATTCATTCTTTACTGTTATTTAGATCATTTCAAGAATTCTAAGAAATTCTAGTAAATTTATCTTTAGGTGTTTATCCAGAGTTCAGGAAAATCCAAGTGGTTTGTTACCATACATATTTGCATCTTGATATTGAAGTATTTTCCAATAAATCATGGATTTCAAATGAGATAGTTATTTTATCAGATCAAGTGTAAATTTCATATAATTTCCTTTGTTAGGGGTATTTTAATCATCCTTATGTCTCAAGGGTATTATCATCTTTTCTTAACAAAATATTTAAGATATCAAATCCTTTAACGTTATTAATCATAATCATGCATGCTTTAACTAAATACTAATATGTTTCATAAAGCAATACAAGAGGTAGTAATGTATGACCTCAACTCCGGCTACATCGGTCAACCTTTGATACTCTCGTTGATTGCTCTTGAACACGAATCCAATGTCCTTAACAATCTCGGATACGAAGATATGTAAGTACCTTCAATTAATCATAATTCATAATCGATCATTAGCTCGATCACATAACTCTTAAATTAAATAGTTAAACACATGCATTCTCGGTTTCAAGGTTAGATTCGGAGGCTTTCAGGTCAGAATTTCGCAAAACGGACTTCAAAAATAAACTCAGAACGTCGAGAAACCCAAAATATGACTTTTTGTTCAAAGTCAACGTTAATGTCAGCAGTCAAAATCGACGCAGTCAAGAGATCAACGGTTGAGATTCACTGATGGTTAGAAGAAATGGCGGGAGAGATTATGAAGTTTAAAACGAGAGCTTTGCAAGGATTGAATGTGGAATTGGAAGAATTGTAGAGGTTAGGGTTTTTCTTTTCTATGGAGCTATTCGGTTCCAGGAATAATTGCCCGGAAAAGACTGCACCGTGACAATAAGATTACATGGATCCACGTTGATGAGCTGGCTGCCTTTGACTGGCTATCTAAAATTCAATAGTAATCTACGCTCTGTACTTTCGAATTCTTGAATTTTTTTAAATAATAATAATAATGAACCATTTTGACTTTACAAATAAAATTATTTTCAAAATAAATTACAAATATAATTAAAAATTCTTTACATGTGAGATCAATCATCCACTAATTGGTCGAGCGGATAATGATACACATGTTGCCCTCAACTTGTATGAGTTTGAATCTCAGAATTTACCTTGAGAATGTAATATCTCTCTATTTAATCAAAAAATTGTTATAGATTTTTAAATTTTAAAATTAGAACTGTATATATTTTATTTTTATTTGTGAAATTTAAAATTTATACAATATTGCTCGAATTTAGATCACCGAGAGAGAATATATCACCTTCTATCATTGAAATCACTCCTTGTAAAAAAGAACGTCTAAAAACTAAAACATCAATATTGACCGGAAAATATTGAAACAAAATAAAAATCAAGCTTAAATGTGTCGTGGCTTGAACGATTGCCTTAGAAACAAATCTATCTTGATTGATGTAATCGTTAAAATGGACGTCGTCATGAGGTTAACACAATCTTTCAATATTCGAATATTTGAATTAACGATTATTAAAGTATTATAACAATAATAATGATATTAATTGATTTAAAATTCGATCGGTAAAATTAATAGTGTGTTACTTTATTTAATAATGAAACATTTTGATTTTACAAATAGAATTATTTTCAAAATAAGTTACATATAGAATTTAAAATTTAGTACATGTTTTCTATATTTTAAATTAAAATTGTATATATTCTAGTTTATTTGTGAAATTTAAGATTTATATAGCACTCACTAAAGAGAATATATCACCTTATGCCACTCGGATATTTTAAATTTTATTGTAATGCTTTTAAATGGGAAATAAAATACATATATTTCTAGAAGGAATATAGACATTTATTTAATAGATTATGGCCTAACCCATAATCCAAATTCAACCAAATATAAAAAATATTAAAACCAAATTACAATTAATAGAAAAAAGAAATTAGGATGAAAAATGATACCCAACTAAACACCAACCTTTCTCGTCCAAATCTTTTTCCAAAACAAACTTCACATCATCATCACCATCATCATCAACACAGACACCATCATTTTTCACATCATCATCCTTGTTATGGTCAAAAATATTTTCTTCAATCTCACCTTCATAATCTTCCATTTCTCCCAAGGGTTGAAAATTCCCTTTGAAACCATCATTATCATCATCATCATCATCATGGTCATCATGATGATCATAATCATTAGACAAATGGTCCAAAATGCTTGAGGCTAAAAACACAGAATCATTGAAACCAGGCCTCCCATCAACAACTCTCCAAGTGATCAACCTAGAGCTACAAACCATTTCACTCGACTTCAATTTACGACTGCCCTTGCTTTTGTCTTTGGACTTACAAGCCGGATGCATGTGACACCCTACGCACCGTGGCCTACCGCTTTTTCTGGTGAATTTGGAATGATTAGTCGGCTTCGTCAGCACTTTTGTTAATAACCTGGCAGTCGGAGGCGAGTCGAATTGTTGAACGAACCGAGATTCCGACTTCGGGTTCCATGGAGATGGGAGGATCCGGTATGTCCTGACCATACCATGTTAACGACCTTCCCTCTTCATATTTTGGAAAGAAATTGATGTTGGCTAAGATGAGAAGAAAGGCTTGGTTTTGAGTTTTTATAAAGGGTTTTGATTGAACATGACAAACTTGGGAAGCAAGGACTTCATTTTTTATTTTGGTCATAGTGCGTGACGTGTGGACTAAGTTTAAACAATAATGTAAAGTAGCTAATATAATATAGAATCAACAAATTGCCATGCAAGGAACACCCCCAAGTAATTTTATTTATCTAGTCGGTTCAAATTAGTCATTCCATTCTTTTTTTTTTCTATGGTTCAACCGATCGATCTAATCCAATTCTAACGATCATGAGTTTATATAACCCAACAAGCGGTCTCAGTAAAAAAGAGGGTGATATTTATCCTAGAAGACTCGGGTTTAATGCTTTGTATGTAAGGTGTGGGTGCATTGTTAAAAGGTTAAGAATATATATAAATAGATACTACCTTGTAATCATCTTTAGATTATTTTTTAAAAGGTCATCTTTAGATTATTCAAAAAATAATCATGAGTTTATAATATATTTCTTAATTTTGTGTATATTATGTAGTTTAGATCATATGAAAATTAAATACGTTATACTATAATGTAAATTTTAAGTATTTAATTTTAAAATAAATATTCAAATTATATATTTTTGTTTTAAATGTTTAAAGTTTTTTGTCAGAGTATGTGTCAGTAACACCCTTGACCCGGATGTCACATTTGGGCCTCAAGTCTAACCCAAAACCGTAAAATTTCTCAAGCAGAGTTTAGCCCAACAATTGAAAATATAGATAAATAATCAAAACGGTACAAAGGAGCTCCAATTTAATTTAAAACGTTTGAACGTGCAATTTGATTAATACAATTACAAAAATAAGAATTACATACTCCACCACGTAAGGTCCTCCGAATACATAGCCCACTAAACACGAGTATCGTACTCTGGAGATCACCACATGCTAGAATCTCATACCGATAGTGTTCCTCGATCCCACAATTCGACGATCAACATATGCACGGAAACAACGATTTCGAGTGTTGAGCTTACAAGCTCAATGGTACACATCTACTCTACTATACTTCATGCTAATCATAAACATAAGCATGCAAGCTAGTACGAGCAATAAGGAGAGATAAATAAACATGTGGCACTACTACTAGTCGCCTAAACACATGCTCTCATCAAAGCAATCATCATACATGACACTCATGGCCCAACCATACCCAAGATCTTATCAGATCATCTAGGCAAAAACACATATCAACAATAATTCTGGAGTGAGGCCGACTCACGAAGCATCGGAACATACACTGTAACACCCTTACTAGTATTTATTTCCCAATACTAGTATAGAGTGTCACATGATGTTTAAACCGCATTTTATGCCATTCATATAAGTCAAAATAATTATTTTGCATTTTTCCCTTTTATCGCATAAAATCCAATTACAAATTTTTAAACCATCAAATTAAACATGTTTTCAGGCAGCAACTTGGCAGTTTACAACTACAATATATAATTAACATAATTGCTTAAAAACTGCCAAAAATAAAAATCATTTTAATTTCTCTAAAAATTTATTTTTATAACATTACCTGATTTTCATTACTAGTAAGTTCTTTAAACTAGCATCAAATTAAACAAAACTCAATCGTATACTAACCACTTATCTAGATATAATATTGCAATCCATATCTAGAGTAGTTTAAACTAGCATCAAATTAAAAAAAAAAACCTCCCAAATGAACCAAACCTTACTCCGACCCGGGTTTCCTACCTACGCGTGAAAAACCATTACACTCTAAGTATATACTTAGTGAGGCACTATATATATACATTCAATAAAAATCAATATGCTTAAATTTATAACAATAATACAATAATCATGCAGTTTGATCACTAATCATTTGTCTCCCTTATGTTAATCACATATTAACATAATAAAATCCGAATTTACAATCATGTTAACTTCCTTGTCATTTCCTGAGAGTTTATCTTCTCTCTGATCAATATACCATTTATTATACAGTAAATTATAGCCCAAAATAACTTGAGGACTTGAGTACATGAGTCAAAAACTGTACTGAAGTACTAAAGAACTGCACTTAAGTGCTAAATAACCACACCTAAGTGCTAAATAACCACACCAAAGTGCTAATATACTGCACCGAAGTGCTAAACCGCTGGACTCTATGGCATGTCAACTATACTCTAAACCTCAATAACTTACTTGGGCATACTTTTCATTTTTTTAATTAATTCATCCATGGAAATTATAATCGAATACTTGGGTAGTTCATACCCTAAATATCACATAAGCATATTATAATCAAATTACATGTGATCAATGCATGTAACCCTTCTACCTTTGACAATTTCTACTATGTCAAATATCAAGATAAATATAATCATCAAGCATATAATTATAACAGACTTATCAAAAGTCTTTCAGATCAAACATAATATTTTCCATACATGTAATGCACTCACCTTGACACTTTATAAGTTTCCAATATGCACTTAGCCTCACTAAGCTTCAGCTTTGATCTATGTCATTTCCTCGATTGTTAGTTCGATCTCAATTTTGATCACGATCTACATGTGTATTAACAGGCCACAAATACATTTCAAATTATATGTTAGTATCATACTAACACATAAATACTATAGGAATAATTTTCCAATAATTGTTCAATATTAGTTCCATGACACAAGTCAATATACCTTGAATACCTTGAATTCTTTTCAAGTTTTAATCAAAGAATAATCAAAACTTCATTCTAATAACAATTTAAGCATAATGTTTCCATGAAAACAATTTTTCACTTTAGTCCCTAACTTTCCCCAAAATGCCGAATTGGTCCCCAATCTTTCTAAGATTTCCGAATTGGACTTTATGTTTTTACAAACTTCTAAAATGGTCCAAATGGTATCTTAAAGCTTGTAAAATCATAATTTCATCATATCCAATCTTATGGAAATTTTTCCATAATTTCTTCTAATTTCTCTTTAACCGAAATGGTCCCTTACTTTTCAATATTTCCATTTTGGTCCTAAATTATCAAATCAAGCCAATTTGATCATAATATCATCATTTCTAATGCTAGAATAATTTTCACAATAATTTCTCCTTTATTTCCAATTCTAACTGGATTGGTCCTTTATTTTTTCTAAGGGAAATTTTTCATTCTAACATCAAATTAAGGCTTCTAATATCACAAATAATTCATTTCAATCCTTTATTCAGTTCCCTAACCAATCCTAAAATTCTAGGGTTAGGGTTTATAACCTTGAATGTAACACCCCGGTTTTAGGGCTTAGCAGTTTAGTGGGTTATTAGACGATTCAGTGGACCGGAGTAGAGATTCGAGTCAATTTTGGGATCGTATATTTTTGGTGTTGGACAAATTATAGAAAAATGCTTAAAATCATTATTAATTATGTATTTAATAATGGTGAAATCGATTTTGAAAAATGAGTTTTGGTGGATGGACATTTTGGTTGGTGACCAAAATGAAAGTTTTGAAAACTGTTTTAAAGTGACTAAAATGAAAAGGGTCAAATTCATAGAATCCTTAAGGATCTAAATTACCAAGTTTTTGCTGGTAGTTTCTCCCTTCAGTTAAATCATTTTAAACATGTGTTTTAAAGGTGGTTTAAGAGGGATTAAAATATCTAAGTTAGTTATTAGCTTTTAAAGAAAATTTACATAACTTTTTCATAAACCTTTGCTCTCAACTTCTTTTCTGCCAAACAATCAGAATTTCATCAAAATCCATAGGTGAGGGATTCTTTTCACTCAGATTATTGATTTTAACTTTGTTTTGCAAAATCTCATTGAAATCTTGTGTTTTCTTAGCTTTTCACAAATCAATTGAGGGAGAAACTTCACAATAGGGGTAAGGTCCTAGATCTCTTCTATTGTATGGTTCTTTATTGAAATTCCCAAGCATTTGATCCTTGTTTTTTGTGTTTCTAATCTGATTTTGATGATTTTCTAATGTTCAATTGAGTTATTTGGGGAAAATGAGTTAATTCACGGATTGGATCTAATTTCCAGTAAGTAACGTTGCTTTAATTTATATTTTGGATGTTTAATAATGTTGATAATTGATTTTTATCAATGGAATCCCGAAACTTAAGAATCTCTATTTGTTTAGGTTGTTAGTTTTGTGGTGTTTCTATGGTTGTAAGGTTGCTGGAGGTGGTAGGTTGATTTGGATCTTTTTTTAGATGTGTTTTGATGTTAAAAGTGATGTTAGATTGATAGGTGTTGGCTGGGTTGTGAATCAAAGTGTTTTGGTTATGTTTTCAGTTGTTGTAGAGGGTTAATTGTGAAGGTTTTGTGGAAATCCGAGAAGGATTGTGGCTGCTATGTTTGGAATGCATTATGATGCAATAATCCTCTATTGTTTTGTGGTAAAAATAGGGGAGGTTGATCCTAAAGTGATTGGAGAAGCATTGGAGGCTTCGAATACTTGATTTCGTGTCGGCGAATCGAGGTTTCGCATATCGGTGAGTGAAAACGTGGTTTAAAGCGTTTTTGATGTTTGGGAACAGAGTTGGGAGTTAAGGTAGATCTTGAAACGCTTACCTAGACTCGGAAGTAAGTATAAAGTGGTTTTACTCTCTCGGTCGTGCTTTTACGAAATGGTTGATGCACTTATTTTAATTACATGTTACCTACTGTTTAAGCATGTTTTAAAGTATTTGATATACTATTTTTGAGCATGAAATGCTGAAGGATGCACATGGTAAGTGATCCTTGTAAGTATGGTTTATACTTGTATTTTAAAGCATGGTTGTTGCTTTGGATAAATGGCATGGTTTAATGCTTGTTAAAAACAGTGAGGTAAATGTTATTTGGTTAATTATATTGGTAAGTGGTGTGGTTTTAAAATTGTTATCGGATATAGTTGGCCGGCCATAGGATTGAGTGCACTGTAAATAAGTCACCTTGGATGTTGAGGGGTTTAACAGTACCAAATATTCCATCCAAGTACGCTAACGGTATAGGGGTTTAATGGTACTGAATACTCCCGTTAGTGGATTAAGCATCTAACCAATGAGAAAGATTGGTGTCCCTGTGGGTTGTTATTGTACCCGGTTGTTAGTGTACCATGATTGTGATTGTATCACTATTTCGGTTGAGATGGCTTGAAGTGTAGGGTTAACACTTGTTGAATCTGTGTATCCGATGAACTCTTTTGTTATTGAACTTGTTAATGATCACTAAGTCAATATAATTGTTAATGTATCATTGAAATCTTTTATGTTGTATAATGTGATTTATACATGTTTTTCCTTAAGCTTTGCATTTGGTAGTAATGTATGGGAAGGCTTAAGTAGAGGGTTAGCAATGTGACTTGCTGTTGATTAATGACACATGTGGCTTATGGTTTAATATGCTAGTTTTGATGATGTAAAGTCCATGTTTTACAAGAGGCGTGATGTTTTAAAGGATGGTGTTAAGCAAATAGTTTTGAATGCATTGATGGTGTTTGTTTTTTAGCATTCCTCACTAAGCCTTGTGTGCTTACGCTCTCATTGTCCATTAATACAAATAGTTGAGGTCTTGGAAGGTAGCAAGAAGCAAGGGGATCTTGGCAAGACTTGTTTCCAAAGTATGTTAAAAACTAGACTATAATGAATAAGAGCAATAGGGTACTTGTTTTGGTTTTGGGAGATGTTATGTTGAACTCCCTATTTGAGCATGATTCTTTAGTTGCTCTTGGCTTGTAAATGGCCTTTAAAGATTGTTTTTGATGCTGGTTTACCTTTTTGATATGTTGTTTGGTTGGATATTAGGATGCATGCCTATAGATTTCCTTTGATGCAAAGATGCCATGTTAGGATACTGAGTTTGTGTATTTTGGATGCTTGTGGTATACCTTATATGTTAAATTTATGCTATAAGCATGTTGGAATTGTTTGAGAATGCTTTTGGGGTGAAAAATTAGAAAAATGTGACATTACAAGCCCAGACGTACCGATACGCAGGGGACCGTATCGGTACGGGTAGGCGATTTCAAGCTTGTAGGATCAGTACGGATCTTGTGCGTTTCGATACGCCTAGGAAAATTTGGCCAGGCGTACCGGTACGGGTATGGGTGTTTCGGTACGTGTTTTATCCTCTAGAATTCACTTTTTCAACTTGAACCCGCGTACCGAAATGCTTGTGTAGCCGTATCAGTACGGTTTGTAATATTTCAAAAGTTAGGTATTTCTGTTAGGAGTATCGATACGGCATGGAGGTGTATCAAAATAAGGTATTTCAAACCGTATCAGTACAGAGTTACCTGTATCGGTACGGATGACCGTTAATTCCGTTAATGTCATTTTGGGGCAGCTTTGCTTTCTTTGCATTTTAGTCCCTGATTCTTGCCAATGTAATTATTTGTGATAGAATGATTGGATTATGCTGAAATGTGAAATGAAAGTTTGGAACCTGACTAATTAAAGGTTGGTAACCTAAAAGTGAGCTTTAATCCTGAAATTTTTTGTATTTGCAATTTGGTCCCTAAGTTATAAATATGATCAATTGGATGTTAAATTGATACCCTAGTGAGTTGGGGTTACACCTAATGTCTGCATGAACATGTAGGGTTAATAATTGGCATCTAGATAAGGTAAAAGGAAAAAAATGGATCGGGTTTTGTTGAATCTCTTCGGTTTGCTACGACAAACCTAGTGTAGCCTTCTTGGTTCAGTTGGGCGTCTGAGCTGGGTCAAGGGGGTTAAATTTGGTGGTATCAGAGCCAGGTTTGGTTCGTTTGGGAGGTTTTTATGTTGTTTTCGTGAGTTATTTTCTGTTGTATGATGTGTACGATGATTGTTGTATGTACGCTGGTTGATATGCATGGTGATTGGCATATGATGTGTACGGTGATTGTTGTCGGATGTATACGGTGATTATTGTATGCTTGTAAAATGGACCGAGTTATTTTTTGTTGTATGATGTGTACGGTGATTGTTTTATGATGTGTACGGTGATTGTTGTATCAGAGCCAGGGATGGGTGATATGGCACCGCTGATACAGCCCATGACCAGTGCTTTTCAGGCAGCAGTTGTGGGTGTTTGTATGCCAGTACCACCGGTTGAGGAGCAAGGTTTGTTGTTTGAGCGTCTTCGTAGTTTGGGTGGAGTTAAGTTCCGAGGTTTGTCGTTTGAGGCTTCTGAGGGTTGGTTGGCCAGTACTGAGAGGATATTGTGCCATATGGGGTGCACCGATGCTCGTAAGCTGGGTTGTGTTGTTTCCCTATTGTAGGGTGATGCCTATACATGGTGGACTACCACGATATCTGGTATGGTGACCGATGAGATGACCTGGGAGTTCTTCTACGAGGTATTTCAGAAGAAGTTTCTGGGAGTCCGATATCAGGACGAGAAGAAATGTGAGTTTATGGCTTTGGTGCAGGGCAGTATGTTTGTTGCGGAGTATGAGGTGCAGTTCGTGAGATTAAGTCAGTATGCACCTGAGTTGGTTCCTGATGAGCGTAAGTGATGTGATCGTTTCCGCTATGGGCTTGTGTAGGATGTTAAGACATACATGCTTGTTGTTGATTACACTGACTTTGATGTGTTGGTTTCGCGAGCCAAAGATGTGGAGTAGAATTTGGGTTTGGCTTCGAGATCACGAGGTTCTAGCTTAGGTAAGAGAGATGCTGGTTCGGGTTATAGCGGTGGATAGGTTAAGAGACACCGTGACAAGAGGTTTCGCCCGGAGCCGAGGCATGGTAGAGGTGTTGTGGGACGTGGAGTCTAGGGGCAGGGTGCCCAGGTTAGAGCACCGTTTAGCATATGTTGGGTTTATGGATCCCGAGATCATTTAAGGCGAGATTGGCCACAGTTGGTCAGGGAGGGTCAGGCACCCGCGCCTATGGTGGCTAATGCTTGTTAGAGTTGTGGGTTAGGCGACCATCAGAGGCATGAATGTTCGTTGTTGGCTCAAGGTGGGCAGGGTGTTGCACCTGTTGTTGCTCCACAGCGGGGTCGTCATGGCCGCGGACCATTTTAGCGTCGAGATGGGGGACAGAGGAGTGTGGTTCATACCGTTGCTATCCAGCCTGAGAAAGGTAGACCGGCTAGGGTGTATGCGCACCGTGAGGGTCGCAATGACGCTGATGTGATTGTAGGTACTTTTACCCTTTAGTCTCTATCGTTGTATTTGTTTGTTGATTATGGTTCTACTTATTCATACATTTTGAGTGAGCATGATGAGCTGGTTGATATATCTGTTGAAATTCTTAAAGTGGGTGTTAGAGTGGCTGGTTCTCTTGGGGAGATAGTCGTGGTTAGGAGGTTGTATCGAGGTGTTCGTTGATGGTTCAGGGATATTTGTTCGCCGTGGACTTGATGGAGTTGCCATTCCATGGTTTTGATGTGATTTTGGGTATGGATTGGTTAACCGAACATCGGGTCATGGTGGATTTTAAGACCAAACGGATATCTTTGAGGTTGTCGAATGATTATGAGGTGGTGGTTATTGGCGAGAATGCCAAGTTTTTTTCTAATATTGTTTTGGCTTTGGAAGCAAGTCGAATGTTGGATTCGAGATGTCAGACTTACTTGGCCTACGTTATGAATCCCGGATCAAAGAAGTTGAGGGTGCAGGATGTTCGCACCATATGTGAGTTTTCGGGTGTTTTTCAGAGGAATTACCGGGGTTGCCACCTGACCGTAAGGTAGAGTTTGGCATCGAGGTCATTGCGAGTACGGTACCGATATCGATTGCTCCGTACCGCATGGCTCCGTAAAAATTGAAGGAGTTGAAAACACACTTGCAGGAGTTGCTTGATCGTGGGTTCTTTAGACCAGTATTTCACCGTGGGGAGCTCCGGTGTTGTTTGTTAAGAAGAAAGATGGTACGTTGTAGATGTGTATAGATTATCGGTTGCTGAATAAGTTGACAATAAAGAACAAGTATCCCTTACCGCAGATAGATGACATGTTTAGGGGAGCTTCGTTGTTTTCTAAGATAGATTTGAGGTCGTGGTACTACCAGTTAAAGGTGAAGGAGGTGGATATGCCCAAAATAGCCTTCCATACGAGGTACAAGCATTACGAGTTTCTTGTGATGCCGTTTGGTTTGACCAATGCTCCAGCTTTTTTTATGGACATGATAAACCGTGTTTCATGAGTTTTTGGACCAGTTTGTGGTTGTGTTTATTGATGATATCCTTGTGTACTCTCGTACCGAGAAGGATCATGAGAGACATTTAAGAATTGTGCTTCAGACACTGTTGGCTAATCAGCTTTATGCAAAGTTAAGCAAATGTGAGTTCTGGCTTAAAGAAGTTGTATTTCTCAGGCATGTTGTGTCGGCTGAAGAAATCCGTGTTGATCCACATAAAGTTGAGGCTGTAATGAGTTGGAAGGAGCCCAAGTCCGTGACGGAGGTTAGGAGTTTCCTTGGTTTGGCGGGTTACTACCGAAAGTTTGTGGAAGGGTTCTCCAGTTTGGTAGCTCGGTTAACAAAGTTGTTATAGAAGAATGTTCGGTTTGAGTGGATAGAATATAGGCAGCGAGCTTTCGAAAGATTGAAGGAAGCCTTGACGCGAGCCCCAGTCTTGGTTCAACCAGAATCGGGAAAAGAGTTCGTTGTTTATAGTGATGCGTCGTATGTTGGGCTTGGTTGTATGTTGATGCAAGAGGGTAAGGTAGTGGCATATGCATCTAGGCAGTTGAAGGTGCATGAACGTAACTACCCTACTCATGATCATCAGCTTGCAGCGGTTGTGTTTGCCTTGAAGATCTGGAGGCATTATCTCTATGGTGAAAAATGTGTGGTTTATACGAATCATAAGAGTTTGAAGTATCTGATATCACAGAAGGAGCTGAATCTTAGGCAACGCAGATGGTTGGAGTTGCTTAAGGATTATGATCTGACCATTGAGTATCATCCGGGGAAAGCCGATGTTGTGGCAGATACTTTGAGCAGAAAAGCGGTTGTGGAGTTGAAAGCCATGTTTTCTCGGTTGAGTGTGACGAATGACGGAGGTTTGTTGGCCGAGTTGCTAGTGAAGCCATCCTTGTCGCGGATAATTAAGGAGAAGTGACCGTATGATGGGAGTTTGGTACCTCATGTAGAAGATATTAGGGATGGAAATCCTACGGATTTTTATTTCAAAGATGATGGGGTGTTGTGTTTTAAAGGTCGAATAGTGGTGCTTGAGGGCGAAGAGTTGAGGCGCACTATTTTGACTGAGGCCCACACTAGTCCTTTCGCTATGCATCCCGGTAGTACTAAAATGTATCGAGGGTTGAATGAGGAGTACTTTTGGGTTGGGCTGAAGAAAGATGTGGCTGATTTCGTTGCTTGGTGTATGGTATGTCAGCTGGTAAAGGCTAAGCACCAGTTTCCTTCCAGGTTGTTGCAACCGTTGAGGATACCGGAATGGAAGTGGGAAAGAATCACCATGTATTTTGTGTCTGGGTTGCCTTTGACGTCGACCAAAAAGGATTCTATCTGGGCGATTGTGGATCGGTTTACGAAGTGTGCGCATTTTGTGCCAATGCATACTATGTATACTTTGGACATGTTGGATGAATTATACATCTCTGAGATTGTGCGTTTGCACGGGGTGCCCAAATCTATAGTTTCAGATAGGGATTCGTGATTCACCGCAAGGTTTTGGGTGAGTTTGCATTGTGCTTTAGGAACCTGGTTGAGTTTTAGTACCTCGTACCATCCTCAGACGGATTGCCAGTTAGAGCGCGTGATTCAGGTTCTCGAGGATATGCTAAGGTGTTGCGTTATTAATTTCCAGGGAACGAGGGAGAAGTAGTTGTCGTTGGTGGAGTTTGCTTACAATAACAGTTATCATGCTAGCATACAGATGGCACCTTATGAGGCGTTGTATGGCAGGAAATGTTGTACGCCTGTGTGTTGGGCAGAAGCAGGGGAAAAGTTTGTGTCGATGCCCAATATTCTGAAATGCACAACCAAAAAAGGTAAAGTTGATTTGTAAGCGCTTAAAAGCGGCTGCGGATCGCTATAAATCCTATGCGGATTTGAAGCGTAGGGATATAGAGTAAGTTGTGGGTGATAAAGTGTTTTTGAAAGTGTCGCCCTAGAAAAAGGTGTTGCATTTTGGGCGGAAAGGGAATCTTAGCCCGAGGTTCATTAGACCATATGAGGTTGTTGAGCGTGTGGGTCCTGTTGCGTACCGTTTGAGGCTACCTCCAGAGTTGGGGAAGATTCATGATGTGTTCCACGTTTCGGTGTTGCAGAGGTATAGGTCAGATCCATCGCATGTCATGCCAGTGGAAGAGATTGAGTTGAGACCGGATCTATCTTACGATGAAGAACCAGTAGAGGTTCTTGATACCAGCAGCAAGGTACTGTGTGGCAAAACAGTAGAGCTAGTTAAGGTGTTGTGGAAGCGCCGCGGTGTTGAGAAGGCCACATGGGAACGCAAGTCGGATATGGTGAAACAGTTCCCGTACCTGTTTCCTCCAGGTAAATTTTGAGGATGAAATTTCTTAAGTGGGGGAGAGTTTTAACGCCCCCAGTTTTAGGGCTTAGCAGTTTAATGGGTTATTAGACGGTTCAGTGGACCGGAGTAGAGATTCGAGTCGGTTTCGGGATCGTATATTTTTGGTGTTGGAAAAATTATGGAAAATGCTTAAAAATCATTATGTATTTAATAATGGTGGAATCAATTTTGAAAAATGAGTTTTGGAGGATGGACATTTTGGTTGGTGACCAAAATGAAAGTTTTGAAAATTTGTTTTAAAGTGACTAAAATGAAAATGGTCAAATTCTTAGAATCCTTAAGGAGCTAAGTTACCAAGTTTTTGCTGGTGGTTTCTCCCTTCAATTAAATCATTTTAAACATGTGTGTTTAAATGTGGTTTAAGATGGATTAAAATATCTAAGTTAGTTATTAGCTTTTAAAGAAAATTTACGTAACATTTTCCTAAACCTTTTCTCTCAACTTCTTTTCTGCCAAACAATCAGAATTTCATAAAAATCCAGAGGTGAGGGATTCTTTTAACTCGGATTATTGATTTTAACTTGATTCTTTAACTTTGTTTTGCAAAATCTCATCTAAATCTTGTGTTTTTTTAGCTTTTCACAAATCAATTGAGGGAGAAACTTCACAATAGGGGTAAGGTCTGAGATCTCCTCTATTGTATGGTTCTTTATTGAAATTCCCAAGCATTTGATCCTTGTTTTGTGTTTCTAATTTGATTTTGATGATTTTCTATTGTTTAATTGAGTTATTTAGGGAAAATGAGTTAATTCACGGATTGGATCTAATTTCCAGTATGTAGTGATGCTTTGATTTATATTTTGGATGTTTAATAATGTTGATAATTGATTTTTATCAATGGAATCCCAAAACTTAAGAATCTATATGTGTTTAGGTGGTTAGTTTTGAGGTTTTGTGGTGTTCTTGTGGTTGCAAGGTTTCTAGAGGTGGTAGGTTGTTTTGAATCTGTTTTTAGATGTGTTTTGGTGTTAAAAGTGATGTTAGATTGATAGATGTTGGCTGGGTTGTGAATCGAAGTGTTTTGGTTATGTTTTCGGTTGTTGTGAAGGGTTGTTTGTGAAGGATTTGTGGAAATCCGAGAAGGATTGTGGTTGTTGTGTTTGGAATACATTATGATTCATTAATCCTCTGTTGTTTTGTGGTAAAAATAGGGGAGGTTGATCCGAAAGTGATTGGAGAAGCATTGGAGGCTTCAGATACTTGATTTCGCGTCGGCGAATCGAGGTTTCGTGTATTAGTGAGTGAAAACGTGGTTTAAAGCATTTTGATGTTTGGGAACAGAGTTTTGGAGTTAAGTTAGAGCTTGAAACTCTTACCTAGACTCGAAACTAAGTATATAGTGGTTTTACTATTTCGGTCGTACTTTTACAAAATGGTTGATGCACTTGTTTTAATTACATGTTACCTACTGTTTAAGCATGTTTTAAAGTATTTGATATATTGTTTTTGAGCATGAAATGCTGAAGGATGCACATGGTAAGTGATCATTGTAAGTATGGTTTATACTTGCATTTTAAAGCATGGTTGTTGCTTTGGATAAATGGCATGCTTTTAATGCTTGTTAAAAACAGTGAGGTAAATGTTATTTGGTTAATTATATTGGCAAGTGATGTGGTTTTAAAATTGTTATCGGATATAGTTGGCCGGCCATAGGATTGAGTGCACTATAAATAAGTCACCTTGAATGTTGAGGGGTTTAACGGGACCGAATACTCCATCCAAGTACCCTAACGGTGGAGGTGTTTAACGGTACCGAATACTCCCGTCAGTGGATTAAGCATCTAACCAATGAGAGGGATTGGTGTCCCTATGGGTTGTTATTGTACACGGTTGATATTGTACCCTGTTGTTAGTGTACCGCGATTGTGATTGTATCGCTATTTCGGTTGAGATGGCTTGAAGTGTTGGGTTAACACTTATTGAATCCGTGTATCCGATGAACTCTTTTGTTATTGAACTTGTTAATGGTCACTTGTAAGCCAATATAATTGTTAATGTATCATTGAAATGTTTTATGTTGTATAATGTGATTTATACATGTTTCTCCTTAAGCTTTACATTTGGTAGTAACGCATGGGAAGGCTTAAGTAGAGGGTTAGCAATGTGACTTGATGTTGATTAATGATACATGTGGCATATGGTTTAATATGCTGGTTTTGATGATGTAAAGTGCATGTTTTACAAGAGGCGTGATGTTTTAAAGGATGGTGTTAAGCAAATAGTTTTGAATGCATTGATGGTGTTTGTTTTTTAGCATTCCTCACTAAGCCTTGTTTGCTTACGCTCTCAATGTCGATCAATGCAGATAATTGAGGTCTTGGAAGGCAGCAAGAAGCAAGGGGATCTTGGCAAGACTTGTTTCCAAAGTATGTTAAAAACTAGACTATAACGAATAAGTGCAATGGGGTACTTGTTTTGGTTTTGGGAGATGTTATGTTAAACTCTTTGTTTATATATGATTCTTTAGTTTCTCTTGGGTTGTAAATGGCCTTTAAAGATTGTTTTTGATGCTGGTTTACTTTTTTATATGTTGTTTGGTTGGATATTAGGATGCATGCCTATAGATTTCATTTGATGCAAACATGTCATGTTAGGATGCTGAGTTTGTGTAGTTTTGATGCTTGTGGTATACCTTATATGTTGGAGTTATGCTATAAGAATGTTGGAATGGTTTGAAAATGCTTTTGGGGTGAAAAATCAGCAAGATGTGACATTACAGGCCCAGGTGTACCGATACGCGGAGGACCGTATCGGTACTGCTAGGCAATTTTAAGCTTGTGGGATCGGTACGGGTCTTGCGCGTTTCGATACGCTTAGGAAAATTTGGTCAGGCGTAACGGTACAGGTATGGGTGTTTTGGTACGTGTTTTAGCCTCTAGAATTCACTTTTTCAACTTGAACCCGCGTACCGAAACGCCTGTGTTGCCGTATCGGTACAGTTTGTAATATTTCAAAAGTTAGGTATTTCTGTTAGGCGTATCGATACAGCATGGAGGTGTATCGAAACGGGGTATTTCAAACCGTATCGGTACGGATGACCGTTAATTCCGTTAATGTCATTTTGGGGCAGTTTTGCTTTCTTTGCATTTTAGTCCCTGATTCTTGCCAATGCAATTGTATGTGGTAGAATGTTTGGATTGAGCTAAAATGTGAAATGAAAGTTTGGAACCTGACTAATTAAAGGTTGGTAACCTAAAAGTGAGCTTTAATCCTAAAATTTTATGTATTTTCAATTTGGTCCCTAAGTTATAAATATGATCAATTGGATGTCAAATTGATGACCGAGTGAGTTGGGGTTACACCTAATGTCTGCATGAACATGTAGGGTTAATAATTGGCATCTAGATAAGGTAAAAGGAAAAAAGTAGACAGGGTCATGTTGAATCTCTTTGGTATGCTACGACAAACCTAATGTAGCCTTCTTGGTTCGGTTGGGCGTCTGAGCCGGGTCAAGGGGGTTACATTGAACATAGAATTAAACAAAATTCAAGGTTGTTTTTCATGTTTACAACACTTGAGTTACTTAAATCAATCCTTAATTCTAACATGGTTCATGAAATTCCAATTTATCTTTCTTCAAGAACATGAACTATTCTTCATAACACCATGCAAAATTACTATCAAAAGAAAGAGCATGAAGCATAGATCATTTTCTTCTAAAACAACATACCTTGATTCTAACTTTGAAGCCTTCAATTTGCCAAAGAAAATTTATCCCCTTTTGTTCTCTTGTCTTTCAAAATTTCCCAAGAAAGATGAACTAATTTTGTTCATCTTTTTCCTTTTTAATCCACATGTGATAATTAAATGAATTTTAAATTCATTTAAGTAGTGAAATTACTAATTTAGCCTTCAAATCCAATGGAAAAAATTAATATTATCATAAACCATGGGCCAAGATTAAATCCATGTGTTTTTCATCTTCTAAAAATGCCCTCAACATTTCAAAATATTTCAAAATTGTCATCCTTTCCAAATGACCAATTTGCCCTCAACTATTCACAATTTCATCTAATTTGCCATCTTGTAATAATTTAACTAATTCTAGTTAAATTCCAACTAGACATATTAAAATATTCATAAAATAGTATTTTATGAATTTTCTATAACCTTTGGGATTGTCTTTAAAATTTCAATTTGATCCGATGTACCGATAATTACCGATAATTTTTATCGGATACAATTTCTCTTAGAAATCTTATAACAATATTCAATAATGAATATTATTAACTCACAGTGAATCCTTTTTATCAGTCAAAAATACTGACATGGAACCTTCCCAGTAGGTCACCCATTATAGTGCTACTCTGATCTGAATATGCTTAACAATTTTTATTTTGATCCAAATATCTGAAAATTTTCTCGAACTTTAACACTTTATAGCTCTTAATACAAACTCCGTATCAAACATTTGGGCAACACGAAAATATCATTCTAAGGGGTAAACTATTCATTTACGGGACTAAAATACATAACTTTTTAAAATTACAATTTACTCCTGAACTTTTCAAGTTTTTACACTGTGGCACCAAACTTTTCAGATTTTACAATTTGGTCACCAACCAAAATTTTTGAGATATTACTTACACTCCGGGTGCGACCGAGTCACATAGCATCGGAACATACACCCATGCTCAGAATCCCCCATCAAGCATCTACACTCTAAGTGAGGCTGGGTAACCTAGCACCGGAACATACACCCTGGGTGAGGTCGGATCACCCAGCATCAGAACATACATCTATACTAGGAATTCCCCCTCAAGCACCTTCGAATGAGGCCCGAGTCACATAGCATCGGTAACCTCAATTTGGTAATTCTCTTACCATGGTTTTTGCAACACTCTTTTATTGGGTATCCGGATCCTATCAATCAAGAAGACACAACCAATCAAATGCCTACCCGACATGCAAGCAACGCGATCCCAAGTATCCCCCTATTGTTAGTAAATTATAATGAGTATATAATTAATCTCATTCATTGTCTCCATTAATCCATGTTATCACATTTATTCAAGAATAATTCAATTATTAATACTCACATCAATTTCCATCCTTAAATTGCATTTACAAATTATTTATCGTATCGGGTACCGATACTCGTACACGAGTATCGATACGGTACTCTCGGGTATCGATATTTACACGCGTACTGATACTAAAACTGTTTACTAGAAATCTTTAATTTCCACAAGTACCAGTACGGGTTGACCCATACCAATACGACCCATAATCGTGTAACGATAAAACCAAAGCTCGTATCGATACCCTATTCACGGGTTCATACAATTTTCTCAAATTATGATATTACAATGCTTATTCGATCCTTAAAGCTTATAAAGTCATTAGAGTTTGTTTACTAATGTGTTTATTCAATTAATTTTAATTACCAGATTCATAATCATTTATTCGAATATTACCAATTATTAGTCGATTTATTATAATCTCCATCGAACATGTTGTTGCGCATATTGAGTGCTACGCAAACGGTGCAAGTATACACGTCGCAAGTAATAAAGTGATATGAGTATTGAGTATCGTCTCCACATGGATTGGTTTGGGCCACTGTGCTTAAGTTACTGCACTGTGAAAATAAAAACACAATTGATAATAGGAGTTCTAATTAACGAGTAAACTAAGAGCAATAAACTAAAATAATAGATGAAAAAAATAAGAGGGAATATGCTAGGTTATCGTGAGTTGAGGAGTGATAGCCGATTGGATCGTCTTAGTAAAAGAGTGCAATGGCAACTCGGTTGCCGTGGCAACTTGCGCAGCTGGGTTGCCTTGGCAACTAATCGAACGATTGCAGGGGCAACTGCTTGGGTGACTGGGCAGCAACTTCAAGGTTTGGCAGAGCGTTCTTCAATGGTTTCTTCTTATCCCTAAGTCAAAACTCCAGCTAATTGTGCATGCCTTGACAATACATCCCTGCGTGAATCAAGGGTGAACAACAACCAATCTTGCGCCCCTCTTAGCCGTTGAAATCCTTAACTTATTCCTAAGCCAGATTAATCTTCACCATCGATAGATTTAATAAAGACCATACTCATTCGTTTCTTCAATCTAACTCCCCTGATATTAGATAAATAGATGGATTACGAGATCCTCTCCCAATTCACTCGCAAACAAGAATAAAAACAAAGAATGAGTAAACCTTGAATTAAAAGTGCAAACTCTTATTACCTAAACAAAATCCAATTATTTCTCACAACAACAAAACACAATAACCCCAACCAATCAAGTTAGTTCATGGTTGGGTTCAAAAGATATACAAAGAATAATCCCCAAACCATATATCTAATGGAAGCAAAGAAGAAGAAGAAGAAATTGATCAGCCCCTAGTCGAACTCTCTCTCAATCGAATTCCCTCTAAGCTTTCTCCCAATCGAACTCTCCCCCTTGCTCTCTCCTTGAGTTTGACAGCTTGGTCTCCTTTAAATAGGAGATGACTAGGTCAAAGTCCTTCTTGAGGAGGAAATTAAGCTGGAATTAAATACTTTAAAAGAATATAATTCTTTATTATATTTAAGTTCCTTCTAGATCTTCTCCTATCTTTTTGGGATTTAATTTCTCTTTGACCTCTTCGTGGAAATCAAACTCCTTTGGGATTTAACTTTGCTCCACGTCATCTTGGGCTTATCTAGTCATCAATTTCGACTGTCATATCATCTTATCCCTTAACGACAATTGCCCTGGCAACTACGTTGGCATCTTCTTCTTGTATTGCCCTGACAACTGGTTCCAGTCTTGCTTTGGCAACTGATTCTGCACACACAAAAACACACCAGAGCAGTATCTTTTTCCAGAAAAATCACCAAGTTATGTAATCAAGTTCAACAGTGGAAAGAAACATGAATTAATGCATGAATGACTAATTATGCAACTAATATGAGCCTAAGTCTAACAATAATATGAGTAAAAAGGGTAATAAAAATAGTACTTTTGAACACTTAACACACCCCCAAACTCAAACTATTGCTTGTCCTCAAGCAATGCAAACTAACAATTACTTGCCAAGACTTTAATCATCAAAGACATGCTTCAAACTTGAATTCAAACCTCAGAACCGTGTCACAAAGTATGATCACCTTTTAATTTTTCGGATAGCACAAAAATTACCCAGAATCAAACTATAATGCTCGTGCCAAGTGTGTGCGTAGTTGTGTACAAGTTGATTTTCAAGATTCTATGTGAACAATAGGCTTTTATCAATTTAATTACTGGGGCATTTATTTTTATTTTCACTAGAGCCAATTTTGGGCACCTCTAGCGATTCTTTAATGTGCATTAACTACTAGAGTCAGTTTCGGGCACCTCTAGCAAGAAAGTGCATTTACTACTAGAGCCAGTTTCGGGCACCTTTAGCAAGAAATTAACTTTTAATTTTCAATTTTAACTTTACCCAAATTTTAAGCAGTCTAAGTTCACTAAGTTTCTTTCAATCAACAAGCCACAACCGTGTAAAAAAACAGCGTCATAGTAAAATTCTAAGTTCTTTTCATGCAATCCTAAAATTAAAGGTTCTTTCAATTAAGTGCAGTGGCAAAAATTCATCATTGGATATTCAACAAGTCTTAAGCAATTAAATCTAATTAAAGGCATGGAAAGTAACATATGCAACCTATATGTGATTGCTAAAGATGAATGCAACTAAACATGAAACTAACTAGAAACCAACACCCCCCAAACTCGAGAGAAGCATTGTCCTCAATGCATGTAAAAGTGAAACAAAATTTAAAAGAAATCAAATTAAATGAGTTAGTCGGAGAGGTCTTCACCTCGAGTGACAAGTTTTCTTCGTGTCATTTGCTTGATTCATTTTTCGGTCGGTGGTTGAATGCTTGTGGCTGGTACCGCATGAATAGCATTGCTTTGATTTGATCCATGTTTGTCGAGGCAAGTTCACTTGCCTGGGCATCAGTAGTTGCCGAAGCCATTGTTGTTGCCTGGGCATCGCCAGTTTCTATTGCCGTGGCAACTACCAAGGCGGTTATCGGGGCATCCTATGTTGTGGTTGTCGTGGCAAGTAGTCGGCAGTGAATTTCCTTAGCATGGTGGTTGTGAGTCTTGTTGTGGAAAAGAAAACAAAGAAAACCTGGAAACTAAAGATAATGAAGAAAAATAAAATAAAATATCTCCTAAAATTTCCAAAAAAAATAAAGAAAAAAAACGAAAATAAAATAAAGTTCCAAAAATGAAAAATTAAAATTCTTAGAAAGAGAATTTTTCATGCATCTTCTAATGTTACTGAATATCTGAGAAAACTTGAGGAGGGTCGTTTTTTATACTTCTTATAGTCCATCCGCACCCTCCATCGAGTGACAATATTGCCCAAAAAGAATTGGGCCAATGTGCTCGCAGCTACTCCTTTTTGTGTTACCATGGTGGAGGTATCTCTCTTCCTTGTTCTCTTGTAGTCCATGCATGCCCTTCACCTTGCTACTGTTCCTGAAGGCACAAATATATTAATAGGAAAATTATATCCATTCCCAACCATTCAATTACCTCATTCTTGTCGACTTCTATCATGGTTGGATGTATCCTTTGTTGTCGTGGCAATTGCTGCTCAAGCCAATTATCGTGGCAATCAGTTGCCAAAATTCGCTATAAGTCAAGGCAAAAACCAATTTTCTGAAAAGCTTCACGAGTCCAAACATCGCTTTCTTTTGGCCTCTCAAACATCTCCATCAGTAGAGATTTCGATGGCTTCAAACCTACCAACATCGGTTCCTCAAGACATACCTGCAATGGACGAGGTGAGTTTTTAAAGAATTCGAAAGGTTCAACCATTACCTGCTCATATTCCATTGGCAAAGTATTATTATATCGTTGATCTTGCATGTGGTCGTGCAATTGTCGTGGCAACTGTAGATGAGAGCAATCTACAAATTCTTGCTTCAACATCAACGTTGTAACCTTTTGGGTATCAGGTTCCTCAGAATTTGTTGTAGTATTGTTGTTATCAGCTTCATTGAGTGTTGTCGTGTCATTGCTCTATTCAGGCTCCTCAATCATTGCTGAGGCAATTTGTTGCTCAGGCTCATCATGTGTTGGGCAGTCTCTCTCATTGGCATCCTCTTGACTTGGAGGTTCTAGTTGTTCTTCACACATCGAGGATCTCTCCTTGTATTACTCATTCTCATCTTCCCTTAGGATTTCATCATCCCTAGCAATTGATTGTTGGGGCATGTTATACATGGCATATGTGAATCTCCTCAATTGATCTTCTGAAGCCAACAATGGTGCATCCCACTGAGCTATCCTCATATCCATGGACTTTGATACTTTTCTGGAATCTCTTCAATTGATCCATCAAGTCTAGACAAGGAAGCTAGCAATGTTTCTTCCAAGGAATTGGAATGATCTTGGAAAGGACTCTATTGCCATCGCATATCTGTTGCTACGGCAAAATTATTATGGTAAAAAAAATTTGAGCTTTTTGATCATACCATGAAGGATTTTGCTGTTTGTTCCATCTATGGTCCTCCATGTAGCCATATGCACTGAAAATGTGAGGGCAATTTTCAAACACATGATGTTCTCCACACATAGCACAAGAGTTTTCCACGGGATAGGCTCTTTGGGCTTTTCTCGGTTGGTATAGGTAATCATCTAAGGGTGTAAGAAATTCTTGAGTGGATTGATTCCTATCTTCCATCATCAACTCTCGAATAGATCGGCTTTTATTTCCTAACATGTTGATGTCCCTTAACTTGTAGCGCACCTGAATTTTTTTTGATAAAACAAACAAAAAGTAAAGTTAGTATAACTAATGAGAAAAATGCAATAACAAAAACAACTAACACCAATTGCCAATCCCCGGCAACGGTGCCAAAAACTTGTTGCGCGTATTGAGTGCTACGCAAACGATGCAAGTATACACGTCGCAAGTAATAAAGAAATACGAGTATTGAGTATCGTCTCCACAAGGATTGGTTTGGGCCACTTTGCTTAAGTTACTGCACTATGAAAACAAAAACACAATTGATAATAAGAGTTCTAATTAACGAGTAAACTAAGAGAAATAAACTAAAATAATAGATAAAATCAAATAAGAGGGAATAGGCCAGGTTATCGTGAGTTGAGGAGTGATAGCCAATTGGATCGTCTTGGTAAAATAGTGCAATGCCAACTCGGTTTCCGTGGCAACTTGCTCAGTTGGGTTGCCTTGGCAACTTGCGCAGCTGGGTTGCCTGGGCAACTGCTTGAGCGACTGGGCAGCAACTTCAAGGTTCGGCAGACCGTTCTTCAATGGTTTCTTCTTATCCATAAGTCGAAACTCTAGCTAATTGTGCATGCCTTGACAATACATCCCTGCGTGAATCAAGGGTAAACAACAACCAATCTTGCACTCCTCTTAGCCGTTGAAATCCTTAACTTATTCCTAAGCCGAATTAATCTTCACCATCGATAGATTGAATAAAGACCTTACTCATTCGTTTCTTGAATCTAACTCTCCCAATATTAGATAAATAGATAGAATTACGAGATCCTCTCCCAATTCACTCGCAAACAAGAATAAAAACCAAGAATGAGTAAACCTTGAATTGAAAGTGCAAACTCTTATTACCTAAACAAAATCCATTTTTTTCTCACAACAACAAAACACAATAACCCCAACCAATCAAGTTAGTTCATGGTTAGATTAAAAAGATATACAAAGAATAATCCCCAAACCATGAATCTAATGGAAGCAAAGAAGAAGAAGAAATCAATCAGACCCTAGTCGAACTCTCTCTCAATTGAATTCCTTCCAAGCTTTCTCCCAATCAAACTCTCTCCCCCTTGCTCTCTCCTTGAGTTTGATGGCTTGGTCTCCATTAAATAGGAGATGGCTAGGTCAAAGTCCTTCTTGAGGAGGAAGTTAAGTTGGAATTAAACACTTTAAAAGAATATAATTCTTTATTATATTTAAATTCCTTCTAGATCTTCTCCTATCTTTTTGGGATTTAATTTTTCTTTGACCTCTTCACGGAAATCAAACTCCTTTGGGATTTAACTTTGCTCCACATCATCTTGGGCTTATCTAGTCATCAATTTTGACTGTCATATCATCTTATCCCTTATCGACAATTGCCCTGGGAACTGCGTCTGCATCTTCTTCTTATATTGCCCTGGCAACTGGTTCCAGCCTTGCTTTGGCAACTGATTCTGCACACACAAAAACACACCAAAGCAGTATCTTTTTCCACAAAAATCATCAAGTTATGTAATCAAGCTCAACAGTGGAAAGAAACACGAATTAATGCATGAATGACTAATTATGCAACTAATATGAGCCTAAGTCTAACAATAATATGAGTAAAAAGGGTAATAAAAATAGTACTTTTGAACACTTAACACATGCCAAATCATATCTCAAGCACTCAAGCAGCACAACATGCAAATCAACCAATCAGATAATTATACGAATATTCAAACGACCCTGCCCGATCTCTGAAGCTCATACGATTCTCAAAATATTCCAAAACTCCTCATGCATCTCATACATACAAGTCTTATAATACCGGTCTCATCACATGCTTATCTATCATCAATCTATTTTATAACCACTAACAAGAAAGGTAATTACACTTATGATGCTCGTGAGGCATTTTGGAGTTCGAGGTGTACTAATTGTTGCGCGTAATAAGTGCTTCGCAATTGTGCAAGTGTACACGTCGCAAGTTATAGTATAAAAGATATCGGCTCCACAGGGATTGGTGCCACTTCAAGAATCTAATCTCTTGCACTGTAAAAAGTAAAAGAACACAAGTAGAAGATTGTGGGAGTTTTAACTAACAACTAAACTAGAAAGCAATAAAGTAAAAGAAGATGTAATTAAATGAGAGAGAATAGGCCAGGTTATCGTGATTTAAGGTGTGATAGTTGATTGGATCGTCTTGTTAAAAGAGTGCAAGGGCAACTCAGTTTTCGCGGCAACTTGCACAGCGGGGTTGCCTTGGCAACTAATCGATGGTTGCCTGGGCGACTAGCTGGGCAACTACTTGGGCGGCTGGGCAGCAACTTCAAGGTTCGGCGGAGCTTTCTTCAATGGTTTCTTCTTATCCCTAGGTCGAAACTCTAGCTATTTGTGCATGCCTTGATAATACATCCCTGCGTGAATCAAGGATGAACAACAACCAATCTTGCGCTCTTCTTAGCCATTGAAATCCTTAACTTATCCCTAAGCCGAATTAATCTTCACCATCAATAGATTGAATAAAGACCATACTCATTCGTTTCTTGAATCTAACTCTCCTGATATTAGATGAATAGATTAAGTTACGAGATCCTCTCCCAATTCACTCGCAAACAAGAATAAGAACCAATAATGAGTAAACCTTGAATTGAAAGTGCAAACTCTTATTACCTAAACAAAATCCAATTGTTTCTCACAACCACAAAACACAATAACCTTAGCCAAATAGATTTAGTTCATGGCTAGCTTCCAAAGAAACACAAGACAAAGAATTCCTAACATAAACCTAATGGAACAAGAAGGAAAAAAGATGAAGAATGGTTGAAGCCTCTTTGTCGAGATCTCCCCCTTTGATCTTGTCGAAAATTCTCTCCTCTCTCCCTCTGGAGTTGACGGCATGGTCTTTAATTTATAGGGCTAGGTCAAAGTCTTTTTTTCAGGAGGAAGTTAAGTTGGAATTAAATTATCTTTAAAGAATATAATTCTTTATTATATTTAAATTCCTTCTAGAACTTCTCCTATCTTTTTGGGATTTAATTTCTCTTTAACCTCTTCATGGAAATCAAACTCCTTTGGGATTTAGCTTTGCTCCACGTCATCTTGGGCTTATCTAGTCATCAATTTTGACTACCATATCATCTTATTCCTTGTCAAAAATTGCCTTGGCAACTAGCTCGGCATCTCATTCATGCATTGCCCTGGCAACTGGTTTCAGCCTTGCTTTGGCAAGTGATTCTGCACACACACACAAAAACACACCAAAGCAGTATCTTTTTCCACAAAATTGAGCAAAATATGAAATCAATCTTGTCCACCAAGGAAACAATGCAAACATGCATGAATGACTAATAATGCAACTAATATGAGCCTAAGTCTAGCAATAATAAGAATAAAAAGCGTAATAAAAATAGTACTTTGGAACACTTAACACACCCCCAAACTCGAACTATTACTTGTCCTCAAGCAATGCAAACTAATAATTACCCGCCAAGACTTCAATTTTCACAAACTTAGCTTTGAACTTGATTTCAATTCTCAGAATCGAGGCACAAAGTATGATTGGATTTTCATTTTTTGGACAACTTAGGAGTTACTCAGAATCAAACTATAATGCTTGTGAGTGTGTGCGGAGTTGTGCAAGTTGATTTTTCGGATTCTATGCAAACAAGAGGTTTTCAAATTACTTCATTGGGTTCTTTTAACATGTTTTAACTAGAGCCGGTTTCGGGCACCTCTAGCGATCAATTTTTAGCACATACTAGAGCCAATTTCGGGCACCTCTAGTGATCAATTTTTTATCACATACTAGAGCCAATTTCGGGCACCTCTAGCGTTCATCCAATTTTTATTCTAATCGTCCAACTTTTTAACTATCAACCTAAGTTCGCTAGAATTCCTTAAATCAATCAAGCCACACAGTGTTTCATCAAGTTTAGCATCATAGTACGATTCTAAGTGTTTCCATGTTTATCCTAGAATAAAAAGTTCTATCAATTAAGTACATTGGCAAAGTCATCATCGGATATTCATCAAATCTAGGCAATTCTTGTCCCAACTAAAGGCATGGCAAGCAATTTATGTATCCTAAATGCAATACTTAAGATAAATGCAACTAAACATGGTAACTAACTAATAACAATCCCCCCAAACTTGAGTGAGGCATTGTCCTCAATGCATGCAATAAAGAAAAATAAAAATAAAGAAAAGTAAAATGCAAACGAGGACTTACTCCGAGAGTTCGTCGTCGTGGATGATTAGTTTCCTTTTGGTCGGTGTCTTGATTCTTTTGCTTGAACGCGGTGGTTGCTTCCTTGTTGCCGATGGTGGAATCGATCCCCGTATGGGGTTGTCCTCATTGTCCTCTTCATCAATATCATTGGCTTTTCTCTTAGGCTTGGAGGATTCGATTGGTGCGGTTTTTCTTGGTGCAATGGAGGACTCGTCTGAATCTAAAAAATCAGACAATGATTCAGTACGAGTTGATTCGAGCATGGGTGTTTTACCTTTGGCTTTTGCAGTGGTTGCCGGGGCGTCTTTAGCTTTGGTTGCCGCTGCATCTTCAGTGTTGGTTGCCGGGACAACTACTTGGGCAGGCGCGGTGTAGATTTTTGCGGCATCATTTGTTTCGGTTGTCGTGGTGACTGCTTTATTGGTTGTCGTGGCAAGAATTTCGGCTGGAAAGATTGGGAACAGCACGCGGCTGTCCAGGTACTTTTCCAGGATGACTTGGGTGATGGTATTGTTGTGATCCTTCATGTACCACATGAACATTAGTTTCCGGTCTCCAATTTGCCTAAGGTGGTTCGCCAACGTTTGTAAGAGTGCTTCAAGTTGTCCCGAGGTTGCTGGCCGAATTGCTCGGGCATCAGTTGCTTGGGCATTAGGCATTACTAAGGCGGCAAGAGTTACCGCGGCAATTGAAGGCATTGGGGATTTTACCGGTGCCTCTTCCATTATCTTTCAGATTTGTGTTCGATTCCAACTGGACTTTGGTAGGGCCTTTTCATTAGTGGACTCACTTGGGACATGCATCTCCTTGCAAAGATTGGAAATTAAGAAAGGGAAGAAAAGAGAACCCTTGTCTTTTGTGCTACATACAAAAATCTCATCACAAATAATTTTTCCAATGTTAATGATGCGATTATACAAGATAGAATGTATGAGCAAAAGACGAGGTGTGTCAACGGTAGTATTGTGTTTGGTGGGCATTAAATAAGTTTTAACAAACTTATTCCATAATTTTGCCTTGCGTTTAAGCCGAAGGCGATTTACCGTGCCCTTGTATTTACCGTCGTTCCATTTAGTTCCCGGTAGAGTGAGTTCTTAAAGCACCTTGTCGAGTTGCTTGGGCGTGAGTTGATCAACAAAGGCTTGATGCTCGTCCTTCTCAATGTAGAGCCCGTAAAATGTGTTGATGTTTTCGGGGCTTATGAGTATAGCCTTGTCACGAACAAAAATGTAAGGATTATCTGGGTTAGGTGAGTGACATAGAATTCTCTTACCCATGAGATGTTACCTGGTTCCGATTGATGGCAAAAGATTTGCCACTTTTGATGTGCAATCCTTTCGAAGATGAATGGTTCAAGGCCAAAATCTTGATGAGAGTTGGAGTATTCAAAGCCTTGTTCTTCGCAAATCTTCCAGCTTTCAAACTTGGAGTGAAATCTTTCTTGAACCACCGGTTTAGCAAACTTCTAGTATCTTGGTTCTTTGGAGGAACTTTGATGAACCAAAAATTCAATTTTTGATGCCATGGATGATCTTGGTTGTGAGTTTGGTAAAAACAAAGAAAAAAAAGCAAAAGAAACTAAAGAGTTGCAAGATGAAAAGTAGGAATAGGTTTCTTGGAAGTTAAGGGTGATGGGTTATATAGAAAAGATAGGTAGTAAATATGGTGGGTGTGATTAATTTTGGAATAAAGAAGAAAGGGGTTTCGATTTAGGGGAAGGCTGACGGCCAGGGGGTTTATTTAGGGTAAAGTGGAGGCTTAATATAAGCCTTAGATTCAGCCCATTAATTTCCTTGTTGAAGAAGTTTCATTCTTGAATCAAAATTCCTCTTTTATCTTGAACTCTTTTTCCTACAATTCAAAAACAAATAAAATAAGGATTAAAATTAAAGATAAACTAATAAAAGAAAATAAATAAAGATGTGCAAAGAAATTCTTAAACCTAAAAAGATAAATATGAAAGAAAGATATAGTTTTAGTCTTAGAGAAAATAAATAAATATATCCTAAAAAGAAAAAAAATAATAACCGAAATTAAATAAAAAAATAGTTCGAAAAAAATAAAAAGAAAAAAAGAAAAATAAAATATTGAAATGAGAGCATGCTCATGCATCTCCTAAGGTGACCACTTCTTTGTTACGTTCCAAATGGGCACCGTTGTAGTGCTTCAATCTTTGTCCATTAACTTTGAATTCATGTTCATCAGTGATGGACTTGATTATCACGGCACCATGGGAGAATGGTTTGACAACTTCGAATGGTCCCGACTATCTTGATTTTAGTTTTCACGGGAAAAGTTTTAGCCGAGAATTGAATAAGAGAACTAGTTGCCCTGGCATGAATTACCGCGGAAATAGTTTCTTGTCATGTCATTGCTTTGTTTTCTCCTTATAGATTCGTGCATTGTTATAGGCGAGTGCACGGAATTCTTCTATCTCGTTGAGGTCCAACAAACGCTTTTGCCCGGCACTTTCCCAATCCATATTCACGGTCTTGATTGCCCAATATGCCTTGTGTTCGATTTCCACCAGTAGATGGCATGTTTTGCCATAGACAAGTCGGAAGGGAGACATACCTATAGGTGTTTTGAATGCAGTGCGATATGCCCAAAGTGCGTCATCTAGTCTTACTAACCAATCCTTCCTATAGGGATTTACAACTTTCTCGAGTATACCCTTCAATTATCGGTTGGAAATTTCTGCTTGCCCATTGGTTTGTGGGTGATATGCCGTGGCATTCTTGTGAGATAAACCAAAGCGTTGTAACATCTTGGCGATGAGTTTGTTGTCGAAGTGCTTGCCTTCATCACTGATAATTGTTCTCGGCATCCCAAACCGTGTAAATATATTTTTCTACAAGAATCTTTGCACGGTTTTGGAATCGTTGGTGGGAACTGCAGCTGCCTCAACCCATTTAGACACGTAGTCAACGGCAAGTAGAATGTAGAGGTTACCGAATGAAGATGGGAAAGGTCCCATAAAATCAATCCCCCATACATCAAACAATTCCACCTCAATAATGTTTTGGAGCGGCATCTCATGTCGTCTAGAGATATTACCCATCATCTGGCATCGATCACATAGCTTGTAAAACTCTTGGGCATCTTTGTACAGTGTTGGCCAATACAAACCAGATTGCAAAACTTTGGCCACGGTACGTGTTCCTCCAAAATGTCCTCCATAGGGTGAAGAATGGCATTGCCGGAGTACATTCTACTGCTTTTCTTCAGGGATACATCGGCATATAACCTAATCTGCACATTGTTTAAACAAAAGATGCTCGTCCCAAAAGTAATGCTTAGCATCATGGCGGAACCGCTTCTTCCCTTGGTGAGTAAGGCCATAAGGTAAAATACCACAAATAAGGAAATTAACTAAATCTGCGTACCAGGGTATTGCCGAGGCATATACTGCCGTGGCGACTACTTCCAAGATTGATGAGGCGTGTGCGTCTAGACGTGCCGAGGCATACCCGTCCATGGTTGTCGAGGCGTAAGTATTAGTGGTTGCCGCGTCGTGAGCGTCGAGAGTTGCTGAAGTATCGAGGGTTGCCAAGGC
The DNA here is from genome assembly GCA_019671005.1 of Hibiscus mutabilis. Lineage (NCBI taxonomy): Eukaryota > Viridiplantae > Streptophyta > Magnoliopsida > Malvales > Malvaceae > Hibiscus > Hibiscus mutabilis. The sequence continues at coordinate 1,582,804 of CM033752.1, forward strand.
ATGCGCATCCATGATTGTCGTGGCGTGCGCGTCCATGGTTGTCGAGGCGTGCGTATCAGCGGTTGCCGTGGCATGCACGACGAGAGTTGCTAAAGCGTCGAAGGTTGTCGAGGCATGCGCATCCATGGTTACCGCGACGTCAGGGGTTGCCTAGGCGTGCGCATCCATGGTTGTTGAGGCGCCATGGGTTGTCGAGGCGTGCGCATCCATGGTTGCCGAGGCAACTAACAGTTGCTCATCCGAGAATGCATCACATATCTCTAAATTCGTGTCCTCCTCCCTATTGCGTTCTAAGCGTGATAAATGATCGACCACTTGATTTTCTGTTCCTTTCATGTCCTTAATTTCAATGTCAAACTCTTGTAAAAGCAATATCCAACGAATCAAATGAGGTTTGGCATCCTGTTTAGCAAATAGATACTTAATTGCCGAATGGTCCATATGAACAATTACCTTTGTACCAATCAAATAGGATAGGAACTTGTCAAATGCGAAAACTACGGCTAGTAACTCTTTCTCCGTTGTTGTGTAATTCACTTGAGCACTATTAAGAGTTTTACTAGCGTAGTATAGCACATGAAAAGTCTTACCTGTGCGTTGGCCTAGGACTGCTCCTACCGCGAAATCACTTGCATCACACATGAGCTCAAAATGTAGCGTCCAATCTGGTGGAATGACAATGGGTGCCGAGGCAAGCTTCTCCTTTAGGGTTTTGAATGCTTGGGGTGCAAGAATCATCAAAATTGAAGACTTTATCCTGTTCAAGCAAATTGCACAAGGGTTTAGTAATTTTAGAAAAAGTATGAATGAACCTCCTGTAAAAACTTGCATGTCCAAGAAAGCTTCGGATTCCTTTAACCGAACTTGGTGGGGGTGATCTCTCGATCACGTCCACCTTGGCTTTGTCTACTTCAATTCCCTTGGATGAAATCTTATGGCCGAGCACTATTCCTTCATCTACCATAAAATGGCACTTCTCCCAATTAAGGACTAAATCGGTTTCTTCACATCTTGCCAACACCTTCTCTAAATTGTTGAGGCAGCTGTCGAAGTCATTACCAAAAACGAAAAAATCATCCATGAAAATCTCGAGGAAGTCTTCGACCATGTCTGAAAAGAGTGCCATCATGCATCTTTGGAAGGTTGATGGGGCGTTACACAATCTGAACGACATCCTTCAGAAAGCATAAGTACCGTATGGGCATGTGAAGGTTGTCTTTTCTTGATCTTCTAGTGCTATGGCAATTTGATTGTAACCTGAATAACCATCAAGAAAAAAATAAAAGGGTTTACCTGCAAGACGGTCAAGCATTTGGTCAATAAAGGGTAATGGGAAGTGATCTTTCCTAGTGGCTTTGTTTAGCTTTCGATAATCCATACAAACCCTCCAACCGGTCACAGTCCTGGTTGGAATGTGTTCATTGTTTTGATTACTTACCACCGTTATACCTCCCTTTTTCGGTACACATTGTACCAGACTTACCCATGCACAATCAGATATAGGGTATATGATGCTGGAGTCAAGCCACTTGATGATTTCTTTCATTACAACCCCTTTCATGGCATGATTCAATCTCCTCTGGGCCTCAATCAAAGGTTTGTGATCATCTTCCAACAAAATCTTGTGCATGCACAGTGCCTAGCTAATTCCCTTCAAGTCAGAAATTGTCCACCCTATTGCCTTCTTGTGTAGCATCAACATTTTGATCAGCTTCTTTTCCTGCTCAGGCTGTAACTTAGAGGAAATAATTATAGGCAATGTATTATTGGTTCCCAAGTAAGCATATTTTAGTTGCTCTGGCAACTGTTTCAACTCAAGAATCGATGGTTTTTCAATAGAGGGCTTTTCGAGCTTACCTTCCTTACCTGAGTAATCCAGTGGTTCAAAGTATGTACCTGGTCGATTGACTAACCAATTTGCCTCTTCTTGTTGTTCCTCATCGATCGGTTCTTCAAACTCCCCAGGTTCCTCTTGATCGGCAATGTAGTTGCCGAGGAAACTAAATTCCTCGGCGAAGTTTAACTCTGTCGTGGCATGGAGAAGTTGGCATTCTTTCGGATCATCGGCATGCCTTAGTGTTTGGAACACATTTAGTTTAACTTGTTGGTCATTCACCCTCATTGTGAGTTCTCCCTGTAGCATAACTGTTGTAGGTCTTGCCTTCCCGATTCCTAGTTTCTGGAAAACCGATTTAGGCATCAAGTTTATGCTTTCTCGACATAGTGGTTTCCGATGGAACAAGGTATTGTGAAACTTTCGGGATCCTTCAACTTGGGTGGCATGCGATTGTTCAACATGGCCATGCATCCCTCTGTTGCGGCAACTGTTTCAAACTCTCCTAGCCTTGTTCTCTTGGATATAATATCTTTAAGAAACTTGGCATAGTTCGGCATTTGTTCAAATTCTTCAACCAATGGCAAGTTGATGTAGACTTGCTTTAGGATATCAAGGAACTTCTTGAATTGATATTCTTGCTTTTGTCGCTTCAACCTTTGTGGGAATGGTGGTGGAAGTTGGATATCTTCGATTCTTTCATTGATCTGGAACCTGATTGATGGCATTGTCGGGGCAACTGGAGTTGCCAAGGCATTGTCAACTGGGGTTGCCGTGGGGTGCCTATCGTTGGTTGTCGAGGCATGCTTATCGCCGGTTGCCGCTGCAATTCTTAGTTCAGCATTTGAGGATTTGCCGCTAAGTTTGTCTTGATCCTTTTGTGGAGTTTTGTTTAATGAACGAGCTTGAGCCTCTTTAAGTTGTTGGCCACTTCTAGTGGTGATCGCCTTACATTGCTCATGGCCAGTTCCTCTTGCGACTTCAATATTGCTAGGTAAACCTCCTTGCAGTCTAGTATTCAGGTTTTGAGCAAATTGCCCGACTTGATTTTCCAATGATTTGATTACCTCCTCTTGGTTTTGCAATCTTGTCTCGGTCCTATTAAAAAAAGCATCAGTTCTTTTTATGAAGTTACTATTCTCAACCATATAAGATTTAGTTTTTAACATAAAAGCATTGAGAGAATTTTCCAAAGAACTAGATGTTGTCGGTTGTTGCTGAGGCAACTGTTGCCGTGGCATATTCTGCTGGAATCCCGATGCTTGTGCATTCTGATTGTTCTGGTTTAGAGCATTGTTGGGATTACTCCATGAAAAATTCGGGTGCTTCTTCCAAGCTGGATTGTATGTATTGGACATCACATTGTTGTTCCGGTTGTAATTCCCCACATAAAAGCTGGATTCTGGATTCTGCATACATTCAGAAGAATCATGGTTACCACCACATAACTCACAAAAGGAATCCATTACCTTGACCTCCTGTGTGTTCTTTGGTTTCTGCATGTTCTGGACCATCTTAGTTAGAGTGGCCAATTGTGCCGAAATTGAGTCTGATGATCCCAGTTCATGTATTGTGGCTTGGCGTCTAACTCCTCCTCTTCTAGCAGATGGGAATTGATAATCATTCTTGGCAAGCCTGTTTAGAATTTGCATTGCTTCCTCCGGTGACTTATCTAGGAGTATGTCGTTTGCCGAGGCATCTAGCATCATCATTGTTGGTGTATTCACAGCATTGTAAAACATTGTTACTTGTGTCCACACTGGAAATCCGTGTAGGGGGCATTTGTGTAGAAGTTCTCTATATCGCTTCCAAGCCTCGTACATGGATTCATCATCTGCCTGCCGAAAAGAAGTAATTTCGTTACGAAGCCTATCATTCAAATTTGTAGGATTAAATCGAGCAAGGAAATCACGACAAAGATCGGTCCAAGATCTTATTGATTCGGCAGGAATACTATTCAATCATACTTTCACCCTATCCCTTAGTGAATAGGGGAATAATCTTAGTCGTAAAACATCGGGGGTGACTCCTTGTAATTTGAATGAATTGCAAATCTCGAGGAAAGATTTAAGATGTTGTCGTGCATCTTCAGTTGCTGAGCCGCCAAATTGACCAATTGTTTTGATCATATTAAACATCATCGGTTTCAACTAAAAGTGGTCGGCTTCAATTTCAGGCGTGACAACTCCTGGATTAAGTCCATCAAGATCTTCTTCAAGATAATCTCGAATAGTTTTGTTTCGTGCAAGAATCACTCCTCCTCCTCCTGCTGGAACATCTTGATTCATATTGCCGTCTTGATTAGCCATTACTACTCTTAACCTTCATCTAAGTCTTTGCAAGGTTCGTTCGATTTCTGGATCAAAGGGATATTCTGGTGTAATCGGTCTCGCCCTGGTCATATACCAATGCAAAACCAACGTTTGTTAACCCTTTGAATCTTAAACAAGAAAAATAAAAAGTGCAAGAAAATAAAAACAAAGTCGTTATTGCCAATCCCCGGCAACGGCGCCAAAAACTTGTTGCACGTAATAAGTGCTCCGCAATTGTGCAAGTGTACACGTCGCAAGTTATAGTATAAAAGATATCGTCTCCACAGGGATTGGTGCCACTTCAAGAATCTAATCTCTTGCACTGTAAAAAGTAAAAGAACACAAGTAGAAGATTGTAGGAGTTTTAACTAACAACTAAAATAAAAAGCAATAAAGTAAAAGAAGATGTAATTAAATGAGAGAGAATAGGCCAGGTTATCGTGAGTTGAGGTTTGATAGCCGATTGGATCGTCTTGGTAAAGAGTGCAAGGGCAACTCAGTTGCCGTGGAAACTTGCACAGCGGGGTTGCCTTGGCAACTAATCGATGGTTGCCTGGGTGACTAGCTGGGCAACTACTTGGGCGGCTAGGCAGCAACTTCAAGGTTCGGAGGAGCATTCTTTAATGGTTTCTTCTTATCCCTAAGTCGAAACTCTAGCTATTTGTGCATGCCTTGATAATACATCCCTGCGTGAATCAAGGGTGAACAACAACCAATCTTGCGCTCTTCTTAGCCGTTGAAATCCTTAACTTATCCCTAGGCCGGATTAATCTTCACTATCAATAGATTGAATAAAGACCATACTCGTTCATTTCTTGAATCTAACTCTCCCGATATTAGATAAATAGATGAAGTTACGAGATCCTCTCCCAATTCACTCGCAAACAAGAATAAGAACCAAGATTGAGTAAACCTTGAATTGAAAGTGCAAACTCTTATTACCTAAACAAAATCCAATTGTTTCTCACAACCACAAAACACAATAACCTTAGCCAAATAGATTTAGTTCATGGCTAGGTTCCAAAGAAACGCAAGACAAAGAATTCCTAACATAAACCTAATGGAACAAGAAGGAAAAGGATGAAGAATGGTTGAAGCCGCTTTGTCGAGATCTCCCCCCTTTGATCTTGTTTAAAATTCTCTCATCTCCCCTTGGAGTTGACGGCGTGGTCTTTAATTTATAGGGCTAGGTCAAAGTCTTTTTTTGAGGAGGAAGTTAAGTTGAAATTAAATTATCTTTAAAGAATATAATTCTTTATTATATTTAAATTCCTTCTAGAACTTCTCCTATCTTCTTGGGATTTAATTTCTCTTTAACCTCTTCATGGAAATCAAACTCCTTTGGGATTTAGCTTTACTCCACGTCATCTTGGGCTTATCTAGTCATCAATTTCGACTACCATATCATCTTATTCCTTGTCGAAAATTGCCTTGGCAACTAGCTCGGCATCTCCTTCATGCATTGCCCTGGCAACTGGTTTCAGCCTTGCTTTGGCAAGTGATTCTGCACACACACACAAAAACACACCAAAGCATTATCTTTTTCCACAAAATTGAGCAAAATATGAAATCAAGCTTGTCCGCGAAGGAAACGATGCAAACATGCATGAATGACTAATAATGCAACTAATATGAGCCTAAGTCTAGCAATAATAAGAATAGAAAGGGTAATAAAAATAGTACTTTTGAACACTTAACACTAACCTCAAGCATTAGCGATAAATTCTCATATAAGCTTCCCGATTACTTCACTTGGTCCGATATCCGATCCCGAATAATCCTCATATAAAAATGAATATGAAAACACATTAATTTCATGTATCCCCTATTCCATTCACAAGGTCCAATGCGTAAAAAAAAGATTGTCGAGTTCGAATTTGGCAAAACAGACTCAGAACGTTGAGAAACCCCTGGGTAGGGTCCCTCAAAAAAATTCAACAGTCGATCAAGGTCAACGCCCCTGGTCAAAGTTAATGGTCAACTCAGCTGGTCAACGTTCAGGCAAATCTGGTGTGACGCGGTGCCGGATAGCTGTGGTGCACCTGCATGGCGTGATACTGTGTGGTGCGACACATGGAGCTACGGTGCACCTGCAGGTCGTGATCCAGTGTAGTGCGGGTGTAGGGTAGCACATGTGCACCCGTCTCAACTGCTGGGCAACGCCCACTCATAGTTGGCGGAGAGTGGGGCACGTGCGGCAGCTTTCGTTGGTCGGACGGCAGCGGGAAACTTCAGACTGACATATTTTCGGCTGGGGAATCTGATAGTGACCTCCATTTTTGGTTTTGAACACTCGAACATGGCTAACTCGCAAAACCTAAATCTTTTTTTTCTTTGCCCCCTTCAACGACAACTTCAATGGCGATTTCAACACCAACAAAAGACTCATCTCGACGAGATGAACGTGATGGTGTAAGAGGTTTCGTAAATAAACAACCAAACTATGGTAGATTGGAGTCAAAACTCCCCACCCTTATTTTTCTCCCACTTCTCTCTCTCTTCAACAAAATATCCTAACTTTTTTCCCATTTTTTTCATCACTTTTTTCACCTACCCTCACTTTATCTCTTTCATCCCATATTTTAAACTTCAAACCCCCATTTCCTCAAATAAAAGATGATAACCATTTTAATAAAGCCCAACTTCACATTTTTCATTTTTGCCAGTAGGCCCAAGTAAATTACTCTTAATTTAGACTCTCAACATAAAGACCCAATACCCGAGGCTGAGATCCGATTCGTCAACCTAAAATTTTGGTCGTTACAGTGTCTATTTTAAGGTTGATTTGTTAAAAAAATTTGTCAGCAAACCATTACTTGACATGTGGCCTGATTTTTAATTTTCTTCTATTTTATTTAAAAAAAATATAAATCTTAATTTCTAAAAAAATTATTTTTCAAAAACACCTAACATCCCTAATTTTCTAAAAAATCCCAAAACCTTTAATTCAAACGAACGAATATTTAGACAATACAGTTTGTTAGTTCTATTCAGAGGGGATGATGATACAAGATCGCTGATAACAATAAACCGATAACAACAAGACATTGAGCGTCAGATGAACAACCAACAAAAAAGAAAAGATAATCGATAGTGGAAGTCCACCTTTTGAATGATTGGACAATAATGGTTGATTTGACAATGATAAATGGGATTTAGAGATTTTATGGGCCTTTTTGAAAAATTTAAAGATTTTAATTCTTTTAAAAATATATTAAAAAATAAGAATAAAATTACATGTCATGTGTTTGTCATGGGGCTAGACTGCAACATACGGCTAAGTCACCCTGAATTCCTACTTCGAAAGATCTAACTCCTTTGAAGTACTCAAACGCAAGATCGTTCTAAGCAGAAGCTAAAAAATGAGAAATGCAACAAGAACAACGAAGAACACTCAAGAACGCGAAGAACACTATAGAGAGTTTAGAGCAAATGCTTTTTGTATTACTGAAAGTGATGGATGAATGAGATTGTGATGATACATTGAAGTGGGGGTAAGCCTCTATTTATAGTTGAAGCCCTCTACATCCAATGGCTCAGTTTAAATTATATCGACAGTCGAGATTAATTCTATCTATTCAAAATCTCTAATTATCTCAAACATTATCTAAATAATCTATTTCAAATAAATGGATAATGCTTGACTCATCTTCTAGAATTTTCCAAGTGTTGGGCTAAGTCTGGTGGTCATGCGGGCTTTCTAACTTTCTCCAAGTCCTGGGCCAAGTCTGGTGGTCTTGGCAAGCCTGATTCACCGCACAAAACCTCTTTGGTTGATCTTTGCGCCAATGACTCGACCTAAATGTGCGGACCGTGACATTCTCCACCACTGAACTTAGCGACGCCCTCGTCGCGGCACTCGAACGATCCTAGGTTAGGTCACCTTGGTTACCCCTCGATGCCTCAACTGGTTGCAGTTCCCCCATATGAACTGCTTGCCTCGGTTCAAATTGCCTTGGAATATCGTGTTCTAATACGCATTTGGATACATCTCCATCGTGGGAGCCTTCTCCCACAAACCTTGATTTACCTCGACTCGGACCCTCTTGGCCCTGCGGTAAAGACTTGGAAGTCGTCACAACATTGAACACCGATCAAACTCTCAGATTCGTCAGCAACTTTGGCTTGCCCCTTAGAAATCTGAAAGGTCCCTTCTAATATTCTCTTTCCCCACACCGAAGGCTAGGTCTTAGTCGACCTACACCCATCAAAGACGGCAAATCAAAACCAAAAACACTAGAGTTATGTTTGAGATGTACCTTCTCCTCAGTCACATGTACTCTAAAATGTGTCATTTCTTTCTTCTCCATGAAGTCTGACACCCCTTGCATCGAACCTTCTGCACCGAAGTTCGTTGCGCCATTTTGCATCTGCCCTTCTACATTGAAGTTTAGAGTTCTCTTCATGTATCAGCTCTTTCTCTTTAAAGTCTGGTGCCTCTTCTTACGTTGGCACTTCTCACTACTTTCCCACCTTACCTATGGGTGGTGTCTCCCCGGTTTCTATGTCCCTCAATGGCTTGGCCCCCTTTGACCTTTCTCCAGTCTCAAAAGTAATGTTCTTTACTCGAACATCCTCGGCAAGCTCCTCACTAGCTTTCTTGGACATGATCAACCCATTCTACTCTCTCTCACTTGAAATTTGCTACTTCTTTCTCACCTTGCCCGTAGGTGGTGTCTCCCTGGTTGTTGTCCCTCAACGGCTTGGCCCTCTTCGACCTCTCTCTAGTCTCAAAAACTATGTTCTTCACTCAAACATCCTCGACAAGCTCCTCAGTAGCCTTCTCGGACATGATCAACCCATCCTGCTCTCGGTCACCCTTGGTCTTGGCATAACTTGACAACTTCAAACTAAGTCTCACAAGCTTATTACTCTTGACCTTGTCCCTCATCTTGGACCCCTTGGCTCGAACTGGGCATCTTTTCAACTTGTGAGGCCCCTTACATCGGTAGCACTCTAATTGCTTCTTCTTCACCCTCGGTTTGACAGCTTTCTCACCTACTATCGCACTAGATTTTATTTTTGGCTTGACTTCTTTGGCACGCATGGTCGAACCATGACTCTCTTTTGGCTTGGCGGCACTGACACTAGCAATCGCACCAAATCTCATTACTTCTCCCTCTGACTCGTCTGCTGTCTTGACCATGGCAGCAAGGCGATTCTTCTCGGGACATCCTCTCATCACATGGGGACCATCACAAAAGTAACACTTCAGCTTTTTGCTCCCCTTCTTTTTAGGTACAGACTTAGCCTCACCATTCTCATTTCCTTCTGATCTAGGCCTAGATGACTCAACACTAGCTTGCTTGCTTTTTGCAGGCTCGGTCAGAGGTTCGGCCATAGTGATAGCCTCTGAAAGTCTCTAGGCATCTCCTTGCTTCACTGTGAACTTCACCCCTGGTCTAAGTCCCTCTAAGAAGGTCTTGAGCACACATCATTCACTCATTACGGTCTTGCAACTGAGCAGCTCACTCTTGAGCTCATCCACGTCTTTCTGCAAAGCCCCTATCTCAGCTTCACGAGCATCACTCTCTCAGATTGTCTCCAACTCATTGCCAACACGCCGCGTCTCAGCCTTGAACCTGTCCTCCATGGACTCTAATTTGTCAAGGAGTGACTCCAAGACACCCTGGGTTTCCTTCATGGCCTCTATGGCATCTTGGAGGGCGATATCTTGGTCTTTGAACATCTCGCACATGTCGTCAAATTCCTTCTTGAAGGAATCCAATGTCTGAGTAGAAACGCAATCTGTAACGCCCCAGTTTTGGGCCTAGCGGTTTTGAGTTTTAATAGACGATTTAGTGGACCGGGTTAGGGATTCAAGTCGAATTCGGGAGTAAATATTTTTCGGTGAGATAAAAATATGGAAAATGGTTAAAATCATATTTAAATATATGATAAATATTAGTGGAATCAATTTCGGAAAATGATATTTGGGAGGGTGACATTTTGTTAGTGACCAAAATGTAATTTTTGAAAACTATTTTTAAAGGTGACTAAATTGAAAAGGGTCAAATTCTTAGAATCCTTAAGGAGCTATTTTACCAAGTTTTTGCTTGTGATTTCTCCCTTCAATTGTGTTATTTTAACATGTGATTTAAAAGATAATTAAAAGGGATTTTGGATATTAAAGTTAGTTATCACCTTAAAGAAATTTGATGTAACTTTTCTCTCAACTTTTCTCTCCACTTCTTTTCTGCCAAACACTTTTGTTTTCATCAAAATCCAGAGGTGAGAGATCCTTTTACTTGGATTCTTGATTTATAATTGATTCTTTATATTTGATTTACAAAACCTCATTGAAATCTTATGTTTTTCTAGCTTTAATCAATCAATTGAGGGAGAAATCACACAATAGAGGTAAGGTTTGTTCTTCTCCTCTATTGATGGTTCTTTATTGATATTCCTAAGTATTTCATCCTTGATTTATGATTTATAATCCGATTTTATGTTTTTATAATGAATAATTGATTTAATTGGGTTTAATTGATGAAATTATGTAAGATTCATATTGGATCTATTTTCCAATGTTAATGATTGATTTTAAACATACTTTGGATTTATTATAATGTTGATAAGTTGTTTTTAACATTGGAATCCCAAAACTCCTTGAATCCTTGATTATTAGGTTGTTAGATTGGTGTTTTTGTGGAGTTGTGGTGGCTGTGTAGTTGCTAGAAGTTTATGGATGAATTAATCATGTTGTTGGATGTTATTAGATGTTGATTGAAGTGTTAGATTGATAGATTTTGGCTGGGTTGTGTTTGGAAAGAGTTAGATGATGTTTTCGGTTGTCGTGGTTGAGTAATTGTGAAAGGTTTATGGAAGTTCGTGAGGAATTGTTGTTGCAGTGCTTTGAATGCATTGAGATGCATTAATCCTCTATTGTAATATGGTTAAAATAGGGGAGGTCGATCCGGAAGCAATCGGTGAAGCTTTGGAGGCTTCTGGTGCTTGATTTAGTATCGACGAATTAAGGTTTCGCGTATCGGTAAATGAGAACGTGGATTTCAGCTTTGAAATGATTTAAAGGTGGTTTATAGGAGTTTAAACTGAGCTTGAAACACTGGTTTAAACTTAGAAGTATGATGTGGTTTTCTCTCTCGGTCGTGCTATTATGAAATGGTTTTATGCACTTATTTTGATTTACATTGTACCTACTGTTTAAGCATGATTTAAAGTATATGAGATACTGTTTTTGATCATAAAATGATGATGGATGCACGTGGTAAGTGATCCATGTAAGTATACGGTTTATACTTGTGTTTTAAGCGTGTGTTGTTGCTCGGAAAATGGTTTGGTTAAATGCTTGTAAAAATAGTGAGGCAAATGGTAGATGGTGAATTATATTGGCAACTGATGTGGTTTTAAAAATTGTTATCGGATATAGTTAGTCAGCCATAGGATTGATAGTGCACTATAATAAGTCACCTTGGATGTTGAGGGGTTTTGATTTGCTGTAACGAAAACTCCATCCAAGTACCCTAACGGTCGAGGGGTTATATGGTACCATAAACTCTTGTTAGTGGATTAAGCATCTAACCGAGGAATGGGATTGGTGTCCTTGTAGGTTGTAAGTGTACCCAGTTGTAATGTACCGCGATTGTGATTGTATCACTATTCTGGTTGAGATGGCTTAAAGTGTTGTGAGGACACTTGTTGAATCCGTATATCTAATGAACTATTTTGGTAAAAGAACTTGGTTATGATCACTTGTAAGCCAATATAATTGTTAATGTATCATTGAAAGGTTTATGTTGTATAATGTGATTTATACATGTTTACTCTTTAAGCTTTGCATATGGTTGTTATGCATGGGAAGGCTTAAATTGAGGTTTAGTAATGGGATTTGCTGTTAGTTAATGATACATATTGCATATGGTTTAATATGCTGGTTTTTAAAGATGTTAAGTGCATGGTTTTCAAGGCATGATAATGTTTTAAATGTTGCTTAAAAGATGATTAAATTGGGATTTCAATGTGTTGTTGAGAAATGGTTTTAATGCATTGATGGTGTGTTGTTTTGGAGCACTCCTCACTAAGCCTAGTATGCTTACGCTCTTTTTGTCCATCAATGCAGAGAATTAAAAGCTTGGAAGGCAGCGGGAAGCAAGAGATCACAAAAAGACTTGGTATCAAAAGTATGTTTTTGGATTAGACTATAAGTAATAAGGACAATAGGGGTTCCGTTGTTGTTTTGGGAGGTGTTTTGCTAAACTCGCTGTTAGAGCAAGTTTGTTTTGCTGCTCTTGGGTTGTAAAAGGCCATTTCGGATTGGTTGTGGTGATGGTTTGATATTTCATGTGTTGCTTGCTTTGGTTTTTAGGAAACATGCCTCTAGATTTGCATTTGAAGCATGTTGCCATGAATTGATGTTGGAACTAGGTTGTTTTGATGTTGTTTGACCCTTGAATATGTTGGATGTATGCTAGAAGAATGTTAGGGTGTTTTGGTATGTTTGAAAGCATGTTAAACCAGCAAAAGAGGACACTACAGGTCCAGGCATACCGGTACGGGTGTCCCTGTTTCGGTACAAGTAAGCCATTTTAGGCTTAGCGTACCGGTACACGAGCAATTGTTTCGGTATGGGCCAAGGCAAAATTGGCCAGTGTTTCGGTACTCAGGGAGGCGTTTCGATACAGCACAGTGTTTTTATGAAGGACGTTTCGATACACGGGGGCGTATCAGAACGGGTTTTGGCTAATGGAATTTGAGAGCTTTTAAAATTCAAAGGCTTATCAAAACGTGTGTAAGCGTACCGATACGGTTACCGTTAAATTAGTTATTTAGAATATTCTGAAGTCTGGTTTCTTACATTTTAGTCCCTAAATGTTGTGGATACAATTGAATGAGTATGGATGATCGTTTTGAGCTGATCTTTGACAAGTATGCATGAAATTCGATTAATTTAAGGTTGGTAACATAAAAATGAGTTAAGTCCCTATAGTTTTCCAAAATTGCAATTTGGTCCCTAAATTACGATTGTGTTCAATCGGATGTCAATTCGATGCCCGATTGAGTTAGGTTTTCACATGTGGTCAGTATATACATGTAGGATAATAATTGTGCATCTAGAAAAGATAAAAGGAAAAAATGGACGTGTTTTGGGTTTCATCTTCACGGTTTACTTTGGTAAACCTAATGTAGCTCGCTCGATTCGGTCTTGCGACTAGGCCGGGTCGAGGGGGCTACACAATCTCTTTGTCTTACCATCTTGACCACTTCTTTGCCACGAACTAGCTCTCTCACTCTCACTAGCTCGAACTCAGATCTTCACCATGCTTGACTACACCTACAAGTTGGCTCGAATGCAAGTCCCCTCATCTCGCTCTGATACCACTTGTCACGGGGCTAAATTGCTGCTAGCAAACTGCGCGGCCTTATTCACTTTTTCGGTCAAAAAAATAGCTAAGTCACCCCGAATTCCCACTTCGGAAGATCTAACTCCTTTGAAGTACTCAAACGCAAGATCGTTCTAAGCGGAATCTAAACAAAAGAGATCTGCAATAAGAACAACGAAGAACACTACAGAGTTTTTAGAGTAAATTCTTTATGTATTACTCAAAGTGATGGATGAATGAGATGGTGACGATACATGGAGGTCGGGGTCGGCCTCTATTTATAGTTGAAGCCCCATACATCCAATGGCTCGGTTTAAATTACATCGACGGTCGAGATTGATTCTATCTAATCAAAATCTCTAATTATCTCAAACATTATCTAAATAATCTATTTCAAATAAATGGATAATGCTTGACTCATCTTCTAGAATCTTCCAAGTGCTAGACTAAGTTTGGTAGTCTTGCGGGCTTTCTAACTTTCTCCAAGTCTTGGGCCAAGTCTGGTAGTCTTGGCAAGCCTGATTCACCGCACACAACCTCTTTAGTTGATCTTTGCGTCAATGCCTCGAACCCAAATGTGCGGGCCGTGACATATTTATTGGATAATATATTGTTTAACGATGTTGATCTATCAACCTTAAAATAATAAGGAAATGAAATGAGAAGCACTTACGCTGACCAAAAAATCTTTAGATTCCTAAATAAAAAAGAGTTATAATTCAAACATTTTGAATAAAAGTTTAATCATTTTGATATAACAAAGTACTTAAATGTTTACATAATTTAAAGAAACCTTTAAGGTAATTTTTGAAATGGCTAGAAAAGTCTAAGTTGGTTAAAGTATTCGATAAAAATGACTTGGTCAAAATGTTCTAAATATTCTAAGTCATTAACAAAAATTTCAAAACATTTAACAACTTACAAAACCTCTAAAATTTCAAAACATTTACAACTTACCCAACTTTAAAATTTTAAATTTTGACTATAATTATTTTTGCTAATTAAGTTTTATAAAATTTTACATTAAAAAATTACTTAATTGGAAGTTTTGGAAATATATTTTTCACATTTTATCCATAGTAAATTTTAAATTATAAGATGTAAAAATTAAAGAAAGAAATTGAAAGAAAAAGTCCGACAATTTTAGTGGGACATGAATATTATTTTAGAGATGGTTTTTGTCTTTTTCAGTTTTTATGTAATCTTTAAATAAAATAATCAAAAATTATTCTTAGAAATTTTTTTTTTTGATAAATACTACTTATGCTTCTACCTAGAGGGGGAAGGAGAGACTCTAGGGAAAGGGATACTCCTAGTGAGTCTTAAACCCGTGACTTAAAAAAAGAGGATGGAAGTAGGTGAGCAGCTCTGACAAACAGACCATCAACGCTTGCTCCCTAGAGATTTAAACACAAAAACAACAGATTTAAATACAAAGCTTCTACCGCTCCGCAAATGATCATTAATTAATTTAATTCTCTAAATATATTTTTTACGTAAAATATTTTAACTTCTTAGTTACGAAAGCACGTAAAGATCAAAATATAAAATAAAACTATAGATTTAAAAGATTGTAATATTAAATATAAAATTTATTCATTAATTTAATTCTCTATGGCAGGGTGTGTAGTGCTTACTATCTTTTTCTTTTACATTAAATAAAATTTAGCATTTTGTTTCGTTCAAAAAATAATATAGTAATTATTTTTCTAATAATTTTTAATTTCAAATAAATATTTTTAATAAAATTTATTAATTAAAAATGAATTATGAAATTCTAATTTAGCTCGATTAACATCATTGCTGGGGTAACATACAAAAATAAATAATCAAACATGTTTAAACGCTCAATATCATCCATATGAGGCAGAATGAATGTAATTATGCATTCTTTGTATGAGGTAGAATGGTTAAAAACTCTAAATTTTTATGGATATTTATTTATGTAGATGTCTATCATGATAATAACTTTATCAAAGAGATTTGATTTATTTTATCATTATAAATATTATCTTCATTAATTAGAGTTTAATGTATTATGTATTTCTTATGCCTATAAATAGATGATTTGATGAAGGTATTGTACACAAGTTTATATTAAAAATAATACAAATCTCCCTTTTTCTCTTATTTCTTTGTTCTTCTATTCTTGTTAGTTGTTCTTCGTTATTTTATTCACAATACGTTATCAGCACAAATTTATTCAGAAAAATATTAATTCAAATCAAGTTTCATCTCTCGTCTGATTTGAGCAAGATTAAATTTTTTGTCAAAAGATCGTGGCACAAAAGATGATTATCGCTCCCTCAGACGGTCTAAATTGTGCGGCAAAATATTGAGAAAGATGTGCGTTGCAAGCCAAAGGGTTCAAGACATTATCAATTGCAGTCCTTCAAGGTCTCCTACACGATCCTTGAGTATATTTTCAGATAAGTATATTTTTCTTATGGACTAAAGATATATAATAAGGTAAATATCTTTAATTTGTAATTCATAAAAAAAACATTAAAAAAAAAACCAATACTTTAAATTGATTCCCCGCATAGTAGTAATAATATGATTTGATTAAGAATTTCTTTAATGAGATAAAAATATGTTTCGAAACATGATAATAATCGGCATAATCATTAACTTAATTTTCGTTATCTTGTAATGATAAAAAAATCGAGGAACGAACTTTGTTTGACGAACTTATTGAGTTTTTTTTTTATTTTTAAAGGTCAATATTTGTTTATTTTATTATATTAATGAGAGTTGATATTTTAACCGTGTTTTGAGTTTTACATGTGTTTAAATGGCTTGGAAAGAGACATGATATAAAGAGATTATGGGAAGATGTCTTGGTCCATTTGCTATGTCTTCATTGTCTTTGAGAGGAAAATCATTATCAGTAAACTCTATTTTTATTCTTTATTCTTTATTTTAAAGTCCGATAAATCATGGTGATTTTGAATCTACAAGAAAATTGTTATAAAGTCTATATTTGCTCGAAAACAATAATTCTTCTGCGTAGAAAAACTCGACTATAGACTTCTCCCAAGTTCAAGTTACGAAAATTCGTCATGATCTAAGAATTTTTGTGGGAGACATTCCCTGAAGTGAATGCAAGCATGATGTTTAATTTATTTCATGAGATTATTGGATCTATTTCATTCCCTAAAGTGAATGCAAACATGGTAAATCAATATTCAGTTAATGATATAACTCCGATATGATCTACTTCACAACTGAAGTTATGTGGTCAAAGTATCAATGACGAGGATATGTTATTTAACCCCCTAAGCCCGCCTATGCGATACACCTAAGACCAGGAGGTCACATTCGAGTCACCGGAGCAACCCACAATAAAAACTGAAGAAAATTCTTACAAATACATTTAAAATTGTAAAATAAAATTTTATTTAAAACACCATTTAGAAAATTAGTTTAAACATAAAATAATAATTCAAAAAACATTTGACAAACTCTGGTTCACAATAAATCTCAACATAAATGCCCACTAATTACACAGGTACTGTACTCTGCAAGCAACGCCAAGGGAACTCCACAACTGATGTCGATCACTGAACTAAGAACATATTCTTTCAACCTACAATGGTAAAAATAACGTGAGCTTGAAAAAACTCAGTAATACAAAACTACCAAGAGATGCTATAAGCACATGCAGGTATAAGGAAAAGCACAAGTCTAAAATAACGATCATGGCATCCTGTTAATCAACACTCGAACTTCTGAGCCACGGGGTTAATGTATATTTTTACTTACAAATCAGAAAAGTAGACAACATGCTTCATACATCAGTAGAATTCATCATGGGCACAGGAGGAGATAGGAAATTTAGTTTCAGACTAACTACCCTCCATCCGAACTCCGAAATACAGTTTCCACATAACTGCATCATATATTGGCGTTAACCAAAGTCCATTGGACGAGGGTACCATCCTAAGGGAATACCTTAGGTCACGGGGCAGAATTACCCCAACCGAAGTATGAGAACCTGATACGGGCGAAGTCACTCTAGCCGTAGCTGAGGATCCGAATACATGTATTAAACATGGCCATTAGGCGAGGGTACCATCCTAAGAGAATACATTAGGTCACGGGCGAAATTATCCTAGCCGAAGCATGGGAACCTAATATGGGTGGAGTCACTCTATCCGTAGCTGAGGATCCAAATACAGGAATTAACCCTGGCCATTAGGCGAGGGTACCATCCGAAGGGAATACCTTAGGTCATGGGCAGAATTACCCTAGCCTAAGCTAGGAACCTAGAAGGAGACTTGTGCGCACAAGTGTCTATCAATAACTTATCGTGTTTCCCAATAATACTATATTGAATATTGAACAAAAACTGTTACATTAATATTTAGCAACAAGATGCCAGGAATCAGGATACAGACCAATGTTTAATCGGTATAATCAGAGTATCAGGACCTATGAATCAAGTATACTCACATCGGACATCGAAATCTAGAGGTCATGTTTTTACTTCAGATAACATGATCACTTGAGATCAAAATATATAGACTTCGTTACCAAAATCAGGGAGGTCTGTCATGTGTACGTGATACACACCAAATGGTCCAGTTATCACTCTAGGGTCATTGATTCACACTGACTGTAATCACTAAAATATAATTCATTGTAGATTTTTAAATCAAGAACCTTATTTAAAGGAATTCGATAAATATCTTCATCCAGGTATTCAGAGATTATAGATCAAGGTCATTTAGAGTGTCCCTTATATCTTACTTATGAAAGATTTTCGACATATTAGGATCAATCAAATTTCTGGATTCATCAGGAAGATTATATACAATTAGCTCTTATGAGCACCTTTTTAATTATTTAACCTTCGAGAGTAATTTTGTAATTTGGTCAAAAAGGGTAGCGCGGTTACTTATGGTATCCAAGACTTCTAACGGCTCATCCATCTTCCAAGTCCAGTGGAACTGAACGGTTCGCAATATCACGGTATTTACCAAGCATTCAAACATATATATTTTACACGAACTCCATCCTTAGCACCGAATGTACCTTTTTGAAGAAAATGATATTCTTTCAAATAATATTGTACTTTCTCCAAGTAAATTAATCCGGCCTTATCTAGTATTCTTCCAATATTTCACTAGTAGGAGGAACAACTTACTAACACGGTTCGTATAATACAACTTTTAGAGTCGTTATAGTCATTTGGCCTTAACGGTATTTCTCATCCAAGTTTTAACGGTGTTTCGGTCATTTTTTAACATCCATGGGTAGTTCAGTCTCTTCGATGTCTGAAGATGTTTCTGTTATTCTACTCCTTTTTAATTTTTCCAACTGATCATTCATTTCTAATCCGAGGGTATATCCATCATTTAGGTTAATTTGATAATTCTGGTGCCCGAGGATACTTCAGTGTTTTCAGTTATTACAGTCAGTCTGATCAAACTAGTCTTATTAAAATTTTCAATCCTTTAGTCGTTTCATCATTTCAATCAATTTAGTAAATTGTATCACTAATAAATTCATATATGTGAATTAAATTCTCGATTATTTTCTCTTCAGAGGTTTATTCAAAAATTCAAGGGAATCCAAATATTTTATTATAGCACGGGTGCAAATCATATTACTATAACCTTCCACATATTTCGAGTTTTTAGTTGTATTAGAGCTCAACCAGATCAAGAATAAATCTCACATCTTTTCATTGTCAAGAGTACTTTGTTGTTCGTCACACCTAAAGATATTTTCGTAATCTCATATTTGAATATTTCTAACGTTGAATTCTTAACACTCATATTCGGGTTTAGAAATTTACAGCCTTATTTACTATTTATTGAACTGCAGATCCTCCCGATTCATTTTTTCTTATTCGAGTATTACCATTTGATCTAGATTAACTTACTTATTTATCGTAGCTGATTTGACTTAAGCAAAGTTTACAGTATGACTCATCATAACTATGTATGCATTAATCAGATACCAACATATTCATAAAGCATACAATGGGTAGTAATGTATTACCTCGAATCTTTGCTACAATGGTCGATTCATGATATTCCATTCGATCAATCTCGAACCCAAATTCGACCTCCTCTCTAAGCTCAGATACAAAGAGCCGCGAATTCCTTTAATTACACAAAGTTCTTAATTAGTCCATAACTTGAATACAATACACTTAAACTGAATACTTACACATAAGCTCACTCGAGTTTAAGGTCAAATTCAAAGGCTTTTGAGTTTGAATTTCACAAAACCGACTTCAAAAATAGACTCGGGAAATCAAAAATCATATAGGGGTTTTCAAAAATTTTGACTTTTTTGGGTCAAAGTCAACGTTAAAATCATAATTCAACTGGTCAACGGTCAATATTGATGTCAGCAGTCAACGGTCAACTGGGTTGACTTAGACGAGTTGACTCACTAAGTTTACTCAGACGAGTTGACTCACTAAGTAAACTCAGACAAGTCAAATCACTGAGTTAAGTCGAGCGAGTTGACTCAGTCAATGGGTTGACTCAGCCGGGTCAGGTCGACGGGTCGGGTTCGGGTCAACGGGTCAGGTTCGGGTTAACGGGTCGAGTTCGGGTAAGGGTTGATTTGGACTCGGGCCGGTTCGATTTGGGTAGACCGAGTCTGGCCAGGCCAGTTTACTACTGGACTAGCCCGGTTCAAGGGCTATGTCCAGGGCGGCCGAAAATCGCCCCTGGACGGCGCGTGCACTCCACGCGTGGCCAAAATGGCCAAAAAAATGTCCCAAATGCATTATTTTTCTAGATTTTTACCAATATAAAACAACCAACCCAGAAATGCTTCGAATATGCCAAAAAAATAAACCCAACTTACCAAATCGAAAAATAGAAGCGTATATCTGACAAGGCTCTCCCGGCGTCGGTTTGGTAACCGGTGACTAGGGGTTTTGATCGCCCTCGGACACAGAGTACACCTGGACCCACGACGTGCCCTATCGGTGACGGAAGTAGCCTGAAATTGAAGAAATCATAAATGAATTTAGGGTGAGATTCGACAAAGCTTCAACTGGAATTTTGAATTACGAGGGGCTCCGTTCGGTGAGTGGTGAACGGGCTTGGTTTCACGGGATGCCGAAGGTCGCTCTGAAGATGGCGGTGATGGCCACGTCTGCATGATGGATGAGATCAAAGGGTGGCTGGGGTTGGGGTTTTGGGGAAATTCTGGAAACGTCTCTCTTTCTCTTGATCTAATCTAAAAAATAATGGGGAGAGGGTAGATGGAAATCATTTTTATTTTTCAAAAACCCCCCTTTTACAAAGCTTAAAATTTTACCGAATTGAAAAAAATGACAAACATAGGCACTTGGCCCAACGGTTCAACACACTTGGGGGTAAAGGGAAGGGAGAGGTCGTGGGTTCAAGACCTTATGGCTGCAAATCCCTATTTTTTTGCCTCTAACATATATATATATATATAGTCAAAATGTTACATGTTAATAAAAACATACCCCACTTTTCACGCAAATAATATTGTCCTCAGACACAATATCATGAAAAAGATTTTAAAGGCCCACTGGCTCCACTCTATTGCCTGAAGTGAATGTAAGATTATATAATGGAAAGAATAAAGATCACATTAGTAGTTGTGGTTGCGATTGAAGCCATGAACATAGACATAGACAATATGGTTATTTTAAGAATGTTTATACCCACCAGAAGTGGGATTATAAGGATGACAATAGTGATAAAGATCATTCTAAGTATATGAAATACTTTTTATTACCAATGTGATGTTATAAACCATTGGTCTCGTACTTGTCGTACACTAATTATTTGGTATTATCTCCTTTTTCTACTATGTTATATTTTAATTAATTAATAAACACCATAATAATAATAAATCGATTATATGTTTTGTTCTTTTAACACCTAAAACATGTTTTATTATAAAAGGTTTTGCTATATTAATTTAACGCCTAAAGCATGTTCTTTAATTAGTTAATATGTTCTCTATTATGTTGGTTTAATCCAAGTATATTGGTTGGACATCTCGTTCTACGAGACTATCGGTCTCAAATGAGGTTTCTAAAGGACCTTGTGAACTGGTTTAACAATGCCGCGTACGAGGATTAAATCTTTACGCATTAATTTTTTACGCTTTATATATATTATGACATTTATTTATTTTGTTTCACATGATTACTTATCAAATACAATCTATCGTGATGATTTATGCTTAGCAGAAACATAAGATATATTTTTCCCATTTAAATGCAAGGAAAAAATGTGAGTACTATATCTCAAAATACTGAAAATACTAATGCTCCAGAAGAGCAATAAGTTCTTAAGAGAAAGCACATTATAAAAAATGCAGAATTACGAATATTGTAATAATTATCGCTAATAGTAATAATGTTGTCACCACTAGAAGTAGAAATTTTAAGAGAGCAATATGAGTTCGCAAAATAATCCTTCGAGAATTATAGGTAACATATGTTGTCAATTGTCATATGAAATAAGCCAATATGGATATAAGTGCTTATAGAGAAAAATTAGTTGAAAGCTCTAGAAGAGCTATATATTGCTACCTAAAGAACAATTTTCATTAAAAGCTTCAGAAGAGCTAAATATATTACTATTCAAAGGAATAAACACATGTATAAGTGAGATTGAATCACGTTATGGTAAACCAGAAGTTTACAAATTCAGAGATATATGTATACACATATATATAGTTGGCATGATCAGTTAAACAATCCTGATCAATAATGATGATAAAATTATTAAGATTTATAAGCACATTTCTTAAAAGAACCTGAAGTTCTTGTGTTGCTTGTTCGCAAAGGAATTGATTAAATTTCACTTACTAAAAGAACCTGAAGTTCTTGTGTTGCTTGTTCTCAAAAAATGGATTAAGATCCCACTTACCAAAAAGCAACTTAAAGTTCTTGTACTAAAATTTAAACTGTATGTCTTACATATTTGAAGAAAATATGGGCCCATATATCCACAAATATGGAAAGTTTTTATATGATTTTACTAGATGCATCTACATATGTATTATCAACTTACAACCAGAAGTTTGTGAGATTGATTAGAAAAGATTCAGATTATGAAATTAAGACTATTCGTCTTGCTAAAGGTAGTGGGTTTATATTTTAGGCTATATCAGTTGAAATAACTGTTACAAAGTCTATTATTATGAAAAATATGATTTAGCAAAAAAATTTAATTGGATGCCTCCTCTTTAATAGCTAAACTATGAGAACAAAACATTTATATGGTATTTCCATGAACACTTATACGCATCAAGCCAATGAGTTATAATAAGCTTCCCATTATGATTGGTTTTTGGTCAGAAGCCATATATTTCTTTTTTTGAATTTTTGAAAGTGCGATATATAGTTGAATTACTCCACCACAACGCACAAAACCGGTATATAAAAAGGGGTTGAGAATATATATTGAGCACGACTCTCCTTTTATGTTTAAATTCTTAAACATTAATTGGAGAATCATTTATGACATGATTTTTCTCAACATCAGGGGAGATAATAATCAGCTGGATAAAGAAAAATAAATTATCATTATCTTAATCCTCGTATACGAACTAGAAGTTCATAAGATAATTCATGTTATTACATGTCAATTGCCAGACATATTTACTGACCTAATGAGAGTAATCAAGTCTCATATACCAGCTAAAAATGCTCTAAATTTGAATTACATATTAGAGTGAATGGATGTAAAGCATGCCTGAAGCATGATAGTTGAAATTGGTTTCAATGGTCAAAATTCTCGTAAATGGAAAGTAGTATGAGATGGTCATATATTGGAGGCGGGTGCTCCTGAAGAGACCAAAGACATAACTAATAATAAAACTCTAGAAGAGTTTCAGTTACCTGAAATAAAGATTATAATCTTGAATAGATCTCGATGAGTTATGTCACTACGAGAATAGAACCATAAAAGAAAAGTTGTCGACAACAATTTTACATAGAATACTTCTATAGAAGTAAACAAACAAAATGAGGATCTTGCATAGAAATCTATCTAGAAGTATAGATATTGAATTGACCAATATAGAAAGACGCTTTGAATTTTCAAAAGTGAAGTTTTTGAAACAGTGATCCAAACACCTAAAGGTGTAATGCAAGTGGGGTACAAATAAGTAAGTCATGAGATATAAATACGACTTGAATTATGATTTATGACAAATTTCTAATTACCTCATGGTGGATGCAATTATTTTGGTAGTTATAAAATATTTTATATGCTTCTAATTATTTTTTGGATCCCTATTTATCCTTGAATGATTTAAAATGCAAATACATTTGGAAATTTCTGTGAAAATTTATTTAGATATGCCCCTTGAATATTTATATTTTTGGCGCATTTGGTATAATCGCCTTAGTGAGTACTAATTGAGGAAATACTATAAGAGTGATTAGATTTCCTTATATATTTTATAAAGGAGTTTGGATCAATATTCATTATGATAATTTAAATATCATTAGAACTCCTAAAGAGTTTCAAATTGGAAACTCTTGAAGAGCTTTCAAAGCATTTAATGAAAGTATTTGAGAAAAAGAATCATGAGATAGGGTTTTGTCCGACCTAAAGATCGAGCACTTAAATATGCATTTTTGTCTATGAATGGACATAAGCTGAAAGAATCTTAAAGAATATTCAATATGGATAAAGCATATCTATTTAGTACCCCAATGATTGTATGTTTGTTGGATGTGAATAAATTTATCTTCGAAAGAAAGATAAATGAATCATTGGTCTGGAAGCACCATATATTAGTTGGTCTAGAAATACCATCTAAATGCTACAAAGATCATTACCTTTAGATCTTCAAACATTAATCGATGTCTCTTCAAATCATATAGAAATCATTGTTATGCATGAGGCAAGCCAAAA
Source organism: Hibiscus mutabilis (assembly GCA_019671005.1). Classification (NCBI taxonomy): domain Eukaryota; kingdom Viridiplantae; phylum Streptophyta; class Magnoliopsida; order Malvales; family Malvaceae; genus Hibiscus; species Hibiscus mutabilis. The sequence continues at coordinate 1,607,174 of CM033752.1, forward strand.
ATATGTTTGGCTAAGACTATTGATCCAACATATTCAGAAGATATGTGATTTGCTTTCACAAGATAAGATACAAACTATCTTATGTGGAGATAATGCAAAACTTATATCTTAATCGAAACATGGATACATCAAAGATGGCAAAATGAAACATATTACTCTAAATTTTTATCCCTCACGATCTTCAGAAAAATAGTATTCAAGATTGAATTACGAAGATTCAAAAATCTTATGTGACATTTTCATGAAGGGGAGTAAATACGAGTTGCACACTTTTTCCCTTAACCAAGGTTTTGTCCTAATGGGTTTTCTTGGTTTTTAATGAGGTAACATGTTATGCGTATTAAAGATATGTGTATTCTTTTTCCTTCACTAAAGAATTTTTTTTCCACTGGGTTTTTATCTTAATAAAGTTTTAACGAGGCACATTATTTTCAGACATCCAAGAGGGAGTGTTATAAATAATCTATGTGGATGTCTATCATGATAAAAACTTTATCAATGAGATTTGATTTACTTTATCATTATGAATATTATCTTCATTAATTAGAGTTTAATGTATTGTTTACTTCCTATGCCTATAAATAAATAATTTAATGAAGGCATTGTACATAAGTCAATATTGAGAATAATACAAATCTCTCTTTTTCTCATCTTTTTTTTCTTTTATTCTTGTTCGTGGTTCTTCGTTATTTTATTCACAACACAAATGTCATTATCATGTTTTTATATGATTCATCTATATATTATGTTACACTATGAAATGTATCATCCATATGTATGTATATATTATGTTACATCACATTGTGAAACATATCATCACCCCTAATCAAACTGAATAATCAAAAGGCTTGAACTCTAAAGAACTTGCAACATAGAGCAGTGAAGCATTCGAGCACAGGTAATTAGTGTACTCATACATGGTTACTTTCGCTTGTTCGTCAAACATTCCGAAGCAACGACTTGAAACGAATGATCAAAAACGCTAAAATCTGCCGGCTGGCCATTTTGCTTATGAACAAAATCCGGGAACGACCATCGACAAATGTTAACATCCCAGTCCTACATTATTCGATTTGTATATCCCTACCGAGAACCGATTGTGATTCTTGATCAGAAATGTTGTAGCTTGTACTCCGCTTGAAAGATTTGTTGCTAAAGAACCGAGCAATGGCGCTCTTCGACCGCTGAACTGGTAGTTGATCCCCCGTACTTGATCTGCTGTTGTTGCTATCACCAATGTCCTTTTTCGAGAGATCCTCAGATAGAGTGTTGACAAAATTCTCAAACTGACGCCGGAAAGTCGGATACCTTGAAACCGATTTGGTAATCCCTTGTAACCTTATGGAGCATAAAGTGATGGGGTTAGATTAGGAAGCATACCCGAACGTCAAGAAAGAGAAGAAATATATAGTATATTAGTTGCATTCTCACCGTCGGGCTAATGCATCAAGTTCAGCTCGCTTACGCTCAGATTCTGGTGGAGATCCAATATTTGAATCTTTCAACCGTGCTGGATCACCACACAGCAACACTAATTTACCTAAATAATTCTTTTCCTCCTCGGAAAGATTCTCAGCTTTGACTTGCTCTTTCAGTATCAAAAAGGGGTTAAGAAACCAATCAAAGAAGGCGTCTTTTGGTCGGTTCGTGGCCGTTATTTCCGTATTGTCACCTACGTAAAAGGAATTCCTTAGATGCTGTCGAAGCATTTGAGAGCTAGTAATCTGTCACAAGTAACTCCATTGGGGGCTCAAGAAGGAAACAAATTTACTTACTCAACAATATGCCCGATTTATTGGCCTCCACGGAGCGAAAGAGTGCCTGAAGAAAGCAGTAAGCAGGTAAGCCGATGCTGACCACTCTACTTCCTTTGATAGACTTAGCTTCTTCAATGTCTTTAGAAGTTATCAGCCCTTCGGAAACCAGTTTCTCGCCGTTGACATGGCACTGCTTAAATAAGCCCTTGAGTAGCTGCACTAGTCATAAGCAAACTTATTTTACCACCCAACTACAATAAAATACGAAATGCTTGTTTTATTACAAGGGAAAAGAAACCACAAGCAAATGAGTCACCTGGAGTGGATTCAAATCAAGCCTTGTATTTGGAAGTGACTCGACGCGGGCAGGAGGACGGGGTCTAAAGGACTCGGATCTAGATATGGATTCCTTTCTGTTTTTATGATAATGAGGCCTGCTCATAAAATAAAACTCATAAAAATTTGCCAAGTTTTATAATATCCTGAGAACAAGTTATAAGATTGCCGAATGACACCTGGGCAAGCAAGATCCTTCTGGCATGTCAAGGACATCGTTGCTGTATTCATCATATATGGACAACGAAGCAATAATGTAACAAAGCCCGAACCAAAATGAGGATTCCTGAAAATCAAAGCACGCACAGGCAAGTTATATGTTGAATTGAAATAAGAACAAAGAAGACACCGGTCTAAATCGTGCAGCAGGTTTCATTAAAAGACTTGGTTGCACGCAATGAATACGGAGCTCGGAGAAAAAGACGGATCATAAATTCACATTGAATATGAAATCAAGTGGAACCATGGATAATGCAACGACAAATAACTTAACACGGTTGTCAATGAGATCTTGTAATTCAAATGTCAAACAATTAAGCGGAACAAAGCGTATGAACCCACATAGCTAAATGTTGCATTTATGAGGTTCCACATCCATATTTGAATGGAAATCAACAGAAGATGATGCTTTATTGGAAGACTATGCAAAGGGACTAAAACTACATAGAAGATATAAACCTGGTAAACAACCACTGCGGCGTAGGCACCAAGGAAGATACTAGAGACCATCGAGCCCAACACTGCCCCAATGACAGCCAGTGGCCAGAGTAAGATAGCAAGGCCTGCGAGTGGTACACATATTGTCTCCAAGAAAGGGCCTTCTCGACCTATAAGGTCATGAAATAATCGATGCCACCCTTTAAAGAGCATGTAAGGACTTTTGCATATGGCAATAAGTGAAATCAGAGGAAAATCCACAATGGAACCAAGCACTGCAGCTATTAGAGCAGGAAGTAGATAAAGGAATCTGCAATGAATTTCATAGAAAGCTTAGCTGATCTGAAAGGATTTAAATTCTGAAAAAACGATAACCCCAACAAAGTTCAAGAAAGGCAAGCAAAACTCTCTTCATTCAAGAGCATAGTTCACTACATTTCTTCTACAATTTAAACTTTAAACCAACTAGCTCGTAGAAACTATTTCTTCATGTATACCATAAACCATCTGAAAACATTTAGCGCACACTATTGCCAATAGCATATAAAATCAAATCGATATAAACATTCGCAACACCACCATATTCTTTGTGAGCTGACTAAATGATAAAGATGCCAGCCAGATGTAGCCATCGACAATGTCTGGACAATACAATTTACTCGATCTAATTTCTTGGCAATATAATCTATCATGCATTTACTAGAACCCATAAGTGAAAAAACCAGTGAATTCAAAACCGGAAGACCATAAGTTTTTATCATTTTAACGGGATAAACAAGTCGATAATCATGAATAGAATGATGCACGGGTTTAGACTTATCATAAGAGGCTCCCATATAATTTTTAGACCTGACAAAACGGGTTGAGAGGTCCCGTGATGAGCAATGCTCTTTGGTGATAAAGGATTTGTGTACCTAGGCACAAATCTTGGCAAACAAGAAACGAGAACTTTGCATCTAACCTTATCTCATAGTATTGTCCATTTGGAGGCTCTTTCTGTCGCAGGTCTTCCATAAACGAGTTGTAGGAGTGGAAACAAACATCGTTGAAATCCCTGACAACAGTGAAGGTGCCCTTGATAGTGCTCCAAGTACCATCCTGAAAAAGGCCAATATATAAGTCTCCGTCTCGTTATACAAGAGAAGCTTGTATATTTAAAATGATTATAACAACCCAGATATTTAAGACATACATAAAAACAGTGGATGAACACATTGGTCTTTCCTTCTCCTACAGCATCAAAAGTGGCAAATATCGGTGAAAGAAAGCCATATAATATCCCCCCTAAGATACTTCCAGCAACACCAGCAACCACCCACAATATCAAGACAGCAGGTAGGAAAACGCAGATAACGAGCTTCAGAAATGGCCCTAGTAGTTTAGCTCTGCCAATTAACGAAATCAAGAGCATAAAAACAGAATACAACAATAATGAGGCAACGCAAACGGGAAGTCAAGGATCAAGAAAATCACCTCACAATGCTATCATAAGTGCAGTAACAATGATAAGGCAGAAGGCCTAATATGATCGATGAGTTTCCGATCGTCATGATAAGGCATACCGGAAGACAGAAAATGATTCCTGAAGATTAACAGTGCATTAGAAGGTTCAAATTGCTTAGTTCAGAACCGATGATTCGTCGTTAATCGGTTTCTGCCAACCAGACCAGATCATATATGCATTGGCATTGCATTTAATCACTAAACTGCACCATTATCAGTCAAGGGTGATCTGGTCCCAATTCCTAAATCTCCAATTTACAGTTTATAAAAGAAAAACTATCAATTAACATTATAAATCTGCAACTAAATAACAATCAAATGGAAAATATAACCTCAAAACACCAGTTTAGGGACACTAACCTTTAATTGTGCCTAAGAGAAGCAAACCAATGAAGTAAGGTAGAAAGCATATGAAGTTCCATAAAGTAGCCAAAAACCCCTGTGGAAGGTCCATATTTATCCTAAAATTCACCTTCAGATCTTCTTCACAAAATTCACTATAATTCCATCTGACAACTTAACCCCCCACCCAAAAAAAAAAAAAACTTTTCCCTGCAAAACAAAAGTAAAATCCCATCTTAACAAATGAAAAAAAAAAGAGACAAAAACCCAGTTCACTAAATCCAATTTGGATCAAAACCCAACATTAAAACACAAAATCAGAAATTCTGAGACCTTGGTTTGATAAAAAGATGAAGCCTTGAAAGCTTTGAACGTTGAAGGAGATTTGAATGAATATATATCACATGGGATGTGCGGTTTTGAGCAAATTGGAAGTTGAAAAACCGTTTTGTTATTATTATTTTTCTAAGATTTTGAGAGGGAATCGTGGTTCCTGGATAAATCAGTTACCGTCGAGAGCTTGGAATAAGCAAAGAATTCTTTAGTTTTCTCTGGTTTTCTTTATTCTTTTCGCTTTTTTTTCAATTTTCTTTTGGCCTCAAAATCAATCTTCGAATACTGTTCCAAAATTTAAAAGGTTAAAATACACAAATAGACACTAAACTAAGTGAAAACGAACTTTTTAACACCGAAGTTTTAGATTATTACTTATTAAACTGTTATAAAATGATTATTACTTATTAAACTGTTACAAAATGGTCACTACACGTTATAAAATAGTGAAATTTTTATAAGTTTAAGGCTTAACTATAAAAAAATTTGTCCAAATTATATCTTTTTTGTTTTAGGTACTTAAAGTTTTTTTGTCAAAATAGATGTCTAAAGTTTACTATGTTATGGTCGTTAAATTTTTTTAAAAGAAAACTTTCAGTTCTAAAAACAAAAAAAATAGTTTGAGCACTTATTTTTTATTTTTTTTTTAACGTCTATTACCTGGAAATGGTCACAGAATAGACTTTAGGCACATTTTGACCAAAAAAATTATGCACCTAAAATTGATATATATATATATAGTTTCAGCACTTATTTGTAAGTAAGCCTAAGTTTAATGATCATTTTGTAATAGTTCAATATATTTTGATGACTATTTGTAATAGTTTGATAAAGTTTAGTGACCAGTTTGTAACAGTTCAATAAATTAAATGACTATTTTGTAGTTTCTGAAACGTCAGTGGGCAAAAAGATATTTTGCTTAGTTTATGGACCATTTGTGTACTTTACCCATTGAAAATAAAAAAAAAATGATAACTAAATTTGCTATCTTAGAAATGTAATTAGACGTTAAAAAACTACATTAGAACGCACTTTTGTCATAATCATGTTACGTTTGGTGGGCAGATGGGATGTTCGATTTTAAAAGCTAACGTGCCACAGAGAGTGAAGTACACGCTTTATTTTTATGATGCCACGTTTCAATGTAAATAAATAAACACTTGGAAATGATTAAAAGAGCGCGTGGATTTATAAGGTTGATCTTGTGTCCAAATATCCTTAGAACAGCAGAGAAGTCTGACAGAAAATTATGTGTTTGCTTTATCACCTAACTTTTTTATGTAGCTTAAATTCACATGAAGCCCTCAAACTATACACAAATTCCAAGTTAGGCACTTAAAATATGTTTTGATCGAACCAAGTACCTAAACTATCTTCCGTAATCACTTTGGACCCACTGTTATCTAGGGATGGGCACGGGTCGGGTTTTTGGCCCACACAAACCCGACCCGATCTCATACTCAAAAAAATTCGACTCGACCTGGCCCGAGCTATTAAAAAATAAATTTTAGGACCTAATTTTAAGGAAAAATAATTTTAGGGGCTTAATTGTAAAAAAATTAATTTTAATGACCTAATTGTAAATATATATATATAAAGAGGGAATATTATTGCGAATATCCCTAAAAATACAAGAAAAATTATACTATTAGTCTCGGGTTGGGTCGAGTCGAGTCGGATATTTTTCACCTTAAACCCGAACCCAAACCTGACCCAAAAGCACCCTTGATAAAAATCCGACCCAAACCCAAATTTTTTATAAAAAAATATGACTTGATCGGGACGGATCAGGTTGAAACTCTACCGAATCGGGTAAAATGCTCATCCCTACTATTATCTCTTTTGTTTTAATATGATATGGCACAATCAGAAAATGTCATATTGCACTATAAGATAGTGTACATGGAAAAAAAATACTCAACAATTTAATATATATATAATTTCAAAAAATTTTAAAATTTTAAAAACAAAAATTGAAATTTAGTGGTCAACGTAGCTAAGTGGTCGGTAAATGTCGAGTGATCGCTTAAAATTGGTCAATGTTGGTTAACAATCGGTAAAAGTCAACAGTAATTTTCTAAAATATTTAAGTACTTTTGTATTTTTTAATTGTTTAAATATATTTATATTTAATTTTAATACATATGGACTTTACGTGTCAAGTTATGATTAGTTTAAAATGTCATATGATACGTTTTAATAGGTGTCACATGCCAATATTTCAACTAATTTTTAATGTCATTGGATTGAATTTGATAATGAGATATAACTTTAGGGACCAATCTTGGATGAAAAAGTTTTAAGGATCAAATTGTAAAAAAAACAATATAGTTGGGGGCACAGAAACATATATTAAGCCTTTTTCATTATTTTTTATGGAACTGATTTTAAAAACAATTAGGTGCAACTGATTTCATTTATTTGGTCCACCATTTGTTCCTTTTAGCTCACTTCAAATTGTTTATGTTCATAAAAAAAGTGACGAAATGTTAATTCGTAATTTATACACCGACGAAATCAAGATTAGATTATCGGAAAGTAAAATTGTTTAATTCTAATATTAATATAAATTTAATAAGAATTTAATTTAAAATTTTGGAGGGATAAAATTTATTTAATAATTATTTAAAGGGTAAAGTACACAAATGGTCACTAAACTATCCCATAAAATACAAAATGGTCACCAAACTTTTAAAAGTTACATAATATGCATTAAAATTTAGTTTTTGTTACAAAATGGTCACTGAGCCATTAAATGTCATTCATTGAATGACGTGACAGTTACAAAAAATTGAATAATAATATATTTAATCCTCCATATTTACACATTCAATCAATTTAGTCCTAATTTAACCCTCATTCTTGATGTCTAAATTGATTGAATGTGTAAATATTGAGGATTAAATGTGTTGCTATACAAACTTTCATAACTGTCATGTCACCCAGTTAACAACAGTTAATGGTTCAATGATTATTTTGTAATAAAAACTAAAGTTTAATACCCATAGTGTAACTTTTAAAAGTTTGGTGACCATTTTATATTTTTTGGGATAGTTTAGTGACTGTTTGTGTACTTTACCTTTATTTAAACTAATGAGATTAAAATTATCATTAAACAAAAAATTTGAAACATGAACTCCTTTCGTCCATAGACAACTATCTTCTTTGTCTCTTTTTCTTTCTAAAATTGTAAAATTACAAAATGGGAAAATGAAATGTATAACCTGTCTCTATTTATTATTAAATGGCTTCACTACAAAATAAGTGCTCAAACTATGTCTCTTTTTGTTATATGTGCTTAAAGTATTTTTTGGCTGAAATAGATGCCTAAAGTTTTATTTGTGGCTGAAATAGGTGCTTAAAGTATATTTTTGGCTGAAATATGTGCCTAAAGTTTCATTTTTTGCTTGTTTTAAAGTCAACTGAGGTACTTACTTTGGCACCTACTTCAATCAAAAATAAAACTTTAGGCACTTATTTCAGCCAAAAAATACTTTAGGCACCTATTGCAAAAAAAGAGACATAGTTTAGGCACTTATTTTGTAGTTAAGCCTTATTAAATTATAAAACAACTTATTCAATTAGTATTACGGGTTAACAAAATACGAACTTAGTTGAAAAATGATTGAAAAAAATCATCTTAGGTTTAGGGGTGAGTAAAACTCGACTCGACTCGAAAAAATCGATATTTTTTTAAATTTCGAGTTGTTCGATTTATTCGAGTCAACTCGAGTAACTCGAAAAAATTTCGAGTTCGAGTCGAGTTGAAATTTTCCCAACTCGAAAAACCAAATTTTATAGTTTTGAGATTTAGTCCCTAATTTCATTTTTCTTCAATTCATCCTTCATTTTAAGTCCATTTTTGACCAAATTTGAACCACATATTCCTAAACCAACTAGAATACTTATTTACCTTCAATTTATATTTTTGAAAATAAATTTCATATTTTTTCAATTCAGCCCCTTAACTTTGTATGATTTTCTCATTTCTTAAATCCCTACTTTGTTTTAAGTCAATTTTTGACTGAATTTGAACCACATGCTCCTAAACCACTGTAGAATACCTATTTAGCTTCAATTCATAATTTTTTAAATTAAATTTCCTACTTTTTCAATTTATCCCCTCAACTTTGAATGATTTCCCATTTCTTCAATTCCTCTTTCATTTTAAATCTATTTTTGACCAAAATTAAACCACATGATTCACTAACACTATATAATATCTATATAACTTCACTTCATATTTTTAACAAATATATTCTTTTTGCAATTTAGTCTTTTAACTAATTTTTTTGTAATTTTTTCTTCACATTAATTCATTGACTCATTTATACTCCCATCAATACTTTATCCCCAAAAGATCCTTACTTAAAAATAATATTATAAATATATTTTAGAAGTTTAGATGATATTTTTTATTAAATAACATTACAAATCTTACTTATACATGTAAAAAATAATATCAATAAATATATATATGTGCATATCTTATATGATTAGAGAAAGACGTTTAAATTGGATCAAACCATACTATAACATGATAAATAATTACAATTCAATTTGTATAGGAACTCAAAAACTTGACTCGACTTGAACTCGACTCAAATTTCATAAACTCGACTCGAATCGAAAAAATTTCAAATTAAGTTCAAGTTGTAAAATATGACGCGTCAACTCGAATAACTCGAAATTTTTTTACTCGACTCGAATCGAAAAAATTTCAAATTAAGTTCAAGTTGTAAAATATGACGCGTCAACTCGAATAACTCGAAATTTTTTTACTCGACTCGATCGAACGCTCACCCCTACTTAGGGTTTTGCTATACGTAGCCCTGAGGGTTGCATATACGAACCAACAAATTTTCTATCATTAATGCTTATTTTACTTTTCAATGAAATTTATTAGGATATAATTAATTTCATTCCTAAAATATTGTAATCCATTAATTTATGGTGTTTAATGTAACTAAACTTTAAGAGATTCTTTGATTGGCCTAGTGGTCAAAGATGCTCATATTGCCCTATCTTATATGAGTTCGAGTCCCAATATGAGAATGTAATACTTCTTTAATTAATCAAAAAAATATAACTAAACTTTAAATCATAAAAACCTAAACCATAAATCATAAAACTATAAAATATAAACACTAACTCACAAATCATAAAAATCCTAAACTCAAAACCCTAAAACCATGAACCCTAAATATTAAAACACACACCATAACCCTAAATCCTAAACCATAAAAATTATAAACCCTAAAACCTAAAGTCTAGACACTAAAACCACTAAAACCTAAACAAGAAACCCTAAATCCTAAAAAATATAAACACTAAACCCTAAAACAACATAAATCTTAAACCTTAAATCATTTTAAATGAGTATTAATTACATTAAACACCATAAATTAATGGATTGTGATTTATTTAATAATATAATTAATTACATTCTAATAGATTTCATTAAAAAGTAAACATTAATAATAGAAATCTTGTTGATTCTTATATGCAGTCATCAGGGCTGATCATAGCAAAACTCTTATTTTAACAATGATTTAATGGTGTATTTCTTTTATTATATTTTTAAATAAAAGAACTAAAAATCAATACATGAGAATTGAACATGAAATTGATATATTTTTATATAAATCTGTTACCGATATATATGTTTTGTTAAGTAAAAATTTTAAAAGATTTTTTTTTATAAAATATTTCATTTTAATGCCTAGTAAGTGTGAAAATTTAATAACATATTAAACATTTGACATTATAAGATATATTCCAAAGACTATATTTAATTTTAATTGGATGATTTAAATATTTGAATTGTCATTGAATTTGAGGGAACAAAGATGAGGAGCTGGTTGGCCAAAATGTGCTTGCCCTTGTTATTGAACTTTTAAGTTATTAGCTTATTACTGTCAACAATCTCTATAGCAAGTGGTTAAGGCTCTCAGTTGACACCCTCTCTTCTCTCTTAAGTTGTGGGTTCGAAATCTATTAGGAGCAAATTCTCCCTCCCTCTTACCCTAAGTAGAAATTGTTCAAAAAAAGTTACTAGCTTATTAGTATAAATAATGGTTTTGAATAATCAAATCCAACATCTATGTATATATTAGTTATTGTTTAAATTTAGTAATTATTCTTTAAAAAATATTAATAAATTCAAGTATTTTTCAATAGCCTAATTTAATAAATATATTTTGTTTTAGGTATAAAGTCAAAAAATGCCTTAACGTTTGCTTGAATAGTAATTTTGTTTCATATTTTTTGGAAGCAATTTAGCCCTCGACATATAATTTTGGGTCAAAATGGCCAATTTGCTGATGAAAACTGTCAGTCAACTAGTGATAAATGACTTGAAATGTCGTGACAAACCTACATGGCAGTGTACTTTGACATGGCTGACATGTCATTCTGTCAAGTCATTTTAAGTTGTTCATCGTTAATTGACTAACGGTTTTCAACTACAGAGGGATCATTTTGACCTAAAATGAAACATTAAAGTTTAAATTGCTTAAAAAATAAAATAAGAGCCAAAATGACTATTTAATCAAACGTGAGGGGCATTTTTTGATATTAAGCATTTATATAAAGGTAGTAATGTTTGTTGATGCGTGTGGAGGATTTTGTTTACCCTCCATTTTTGTTATTTTTTGGGTTCAAAATTATTAATAAAATTAATTATCTGGGCTAAGCGAAAAAATAAAAATAAAATCTCCTCTTCTTTCGAAATTATATTTCATATATATTTTTTAATTTTAGAATCAATTTATCTTTTGTGGAAAGAATTGGGAGTAATTAATCAATTATGATTTCTACAATAGAAAAAATGTTATTGGTTAGAAAATTAATAAATTGCATTTAAATCATTTTTGAAACTAATAAGGAATATGTAATTTGAAATTTTAATTTTTATATTATAAAATATAGTTATGGTAATAAATTAAGGAAAATTATCTGGTGCATCGTGTTAAAAGAAGTTTTCATAAGTACACTTAAGAGTTAAAACTTAAAACAATGATGAATATTTTTTATATATTTTTTAAAAAATTAAAATATAAAATATTAAGACATTTATCACTGATTTAAACACGTTTGTGAAATTTTTTTCACCAAAAATACAACAAATAAAAATACATAGGTAAATTTCAATAAATTAACCTAAAACTACACCAAGGAAAGCTCTAGCGAAACTCCTGGTATGATCGACATCTTCGACAACGGTAGATCTGTGCCTCGTAACCCTAGGAAACATTGCCGCATCGATGATGACCCACTTGACCGGGGAGGGATTGATATCAATGGGATAGCCACCGGAAAGCTAAGTGCATCTTCTGGTCAATCGTATAAGGACTCGTTATTGAAGGATAACACTAGAATCCCGCAGGAGTCAAATGAAAATCATGGATGATGATGACATTGAAATTTTGGAAGGATGTGTGGTCCGGTTTGTTGTCGATGGCCTAATTTTAATTGACATCTCTGAACGCATCCAGACCCTAGCGGAGAAGAGCCTGGAATAAACGGTAGTTGTCAAACTTTTAGGGCGACGAATCAGATATACTACTTTCCGCAACAAAATCTATGAACTATGGAAACCAAAATAGGCTATTAAAATTATGGATATAGAGAATGACTATTTTCTGGTCTCTTTTCACACCAATGCCGATTATCTTCAAGCTTTGGCTGGCGGTCCGTGGACAATCTTTGGCCACTATTTGACAGTTGAACCGTGGAGTCTGGAGTTTTCTACGTCAACTCCCTATCCGAGTAAGGTGATGGCCTGGCTTAGACTCCCTGGTTTACCTATGACCCTCTACAAACGGCGCTTAATCACGGAGATTGGGGAGTCTATTGGTCCGGTTATTAAACTTGACTATCAAACTAAATTTGGGAGGCCTGGATGCTTTGCTCGCATGGCAGTTCGCATTGACCTATCCAAACCTCTTTTTTTCGAATTTACTAGTTAACGGCAGTGTGTAAATTGTGGAATACGAGTCTCTCCCTGTAATTTGTTTCCATTGCGGCAAATATGGACACAATCAAGACACATGCCCAGAATTACACAAGGATAGACCGGTTGTTAACAATGATTCTTCTAATGCCCAAACTGATAATGCTGCGAATGATAACGCCAAGGAAAACCAACCTGATAATGCCGCGGATGGTAACGCCAAGGGAAACCAACCTGATGGTTCATTTGGTCCATGGATGGTTGCCACACGTCGCCCTCGCCGTACGACCAAAAAACTGATAACACGAAGACCCCAACATAGAGTGTACTGCCACAAGGATCTCGTTTCAATCCCATCTTTGAGGTAGAAGTGCTAGAACCAAAATATTCGTATACTTGTTAGAACCAAAATATTCATACGAATATAAACCCAAGATCTATATATATATATATGTCAAATCATTAAGAACAAAGACTGGATTTGCGGAAGCGTACCTAAATCCATTGATGAAGATTTTCCAGAAAGGGTTTGATCTTCCAAGATGATAGATTACCTCTTGCTACACAACTCTCTGACGGGGAATGAGAGATATGCAAGTTAACCTATATCTCGGGGACCACTACCCTTTATATAAACTGAATTAAAATAGTTTATTAATATTTACAACTCTGCCCCTCATTGAGTTATAAATCTAACTTATGGTATCTACACTTTTAATTCCATGACAATTTAGTACCTATAACACGTGTAACATAATTGGTCACTTAAATTACGTGTTAAACTTTATAATAGCAACGTACATTATACATATGTGCCCACTATTATTGGATTTTAATTCAACAATCTCCCACTTGGGCAACATATGTTTTCTAACAAATGTACAACCTTATGAGCTCAAAAATTTGCTATCATGTAATAGGTATTCTATAGCAATCTCGTCCATCAATTATATCCATATAGGATCAAAGCGGTCTTCGCCATATCAATCATGACTGGACCCATCAATGGTCACGTATACAAATATAATCAAATGACATAGATCAATCATGGATATGTAGCATAGAAATTACATGTAAATGTGAATCGAACATGCCTATTTCCAACTGGTCCTCTTTAAACATAAGTGAGGTCCTTATCCAAATAAGAAAAGAGTGAATAAACTGAATACTTCATTTCTGATCAGAAAATAACCAAATACATAAATGTCTAAAAATAAACATAAACATAAAGCGAACAAACAACAAACTCCCACTCAAACAATAATATCCTCAAATGATGTAACACTCATATGCGCAGTGTGCTCATGAAAGACCTTGGGTGAGAAACCTTTTGTGAGTGGATCCGCTATCATAGAGTTTGTCCCAATGTGTTCTATGGATATTTGTCCACTTTTCACTCTTTCTTTCACAACTAGGAACTTTATGTCAATGTGCTTTGACTTAGACGAGCTCCTATTGTTGTTGGAATACAACACTGCTAATTTATTATCACAAAATAATTTAAGTGGTCTTTCTATATTCTCCGAAATACGTAGCCCAGTGACAAAATTTCACAGCCATATTCCATGATTTGATGCCTCGTAGCATGCTACAAACTCTGTTGCCATAGTGGAAGAAGCTACAAGTGTCTGTTTGGCACTTTTCCAAGATATAGCTCCACCAGTTAACAGATAAATATAGCCTGATGTAGATTTTCTGCTATCTTGGCATCCAGCAAAATCAGAATCTGTATACCCTATGACCTCCAAATGATCTGAATTCTTGTATGTAAGCATATAATCTTTTGTTCTCTGAAGATACCTCATAGCCCTCTTGGCTGCTTTCCAATGGTCTATACCAAGGTTGCTTGAGTATCTACCTAACATCCCAACAATGTACGCAATATATGGACACGTACATACCTGAGCATACATTAGACTCCCGATAGCTGATGTATAAGGAATCTTATGCATTTCTTGAATTTCAAGATTACTTTTAGGGCATTGGGCAAGACAAAACTTGTCTCCTTTAGTGATATGGGTATCTATTGGTTTACTATTTTGCACACCAAATCTTTTAAGTACTTTATCGATATAGTTCTTTTGTGGCAATCCAAGAATACCCCGAGATCGATCTCGATGTATCTGAATTCCTAAAACAAAAGAAGCGTCCCCAAGATCTTTCATTTTAAAATGCTTAGATAGAAATCTCTTGGTTTCGTACAATAAGCCTATATCATTCGTGGAAGCAAAATGTCATCGACATATAAAACCAAAAATATATACTTACTCCCACTAAACTTGTGATACACACAATCATCAACAATATTCATCTCAAAACCGAACGAGACAATTACTTGATGAAATTTGTGATACCATTGACAAGAAGCTTGCTTGAGTCCAGAGATGGATTTTGTTAATTTGCAAACTATATTCTTTGGGTCTCCCGACTCAAAGTTTTCTGGTTGCACCATATAAATTGTTTCTTCAATGTCTCCATTGAGAAACACAGTCTTAATATCCATCTGATGTAACTCAAGATCAAAATGAGCTACAAGGGCCACGATTGTCCTAAAAGAGTCATTCGATGAAACGAGAGAGAAAGTCTCTGAAAAGTCAATGCCTTCTTTTTTTAGTATATCCTTTAGCTACAAGACGTGCCTTATACCTCTCCACATTACCATTTGCATCCCTCTTGGTTTTAAAAATCCATTTACAACCAATTGGTTTTGCATCTTCAGGTAATGGGACAAGTTCCCAAACTTTATTGTCTTGCATGGATTTATACTCTTCTTGCATGGCATCAATCCACTTTTGAGAGTTAATAGTTTGCATGTCCTGATGAAAGTTGATTGGATTATCTTCTATCATTCCATTGCCATCCTCATTTTCTTGGAGAAACACAATATAATCACCTGGAATAGCATTTCTTCTTTCTCTCGTGGATCTCCTTAATGGCACTTGTTCTTGAGGTTGTTGAGTTTGTTCTTTTGGAACAATTACCTCATTCTGAATAGGAGGAAGTTGTTCAACATTGTCTTGTTGATGTTTCGGATTCACTTCTTGATTGATGATAGGTATAGAAACTTGAACATCATCAAAAATGATAGTAGGAACTGAGTTAAAAGTCAACTCCTCCTCAAAGACAATGTCTCTAACCTTATTTCTCCCTCCAAACTCAACATCCTCAAAAAATTGCAGTTCTCGTCTCAAAAATATTCTTAAGTGTGGGATCATAAAATTTATAGCCCCTATCTCTCTCAGATAACCAATAAAGTAGCTGCTTACTGTTTTTGAGTCCAAATTCTTTTCATATGGCCTATAAGGCCTTGCCTCAGCTAGACATCCTCAAATGTGAAAATACTTTAGAGTTGGCTTTTTACCCACCCAAAGGTCGTAAGGTATCTTTTCAGCTGCTTTAGTGGGTACTCTATTCAGAATGTACGTTGTTGTCTTTAATGCTTCTCCCCAAAGTGACTCAGGTAAGGTAGAATGAGAAATCATA
This sequence comes from Hibiscus mutabilis, assembly GCA_019671005.1. Taxonomy (NCBI): domain Eukaryota; kingdom Viridiplantae; phylum Streptophyta; class Magnoliopsida; order Malvales; family Malvaceae; genus Hibiscus; species Hibiscus mutabilis. The sequence goes on from CM033752.1 coordinate 1,623,539, forward strand.
CTTCTTATCATATCCTTAAGAGTTCTATTACGTCTATCAGCAACACCATTCATACTAGGTGATCCTAGCATGGTGTACTGTGGGACAATACCAAATTCCTCTAGGAACTTTGCAAATGGTCCTGAACATTGTTCACCTGATCCATCATATCTACCGTACTACTCACCACCACGATCAAATCGAACTCTCTTAATTCTTTTGTTTAGTTGATTCTCAACTTCAACTTTATAGGATTTGAACACGTCCAAAGACTAAGATTTTTCATGAATAAGATATAAGTACCCATAACGTGAGTAATCGTCTATGAATGTTATGAAATATTGTTGACCATTCCAAGATGCCGTAGGGAATGGCCCACAAGTATCAGTATGAATTAATTCTAAAACGTTTATAGAACGATTGGAACCTAATCTCTTAGCTTTGGTCTGCTTTCCCTTGATGCAATCAACACAAACATTAAAGTCTGTGAAGTCAAAGGACTTTAAAACACCATTAGACACAAGACTTTCAATCCTACTTTTTGATATATGACCTAAGTGTTTATGCCATAATGATGCTGAATTTTCTTTATTTAATTTTTAGTACCACGTGATTCCACATGCAAGGTTTCATTATAGGATGCAATTATATCTAACAAATAAAGGTTGTCATAAGCATTTAAATAACCAGTTCCAACAATACTTGAATTTAAAGACAAAATAAATTGATTGTTTCCAAATGAACAATAATAGCCAAATTTGTCCAACAAAGAAACATAAACTAAATTCCGCCTAAAAGACAGAACAACAAAAGTGTCTTTCAAATCCAAATAAAAACCAGTTCCTAATAACAACCTAAAATGCCCAATTGCTTCCACTTCCACCGATTTTCTATCGCCCATAAAGATGTTTCTTTACCATCACTTGGCTTTCGGTAGCTCATGCAACCCTGCATAGAAACACTTATGTGAGTAGTAGCACCAGAATCTAACCACCAACTGTTTCTAGGTACTAAAGCTAAATTAACCTCAGAACAGACTAGAGTAAGATTCATACCTTTCTTTGTACGCTATGCGTGATATTTGGTACAATCTTTCTTCATGTGTCCAGGCTTGTTACAAAAGAAACAATTATTTGGAACCTTCTCTTGATTCTTTTGAGCTGGACCCTTAGCAGCTTCATTCTGATATTTCCTTTTCTTGCCCTTGTCTTTAGAGGCACTGGACAAATGAGCACTTTTAATTTTCTCATGCTTCAGCCTTTCTTCCTCTTAAACACAATGAGAAATGAGCTAATTTAGAGTCCACTTCTCCCTTTGACAGTTATAACTAATTTTAAATTGGTTAAACTGTGTAGGAAGCGATACCAAAACCATAAGGACGAGTAAATCATCAGAAAACTCGATTTTAAGTGCCTTAAATTTTGAAGTAATATGAGACATTTCGATAATGTACTCCCTTATACCAAAACCATAAGGACGAGTAAATCATCAGAAAACTCGATTTTAAGTGCCTTAAATTTTGAAGTAATATGAGACATTTCGATAATGTACTCCCTTATATTTCTTTGACCCTTGTACTTCATAGATATCAAAGAATTCAGAAGTGATGTCATCTCAACCTTATCGTTTTTAACAAAACGTTGCTCAATATTGTCAAGGAAATCCTTAGCCTGAATAATATCTTCAAATTCTGCGCCCCTATAGGTTTTCGGAATGTTGTGTTTCATGATCATCAAACTCATGCGATTAAAACGTTCCCACCTCTCAAAATCCTTTTTGCATCATGGGTGCTAGCCGCAGTGAGAGGCGCAGGTTGTTCTTCCCTTAATGCGAGGTCTATGTCCATACAGCCAAATGTGACATTCGGGCCAAGGGTGTTACAGATAAACACGTGATTTTATGTTAGAGGTACAAAATTAGATCATCAATAGAAAATACCTAAATTATATGAGAATTTAAGTGAGACCACACACGGTCCATTCTTGGTTTAAGGGTTTAGTGTATGATTTAAAATATAATGTTTAAGTTTAGGTTTAGAATTTAAAGTTTTAGGATTAAGGATTTAGATTTTAAATTTTACGGTTTAAATAAACAAAATTGTGTAATTCTTTACACATATTGTGTATCAAAATATAACTCTAAGTCTAATATGTGCAATATTTTTTCTCTTATTTTGAAGTTGATTTTGTTTTTCTAACCAAAATAATTGCTAACCACTCGGAGGGAAGGTGACTCCAAAGACATCTCAAAAGTCAAGAGTAGACCCATGAACTAACCCAACTAAACCCTAAAAAGAACAAGTTAGGAAGTCAAGACAAAGTGACAAACATCTTTGCATCCTTTCTTTCTAAGTGCTAACATATAGTTCATCAAATACTTTTGATCCCTTAACTCCCGTTTTAGTCTCTGTATTTTTAAAATTTTAAAGCTTTAGTCCAACTCTAAATTTACATGGACAATATGATTAAATTACAATAATTTAAAATGATAAATTAGATAACATAATTCAATCCGCAACTTACGCATATACACTAATTGACGAAAGAACTTGACTTAACAAATTTCAAAGCAACTGTTTAGGTCAAGACTAAAATTTTAACAGTTAAAAAATATATGGATTAAAATTGACCAGGACTAAATATCGTATTTTAAATAAGGGTAAATTACAAAAATTATCACTGAACTTTGCTCTATGACCTACTTTGGTCACTAGACTTTTAAAATGATCATTTTAATCACTGAATTTTATACATTGACTTATTTTAGTTAATATTATTTTATTAATATCTTTGTATGACTTGGCATATTTTATTATTATTAAATATAAAAAATAATTTAAAATAAAAATAAATTACATTTATTAATATTTAATTATAAATATAATTTAAAATAAAAATAAATTATACTTTGTTATTATTAAATACAAAAGTAATTTAAAATACCCTGAACCCTAACCCCTTTCCAACCATCAACCTTCAGCTATCCATCGTCTGTTTGATCTAGTCTCCGACAAACCCACACCCGGCTGGGGTGAAAAGGTGAGTACGATAAGCAATGGCGCCGCACGACCTTCTCCGTCTGTTCAAGAGAGCGGCAATATCTAATCAGCAGAAGCATAGAGAACTCTCGTTGCTCTGTCAAGAGCAGAATCGTCGCGATGCTCAACATCAAGCTCTCTGCTTGGCGTCATCTATTCTTTCGCTCCAGTCTTCAGCACCTGAATTTGAAATCGAACAGCCCAACATCGAAATTGAAATCTTATAAAAAACCGAACATGAACATGAATATGAAGCTTTGTTGAAAGACCTTGATGTCGGTCGAGCTTCGAAAATGGTTTGCGAGACAGCTTATGCTCCCTGAGTGGACGATCGACGTCCCTAATTGCTCGAACCCACAATATCAATCTGGGTTAAGGTTCGTCAGATGTTAGGTCAGACCAATGGTGGGTGGTCAGAGGTTGGTGGCTAGAAGGGGTTTAGAGTTTTTTATTTTAAATTATTTTTTATCTAATAAAAATAAAATGTAATTTCATTTTTATTTTAAATTATTTTTAATATTTAATATTATTAAAATATGCCAAGTTATACTAAAATATTAATAAAATAATAATGAGTGACCAAAATAGGTCAATGTATAAAGTTAAGTGGGTAAATTGATCGTTTTGAATGTTCAGTGACCAAAATAAGTTAAAGATCAAAGTTCAGTGATTTATTTTTTTTTTGTAATTTACACTTTAAATAAAGGATTGATAGATAGTATGTTTGAGTATATCTAAAATAGTTGTTGACACTAAAAAGAGTAAAAGCAAATAAACATGATATATATTATAAAAGTCAAATAATCATTAGAGTTTCTTTAGTTGTTGAACAACCTTGTTTTAGCTTAATATAGTTTATAGATTAACGAAAAGAGTAAATTCAACATGACAATATTAGCATATTATATAATAGCTACTTCACCATATTATGTTGGAGACATTGATAGAGATCATAAGGTTGGAAAAAAAAAACAAAAGAAGAAGAGGGGAAGATGATGAAGTTGAAGTCAAAGAGGTTTTGCAGAGGCAGCTTTAGGTTTGGCAATGGAGGAAATGGTGTGAAAGGTGGTGAAAAGGGGTGTGGAAACAACAACAACAATATTAATGAAATCAAATGGGAACTTAGGCCAGGTGGGATGCTTGTTCAAAGGAGAGAAACTAGTGGCTCAAGTGTTGGAGAAGGGATGATCACTATTAGAGTCTCAATTGTTTCTCGATGCCATGATGTTTCCATTGAAGTAACTTCCACTTTTGGTAAGCCCTTCTTGATCCTTACTTTGTAACTTTGGAGGGTCAAATTGCTTAACTTCAAAATTGACAAGGACCTAAGTAGTATTTGAAAAAACAAAATTAGGGTTTAATTTGTCTAATTTCAGAACTGACAGAGACTTAAAAAGTAATCAAACTAGAAAAGTTAAGGTGTCGAACTTAATTTCACTGATTTCAAAACTAACAAGAGCTTAAAGAACAATTGAACCAGAAAAGTTAGGGACCAAGGTCTAATTCTATTGAGTAAGTTTAGTCCTTTAAAATTTTGGAGGGTCAAATTGCTTGACTTTAGAATTGACAAGGACCTAGGTAGCATTTTAAGATACGAGATCATGGTTTAATTTGTCTAATTTCAAAACTAACAAGACTTAAAAAGTAATTAAACCAGAAAAGTTAAGGGATCAAACTTAATTTCACTGATTTCAAAACTAACAAGAGCTTAAAGAATAACTGAACCAGAAGAGTTAGGGACTAGGGTCTGATTCTATCGAGTAAGTTTAGTCCTTTAAAATTTCGGGTTATTGATTAAATTTGTTGGGCAAATCTTCTCAGGGGAATTGAAGATGATCTTGTCATTGATAACAAGCTTGGAGCCAAGAGATCAAAGGCTATTATTCAAAGGGAAAGAAAGGGGAGATGATGAATATTTACACATGGTTGGGGTCAAAGACAAAGTGCTTTTGCTTGAGGGTCCAGTCATAAAGGAGATGAAGAAGCTTCATAGATTGGCAGGAACCCAACAGATTGGTACGCCTTATTGCACTATAAGTGTATGACTCTTTGATTTAAAACAACAAAAATGTTGTACTCACTAACCACCAAGACAAGTGCAAAATATGGGTGAAAGTGTCCATTTTATTATAGTTGATAAATTTAATAATTATTTTGAAAGTTCATTGACTAAAAGATCATTTTATCATAGTTTAAAGACAATTTGTTTACTTTATCCAAAAACTTATAACAAATTCCGGTTAATTTAAAAACTCACCGAATTAACTGAAATTTATTCAGTTCGGTTAATAATTTAAAAAAATCGGTTCAGTTAACGATTAAAGAAAAAAAAATTGATTAATTTAGTTTTAGCTTATTCGGTTCAACTACCGGCCGAATTAACCAAATGCACATTCATATTTACTACTATTAGTAATCTTACATTACCAACATCAGAAATCAACTAAAACCGAATTAACCAAATGCATACACATATTTACTATTAGTAATCTTACATTACCAACATCAGATAATGCTACAAAACCAAACTAAGTATTGTCAGTCTGGAATATTACATTATCAAAAGTACTCGAACCAAACACACCTAAAAATAAAACTCAATTGAGTTCAAGCCTAACTTCAAACCTTAAATTTTTAGTTAACTTAAATTCATCTTTTCTCAATTACACTCTTACTCCTAATTCTACAAAAAAAAATGTCAAAGTAGAGGAGAAAGAAGAATTAGTGGGGGAGTTTTCAAGGAATAAGAGCTGGCAATTAATGAGTTATTGAGTTAAATTACAAAGCTTAAGCCAAAAGTTAGGCCCCTCATGTTACAGAATCATTTCATTAAATAATTAAAGGGAAACAAGACTTTCATTTCTATAATCTACAAGTGGCCAACACATATATCTACTTTTTATGGATTTGTTTTAAGTTCAAGAGGCAGAATTATTTGGCAGATCAACCAAGTTAATCATTTTGGTTTATTTTGAGTGACTGATCTTCGGTAAAATTAATTCTTTTGGTGATTATTACATACAATGGCGATAAAAGTTTAAAATTTGCTTAAGTTTTTTAGTTTTAGGGCCAAAGGATTTAGTTTAGGGGTTTGGTTTCAAGAGTTTAGAATTTAGGGGTGATGATTAGACTTTAAAGTTCAAATGTTAAAACCTAAATCCCTAACTATATTACCCTAAACCCTAAATTCTAAACCCCAAACCTTACCCTAAAATGAATACCTAAATCCTAAACTAAGGCGGTGAAAAACTTGTTTTCTAGAAGCACATAGTTTTTAGGGTTTATGATTTAGGGTTAAAGTTTTAGTGTTTATGGTTAAGTTTTAAGATTTAATAATAAATTTTATGGTTTAAAGTTTAAAATTTAAAATTTAAAAATTAGAGTTTAAGGCTCCTAAGAGACATGTAACAGTTTTAAAAATTCGTTTGTAAAATTTTTTTACCAACCGATGATACAATAAATAGTTACCCATATATATATGTATAATTTTTTATATGGATCAACTTTATTTATAATTTTACATGCAACAACCACACAGATTACATGAAAATGCAGATCACACACACGTAAAACACACCAAAATACAACAAGAAATAACATGAAAAATCACACAATATCTCAACCCTCGATCTGAATCATCTTCTTCTCTGGCTTCTTCACTTCTTGTTTCGGGACAGTCACCACAAGCACCCCATTCTCCATCGACGCCTTAACCCCATCGGTCTTTGCATTCTCCGGCAACGCGAAGCTCCGACGGAACTTGCCTCGGCAACGTTCAACTCTATGCCACTTATCATTCTTATCATCCTTTTCCTCTTTCCTTTCTCCATATATTTTAAGCACCTTCTCATCATCAACCTCAACATTCACTTCCTCTTTCTTCAGCCCCGGGAGATCGGATATGAACACGTGGGCCTCTGGTGTTTCTTTCCAATCTGTCGGAGTGTTAAGGACCGGACATTTGTTGACCATTGAAAGGAAAGGGTCGTAAATTTCATCACCAAATAATTGAGACATGAGAGCCATTGTTTTTTCTTTCTTTTTGATTTATGAAATGAAGAATATAGCTATGAGAAATGGGATGATCCTACATACATATATATACATATATATAGGATGAATAAGCTGTCTCTTGAACTTTCTTAGAACATCGTGTATGTTTCTAGTTTCTACCATGTCCTGTTGTTGATTAGAACTTGAACATTCCTTAGAATTGCCGATGGTAGTGTCTGGATCTCTTGCTTTTTCTAGCATTATCTGAAGCAAGTTCGAGAAGTTTATGGATAAAGCTAATTATGTGAACATGCATAATTGTTTCGGTCTGGATAAACCTGCAGGGTTCTCTTTAGGCCCATGGTCTTGCTGTTTGGGCCAAAATCAAAGTATAAAGCACTTGTTTTTAGGGTAAACTACGTAGAACGTCACTTAAGTATGAATTTTATAACAAACAAATCATTTTTTCTAAAAATTATAAACATATCACTCAATTAAAAATTGTTACAAACATGTCACTTCGTTAACAAACAAGTCGAACAATTTAAAAATTTGTTACAAACCTTTTCAAAAAAAAGTGTTACAAATAAGTTACTCCACTTACAAACAGGTCACTTAATTAACTTATTATTACAAACAGGTCACTTTTCGTCTAATGTGACATGATATGATATCATTTTTAGTATCAAAAACTTATACAGTCTACCAATTTGTTCATATTTCAAAACAAACAATTCAATAAATTTAAGCCTTAATATTTAACAAGCATGATTCAATACCTTTTTATTCAACAATACACACATTCCACATTATTAGCTCATGTATTTCAAATTCGGAGCCCTATATAAATTCCCAAGTTGATTCCAACATTGGTGGAATTGGAATTGGAATTGGAATTGACCTATTTCAAATAGCATTCCATAAAAATTCCAACAAATTTATAACCAATTTATTGAGAAATTCCAACCAGAAGATGATTAAAAGCAATTACATTCTTCGATCCACTTTTCCCCCCATTGGTTGACAAGATTACTGCTAGGCTACAATCATGGTCTGCTAGGAACTTGTCGAAGGGCTCAATTGATTCAATCAGTTGTTTTTAGTCTGTAAAACTATTAGTGCAGGCAGTTGGTCCTCCCCAAGACAGTGTTAGAATGAATAAATCCACTATGCTCGAGGTTCTTTTTTCTTGAAATGGGAGAGATGATACTGTAAAGGGTGCTCGTGTTAGTTGGAATTCAATTTGTTTTCCTAAGTCAGAAAGGGGTCTGGGAATCAAGAAATGTAAACATATCTCATTCGATTTGTTTTCCAGAGCATCACGAAATGTAAACATTGTACTTGATTTGAATCTTACAAGTGACAACACGACCTTGTCACCAGTCTACCAACAACAAATGTTGATTTGGTGGTGAACCAATTTCAATGGCTAATTGGTTACAGTATCCATGAATTCTTGATCATTCGCAATGGCCTCCATTGTCTCCGGAAAAAGGCACACTTCGACGTCAATACTTCCTGCTTCTGCTCCACAAAATAATGTGAGCTTTCCACCAAACTTGTTCGACGATCCGCTTCTTACTGCAATCGGCTTTCCCCATCCAAAATCATTGCCATACATATCGAATCGAGGGGAACTACTTGTGATCAGAGAGTCGCCACTGTTCAGAGTTACCAAACTCGGGCTTGCTGCCCAAGACTCTAAGAACTTTCTAAAACTTTCTCCGGTCATTGTGGCAATTGCTCTATTCATTCGCCAAGCCGGCTCGCCAATTCCTTGTTCCATTAGTTCCTTTGGTTTCATAGTTACAAAGGTGCCGATAATTGCATTTCCAAAATAGTTGTCAGGAAGCTCCGAACACCTTTGTCTAGCACCGACCACAATGTGGCATTTAATCTCTTCATCAGGGTCAAAGCTTCCATTTCGGATAACAGATCGCCAAATACTAGACAACAGAGCTTGAAGAGAGGAGATCTTGTCGGTGCCGATCTCGGCATTAGCCATTGCTTTGAGTTTTGCAATGGTTTCCTTTGAGAAATGGAAAATCCTTTCTCGTGTAGGTGGTAGAACAAAGTCGTCATTGCATTGGTTGACATCGATACAAGACCGTGGAATCCGAATGGGGACATCTATGCCATCAGGAAACCAACGTTGGAAAACAGGGGGCTGGGATAAGTTAATCGAACCTCGAGAAATTTCAGACCATGAATTAAGGAAATGCCAGAACGATGTACCATCCGCCACGACATGATTCATGCTGCAACCGATAAGCATACCATCCACAAGATCTGTTACTTGTACCCCTAGTAAAGGGTTGGTGATACCCTTGTAGTCACGAAGTCCGTTCAGCGGGAAACACGAGTGAACAACAGACGGAACGTAAACAGGATTAATGATGTTGGAAACGGTGACTCCATCGGCTGCTGCGTGTATAAACAAAGCGCCGGCATCGTTGCAGTCTACAAAAAAGGAAATGGTGTCATCATCTTCGTGTAGGGTTGTCGCAAGGCGACCCGCCAGCAGTGGAAAGTGGTGTAGGGCGTTCGAGAGAGAGGTTTTTAAGTGGTGGATCAGCGTGTCCTTGTCCTGCATAGGCATGGCGAAAACAAGTCCCTTTTGAATATACCCTATTTGAAGGTATCGAAGATCCCATGGAGTTAGCTCAATCCTCCCATCGGATGCCTTGTTATTTGCAGCACGGACTGTACTTGTCGATATCAATCGCACGGCAGCCATGTTTCTCCGGCGAACCAAATATACGCAATAAACCAGACAATTATACTCAAACACCTACATCCAAGGAAAACATTTATAGTTTGTGGTAACAAATAAAACCTGAAAAACAACAGGAGAGTTGTTTCAGATATCCAAAGAGACAGTTTGATCACAGTGAAGAGATGCGAATACTTACTTTTACAAGACTAAAAGAGCATCCAAAAGTCCACCTCCACTTCTCTTTCTCAATTTCTATGGTCTTATATTCACAATATTTCCTGTGCTCTTGTCTTTTTTTCTGCTTGCAAATTATTTTATGTGTGAGACTGCATTATTGTAAGGAATGGACGGCAATGATTTTCTTTTTCAAATGAAAAAATACGACCAAACGTTTATTGTAAGGACGGTTGGTTTGAAGGAATCAATGGACAAAGAAAATCTCTACGATTATTGTAAGAAAGATCTTTAGAAAGTTGTTAAAACACGAATTAGATAAGAATTTAAAATCGACAATCACCTTTTATGTTTATTTTCAAAGACGACGATCCACAGATAAGGATGACAAAATTACTCAACCCTGACCCGAACCAGTGTGTCCCGACCCTAACCAATCGGATTTTTCTTCTTGAATTTCTAGGACAGGGGCGAAGCGAGAAGGGTTTTGAAAAGTATTAAGTCGGGACGGGATAGTTCGAGTATAAGATAAAAATTCTCCATTCTATGCCGGTATATTTTTAATTATATATTTGTATTTTTTTACACTAATGAATTTAAATATCAAATATTTTTTAATGAAAAAAATATATTGACACACCATTCGTATCTTTATTCAAACCATAGAAGGTTTCAAATCAAACAATTTCTACTAAAGTTGTATATACCTAGATCACTTTTTCGTTTGTAAATATAAACCAAAAATTAAAAATATCAATCTACTAAAATCATTATCCATCTATAATGGACAACTCAATAACTTAAGTAATCATAGGCGAAAACAAAATTCTTTCTTACAAGAAATCTGTTTCAAAATTTTACTGAACAATGGGAGGAACAAGGCAGTGTTATTGGTTAGTTGTAACAAGGGTGATAACGAGCCGAGTCTGCCTCGAGTTCGAATTGGACAGTTGAGTTTGGTTCAAGGTACGGGCTCGGCTTGTTGCTTTCTTTAAATTGCTTTTAAATATTTTTTTTTTGAAGTTTTAAAAAATAACATGTGAAAACCTGTTTGGAAAAAGATAATATTTATCTTGAAGTATACAAGTAATCATAGTACATTTTTTAAATTATACAAGTCCATAAAGAGAAGGGGATTTAAAGTATTTAACTATGATAACAAGTTAACAACACTGAAACGTACGAGCTTTTCGAGCTGAGATTGGGTCGATTCGGCTCGATTTATTAAGGTCTCAAAGCCGAATACGAGCTCCAGTCGAACTTACTCAAACCAAACTTTGACCGATTTGAGCCCGAATAGCTTGTGAGCCGGTCATGCTCATTATCACGGCTAGCTGCAACTGGGAAACCTAAGCTACATATTTATAAGATGTTACCCCTCTTGTAGAAGAGTATTCTAGAGGAAAATAAAATCTTCTCTTAGACTCTTGATCATGTTCATCAAAGGTGAAAAGAAACTTCAAGATATTTAATAAATTTTGAAATTTTAACCCATAAAATTCTTCAAATCCTATATGAAAACTTTCAACTGCAACAAATTTGTTATGTTCATAACTGTGATCGTACTATCTAGATCAGTGCCAATTCAACCACTGGTGAAAGAAAAAAACTGCATACACAACTCTTACACAAACAATATCCAAGAAAAAAAAATGAGATAGTGGCAACTAATTTTTATGAGACACCTAGTGCTCTTTGGGATGGAAAAAGACATATAGTGACCTTATCTTATAAAAATGATTTTAATGAAAGAGAAATCCCACAAAAGTACCAATAATATCCAACAAGAAATAAACATGATAAAAAATTGAGATAGTGTCGACTATTTTTTATGAGACTCCTGATGCTTTTTGGATGCAAAAAGACAAGTAGTGAGTGAATCTATTTTACGAAAAGGCTGCAATCTTATAAAAGTGTTTAAATTATATATTTTTTTTAATTTAATATTTAAATTTTGTTTCAGATTAAATTGATGTTAACCGTTTTATTTTGTTATTCAAAAAAAAAATTCGTTAACAGACGTTATAAAAATTTTGTTATCTAATCAGAACATGACACGTGGCCTTTTATTTTTTTAATTTTTGAATTACTTTAAAAATTGAACTTCTTTAAAAAGCTCAAAGTTTTAATTTCTTGCAATCAAACTCTCAAATCACATTTCCCTCATCGTCCGGAATCCCCCCCACATCAGTGGTTCACCGCCCAAGCATCATTACCTCACCGTCAGCATCTCTCACCCTCTAGCCGTCGGTCGAAACCCAATCGACCTCTTTTTTCTTCATTGTTGATGTTCGTCGGCGGTACAATCGTTGGTTTTTGACGACGAGATAATGAGGTTTTTACTCATTTCAGGCGTGGAGGTCCGACGAAGACAATGGTGACCGGTGGTAGTTGAATCGGTGGTAGAAGGAGAGGAACTTAGAGATTTAAGGTTTCATTTTTTTAAAATCAAAGATTTTTAGGATTTTTTAATAAAATTAAAGATTTTTCTGATTTTTAAAAAATAAAAATTAATAAATTAATAAAAATAGGTCACCTGTCACATTTTGATTGAATAACGGAAAATTTTAAACAGCCGTTACGAAAAAACTTAATTTGAGTAACGAAATAAAATATTAAACATCAGTTTAACTGAAACAAAATTTAGGCACTAAACTAAAAAATCAAATTCAACATCGACGGTGCCGTCGTATGTGATAACTGTCGTGGTGGCATTCTAAAAAATAGTAAGGGGTCTGCTCTGGTCACTTTGTCCAATCCCATTGGCCCTGGCCCTCCCATTCTTGAGGAGATCCTAGCCATCAAATCTGTTGTGGCCCTTTTTTTTTATCTTCTAAGTGGGCTAATTGTTGTAGACTAATTGTAGTGGAATGGTGTCAAGATTTTTCTAAAACCCCTCAAATATTTTCTTCATTGATTGCAAATGTTACTAGCTTGTACCTGCAAGGTGGATGGATAATTAGACATATCTCAAGATTTTGTAATATTGAGTCCAACAAGGTAGCAAAGGAAGGTTTCTCTAGACTCTCGGACCTTGTCATATTTCGGGATTGATTTTCTGTATGCAGCACGGTCAATCCATGGAGCAAGTACGTCTGATGATTGTGCTAGTACCCCTCCCTGCGCTCTATCTATGTCGTATCCAGTTATCTGCTACTGTCGCCTCCCTAGCCTGCTATTTTGCCTAATATATTTAGAATGTCTTCAATGTTGCTACAAAATCTGGAAAACAGCTGGTCTAGTTTACTCTCCTGTTAGTACAATCACTTGCGTTTTTAGGCTTTGGATTGGCTTCACTTTTGTCTGTAATTTCGGCTGCAAGGATTTGTTCACATGGTGTTTGGAACTTTGTATGGTATACGTTTTACTGTTACGATTTGGCAATATGGGCTAGCAAAACTCGACTCCAAAAAAATTAAATTTTTCGATTCAAATCAACGTGAAAAACTCGACTTGAATTGAATCATAATTTCCGAAATTTGACTCTAAGAAATTTCACATAAATTTTGAGTTATAAAATGGGAGTTCGAATAACTCGAATGTTTTAAACAAAAACTTGAACAACTTGACTTGACTCGAATTTCAGTAACTCGACTCTAATCGAAAAAAATTTAAATAAAATTTGAGTTATAAAATAGAACTCTTCAACTCGACTATCTCAAAAAAATTACTTGACTAGATCGAATATTCACCCTATTTAGCAACGGAAGACATTAGGGTTAGGTTTAGGTCAACCAAAATTAATTTAGGTCTTGGGCTATTGGGTCACCTGGCAATTGAGTGGTAATGTTTGGGCTCGGGTAAGTGGATTGTAAAAAGGGTACTTGGGTCATTTGGGTATTGTTTGGGTTTGTTTGTGTTAATGGATTTGAGTTGGTAGTTGATAGGTTTGTGTAAATGGGTCACGGGTAGTGGGTCTGCGTAGAGCTATGGGTAATATTTGGATCCGGATGAAAATGGGCATCTACAAAAGGCAAGTATAATGATCACACAAAAAAATTTCGAATTTAACATGCAAAACTCTCAACAAGAAAAAACAAGGAACGAAGAAAGAGAAATTTTACTAATAGCGAAATGAACGAATTATAAGAGATTTACATAATCAACTTGATAGGTACAAGAGAAATTTCACTAATATCGAATTTCACGTACAAAAATAATATTTCCTTTTAATAATCTTAACCTTTTAATAACGCGCGTAGACTCTTCAAACCCAAGTCATTTAAGAATAGCATTTCTTCTTTTCCTGAGAACACTTGGGTTCCAAACTTATTGTAATTTAAAAACTAGCCCTAACACCATGTTTAATTGTAGAAAAAGTATTTGCATCTATCTAAGGGCTTTATCATGCTCCCAAAAAAAGATTGGGTATGAAAATAAAGAGAAATATTATAAATGTTAAGATTCGAATACATTGAATTGAACTCATCTCGGAACTTATTGTGGTAGGATGGATCCATGATTGAAATCATTTTTAAATTCTTTGAACATATGTATAATTTAAATCATGTATCAAGGCAGAAATAGGGAAACAAAGTTAGCTGGTGGGTTCCAAATGACAGCAGCCTTCATATTTACAAGTATCAGATATATAAACTATACCCTCACTGATATTGTAATATGATAAAGAGTAATTTCGTCTGTTCAGAACCACCATTATTCCGAAAACCGAGCTCATCTCCTCAAACTCTTCGCATTTCTCAATCTCTCTTCACAAATCGACCCTATACGAACAAACAAAAAACAATAAAGACATGTTCGTCTCGGTTAAACTTGTAGAGAGATTAAATTCGGGATTTGAACAGACTGAGGTTAATATACCTTGAACCTGGGGCGCTTTTCAGCATTGAGTTTTCTGACTTCATAACGAACACGCTTAGAGAAAAGCCTCTTCTGCCTCTTCTTTTTGTATCTCAACACACTTGCTTCTCTATGCCCCTTCTTCCAATCCTCCTTCCCATCGTTTTCTTCCTTAATCTTCAAACTGCTCCCCATCTCCGGCACCGCCCACACATTCGAAGCACTTCCGAAACCCTCGGTTAGAATCTGTCACGATCACAATCGGTTATTGCAAGTATTGAATTGTATAATTAACTTAGTTTCAATGAGAATAACAGTTACTATCAAAACCAATCATTACAAGCACTGAACTGTACAATTAACTCAACAATAATTCACAAAATTAAGGTGGGCCAAAATTCCAGCTGGCTCAAAAGGTCCATTGGGCCCCATAAAAAAGCAGAAAGTGAAAAGCATACTTTTCATCACACTTAGCTTATCATCACCCACCCCCATATATAAACAAAACAAGCATGGGCTAAGACTTTTCCCATATGCTTATTTCATACACATTTAACAATAAAGAAAGATCCTATTTCATTAAAATAATTGTAAATGAACCAATAGAGCAGTCTCAATAATAAAGGATAGCATGTTTACCCTAGATAACCGAACACAGGTATTATCTTATACTCGAATAGAATTATCTTATACTCAATTGATATTAGTTTTTTTAGTAATCCATCTTAATACAAGGAAAATAAACAAAGATTAGGGGCTAAGATCTTACATTGGCAGAGGCTTCAGGCAAGTGAGGGACAGTTTGGGGGGACTCCCCTTCAATGTAAAGGGGCCCCTTATCAGACCAAGCATTCATTATCTCCTCGTAATCAAGCTTCAAAGCCAATAACTTTTTGGTCTTGCTCCTCTCACTCCACCATGCACCGCCGTCACAACCACCGTCGCCGCTACTCACCTCTTCCATCTCCTTCTTCTCCACCACCTCGGAATAAACCACCCACCTCTCCTCACTCTCATCCCTCTCCTTCTTCCCTTTCATGGCCGTCCGTACAAGCGACAACCTCGTACGATCATCGCAACTGTAACGCCCGTACGTCAAAGAAGGCGACAAGGGGTTTTCTTCCGACGTCACCGTCGTCGTCGCCGTTTCATTCTTATAATTTTCACTACCCTCGCTGTCTAGGAGACCGTTGAGTGTAACAGCATGGTCGCCGTCTTCCTCCGTCGTGTTGAAAAGCAATGAAACATTATCGTACTGCGTGTCTCTGTCTTCAACTAAATTCTCGGGGTGAAGTGGGAAAAGATTAAGCTGTTTGTCTGTAATTTCTTTCTCGTCGTCGTCGTTGTTGTTGGGTAATGACATTTGAGGTAGGTTTTCTTCAAGGCGATGGAGGCTAAGGTACTTCGGTTTCCTTGTTTTACTTCGGGTTTTCCGAGAATGTTTCAGAGAAAAGCTACGGGACTTTGGTTTTCTTTTACTTCGTCTAGTACTGTTGTTTTTGTTGCACATATTTGTGTTTGGAGGGAGAGAAAATAATGGGAGGGAAAAAAGAAAAAGATGGGATCTTTGCAGGTGGGAAAGAAAAGACTCTGGGGAAAGGGCTTTAAGTGTATGAAAATTACAGTGAGGGTGATCGGCTGATTGGCGTGGCACTTTATTCCCACGTGGAAGAAGATGATTGGGTGGATAATAGATTGTGTTGTTATCTGGATTTCGCTTCTCTAGATAGGGTTGGGGGTTTGTTTGGTTGGTCCAACACATGGAAATCTTTGATTTTTGCTTAATGGAGAAAGATAAGATTATATGTATAAATAATTAGAATATTATAAAAATATAATAAAATAATAATAAAATAAAATTAATATAATATAATATAATAGGAATAGATTAATGTTATATTTTGATACTCAGTTTTTGTAAAAAAAAAAAATTGTTACATAATCAATCTTTAAAATTTAAACTTTAAATTTTAAATCATAAACTAACACACTAAACCCTAAATTTAACAAGTATAAACTAAAGTTTATATAGTTTGTGTATCAAATTTTTTCCCATATATTAATGTATCAAATTTAGAGCCAAGTCTTGGCGGATAGTTTGAGGGAGCCTAATCAAAATATTTGGAGGTCAAATTAATTTTTTTTAAATTAAGGACTTATTAAGAATATTTAAAAAAAAAATGGGCGTCTATTTAAAATTTCCAAAAAAAAATCTAAGAGACTTAATGAAAAATTTTAACAATTTTGAGAGGCTTAATTAGAAATATTAAAAAATAAGACTTCATGAAAAATTCTAATAATTTTAAAGGGGCCTAATTAAAATTTTAAAAAAAAAATTAAGGGGCATAATACAATTTTCTTAAATAAGAATTCAGAATTAAATACTACTAACTATAACCCTTATAAAATAATGTATCGAAGTTCTTATAACTGGATATAAATAATTATGCATCATATCAAATAATTTTTTATAATTCATCAATTCAAAAAAAAAGTTTTTATAATTCATATTTTTATAAATACTAATAAAAATATTTTATAATTAAATTAAATAAAACAACATTATCTAGTTTGGATTCCATTGAAGTGAAACCATTTTGTTTGTCCAAAGGCCGGACCAAAGATGCTACTATGGCCCATGGACAATTCTAGAGGAGTAGATGTATTATAATCAAATGAAAGTTTAAACTTATCGAATATTAGGTGATATAGCGAAATGATATGTTAGGTCCCGTTAGTAAGGCTAGAGAATTGGGAGGTCATGTTCATAGTAAATCTCTATAGTAATTAATTTGAATTGTCGATCAATTAATCAGATACTGGTGATATACAAAAATGAAGATTTAAAACATAAATGATTCAAAAGATCAAATCATAACGTTGTGAATAAAATAAATTGAGGTCATGTTCATAGTAAATCTCCATAATAACTAATTCGAATAGTCAATTAATGAATCAGATACAAATGACATAAAAATAAACATGTTACCTACAAAATTGTGAACATAGTTAAATAATTATAATGTTTTAATAAAGTGAAAGAGAATTATAACCTATGAGTGAAGTTGGAAAACAAGGTTAGTGACTAAAGCTTTGGTGTCAACTTCAAAAGTCAAAATCAAAACCAAGAAATTCTTATACTCTGGTGAGTGTATGGTAGGGAAACAAAAACCAATCCTCAAGACTTTATCTTTTATTTTTTTCTCTTTTGATGGTAATATTTCCAAACAATTCGATGATGACTTAACGTATTTAGATATGTTTAAATAAAAATACAATTTTTAAAAAATAGTGGAATATGTATTTAACCATTTCAAATATGATTAAATAAAAATTTAATTTTTTGAACTTAACAAGTGGTCCCTGTAAAAAAGATGATAGTGTTTATTCTAAGGCATTTGGGTTCGAGCAGCTTTGTCTGCAAGGTATGTGTATAATCAAAGGGTTAAGAAAAAACATAAACATATATTACTTTGTAATCACTTTGAGACTATTCAAATAAAAATCTCAGCGGTATAATTGAAGTTTAAACTAAAGTTCAATGGCAAAATATTATCAATTACTAAAATGCAATGCCAAAATATTATCGATTTTTAGTACAGTGGTATAATTGATACTAAACTTAAAGTTTATTGGTATTTGGTGTAATTTACCCATTATTTAAAAAAAATAAATCCCTTTTGTGAGTGATTGCTGAAACTTAGATATTTATTTGAAAATTTATTTTTTTTGAAAATTTAAAATTAAATCTATATATTTAATTGATACTAATTGATCGATCGAGTTATTAAGAATATTTATATTATTTTATATTATATAAATTTAAATTTTGATATTTATATTGAGAATGTAATTATATTTTTTAATGGAAAAATGTTTGCATTAAGGGCATGTAGTCAATAGTGCAAAACCATGTAGCCAATGAACGAAAAGGGACACGAGAAAGTGCATAGTTGGGGGTCCCAAGAAGCTTTTTTTTATTAACACTTTTTGGCAGACTGCAGGTTGACACGTGTGCAAACCTCCAAATTGGACTCTTTACCAAAATCTTTTCAAGAATCTTTCTCATTTTTCTTGTTATTTTATTGCACTTTGTCAACCTTCAATGTGATTATATAAGGGTAAACAACATCTAAGGTCAATTAATTAATTATTTTTTATTAATTAAAAAATATTATATTTTTATATCGGGATTTAAACTCATACGAAATAAGATAATATAAGCATCCTTAGCTACTAGGCCAATAACTTAATCTTCAATTAATTATTTATTTAGTAATAAATATATCACTTCTATGCTAAAAATATTACAAATGTCACTTCGCTTATAAATATGTCTTTCAATTAACATATTGTTACAAACAAGTCGTTTTTCTTCTAATATGACATGGTATAATAACATTTTTAGACCCCAAAACTTATACAAACTATTAATTTGATCTCAATTCGAAAGAATTCAATACATTTAACTCTTAATATTTAAAATTTTCATCATTTTAATCTTTATTCTTATCCTAAATTACTTGTTCTTATATTAAAAATGTTATAGTAATTTCCTCGTATAATAACAGTTTAACAATAATGTGTTGTTGTTTTATGGCATAATACAGTTATGAAACTACTTATTTGATTTGATAGGCTCGTTTGCTTTGACAATATCACAAAAAAGACTAAATTCATGGAATTTTAAATATAAAATATTAAATTGATTGAATTATTTTAATTTAGGAAAAGGTTAATAAAATGTATATTTTTTTGAAGACTGAAAATTTTATTATACCAAAAAAATGATTTTTTTTGTAACAATATGTTAATCGAATTGCATGTTTATAATTTTTAGAAAAAAATAATATGTTTGTCATAAAATCTATAATTAATTGACTTTGAGAGTAGTTTACTCGTTAATTAATACTCCTATGATTTATTTATGATTTTAAAAGAAAAATGTCAAAATCAGTTCGAACGGGAAAATGTCAAAAATCAGTTCGTACGAAATTTAGTATACGCCACTAAATTTTTAATGTTTTTTTTCATATTTGTTTTACGACTATTGTTCAAGATTCTTGGTTGAATCTTTTAAGAATGTTGTTTCTAAAATTTGAACCTAAATTTTCTTCTAAGAAATGTAATATATTTTACCATTACACTCGATCCTTATTGAATTTTGTACCTAATCCAACATTTGTTCGAGTATATATATTTTGAAAAAAAACCTTTGATACACATGCTCATGCTGTGTAACTTTAATTCAGACAAGTCTTTTAGTTTTAAAGGTTAGAGGTTTAGTTTAGGGATTTAAGTTTTAGGGTTTAGAATTTAAGGTTATTGTTTATTTAAGCATAAGATCTAGAGTTTAGAGTTTACTTTTTAGGATTAAAGTTGGGAATTTTAAGATTTGAGTTTTATAGTGCAAGTATTTATGTTTGTGTAAAATAAATTTTACACAGACTTTGTATGAAAATTTTACGCATATTTTATATAATTTTTCAAAACATCTTACATGTATCTTTCTATGCATTACAAGTTACAACACCGGGTGGGTCTGGTTGCAGCACGCTATGGTGCGACACCAATCAAAATGTTACAAAGTAAGGAACTTAAAATGTTACACTTTTTGATAAATACTTTAGGTTAGTAGTCTCACGGCAAGTATCGATACTTATAAACAAATTTTGATACTTCCAAAAACCTAAAGTGTTACCAGAAGTTATAAGTATCGACACTCAAAATTAAATTTCAATACTTAAGCATTAACCTAAAATATTATAAAAAATATAATATTTTCACTTTTAAATTTTATATTTTATAATATTTTCGATTAATATCAAACCATAATCCCACCCCTACTCTACCATAATTTAGACTTGCCCTGCAACACCACAACACCAATTAAACTTGGCAGAGTAAAAGGGGCAAAGTATCAGAGATAAGCCTTTATTTTCAAACATTATTAAATTAGATTGAACCTCCATACCATAAAGTGTCGGTGGACTGCCTCTCCCTTCCAACATTATTGTCAGATCTCAGAATTCATGTGTTTCTTAGTCTAAAAATAATTACCTTTAAATCTATTAAAACTTTGAATTGAGAAATTGAATCTATTCAATTTTTAGTTAAATTTGGCCGTTTAATTTTAACAATTTTTAAATTATTACTTTTATGTTACCTGTTACAGTTTTGCCAGGTAAAAATTATATATTATTAAAGAAAAATGATAAAAAGTTAAAATTAAAAAAAAATCTAAAAAACTATTTAAAAATTAATAATTTTTCCAAAAATTCGAAGGCTTTTAACACCCTATAAATAATAAACGAAAAAAGAACAAGTACCAATTTTGAATAGGTGAAATGTATAAAAGGTGTTCATATTAAGATTATTATCCTATACACTATCAGTCAAAAAATTCATACTAGCGGGATTTTAATGTTATCATGTCTCTAATTTAAAATTTACTGTTTAAAATTTTAGTGTTTAAAATTTAAAGTCATTCAAATATGTAAATGATACTCAAATAGATCCACGTGAGAAATATTTTTTTCCTGTTAGTGCATAGAATAATAATTCTTTATATTATTTTTTTTTGTATAATCACCAGTATCCAATCTATTAGTTGGTTAATTCAAACGGTTTACTGCAAAAATATTATAGAGACGACCCTTTCAATTTAACTTTCTCCAATTCGAATCTCTGACTTTGCTCAAGAAAATAATAATTTATATTATGTCATTTATGTGTTTTTGAAAATTCCATTTGTTTTTAATATGTGATTTTTTTGTCACGAGGTCAAAATTTTCTATTAATCCTTTATATCACAAAACCATATATTTCAATAAATAAAATTAAATTATTTGATGGAATTAATTTAAATACATTTTCTTTATGAACAAAAATATACACTTCAAAATGTAAAAAAAAAATGACTACATTATAGAAACCGATTCTGTAAAACAAATGCAGATTATGTGTATTGTGGGGAGTAAAATTCGATTAGACTAAAAGTAATATTTTTTTGTGTTTAGAGTTGTTTGAGTTAATCGAGTCAACTTGAATTAAAGAGTTGGTTTTCAACTTCGGATTTTACCAATTCAAAAAATAAGTTTCCTTGTTTTGCAATTTGGTCCTTGATTTTCTTGTTTCTTCATTTGCTCTTCGATTTTAAGGCTATTTTTTTACCAAATTTGAACTACGCACTCCTCAACCACCTGAGAATATCTATGTAATTTTTTTACTACAAATTTCTTTTTTTTTCAGTTTAATCCCTCAACTCTGTATGATT
Source organism: Hibiscus mutabilis (assembly GCA_019671005.1). Lineage (NCBI taxonomy): Eukaryota > Viridiplantae > Streptophyta > Magnoliopsida > Malvales > Malvaceae > Hibiscus > Hibiscus mutabilis. Next base: position 1,645,514 of record CM033752.1, read on the forward strand.
TCATTGTTTCTTCAATTCCTCCTCCATTTTAAGTCTATTTGACCAAATTTGAACTACACGTTCATCAATCATTTTAGAATACATATGTAACTTTAATTTCTCTTTTTGGCAATAAATTTTATCTCCTTTTCATTTTAGTCCTTCAATTTTTTATTTTATTCAATTTGATCATCAAACTGCAAACTTTGCAAATTAGTTTTTCACATCAATTATTAGTGCACCGATCAATGAAAAGATTGTATGATCATTTCGAATCCCACATTTTTTCTAGACGAAAACTAAAACAACCAACAAAACTTTCCAAAGATTACTCAAATAAAGCTTAAAATGTTGTAATTTATAGGTCAAATTATGTTCTTTGCCCCTTTACTATTTTAACTTAAGGCTACCATTAACTGTATTCGTTAGTATAAATCACTAGCGCCATTGAAAAAACTCTATTTATCAACTGATTTTTTTTACAAGGGATTTTAGATTAAGACATTGCATCCATAATAGTGGAGAACCATGTTAATTTTGTACAAAAATTTTGAACAATTCGACTTGAAATTTTTTAAATAAAATTTAAATGATAAAATAAATCTTGTCAACTCAAAATTTTTTAACCTAACTCGATCGAATACTCACCTATATATATACACACACGGTGTTAACCAGGAATTGACAATGGCTTGGACCAACATCACCTTACCACATCTCTAAACAACTAACCAGCATCTATAGGTTCCATATCTCTTCTACCAAATGCAAAATCACCTGGTCACTAAGAAAAGAGTCCCGTTTGAACTTCGCAAGACCATCCGCCACTTCGCTTCTCGGAACACATGAGCGAAACTAACGTTACATTCTCTTCCAACAAGCTCAACAACATACTGCAATAAGTGCTTCGAGTACTTGTCAATCGCTGCTGTAACATATTGACCACAGATTCATTGTCCAATTCCACATGAATCTGCCGGAGACCCAACCTCCAAGCGAGAGTTAAACCTTCGCACACCCCCAAAGTTCCGCATCCAACATGAAAATATTAGGCTTAAATGAAAAATAAGTGCATAAAATATATATTTTTTGAACATTAGGACCCTCAAGTATTTTTTTTGTAAAAATAGGTGTTTAAAGTTTTAACTGTTATAATTTTAAGTGCCCGACCGTTTAAAAAAGTCGTTACCCAATCAAAACGAAACACATGGCAGGAATATTGATTTTTTAATTATTTTTGAAAAAAAAACTTTAAAATTTATTTTTTTTAAAATTCTGAAATTCTCAAAAATATTCAAATCAGTCCCTAAAACCCTAAAACCAATATCCCCGTATCTTCACTACTGGCATCGCCAGCCGTCGTCTTCGACCCCACCCTTTCGATCATCGGACTCAACCGACCATTTCCCCCAATGCATCATCGTCGAAAATCGGCGAACGGTGTACCAATCGAATGACTATTTCACATTCGATGTTCAATGTTCGGAGAGCACACTGTTCGCCGGTTCTCGACAACGGCACGTTGGGGAAAATGGTCCGCGAGTCTGGCGACCGAAAAGGTGAGGTCGATGACGGCGGCCGACAGTGGCAGGGGTGAAGATTTAGATTTTTAGGATTTGGGGACTATTTTAAAATTTTTTAAAATTTTAAATTTGAAAAAAAATTAAATTACTAAAAACAAAAAATTAATTAAAAAAATATAAATTAAATTGGTTAACTTATTCTTTAGGCACCTAAAGTTTAAAAGAAGTATATTGAGAACATGAAAATGGGATCTCAGTTGCCTAAAAGAAGTATAGGTAGGCGCTTATTTTTCATCTAAGCCAAATATTTATGTAAGGAAATAGCATGAAAATATTGAGAGTATGGTGGGCTAAAATATATTGAACAACATAAAAATGGGCTCTCAGTTGCCTATTCTAAGAACTACGATGTTTATGTATGGAAAAATGGACCCAAACCAAGTTCCATGGGGTTTCGGTTCATTAGACCATAAGTCCATAACCCCCTTTCTCGCTCTTTATGTCTGACAGGTTTCAGTCTCTTCATTAATAAATGGCCGAAGCACAGGAACATAGAGCATATCGCCAGATTTCAACAAAAGATAACATTGTTTCATAGTTTGTCACGAAAACGTGCCTTCATGCGCTTCCGTTTCCCCTTATATTATTCTTCTCGTTCTTCATCTCTCTTTTCTAACTTATCTTCCATTTCCTCATTGCCACTCTTCTTTTCTTCCTCTCGTTTCTCCACTTTCCTTTCAATGGCTCCCGCCTTCGAACCCGTGTCAGCCCCACGGCAAGAAGGTGAAACTGAAACTGCAACATCTTACAGCACTGGGAATGATGGCCAAGGTGTTGGCTTTAAATCCAAGGTCACTGTTGTTGGTAGTGGCAATTGGGACAGTGTTGCTGCTAAGCTCATTGCTTCCAACACTCTCAAGCTCAACTCTTTTCATGGTATTTGCCTTCCCTTCGCTTTCTTTTTGATTTCCCTTTTTCTTTTATGTTCAATTGTGAAATTCATATGGTGGAAATGATGAAAAGTTTGAACTTTTAAGGTTTTGGATTTGGGGTTTGATTTTATTTCACATTGTTGTAATGGAAAATTTAGATGAAGTGAGGATGTGGGTGTTCGAGGAGACATTGCAAACTGGTGAGAAGCTTACGGATGTTATTAACAAAACTAATGTGAGCACTTGAGATTTGAGAACATTCATTTGCAATTCATTTGTTTATTTGCTTTGTCGATTTCACCTAACTGGACTTGGTTTTCTTTCACTAGGAAAATGTTAAATATCTCCCTGGTATTAGGCTCGGTAAAAACGTTGTTGCGGATCCTGACCTCGACAATGTTCTCCTTTTTTCGGTTGATTTAGATTTCTTGAGTGCTTGCATTAAGTGAAAGATGTTCTCGTTGTTTTCGGGTCGAAATTGAAATTCTGCAGTTAGAGATGCAAACATGTTGGTCTTTGTGACCCCTCATCAATTCATGGAGGGTATATGCAAGAGGCTTGTTGGTAAAGTAAGGGGAGATGTTGAGGCTATTTCTCTTATTAAAGGAATGGAGGTCAAAATGGAAGGCCCTTGCATGATCTCCAATCTTATATCCGAGCAGCTCGGCATCAATTGTTCGGTTCTAATGGGGGCAAATATTGCAAACGAGGTAATCTATCGATTTACTTGAGTAGTTCACGTACAAATTTGATTGTCATTTTGCCATTCATTTTCTCGCATGTTGATTGATTGAGCCTATAGATTGCTGTGGAGAAGTTCAGTGAAGCAACGGTTGGATACCGACACAATTGGGAGATTGCCGAACAATGGGTTAAATTATTCAGTACCCCTTATTTCATGGTCACTCCTGTGAGTAACATTGATATGCATTTTGTTTCGAGTTTCGATTGGCATCGGATTTATGGATTGGATAGTCTAGATATATCCGTAAATCTTAATGGTAGAACTGTTGCAATGATTTGTTGAATCAGTATAGAGCAGAAAGAACAGATTGTAATGCAAGTTTTTAAGAAATACTTTGGCCTTCTAATTTTCTTGAACAAACAGGTCCAAGATGTGGAAGGGGTTGAACTATGTGGAACTTTGAAGAATATCGTGGCCATTGCAGCCGGTATGTAATGCTGTAACATCTTGTTTTCATCCTTCTACGTAAGCTTACGAATTAAAAGCGTTCCTAATCTGTAATCTTACAGGTTTCGTGGACGGACTTGACATGGGAAATAACACGAAGGTTAGTATACATGGTGTTTCCCCCCTTTTTGTTATATAGTTCTTAACTATCCCTGGCTGCATCATTTCTCACTGTTATTACGCAATTTATAAGGCTGCGATAATGAGAATCGGTCTAAGAGAGATGAAAGCTTTCTCCAAACTGTTATTTTCGTCCGTTAGGGATAGTACCTTCTTTGAGAGCTGCGGAGTTGCTGATGTCATCACAACATGCTGTAAGAGAACTTGTATCTTTAGACCTTCTGTTTGAGATAATTAATTTACTTCGATTCTAAAACTATGCTGTTTCTTGTAGTGGGGGGAAGGAACCGAAAAGTCGCCGAGGCATTTGCTAGGAACGGAGGGAAAAGGTTAGCCTTAATGACTTGGTGAACAAGTGTTTGCCACTATAAAATGGAAATTCTGACCATAACGTTTCTTGTATACAGATCTTTTGATGAGCTTGAAGCTGAGATGCTGCTAGGCCAGAAATTACAGGTATATCTTAGAACAAGCCAAGTGAATCTAACACACGAACATATTTAACGTTAGCCGGAATACATAAATCGCTAGCTTCACACGAACGATGATATTTTCAATACCTAGTTGCTTGATTCCGAATTAACCTATGATATTCGTTTATTGTATGTAGGTTTATGTAGGGTGTATCTACGGCAAGAGAGGTCTACGAAGTTTTAAGCCATCGTGGATGGCTAGAGTTGTTTCCTCTCTTTACTACGGTGCATGAAATCTGTATCGGTCACCTTCCATCATCAGCCATAGTTGAATATAGCGAGAAGAAACCGAAGTTATCCCTGTTAGAGGACTCCACCCGATACATTTGACTCGTACCAATTACATGACTAAAAGATCCTACGGTTCCAGTTCATAGAAGCTGCTTTCATCGTTTACTCAAAAAAAATGTCTTGCCAATGCCAACATGTTATAGTTCTTGTTTCAAGTTGTTTAATATGATGTTGGAATACTTAAAGTGAAATACTATGAAAAATACTGGATAACCTTTTTGTATTGTTAACAACGAAACTAGCCGTTTAAGTCTTGGTCAAAACCTCAGGCATATGGTTATGAAACGCCATGAAAATGTCCTTCAAAAGTCCCGGTCTTACCCGCGGTTGAATCCCGAAGAAGGCAACATTGTTGCTCGAGTCGATACAGTGACATTGATAGGTGAATTCATGTTTGGATATCGACGATAATTGGCTTAATCGTCAAAAAAGTGTCCGACCTGTACTTTTTTTTTTTAGTTTGGTGTCTAATGTTTTTTTCGGACCACTTTGGTGTTTAACGTTTTATTTCGTAACTTAAATTAGGTTTTTTTGTGACAGACGTTAAAAATTTTTTGTTATCTAATAAAAACACGACACATGGCATATTTTGGTATTTTCTTTAATTTTATTTTTCTAAAAATAAAAAATCTTTAATTTTATAAAAAAATCTCAAAATCTTTAATTTTTCTAAAACCCCCAAACCCTAGATTTCGAAATTCCTCCCCTACCACCATCGATTCAACCACCACTGGCTACCCTTGCCTTCGTCAGCCCCCCACGACCGAAAGCCCCATGATCTTATCGTTGAAAACCGACGAATGGACCGTCGATTGCTCCGTCGACGAACATCAAAAAATGAAGAAAAAATAGACCGATTGAGCTTATAACAGATGGCTAGAGGATGGGGAATGTTGAACGGTGAGGTACCCGAGGCTTGGGCGGTGAACCGCCGGCGTGTGGGAGATATCGAACGGTGAGGGAGATGTGATTTGAGGGTTTGTTTGAAAGAAATTTTTTAAACCAAATGATCATTGAGGATTTTAATTTAAACCCCAAAAGTTTTAAAGTATTCCCCTTAGGATCGATAGAATCTATCCATGTCTAGACGTATTATTCGAAGATCAGATCGTTTACACCCAGATCTACAGAAGAAGAAGCTCTTGTCTGCATTACGCATGCACTTGTTGATCATGACGTCACAAATCCATGGAATAGAATAAGAGGAGAAGACGAGGTCATCCATCATCCTGAAGACGACGTCGAGGCGTGGAGCACAGGCTCTACTTTCTGAAGTCAAGGTCTCCAGAAAGAATCCAACTGTTACTTGTAATTCATTATTAGTTTCTTGCAATCATACATTTTCTCTATTGAAAGTTTTTTAAAGACTGTTCGAGAATCAACACCGTATTTGCATGCATTCTCGCATTTATAGGGCATTGATTCCTGAGTGGATTCTCAAATCTCAGAAATCGTTCATAATTGACATAGGGTCGTCTGGTCAGATATTAAAGGGCACAGATCCAGGGTTTTGTCCCAGAACAAGATTGGAGATAATAGAAGAAGAATCACCTGAAGACTTCAGGTCAGGCACAGTAGGATACACGGTACTTGTAATGAGCAAAGTAAAGTGCAAGAGTTAAAAGAAGCCGATGGCAGAGGTGATGAATCAGATGAATACTTTAACGAAAGGTAAGCGATCCGTTGAGCCAAAAGAATAATCGATTAAGGATCAGAATAGATAGTGGGATAGTCAGAATTCTACCTCCAAGCCAGCCAGATACGACAAATCGAACCCATTTGTGATCAACGTCAATAAACAGGCAGAAGGTATGTCTGAGTCGGACTTTCAGAAAATAGAGTTCGGTCCAGAAGAAACCTGAAAATTAAGTAATGAAAAGAGGTACATCTCGATTCCTATAAGGTATACCAAACTACTCCTAATGTTCATCGAGAAGAGCCTTATTACCTCGGTAAAGTCTCTACCGAAAAGATCATCTTATCTGAAAGGTTATGACACAGTTACCGTTTAGGAAGTTTGGGTTACACTATTGAGAATTGCGGGGCCCTGAGGAACAAGTTCAAGATCTTATCGCGATGAGAGTCTTGGGTTTTGAAGACAGAATACCCCAATTCTATAGTGAGCTAACAATCATCCGAAGGGCAAAATCGAGGAAGAATCGATATCCAGGACAAGGTTCGAGTAATACCGAAGTGGGGCAAAATCAAGTTAAATTTGAAGATCGAAATTAGGGGCATCCTAGGAGAGGGATATTCTTTTGAGTTCAACCAGCTTAGATAAGAGATAGATAATTTGGATGAAATTGAATTTACAGAATGATCACCAGAAGCTTTACTGTGTAGATGAACGATGTTGTTCAGTTCAAGGACGACTTAGAATATTGGAAGAAGAGAAACTAGTCAAGCGAGAATCAAGTTAGGCTGCTATCAGGTAAGTTTGAGGAAATTGAGTAGGTACGACATTCTCTAGAGATGAGCTACAAAATAGCCTATCCATTAACAAGAGTGTTGAAAACAAGTTTGCAATAGAGCAAGGACAATCCAACACTCTTCAGTTGGAAAATAAGGAGCAAGTGGAATAGTTCGGGACTTCTTTGCGTGAATACGAGGTTCGTGTAGAAGTTAACAAATAGGTTGCTGCTGAAAATATTGTAGAGATAACTTCCAAACTGCGAAAGACTAAGCAGGGGATAGATGAAGACATGAAGATCAATATTACCCGAGTAGGTAAAGTGGCTCAACAAGGTGGCAGACTTAGCTGACACATCGATGGCATTGAGTCAGAACATGGACCCGATGTTGGACCACTGAGGCAAGCTGATCGGACTACTTGATGAAGTTAAGAAATTAGGCACTGAAGCTTAACAGTAACTGTAAATATCTAATATCTGATGTAATGAAACCTTTTGGCCTTAATGAACGCTGTTCTATAGGGATCACTTTTGGAATCAATACCTTATTGCATTCATGTTTATATTTTACGATTGCATTGCATTACATTGCACAATCCTGGAATATTTTACATTATCATTACCTTGCATTATTATGAGAAGTAATCCAAAGACCAATTACGGATTTATCATGGATAAAAGAATTGAAGACACTCAAAAATCAAGATTCGAGTAGTTAGAAAATGGGCTAAAAAAAGAAAGAAAAAAGAAGAAAAACAAAAAAAAAGATTGATGCATTCGACGCAAGAAAGCCATGATTTGGTCATTCTACCAGATTTCAAGATTATAAGATTTGTGTAGTATGACAGAGCAAGCTGCCCCAAGATTTACCTGAGCACATCCTGTAGAAAGATAGAAGGCTACATCGAGAATGAAAAATTGTCGATCCACTACTTCCACGATAGTCTAGCATGACCTATCGTGATATGGTACAACTGTTTGAGTAAAGACCAAGTGTAGTCATGCGGAGACTTAACCAAAGTCTTTATGGGCAATACAGATATGCTTTAGACCTAGCACCAAGTTGTCAGTATCTCTAGGGTACGAGGATGAAACCTGATGAGTGTTTCAAGGAATGTGCTTTGAGGTGGCGGAGGTTAGCGCCCAAGTGCAGCCTCCCATTGCTGAAGAGGAAAGTGACTTCCACGTCTCAAGCCATCTTTCGTATTTCCTCTTTGATAAGCTACTCAGGAAATTGAGGGACAAATGTGATGACTTTAATAGAATACATGATCCATGAAGGAAAATTGAGTCTTAATTCAACGAACCAGACATGCCTAGGAGCAGAAAGAAAGAAAGAGATAAATGGGTACCACTTTCAAGGTTCTCGTGATCGTAAGAGAAGAAGACAGGCAGATTCCTCCGAATCACCGAGAAAAATTCCTCGAACAAGTACATATTTAGAGATATTCAGAGTATTCCATCTTGGACATATGGCCTCATCTGGTCAAAGGTTAGTACCTTACCTTCAGGCCGATAAAGATTACGCCCAGCTCATCTGCCCACAGTTTTGATCCATACAATACATGTGAGTTCTACATTAAGGCACCAGGGCATTACACCAAGAAATTTAGGGTCGTTAATTGAAGAAATCAAGAAGCTGGTTGACAAGGGAGTCATGACGAAAGAGTTGATCCAGCGGTGGAAAAACAAGAAAAGTGGCACAAACCTACACTACCTTGAAAGGGCCGGAATGAGTCAGTATCTTAGAGATAGTCCGAAGGTCCCTACAGTTTTCTCATCATTTTACAAAGAAATTCTCAACATAAAAAAACTCATTATTTGTCAGAATAACAAACCACATTTCCATTTAGAAAGTATTTTTACATTTTTGATTTTTTAAACATTTTTTATGAGGTAGTTTTTGTTCTCCCATATGCATATACACGCATTTTTGAATGGACATATGTATGTATCATTTCTATACCAGGTCCTCGAATTTTGGATACAACAGTACCTTTATTTCAGATCCAAAGATCAACTCTAAGTTGCTTATATTTAGAAGAGATTGAATGGTGAGAGGATACTGTAAATGTGAGTATCTGCTAGTTTACAAAGGCCAACAGAGGAACAATACGAGTGTTTAGACAAAAGGGCAGTTCCCATTTTAGAAAATTTCCTTCTAAGGCACTTGTCGTTTAAGATCCTTGAATAAAGAGTTGACCCTAAACCTCTACCCCCTAAAGGCTTTCTCAGGATATCTGTGAATGTGACGACGAATGGTATTATTTTACTTTACCAGAAGGAAGAGATGAGACCAGACAGACTGGATACGAAGATCAGAAAATCATCATAAGAAAGTAGTTGAAAATAACGATATGTCCAAATGATAAACCGAAGAAAAGAAGATAAATGGCAATCAGAAGGGCGAAGTAATATAGATCGAGTAAATATAAGAATTTTTTCCATAGATTTCAATATCAGAAGAGCTGCAGAGAGGCAATTAACTTTGAGCGGAAGATAGCATCAATACCCAGTATAGATACGTATTGATTCGATGATACATCTACAGATTGGAATAAGAAGAAAGAGATTCAAAGCTAAAAACCCAAAATGGACAGTCTAAAAAAACAAAAAAAAAGAAAAAGAAAAAAAGAAAAAAATAGAGAAAGAAAGAAAAAGAAAGAAAGAAAAAGAAAGAAAGAATACTGTATATACTTCACACACAGATCAAACAATACAAGAACGAGACTTCAACTATGAGCAATAGACACAAGGAATCCACATTTCAAGTAAATATCAGTTTTGAAGATTTGTATAGAAGCTCGAATTGAAGCCAAGACAAGTCGGCCCGAAGATTGCCAATTTCGAAAAAGGAAATAACCTCTAGGGTGAAAACCCAAAAATGGGCGGCCTAAAGTGATCTTAAAAATAAAGAGAAAAGAGTAGTCTGCCAGAACATGTTGGCATAACTATCCAACCAAGATGCGTTAATCAAAAGACAAAAGAAGGAAGTGACCTCTAGGGTGAAAACCTAAAAATGGGCAGTCTAGAGCGATCCAAGGAAAAAAAGAAAAAGAAGAAAAAGAAGAAATGAAAAAGAAAGAGAAAGAAGAAGGGGAGAATAACATTTCATCTGGGCGTGCCAATCACAAGAATTCTCAGAAACGTATTCGTAATCCTTCATTCAAGAAATCTCAGCTTCGAGGAGTTTTAGAGGATCAAACATTTTTGAACAGAAAATGAACATCAATACACAACCAGAATACAAGGCGGACCAAAAAACACAGAGTGAGGAAATGAACTCTAGGGTAAAAACCCAAAAATGGGCAATCTAGAGTGATCCTGAAAAAAAAAAGAATACTCCATGTGAGCATATCCAGATCATACGAGCACAAAGATACGGCTTCGTCTAAACCATGAACCAAAGGCCTACACTACAAGCCTCCAAGTTGAATGAGAATGTCTTCAGATTTCATTCCGCCTATAAGGGTTAATCTTGCTTCAAGGAACGTCAAACTTCGAAGTGCTTGATCGACACCCAAATGAGGGAAGAATGAGGCATGATGAGTTAGTGAGATTAAGAGAGCCACCTTAAATGGGTTAGAAATTAGGTATGGGATTGTGCCTCTTGAAAGCCTAATAGACTAGAAGAAACTATACATTTGTATATATCTCCACAGTAGTCAAGATCTTTTAAATATGTGCTTCATTAGAGTTGATCTCTGGAAATTTAAAGCAGATGTGCTATGGTGTTTGATATTTTGGGGGCAAACGTGTTTTAAAAGGTTTGACATTTTCTCTCAAAATTTTGATGTTTACCATTTTTTTCCAAACAATATTTTTAAAATGTTTGGTATTCCCTCAAAGTTGTGATTTTCAAAATGACTGTTATCTTTTCAAACAAGCATTTTTTGTATTGAGGTATACACAAGTAAATCGTCTTTTGCATTACTTTAAAAAAATAAATGATGATGAGATTTAAAGCATAGGGACCGAGAGTTAGTTCCCGTTGAAATGCTACGAGAAGATCAAGGATGAGCTCAGGGGATGTAAGCATTTTTGCTCACCCTAGTGGTTAGAAATAGAGCAAGGCTCTGTATAATGGGTCAGGAAATTCGAAGCAGTGGAGCCCGTGATTGAATGGGGCAACGCCAAGCGAAGAAGATGACAAGGGTTCTTACAAGAATAATATAAGGGCCAGAAGATCCTTTATGAAGACATATAATAACCTTCAAGACAAGAAAGCCTTCTACACGAAAGATTTGAAAGCATGTTAATTCAGATTCGAAGTGATTGATCAAATGAGGATTTAAGAGCATACAATGAAGAAATTTGAGGAACGACCTTTCAGGGTGTAAGACTTTAGAACATAAAAAGATTGAAAAAAGAGAAGAAAAAAGAAAAAAAGAAAGAAGAGAGTGAGAGAAAAAAAAGAGAAATGAAAAAAGAAAAGAAAAAAGAGAAAAAAAGAAGAAAAAAAAGAGAAGAAGAAGAAAAAAGAGAAAACATTACATTGCATGCATCATATAGATAGATGCATGTCGATTTTTGCTTGTTTTAGACAGGTATTTGAAGAATTGTCAAAAAATTTAAAGAAGTAGATTTCATTAAAGAAAGAAAGATGACGACAACCATAGTAGCGTGAGGCCAGATGACGGTAGCCAAAGTAGCGTAAAACCAGATATTAAGTCATTCGGGCCATTAGTAAGACCTTCGAGCCATCAGTAAGTCTTTTGAGCATGGTGATAAGTTCTTCGGGTATGATGCGGCAGCCTTAGTAGCGTGAGTCTAGAAAGAACGGTAACCATAGTAGCGTGAGTCTAGAAAGAACGACAACCAAAGTAGTGTAAAGCTGGATATTAAGCCCTTTGGGCTATTAGTAAGACTTTCGGGCATGATGATAAGACTTTCGGGCCATCAATAAGTCTTTCGAGCATGGTGATAAGTCATTCGGGCCATCAGTAAGTTTTTCGAGCATGGTGATAAGTCTTTCGGGCCATCAATAAGTCCTTCGGGCATGATGTGGCAGCCATAGTAGCGTGAGGCCAGATGTCGACAGTCTTAGTAGCGTGAGTCCAGAAAGATCGACAGCCTTAGCAGCATGAGTCCAGAAAAATCAATAGCCTTAGCAGCGTGAGTCTAGAAAGATCGACAACCTTAGCAGCATGAGTTCAAAAAGATCGACAGCCTTAGCAGCATGAGTCTAGAAAGATCAGCAGCCTTAGCAGCGTGAGTCCAGAAAGATCGGTAGCTTCAATAGCGTGAGTCTAGAAAGATTAAAAGCCTTAGTAACGTGAGTCTAGAAAGATCGGTAGCCTTAGTAGCGTGAGTCCAGAAAGATCGGCAACCTCAGTAGCGTGAGTCCATAAAGATCGACAGCCTCAGTAGCGTGAGTCTAAAAAGATCGACAGCCGTAGTAGCGTGAGTCTAGAAAGATCGGCAGCCTTAGTAGCGTGAGTCCAAAAAGATCTGCAGCTTTAGCAGCGCGAGTCCATAAAGATCGGTAGCCATTTTGGCATGAATCCTAGAATTTAAAGATAAAGGTTCTATATCGGAAGGGCCTGTATTTTCAAGCCCTCGCAATGAAAGGTTCTATATAGGAAGAACCCGTAACTCTAAGATTTCAGAAGCTAAAAGTTCTATATAGGAAGGACTTGCAGCTCCATGGTTTGAAGACTAGCAGTTTTATATAAGAAGAACTCCTGTCAGAAGAATCTATCTGTGACGCAAAAGGTTTTATATAGAAAAGACCCGTTGCGTTGAAGGAGAAGAGTTCTATATAGGAAGGACTCCGAGCTTTACCGTCTCAGAGTGAAAAGTTCTATATAGGAGAGACTCGTAACTCGAGGCTTCAGAGTGAAAGGTCTATATAGGAAGAGCCTGTAGCTCCAAGATCGTAAGGTGACGAAGTCCTATATAGGAAGAGCTTACAAGCCTGAAGATTCAGCTAAGGAAGAGCAGAGAGTTCCAGAAGAACACGTGATTCCGAAGCCAAAGACAAGGAAGTAGGTCAAAATGAGTGCTTTTGATCTTTGCTTTGTTCTCGTTTCACAAGAACAAGCAAAGAGGGGCAGCTGTAATCACTCATTTTTGACCTAGTTTTAGTATTATTAGTATTATTTTAATAGTAATATTATTAATATAAAATTAATGAAAAATCAAAAAAATAAAAATATAATATAAAAAGTATAAAAAGTATAAAAAAAATTAATTAAAAAGCCAAAAAAGGGGAATATTGCTTGGAGCACATAGCTCCACGTCATCACTAAGCCCCCCACTTGCCTATATAAAGGCATGAAATGGGGAGGCGTTTCACGCAAAAAAAAAAGAGGAGCCGACCATGGCATGCCCAATATAAGAGAGCTTTGCTCTCGGGTAGCCAAGGACCGGGGCAATGCCCTCGGTCCTAGCGGGTTCGATCGGGGTCCTATTTTGGATCTGATCTAGTTAATTTTTGGAGAGGTCGTGGTAGATTTCAGTGAGGGTTCAGTCGGGGTTCGTTATTCGAGCTCATAGTTAGGTATATTTTCTTCTCCTTTTATTTGTGTTGTAATTTTTTATGATTTAATGAAGTATTAGTTAATTTAAAATTGTGTTCTTTTTTTAGTTTGTATGTTTATTTATGTTTTAGATTAGTATTTATTTATGTTTTAGATTAATATTTTATTTATGTTAGATTTGTTTTTATTTATGTGTTAGATTAATATTTATTTATGTTTTAGATTAGTATTTTATTTATGTTAGATTTGTTTTTATTTATGTGTTAGATTAGTATTTATGTATGTTTGTATGTTTTAGATTAGTATTTTATTTATGCTAGATTAGTATTTTATTATGTTAGTATTTATTTATATTTTTATCGCATTGTATTTATTTATATTTGTCATGTTTTAAGTTGCATAACGAATATATAAATTGTCAATGCGGTGCCCTTTTATCCGAGCGTAAACGGGGCCAGTATCAGGCGTAGTGATGGTGGTTGGACGTTTACTCTCGGATAACGGGGCTTTTAAAATTTACCCGCACTTATAGCCGAATTTTAATCTAATCGTCACTTTAATCCGGAAAGTCTAATATTAATAAAGCGGTAATTATTAAAGTACCAATTTTGGGCGGTGTGGGGTGCTAATCCTTCCTCATCCGTAACCGACTCCCGAACCCAACATTTTTTAAATCTCTGGTTTTTATGGTGTCCAACCTACCTTAAGTGGCCGGTGGCGACTCCATTTTTAAATAAAACATGTTTTTATAAAAACCCACGGAAAATATTTTTAAATACCCGAAAGACCCCGAAACACCTTAAAACTCGTTTTTAGCATAAAGGGATATCGCTGCAACAAAGAATGAAGCACATAAGAAACAGGTAGCATTCTAAACACTTATAAATGGGACAGAGTTTAAAGATTACCTTAGCAATTGCAGTCTGGGTGGACCTAACTGATCTAGATTTCTCAGTTGTAAAATGAAAATGTAATAAACATTCGAGTTAACACGTATGTGACCACAATTGCAGTTTGGTAGGTTTTGATTACTAAATGTTGCTTGAAAAAGAAAGAAGGGACAAGAAAACCCTGATGTGTGTGGGTGCTTTTAGCGAAATGAGGTATTTTTGAGAGAGAAGGTGTTTACTTGCAAAATGGGATTAGGTCCAGGTGGAGCCATGGAATGTTGGGAAATCAAAGGGGAAAAATAAGAAAGATTGTGAAGATGGGAAGCTACTTATATCCAAGGGCCAAAATAGATGGTTCAATTAATGGCACCACCACTCAATATGGTATGCAAACATCTTTCTTCATGTTGCTTCATTACATTATAATATAATTAGACATTCCTTGATTGTTTGGCTACGGAACAAAACCAATTGGAATTCTGAACTGAAATGTATGATGTGTTTGATTTCATTAATCACCTTGGATTTTATATGATATGTTTATATGCTATTGCTAACTGTATGCATTTGCTGCTACATTGATGTAGGTTGAAGCATATAATGTTGGTTGATTTGGATTTGCTCTAGCAAGTGTATTATGTCCATTTCGATAATGATATCTATCCACTTCTCTTGCTGTACTACGGTTCGATGATTGCTTTCTGACTGTTTAAGAGATTCTTTTTCTGTAAATCAGCTGAAATTAAATCAAAGAACAAGTCTAATGAATCCACAAACGAGTCACACCAGCAGAGGCCAACAGGTTGTTCCAGTTGTGTCATCTTCGACTACTACTAATGCTGGAAGGACTCCATCCACTCCGAACATAAGCAAGTCGCTTCTCAGCTTTGGAATTTCTCCTTTAATGAGCTTAAGTTAGCGACAAGGTGTTTCAGACCCGAGAGTGAAGGTCGGTTTGGCTTCGTTATCAAAGGTGGATTAGCGAGAATGGAACTGCTGCAGTAAAACGAGGTTTGGAAACACAGCCACACCCACCTTGGATATGCTCATCCCCTGCTCATTTCCGTTTCGTTGCATGTTTTTGTTCCGGGACTTTAAGTATATCCTTTGGATATGAACATCATGCATTAGTTTGGAAGTTCATACCTTAATACTGAGCATAAAGGCGATGAGATGGACGGTTTTTGCTCGTTTCAAATCCGATTCAACTCGTGCATTAAAACATGAAGAAAATAACATTTCTACTGTTGATCGGTTTGTTTACGCAGTTCAGATTGAACTCTATCGATACGGAAACTTGTACATAAAGTAATCCAATATATATCAACAGTACATAATTTGGGTAGGACCCTAATATGCTATCCATATCCTCTTGGGAATACAATACAATACAATACAATACAATACAATACAATACAATACAATACAATACAATACAATACAATACAAACTATTATTTATTAATTTCCACCACCCAGAAACATCTCATGACTCTTGAGCTGATTAAGAGATATTTCATGAGGAGGCATTGCAATTGCAGACTTGATGTGCAGAAATTCTTGAGACACCGATTTCATTGTTGGTCGAGCTTTGGGGTTCGTCCGTAAGCATGCGAAAGCGACTAGAGCAACAAAAACAATGTCTCTCGTCATTTTTTGTCCTCTTGGGGGTGACAACCGAGGGTCCAAAATCTCATTCAACATCACATATTGGGCACCAGATGATGATAACAGTTCACCTGGATGCTTTCCAATCAATACTTCCAATGCCAACACTCCAAAGCTATAAACGTCACACTTTTCGGTCACAACCATCGAATAAGCAAGCTCTGCAACAAAAATGCATATTGATTTATATTTTGTATTTAATTCGAAACAAGTAACTAGTATCATGTAGGAATGAATGAGTGGAACCTGGAGCAATATATCCGTATGTTCCGACCGTTATAGTTCGATTAGATGAATCTGGATCAAGAAGTTTTGCAGTCCCAAAGTCAGCAACACAAGCTTCCAATTCCGAGTTCAACAAGACGTTATTGCTCGAGATGTCTCGATGAACAATCGGAGGGCTGCAATCATGATGCATATATGATAGAGCATGTGCGATACCTTTGACAATGTTCACTCTCTTGCTCCAATCTAATTCCACAGCTTCATCATCAATGCTCAATGCATAGAACAAGCTCCCGTTTTCCAAGTATTCATAAACCAAGAACATGCAGCGGTTGTGGAGACAGAATCCATGGAGCTTGACGATGTTCTTGTGTCGTATTTCTGTTAGAAACTTGATCTCGTTTCGGAAACTTCTGTCGAAAGCCGGCTGCTCAGCTTCAAACCGGTGGAGCTTTTTCAAAGCAACAACTTTGCCACTTGGTAGCACTGCTTTGTAAACACTGCCATAACCACCGGTTCCAATGCAATGTTTGATGTCAAAATCCTCAGTTGCTCTGACCATGTCTTCAAATGCAATCTTCCCATCATAGTTCCATACAGAGAATAGATCTCCATTTTTGGTTGGACTAGGAACTGGTTTCGAACTTTTAGCTCTACGTCGGAATAGGACCAGCATCAGCAACGCAAATGTTGAGACAGTAAATAACAGGGTTGGAACAAGAATGATGACTTTCAGATTGTTCTTCACTTTGTTCTCTTTTCCCCTGTTTACAGTTGAGGATGAAGGGCAAGGAGGGAAGCAGTAATGGAAGCACATAAATCCTTGTTGCCTGCGAATGACTCGGTTGGAATTTGCAGTAATCCATCCGGGATCGGACCACTCAGTGAATTAAATGACAGATTGAGGTGTTGCAAATGATATGAAAATCTGGGAATCATGCCAGATAGATTGTTTTGACTAAGATCCAGAAAGCTTAATTGAGTTAAATTCCCCATTTGGGAAGGTATCTCTCCACTGATGAAGTTATGGTGTATATCAAGGTAGGAGAGAGGTAAGGCACCAATTTGCAGGGGAATCCTGCCACTCAATTGATTGTTGGCCAAACGTAAGGACCATAAATTTGGCAAATTGCCAATCTGAGTTGGAATAGGTCCATTCAGTTTGTTGTGGGAGAGATCCAAGTATTCCAGTGCCTTCAAACTCTCGATTTCGTCCGGTATGGCACCTTCCAACATGTTCAATCCCATGGATAGCGTGGATAAACTAGGCAAATGAAGTAGAGATGAAGGTATGGAGCTTGAAATGTGGTTGGAATCAAGATATAAATATTTCAGCTTCTTCATATTTCCAATTTCCGGAGGGATGGAGCCATGTAAAAGATTTCTTTCAAGGTACAACCTTTCCAAATTGGCCAAATAACACAGAGACGAAGGGATTGGACCAGTGAGTTTGTTATTAGTGAGCCACAATATGGTCAGATTCTTTAGTTTTCCAATATCTGTTGGGATGAAACCTTCAAAGTGATTTGAATCAAGGTACAGCCTATTCAAACTGGTTAAGCGGCCTAGAAATGAAGGGATTTCACCACTCATGTTGTTGACACAAAGATCCAAGAAAGACAAATTCCTAAGTTTTGTTAGTTCTGTAGGGATGGATCCATTAACTTGGTTGCTTTCAAGGACCAACGATGCCAGATCGGTTAAGTTGCCAATAGAAGAAGGGATCGGACCAACAAGCATGTTGAATGAGAGATCGAGGTCGACCAAACTGACCAACTTCCCTATACTCGGTGGAATCGAACCACTGAGCATGCAGTGACGGAGGGAGAGGGTCCTTAGCTTTCCTAGGTTCCATATTTGTGGGGGGATGCTGTGTAATGGATTGGAGTCCATAATCAAGTGGGTGAGATTGGTCAAAAGACCAATACCTGACGGCATATCAAGTATGGAGTTCCTAGTCAAATTTAGAGACGCAAGACTTCTCATGTTCCGAATGGACAAGGGAATGGAAACAATTTGATTATGAGAAACGTCGAACACCGACAATCGAGTAAGGTTGCCGAGTGAAGAAGGTAGCTCACCGGTAAGATTGTTCCAGGACAAGTTGAGGAACTTGAGTTTGGAGAGGGCACCTATTTGAGGCGTTATACTCCCACGGAGACCACGGTCACCGAGATCAATCTCGACCACACTTCCAACGGCGTTGCATCGGACACCAGGCCATCCACAATGGTCGACAGCTCTGTTGCTGTAGTTGCTCCACCAGCCACTTTCCATCAATGCTTTTGCCTCTGCAACCAGAGATTGTGAATCACTTCTAGTTGCCTTTGTAATCCCACAGGTCCTCGCAATTAAAGAGAGTGAAAAGATTATTATAGCCACATAAGATGCCATATCTGGATTGCTCTCAATTATTAAACTTTTGCTAATTTAGAGAAGCTGGCAAACACATATATAAAATGAAGTGCAAAATTGATTGTCTTCTTCCTCACTGTTGACAAATGAGAAAGTTCAAATTACTACTATTGTTCTTGCTTCAAGTCTCTAATAAAGTAATAATGATAAAGATGCCACAAAATTCTGGATGATTTGATGTATACAACACAAAAATGTCGTGTATTAATTAGTCTTCAAAATATTCCATGCATCACTCTTAACATCATCACTCTTAACACCTGCTTCCTTCTGGGCTCCACTCTTGAATCTGAGGCCTTTGGAACTCACCACGAGATAGCACGTATTAAGGATATCAAGTCCATTTGAATCGGCAGCTCGGTTTATTATTCGTCAACTGAGTTTGATTTTGATAACTTATTAAAAATTTTGTTGTTCGACTTGACTCGTTGCTCGTTAAACTCGATAAAATTTTACTCGATTTGTGCTCATTAAAAAATTTTGTTGCTCGACTTAACTCGTTGCTCGTTAAGCTCAACAAAGCTTTTATCTTATTTTTTAAAATATAGGTAAAATCTAGTGAAACTATTAGAGCCTAATATAAACATACAAATTGAGGAAAAAAATTGAGGCTTGAGGAGATAAATAAAAGAACTTGTCATGACCGAATTAGAGATGGAGTTGATATTCGAGTGCGAGACTCTTTTTAGTTTTTCAGTAATCTTCAATAAACAACAAATGAGAGAATACTTTAGGCCTTTAGGGATTTAGTGTTTTTGACTTTCAATTGTATTTTTTTTTTACATGAGAATTAAGGACTTTTTCTGTTTTATACTTTTATACATAAAATAATAATAATAAATATTTTAATACAAAAATAAGAAAATGTTAATTATTATAATTTAATTTCTTATTAATATAAATTAACTTTTGAATTTTTTGGAAAATACAAAAAGTTTTGGAAATTTAAAATTAAATATTTTATTGGTAAATTACTTTGCAAGTCACTGAATTTTTCTAGAGTTTTCAACTAAACTTCTTGAAACATAAATTTTAAGGTAGCCACCAAAAATCATTAAAATTTTATATAAAAAAAAAATAACGAGATGCTCACGAACTTATTGAGTCGAGTTAGGCCTTGCTCGACACGACTCATTAAAATCTCAAGTCGATTTGGCATGTAAGTGTACTAACGACTTATTCTTCGAAATTTTCCATTTATTTATTGACTCTCTTAACGCCAGCCGTCTTCTCTTCAACGACTTAAGGGACACGCATTCCTACATTTTCTTACATTGTTGAAGCTTTAATCCCAATTCTAAAAAAATATTTTTTACAAACAACCTCCTTTTCTTTTAAAAGTTACAAACAAGTCATTCAACTAAAATATTGTTATAAATAGGTAGGTGATCATTAAATATTAGATGAGAATAATATTGTAGGTTCCTATAATAACAATTTTAATCATCAAAATTTATATAATTTAGTTCTAATTCGAAACAATTCAAACACTTTATATTTAAAATTTTTATCATTTTAGTTTTTAGTTGAGACATCTCTAAAATTGCTTAGATTGTTGATTGATTAATCTTTGCTCTTGGAAATTTGGTGGATTGGTGCTAATTGATTGCTGAAAGTTTTAAGAATCGTGCTTAAAATAGTCGTGTAAGGTCCTTTTTTGCTTTTCTTTGAGAAGCCTCTCAAAAATTGAAAGTGCTCTTCAATTTATTTTAGTTTCGATTAAAAAAAACTCATATTTTAGTTTATCAATTACCATGCCCTAATTCTTTCCTATTCCACTCGTTTGAGTCTTGAGACAAGATTAACTTTAACACTCATTTTAAGAGTAATTTACATTTTAGATCACCGAACTTAACATTCATTTTTATTTATATTATACAACTTTAATTTAATCAAATTATATCATTTAATTTTTATTATTTATAAATTACGCCACTTATATTGATACCATCAAATAATTCTAATGGAAAAATTTTAATTTGACACTTTTATTTAACATATTTTCACATATCATCTATAAATAATTTTTAATAATAACACTGGTGGACACATATAAGAGAGGGGGTAGCCAGGAACGAGGTCTTCTTCCTTTTTCTTCTTCTCCGAGAACACCGACCTTTACTCTTCTCCAACTCTTTCCCTTTCTTTCTTTCTCTAGCTCCGACCACCATATTGTATACGTTTCTTCGTCTCAAATCAATCGGGGTGAACTGCCTGAAACTGCTATATTTGTTTTATCATTCGTACAACTTAATGGGTTAGGAAAATTCAAAACTCTAAAATAAACGTACTTATATGAAGCTCATGGAATTTCCTACAACTTAGAATGATTAATTTCATCATTCCTTTAATGTAAAATGAAAATCTTAAATTAAATTGATTTGGAGTTATATGTCAATTTAGGATTTAATGTTAATTTTGGGGTTTAATGTAAAAGAGAAAGGAAATGTGTGAAGAAAATTCCGATCAAGTAATGCTGAAATAAGATTTCACCGAAGAAGATAGATTATTGGTTTAATCACATTTAAATACTTGTTTGGCTCCACTGGTCCTCACAGTTAGAGAGAATGAAAAGAATATTACAGCGACATAAGATGTCATGGCTTAAGTTTGAGGTGATTATCGAGTATGTCGATCGCGAGTTGAGTAGCATATGATTTGTACTTATTAAAAAATTTTGTTGTTCGACTTGACTCGTTGCTCGTTAAGCTTGATAAAATTTTACTGGACTAGTGTTCATTAAAAAATCTTGTTGCTCGACTTGACTTGTTGCTCGTTAAGCTAACCAAAACTTTTACCTTATTTTTTAAAATATAGGTAAAATCTAGTGATACTATTAGAGCCTAATATAAACATACAAATTGAGGAAAAAAAATTGAGAATTGAGGAGATAAATAAAAGAACTTGTCATGACCGAATTAGAGATGAAGTTGATATTCGAGTGTGAGACTTTTTTTAGTTTCTCAGTAATTTTCGATAAACAACAAATGAGAGAATACTTTAGGTCTTTAGGGATTTAGTGTTTTTGACTTTCACTTGTATTTTTTACATGAGAATTAAAGACTTTTTTGTTTTATATTTTTATACATAAATTAATAATAAAAAATACTTTAATACAAAAATAAAAAAATGCTAATTATTTTTTTAGGGTTTTTTTGTTTGAAGATAGTAAAAAATAAAAATTTAGAAGCTTATGAGTTAAATTAAAAATCATATCTTTTTATTAACGTGCCACATCACCAAACTAACTAGAATTAGCGGTCGTAAGAAAATGGAACAAAACGATAATGTAAGTGACTTAAATAAAAAAATTTAAAATTAGTAATTAACATAGGACAGACGAAAAATAAAAGTGACCTCTCGTATAGTTTACTCTTAACTTATTGTTGTTTTATAGAGGAATGCAATATTCCAATTACTGGTCTGATTTGATGGCTCGCTTGACTTGAGATTTGATATACAATAATTTTGATCGTTGATAATATTTTTAGAATAAAAATGACGCAAAAGTCATTACATTATGAGATCTTTAGGCGAGCACAAGAAGGGCCAAAGGAGTTTAGTATAACAAATCAGTCAAACCGTTCGGAGGATCGTAGAAGATAAAAATAGGTCGGTCAGGTAGAGGATCCAGTTTAACCAAAAAGTCCGCAACTATGTTGGCCTCACGACGTATTTGCACGAAGTCAATCATCCATGCTTTATTGTAGAATTTCGCGATAGATCTCACCAGAGCAAAAAGACTATGGATGGAAGGCGGTGAAGTAGTGAAATAGCATCGGCACAATCTAATTGGATTTGCACAGATTCAAATCCATGATCCCAAGCGATCTTCAAACCCTCGAGGATGCCCCATAATTCAGCTTGTAAGATCGTCGACGCACCCATATGCTTGGAGAAAGAGAACATATGCGAGCCATCATGATCCTGAAGAACGCCTCCCAAGGAGCTAGAATTGGATAGTTGGCAGGCACCTAATCATCATTTTTATGTAATATAGATCGAACATATTTATAACGATATAACTAGTTATGAATTGCATGGTAGGATACAGAAACCAACGATAGTTGGCAGGCACCTAATCATCATTTTTGTTGGCATTTATGTGCTTTTGGTATAAAAAATTTATATAATTACTGTAAATTATCTGAACGGATTCATTTAATAAAATTTATATATGTTATTCATTTATTTCTTGTGAACATTTTGTCATCAAAATTGATATTATATTGTAAAGCAGTATCTGAAAGGAAATACTGGCTCATCAATTTGTAACTATTTAACTAGTTATGAATTGCATGGTAGGATTGTAATACAGAAACCAACTTATATTAGTATGTAGTCCACAGAATTATCTCGAATAAGGGACATATCTCCCAAAATTTTGAGAAATTTAAATTTTATTTTTAAAATTTTTAATTTGGCCTCTCAATATTTAAAAAAAATCATATTAAGCTTTAAAATTTTAAATATTTTAAATTAAATTCACTCTCTAATTTTAAATATTTTTTTGTTAAATCTCTCGAAATTATTAAAAATTAGTTAAATCTTCAAAAAAATTTATAATTTTCGTTTAAGCTTCCATTTTTTTAAAATTTAAGTTAACCCTTTAAACTTTTACTCAAAGTTCTACCACT
The DNA here is from genome assembly GCA_019671005.1 of Hibiscus mutabilis. Lineage (NCBI taxonomy): Eukaryota > Viridiplantae > Streptophyta > Magnoliopsida > Malvales > Malvaceae > Hibiscus > Hibiscus mutabilis. Next base: position 1,668,751 of record CM033752.1, read on the forward strand.
GTTTCAAATAAACAATTCAAGTAAACGACCATGTTAGCACAGTAACAATTAACAGAAAAGTGTCAGTCAAAAACATCCATTAATAAAATTTATCATTTTCAAGAATTCAATTGAATTTGAGGGAAAGAAAAACCAAATTGATTTTTTTTAAAAAGCAATAGAATTTCTTATATCCTTAAGCTACATAATGCCAAAAATGCCTCTAACATTTGATTATATGGTCATTTTGGCCCCTATTCTCTTTTTTAGAGTCATTTATGTAATAACTCGTTTTATCCGGATTACCCAAACCCGAAACAAACCCACACAACCCAACCCAGTCACAAACAAAAAAAACCCTAGGATCTAAAATAAACCCTAAACTGTGCAGCCACCATCCTCATCCAACCGCAGCCGCCGCATGCCTTTCTTCCGCCGCCGTCCAATGAGCCGCGCTGTTCATCCTCCGGCCACCATCCCAAGACCCTAAAACCGAACTCTAAAATCCCTGATCCTCAAATTATCCCTAAATCTAAACTACCCAACCCAAAATTAAAATAAAAAAAGATGCATAACCACCAAATCTGTCAAGCCATACCTTTACCCATACCCCTATCTCAGACCCATATCCCCCAAAATTTGGATTATTCACATCACACCAGATCTGCAGCAATTAAAAATAGGGATTTGTTAGTTTGGAACCGGTTATAAGAAACCAAAATGTAATGTAAAGGGGGTTTTCTTTTTCAGTTCGAAAAAGAGAGAAATTGAGAGGGTTTTTAGATCTGAAAAATCAGAGAGTGGGGGATTTCGGTTGTAACAAAAAAATGGGTAAGTTCATTCTCAAATCTGTAGAAAGAGGATTATTTTCAGATCAAAAATTGTAAACAAAAATCTTTTTAAATCAAAGATTTATTCGAAACCTATTTCATAGTTTGAAATCGTTTTTTACTTTTAAAATCGGTTTTAAAAGGAAAATTTGAAAGAAAAGAGAAATTTAAGGCTTACTTGTTGCTGTCGTTCGTTGCTCCGCCGCCGCGAGGCCACCGTGCTGGTGACCGGTCCGTCGGGAGCAGGATGTGCGGTCGTCGAATGCCTGAGTTGAGAAAAATAGTGGGGAAGGGTTTGGATCTTTAGGTTTTTTTTGTCTTTTATTTCATTCGAAAATATAACCTATAACATCATTTTAACCGGCCATCATCCAAAACGATGTCGTTTGGTGTCCAAGTTTTACTAAAATGGTCAAATTGTGCTTATGGTCCTCTATCTCTTTCCTGCCTCTCGATTATGCCCTTTTCTTTATGTTATTTACGTTTTAGCCCTCATATTTTGCCTTCATTTCATTGTAGTCACTGCAGTTTAATGTTTCTTTTCCAACATGCTTTTTCTGCTAATTTATGTTTATTTTCTCACATTTTACTTTTATTTTATTTTAGTCCAGTTTATTCAATATTTATGCCCATGCATCTTACGTTTAGTTGCATTTTAGCCCATTTCATATAATTTCTCATCATGTAATTTTTTTGTTGCATCCTAGTCCCTAATCGTCGACTTCATGTTGTTTTATGATTTAATCGTGCATTATTATTATTATTATATTAAATTAATATTTATGCATGTTTTAGAGTAATATTCTAGTTATGATTTTTTATGTGTTAGATTAATATTTATGTATTTATGTTAGATTAGTATTTTACTATGTTAGTATTTATTTATTTTTTTATCATATTGTATTTATTTATGTTGGTCATGTTTTAAGTTGCATTGCATATATATTATTGTCAATGCGGTGCTCTTTTATCCGAGCGTAAACGGGGCCAGTATCAAGCTTAGTGATGGTGGTTGGGCGTTTACTCTCGGATAACGGGGCTTTTAAAATTTACCCGCACTTATAACCTAATTTTAATTTAATCGTCACTTTAATCCAGAAAGTTTAATATTAATAAAGCGGTAATTATTAAAGTACCAATTTTGGGCGGTGTGGGGGTGCTAATCCGTAACCGACTCCCGAACCCGACGTTTTTAAAATCTCTGGTTTTTTTATGGTTCCCGGCCTACCTTAGTGGCCGGTGGCGACTCTATTTTTAAAATAATACGGTTTTTTTTCTTCTAAAACCCCAATAAAAGACATTTTTTAAAAATACCCAAAAGACCCCAAACACCTTAAATCCTCGTTTTTTTAGATCGCTACAGATAGCGACTCCGCTGGGGACATTTTTTGGTTTTCAAAAACAAATGAGAGTCAAGCTTTTTAAATAATTACCGCTTTACTAATATTGGAAGTTCCAGATTAAAGTAACACTCAGTTATAATTGCACGTTTATTTTAACGCATTTAAAATTTGGCATATAAACCCGTTCTTTTTAAGTGAGGGGAGAACACTAATGCTTTCGTGAGGCTATCGTTCCTCCGTATGAGCCTAGCAAGTACCTTCGGGGCTCGAGTACCTTATGCTCTCTTAAGGATGTCGTTCCTTCGTATGGGCATAAGCAAATGGGTCCCCCTGAGTTGAACCCGATTGAAAGGAGCCTATAATGAGTGATGACCGGAGGCCTTGCTAATCTTAGTAGAGGACAACAATGACAATTCGGGTACCTCTTAGAACCAACACTGCATGTAGATAACATATAGAAAGCCCATCCTTTTAGAGCCATGCGGATAACTAATCGAACGAGTAGTTAAAAATGTTTATGTCTTATATTATATGAATTTAAATTCTAATATTTATATTGAGAATATAAATATATTTCTATTTAATAAAAATATCCGACAAACACATAAAATGAAGTGCAAAATCGATTGTCTTCTTCGTCACTGCTAGCAAATGAGAAAGTTCAAATTACTACTATTTATCTTGCTTGAAGTTTCTAATAAAGTAATAATGATAGAGATGTGAACAATTCAAGAGTTATCTTGTCCCAAAATTCAAGATGATTTGGCATGTATGATTGATCTCTTAACACCATCCATCTTCTCTTCAACTACTTAATGGACAAGCATTCCTACATTTTCTCACATTGTTGAAGCTTTAATCCCAAATCTAAAAAAAAATATTGTTACAAACAACCTCCTTTCTCTTTTAAAAATTACAAATAAGTTATTCAACTAAAATACTGTTATAAATTGGTCGGTGATTATTAAATATTAGATGAGAATAATGTTGTAGGTTGGTATAATAACAATTTTAATCATCAAAATTTATACAATTTATTAATTTAGTTCTAATTCGAAACAATTCAAATTTTTTAACACTTTATATTTTAAATTTTCATCATTTTAGTATTTTCTTCTTTTTCTAAATTGTTTGTTTTTCTCTCGAAAATGTTATAATACTTTCACGATATAATAACAATTTAACATTAACTTATTGGTAAACTACACTAGAGGTCACTTTTTTTTTCTTCAGTCTGTTCGTTTAGGTCACCCATTTTGAATTTTTTTATTAAAGGCACTTACGTTATCATTTTGTTCCATTTTGTTTCATAGGATCGTTAATTCTCGTTTGTTTGATTACGTGGCACGTTAATAAAATTTGCAATTTATAGTTTAACCCCTGAGATTTTATACTTTTATTTTTTTCACCATTTTTAAACGAAAAATCTTAAATTCTTTTTTCTCCCAAAACTTACACCCTCCAACTCTAAATTTCATCTTTCCTGCCGCCGCTAGTATCATCATCTACCAAGATAATTTAACCCTTCAAAATTTAAATATTTTAAATTAAATTCTCTCTCTAATTTTTAATTTTTTTGTTAAATTTCTTAAAATTATTAAAATTTTAGTTAAACCCTCAAATTTTTTTTGAAATTTTTTGTTTAAGCCTCTAAATTTTTAAAATTTAAGTTGGCCCCTCAAATTTCCACTCAAAATTTCGCCTCTATCTCAAATAAACAATTCATGTAAACGACCATGTTAGCACCGTAACAATTAAGAGAAGAAAGTATCACTCAAAAACTTCCATTAATAAAATTTATCAGTTTCAAGAATTCAATTGATTTTGAGGAAAAAACACAGTTGATTTTTTAAAAAGTAATAGAATTTCTTACTTCCTTAAGCTAAAAGATGAAAAAAGGCATAATACCAAAAATACCCCTAACATTTGACTATATGGTTACTTTGGCTCCTATTTTCTTTTTTTTGGAGTAATTTAGCCCTCAACATTTTATATTGGGTCAAAATAGTCCCCCTGTGAACAAAAACTGTTAGTCAACTAACGATAAACAGCTTGAAATGACTTGACAGAATAACACATTAGAAGAAAAAAATATTTTATATTTTATATTTTATATAATTTTTTTAAAAAAATTTGACTGATGTATCATTATGTAAAGTCAACATATTTGCCGATATGACATTACTATCGAGACGTGCACTGTCATATCATTTAATATTGGTTGAATAATAATTTTTATTTATAGACTAGCGATTTTGACTAAAATCAAACACAAGTTTTGACTGGAAACATTTTGTGTGGGGTTAAAGCATTGATTTCAAAGTTCATCTGTCAATTCATTTTTGTTTTTAGATATAAAGCGAATAATCTAATAACCCGTTTTCAACACGCAGAATGGAAAATCCGTAAGATTCATATTTAAAAAAAAAATTAATTTAACCCCTCAAGATTTTAAAAAAATCATATTAAATTTTAAAATTTTAAATATTTTAAATTAAATTTGCTCTCTAATTTTTAATTTTTTTAAATCTTTCAAAATTATTTAAAATTTTAGTTAAACCCTCAATTTTTTTTTTAAAAAAATTTCATTTAAACCTGCAAATTTTTAAAATTTAAGTTGACCACCTCAAACTTTTACTCAAAGTTTCACCACTGTCTCAAATAAACAATTCATGTGAACGACCATGTTAGCACAATAACAATTAACAGAAGAAAGTGCCATTCAAAAGCTTCCATTAATAAAATTTATCAGTTTCAAGAATTCAATTGAATTTGAGGGGGAAAAACACAATTGATTTTTTTAAAAGTAATAGAATTTCTTATATCCTTGAGCTAAAAGATGAAAAAAGGCATAATGCCAAAAATGCCCCTAACATTTGATTATATGGTCACTTTAGCCTCTATTCTCTTTCTCTTGGAGTAATTTGGCCCTCAACGTTTCATATTAGGTCAAAATAGTCCCTTTGTGAACGAAAATTGTTAGTCAATTGACGATAACAGCTTGAAATGATTTGACAGAATGACACGCTAGAAGAAAAAATATTTTATATTTTACAATTTTTAAAATTATTTTTTGACTGGTGTGTCATTATACAAAGTCAACATATTTACTTATATAACATTACTATCGAGGAGTGTGTTGTCATGTAGGTTTGCCTTGTCATTTCAAGCCATTTAGCGTTAGCTGACTAACATTTTTCATTCGCAGAAGGGCCATTTTGACTCAAAATAAAACGTTAAATGTTAAATTACTTCAAAAATAGAATAGGGACAAAAATGACAATTTAGTCAAATATTAAAGAATTTTTTTGATATTATGCCTAGAAAAAAAAAGCATAATTATCACCACCGCAAATCAAACACAAGTTTTGACCGAAAACATTTTGTGTGTGGGGTTCAAGCGTTGATTTGGAAGTTCATGCTTCAATTCATTTATGTTTTTAGATATAAAGTGAATAATCTAATAACCCATTTTCAACACGCAGAATGGAAAATGCGTAAGATTCTTAATTTCCAAACAAAATTGAATCCAGAAATATCTTCTATCTTGTGCGAGTGAATTTACTCGTTTAGCCCCCGTTTTGAATTCAAGGTCACTCCTATTTTTCATCTTTCTCTCGACTAAAAAAATCGAAATTTTCGATTCGACACAACACAAAAAACTTAATTCAAATCGTAATTTTATAAATCAACTCAAAAAAAATTCAAATAAAGTTTAATTTTAAAATGGAACTTTGAATAACTCAAAATTTTTTATTAATTAGTAGGTTAGTTTTCAAGTTCGAGTTGAGTCCCTCAACTCTGTTTGATATAGGTATCACATATGAAAAAATATGAAAAAATATATATGTATATCATATATGGTTATAGAAAATTATTTAAATTAGAATCAATTAGTGCTATAATATTATAAATATTTACAATTAAATTTAAACCAAAACAATAACAAGTCGGCTCAACTAGAATTTCATAAACTCGATTGGACTAAAAAGTTCAAATAAAATTTAAATTATAAAACAAGACTCGTCAATTCAACTAACTCAAAATTTTTTAACTCAACTTGATCGAATGTTAACCTCTAATCTCCTCTAATAGATTGCCTTGGTTAGCTTCCCTGTCGGTTTTTACATTCATACCAACTTTTAAAATATTAAAGATTTGTCTCATGGATAGAGGGGAAAGAAAAAGGATTTGAGGGAAAAAATATAAAAGAGAAAAGATAATTTTTTTTCTTTTTATTACTGTGTTTGGTAAGGATGATGCAAAATTAAAAGAAAATATAATTTTTTATTCATTGTTTGGTATAAGTAAAAAAAAAAAAAAACAAATATGAGTTATTTTTCTTTTTGTTTCTGTGTTTGGTAAGGATAATGAAAAATTAACTTTAGGTCACGGCTCCTCACTTTAATTGTCTCATCATAACTGGGCTCTACCACATAGATTTTGCTGTCTTTGCTTTTGTTCACAGCCGTCGGCTTAGATGATTTTTTCTTGTTTCTCTACGTCATATTTTCCCCAAACTTTCACAAGTGAGTTGAAGATTAGCATTGTGGCGATCATTTTAACCAGCCAGCATCCAAAACGATGTCGTTTGGTGTCCAAGTTTTACTAAAACGGTCAAATTGTGCTTATGGTCCTCTATCTCTTTCCCGCCTCTCGATTCTGCCCTTTTCTTTATGTTATTTACGTTTTAGCCCTCATATTTTGCCTTCATTTCATTGTAGTCACTGCAGTTTAATGTTTCTTTTCCAACATGCTTTTTCTGCTAATTTATGTTTATTTTCTCATATTTTGCTTTTATTTTATTTTAGTCCAGTTTATTCAATATTTATGCCCATGCATCTTACGTGAAATTGCATTTTAGCCCATTTCATATAATTTCTCATCATGTAATTTTTTTGTTGCATCCTAGTCCCTAATCGTTGACTTCATGTTGTTTTATGATTTAATCGTGCATTATTATTATTATTATTATATTAATTAATATTTATGCATGTTTTAGAGTAATATTCTAGTTATGATTTTTTTTATGTGTTAGATTAATATTTATGTATTTATGTTAGATTAGTATTTTATTATGTTAGTATTTATTTATATTTTTATCACATTGTATTTATTTATGTTGGTCATGTTTTAATTTGCATTGCGGATATATTATTGTCAATACGGTGCTCTTTTATCCGAGCGTAAACGGGGCCAGTATCAAGCGCAGTGATGGTGGTTAGGCGTTTACTCTCGGATAACGAGGCTTTTAAAATTTACCCGCACTTATAACCGAATTTTAATTTAATCGTCACTTTAATTTGAAAAGTTTAATATTAATAAAGCGGTAATTATTAAAGTACCAATTTTGGGCGGTGTGGGGGTGCTAATCCTTCCCATCCGTAACCGACTCCCGAACTCGACATTTTTAAAATCTCTGGTTTTTTATGGTTCCCAGCCTACCTTAGTGGCCGGTGGCGACTCTATTTTTAAAATAATACATTTTTTTCTAAAATCCCAATGGAAGACATTTTTTTAAAACACCCAAAAGACCCTAAACACCTTAAATCCTCGTTTTTTTAGATCGCTACAGATGGCGACTCCGCTGGGGACATTTTTTGGTTTTCAAAAACAAATGAGAGTCAAGCTTTTTAAATAATTGCCGCTTTACTAATATTGGAAGTTCCAGATTAAAGTGACTACTAAAGTAACACTCGGTTATAATTGCACGTTTATTTTAACGCATTTAAAATTTGGCATATAAACTCGTTCTTTTTAAGTAGGGGGAAAACACTAATGCTTTCGTGAGGATATCGTTCCTCCGTATTGGCCTAGCAAGTACCTTTGGGGCTCGAGTACCTTATGCTCTCGTAAGGATGTCGTTCTTTCGTATGGGCATAAGCGAATGGGTCCCATGAGTTGAACCCGGTTGAAAGGAGCCTATAATGAGTGATGACAGGAGGCCTTGCTACTCTTAGTAGAGGACAACAAGGACAATTCGGGTACCTCTTAGAACCAACACTGCATGTAGAGAACATATAGAAAGCCCACCCTTTTAGAGCCATGCGGATAACCTAGGTGTTTAGACGGGATGTAAAAAGATTGTTTTGTTTGTTTATCGTATTTAATTTGCCCTTTTATTTGTTTATTTATTTTATCCGGTACTGACTCGTTCACTTTTTTTTTGTTTTGCTTTCTTTTTTGCATACATCATTGCATTTGCATTACATAAAGGCGTTGGTTCAAGTAGTTTGCCCGGTCAAAAATCTTTCATTTATTCATTTAATTATTTTAATTTCAAATTAACCTATTTTTGTGATCACATCATATCTGTTCACTTTGGCATTCACTGCATTGCATATCATGACATTTTGATTTTTGCATTGGTGCATTCGTATATATGACATATACTTTGTTTTTTTTCCATGCATTCATCTTGAAACTGATCCTCGAGACCCCCTGTGACAGCAATACTGGGAAAGACGAAAGATCAATCGATTCAACACCCATACATAACAAGAAGTAAGACAAAGATGGCAAATGAAGACATACTAGATATGATTGAGCAGAACCAGAAGACTTTACAGACAAATTTAACCCAGAAAATGGAGCACCAGTTATCCAAAGCCCAACAAGAGATAAGGGATCAGTTCGTGAAATCTCAGCAGGACATACTGGTGAAATTGGCACAGATGCTATGATGCAAGTTTCCTGAACAATGAGAGGTCTCTACTATCAACCTTGGGGCAGATCCTGGGGAAGAAAATGAAGATCTGATGTATCCACCAGGGTTCACTCTCATTTAAGCCAGGATGCAACCGGAAACTCAACTTCAGGTGATCATTTCTCAGGGAAAGTCTCATCTACATCAGGCTGGTACTTCGATCCCTATAAAACTGCCCTCTACATCAGAAGTTAAGCCCGGGGCAATCAAGCTAAAAATTTTATCTCAGAGATGGACCATCTGTTCGAGACCGAGAAATTGAAGGTGGAAACTTCAAGGGAAATCGAAGACCGATGCAAAAGGCTCGAAGAGAAGTTAGAAGCAATGTAAGTTGGTGGTACTTTCAGTGGATTCGATGCTAACGAACTCAGCCTCGTCCAAGATTTGATTTTACCTCCTAAATTCAAGGTCCTAGAGTTTGAGAAGTATGATGGGACAAGCTGTCCCCGCGCTCATCTTACTATGTTCTGCCGGAGAATGACTGGGTTCGGTAGAGATGACAAGCTTTTGATCCACTATTTTCAGGATAGTCTGTCCAAATCCGCCACTATATGGTAAACCTATTGAGCCAACATCAGATTAAGACATGGAAGGACTGGGCCAAAACTTTCCTAAAGTAGTACCGACATGTCAGTGACATGGTGCCAGACCGTTGGACCCTACAAAACATGAAACAAAACTCAAATGAAAGCTTCAAATAGTATGCCCAATGTTGGAGAGATATGGTAGCCCAAGTTCAACCCCCGCTCAGTGAAAGAGAGACGGTGGTCACATTTGTCCAAACTTTGGAGGGTCCGATCTTGGGTCGCTTGATAAGCAATGCGACTACCAACTTTGCTGATCTCGTGTTATCCGGTGAGCTCATTGAGAATACTGTCAAGACTGGAAAAATCGATGATAGAGGTAGTTCGTCCCACAAAAAGCCCTACCATGGAAAGAATGATCATGAAGTAAACTCTTCGGGAGTTTATAATGCCAATTATTCTAAGCCTATCACAGTTGTGCAACCTAAGGCCGTGCCAAGTGCTCATGGTTCCTCAAGTCAGGTTTTTGGTCAAAAGAAGAATACTGAAAACATAGAGTTTACTCCGTTACCAGTTTCTTATGGAGAATTGTACAAACTGTTGTACGACATCCATATAGTGGCATTTTTTTATCGAGATCCAGTGCAACCTCCATTCCTAAAGTGGTATGATACAAATGAAAAATGTGATTATCATGCGGGGAAAGTTGGCCACACGATTGAAAACTGCTTTGGTTTTAAAAAGTTGGTGGAAAATTCATTAAGCTTGGGGTGGTAAGCTTTGATGACTCAGCAGGAAAGGCTACGAACAAAGACCATTTGCTGAAGCACGAAGATGCCAAATATGGATGTGTCGAAGGTTTTTTGAACTGGACCATGTCTATCCAACTTAAATATTGTCTTGACCATAGTAGGCCCCCTTGTAGTTTTTATCACTTTCAGAGTAATGCTTTTTGTAAACCAATCTCATTGACTTAAGTATGATAGTAGTGAGAATATTTTGGAAGGGATCAAAACTACGAGTTGTAATGCAAATATATTTTTTGTTCATATCTGAGTCTTGAACATCCAAAATACATAAATGACATCACCCTAAAGTTTCAAGAGCAGTTTTAGAAGATGGGATAGAACGAACAAAATGTTAGGGCATGCACCCAGATGAAAGATCCAAAGAAAGGTGATCGAACCCAAGAATAGGTTGGGGCACCGCTACATGCAAAAGGCCAAGATCCTGATAGGACCAGTGAAGAGTCAGGGGCATCCCATTGAGGACCAGAAAAATCATATCACATTCATGCATTTAGTTGTATTCATCTTGTATTAAATTATTTTTGCATACGTCATACATTTAGATTAAATGCATACGCCGAAGTCACCATGCATTTAAGATAGACACATGCATGTAGGCATGAAAAATATACATGCATTTTTGCTGAAAAATAGGTTCGAATGAGAGCCCGAACATTCTCAATATGGGGGCAACCACGACGACCAACCTTAGTCTTGGAGGAGGCCAAACACAAAAAAATGTTGAAACATTCAAAGGTACCAGTGACAAATTTTTTGAACAATTACTGACAAATGTTTTTTCCTTTGTAGGATTTGATTTCTCCGACAATGGTGTGGTGGACACCAACATTTTCCAGATTCTCACTCTTGCCAACAGAAATAACTCATTCCAGATCTTACCCTCTATCAATAGAGAAGCAGTCCAAACATTGTCTCGCTGTCAATGGCACAACAATTCATCATCTTGTAAATCATACCTCCGTCAGTGGTGGTACGCCAACTTAATGTAGATCATGCCTCCGTCGATGGTGTAGCAGATCAAATATCCAGATCTTGCCTTTATCGGTGTTGTTTCCGATCAAATTTTCCATCCAGATCCTATCTCTCCGTCGGTGGTGTAGTGGATCCCATATTTTGCTGGTCTAGTCTCTCCGTCAGTGGTGTAGAAGACTAAATCCTATCCAGGTCTTGTCTCTTCAACGCTGTTGTAGCTAGACCACACTTTTCCTTATACTTATAGCAAAGAAAAAAGTAAAAAAACAAAACAAAAACAAAATTCAAAAAAAGAAAAAAAAAGAAAAAAAAAGAAAAAAAAGAGAGAAGTAAGAAAAATTTTCAAGTTTTATATGATCATGTCCCTCCGTTGATAGTGTTGTTGTGTTCAAGTTGTTGTCATCTGAATCTTGCTTCTCCGTTGATGGTGCAGTAGGATCCAAATGCTGAAATTCGATCTTATCTCTCCGTTGATGGTGTGAATAGATCCAACTTGATTGACTTTCGGTTCTGCTTCTTTGTCGGTGTTGTAGCTGAACCAAATTTGCCAAATTCCGATCATGCCTCTTCGTCAGAGCGTAGCTTGATCGTGAAAGAACAACCTTCTGATCCTGTCTTTTTATCAGAGTTGTAGCTGAATCAAATCTTCAGACCTTGCCTCTTCGTTGGTGTTGTAGCCTGGTCAAACATAACTTTCGGTTCTGCCTCTTCGTCGGTGATATAGCCGAACCAAATTTGCCAAATTCCGATCATGCCTTTTTGTCAGAGTCGTAGCTTGATCACATAAAAAAACACTCCGGTCCTACCTCTTCATCAGAGTCGTAGCTGGATCAAATCTTCAGACCTTGCCTCTTTGTCGGTGTTGTAGCTTGGTCAAATTTAACTTTAGGTTATGCCTCTTCGTCGGTGTTGTAGCTGAACCAAATTCACTAACGTTCGGTCTTGCCTCTTCGTCAGTGTTGTAGCTAGACCAAATTCACTAACTTTTGATACTGCCTCTTCGTCAGGGTCGTAGCTGGATCAACATTACTAACCTTAGACCATGCCTCTTCATCGGTATTGTAGCTTGGTCGAAATTTACCAACTTTCAAGTTTTATCAATGTTGTAAAAAAAAGAGAGAAAGAAAAGGAAAAAATTCAAAATGAAAAAATTCAAAAAAGAAAAAGAGAAAAAAATTTAAAAAAGAAAAAGAGAAAAAAAGAAAAAAAGAAAAAAAATGAGAAAAAAATCAAATCAAAATGAGCTTTCAATCTTTTGTTCCTGCCTCTTCGTCAGAGTTGTAGCTGGATCAGACATCAGAACTTCCATCCATCGATCTTGCCTCTTCGTCAGTGTTGCGGCTGGGTCAAATTTTGTAGACCCCGCCTCTTCGTCGGTGTTGTAGCTGGGTCGAATCTTCTTTAGGTATTGTCGTCATCAATAACATAGTGAACCACACTCATTTTGCTTCCCCAACAGACAACCCCCTATTCTAAAGATTTTGCTTCCCAAGAGAGACAAGGTGGATCAACCAAGACAAGAGAGAAGACGTGCGCCAAAGAGAAAGAAGATCTACCGAAAAAAGAAGACACATGTCAAAAAGAGGAGAAGTTCAGCCAGGCCAGACAAAACGGGTCATTTTTAGTCTTTGCTCTATTGTTGTTACACAACAATGAGCAAAGAGGGGCAGCTGTAATAACCCGTGTTATCCGAGTTACCCAAACCCGAAACAAACCCTACAACCCTACCTGATAACAAACAAAAAAACCCTAGGATCTAAAATAAACCCTAAACTATACAGCCACCATCCTCATCCAACCACAGCCGCTGCATGCCTTTCTTCCGTCGCCGTCCAATGAGCCGCGCTGTTCATCCTCCGGCCACCATTCCAAGACCCTAAAACCGAACTCTAAAATCCATAATCTTCAAATTATCCCTAAATTTAAACTACCTAACCCAAAATTAAAATAAAAAAGAAGAAGCCTAACAACCAAATCTGTCAAGCCATACCTTCACCCATACCCATATCTCAGACCCATATCCCCTAAAATCCGGATTATTCCCATCATACCAGATCTGCAGCAATTAAAAATAGGGATTTGTTAGTTTGGAACCGATTATAAGAAACCAAAATGTAATGTAAAGGGGGTTTTCTTTTTTAGTTCGAAAAAAGAGAGAAATTGAGAGGGTTTTTAGATCTGAAAAATCAGAGAGTGGGGGATTTAGGTTGTAACAAAAAAAGAGGGTAAGTTCATTCTCAAATCTGTAGAAAGAGGGATATTTTCAGATTGAAAATTGTAAACAAAAATATTTTTAAATCAAAGATTTATTGGAAACCTATTTCATAGTTTGAAATCTTTTTTACTTTTAAAATCGGTTTTAAAAGGAAAATTTGAAAGAAAAGAGAAATTTGAGGCTTACTTGTTGCAGCCGTTCGTTACTCCGTCGCCGCGAGGCCACCGTGCCGGTGACTGGTCTGTCGGGAGCAGGATGTGTGGCCGCCGTCAGACTGGGTTGAGAAAAAGAGTGGGGAAGGGTCTGAATCTTTAGGTTTTTTTGTCTTTTATTTCATTCGAAATGAAAAATATAACCTATAATATCATTTTAACCAGCCAGCATCCAAAACGATGCTGTTTGGTGTCCAAGTTTTACTAAAATGGTCAAATTGTGCTTCTGGTCCTCTATCTCTTTCCCGCCTCTCGATTCTGCCTTTTTCTTTATGTTATTTACGTTTCAGCCCTCATGTTTTGCCTTCATTTCATTGTAGTCACTGCAGTTTAATGTTTCTTTTCCAACATGCTTTTTCTGCTAATTTATGTTTATTTTCTCATATTTTGCTTTTATTTTATTTTAGTCCAGTTTATTCAATATTTATGCCCATGCATCTTACGTTTAATTGCATTTTAGCCCATTTCATATAATTTCTTATCATGTAATTTATTTTGTTGCATCTTAGTCCCTAATCGTTGACTTCATGTTGTTTTATGATTTAATCATGCATTATTATTATTACATTATATTAATTAATATTTATGAATGTTTTAGAGTAATATTCTAGTTATGATTTTTTATGTATTAGATTAATATTTATGTATTTATGTTAGATTAGTATTTTATTATGTTAGTATTTATTTATATTTTTATCACATTGTATTTATTTATGTTGGTCATGTTTTAAGTTGCATTGCAGATATATTGTTGTCAATGCGGTGCCCTTTTATCCGAGCGTAAATCGGGCCAGTATCAGGCGTAGTGATGGTGGTTGGGCGTTTACTCTCGGATAACAGGGCTTTTAAAATTTACCCGCACTTATAAACGAATTTTAATTTAATCGTCACTTTAATCCGTAAAGTTTAATATTAATAAAGCAATAATTATTAAAGTACCAATTTTGGGCAGTGTGGGGGTGCTAATCCTTCCCCATCCGTAACCGACTCCCGAACCCTACATTTTTAAAATCTCTGGGTTTTTTTATGGTGCCCGACCTACCTTAGCGGCCGGTGGCGACTCTATTTTTAAAATAATACGGTTTTTTCTAAAACCCCAATGAAAGACATTTTTTAAAATACCCAAAAGACCCCAAACACCTTAAATCCTCATTTTTTTAGATCGCTATAATATAGCCTTCAACGTTTCATATTGGGTCAAAATATTCCCTCTTTGAATGAAAACTATTAGTCAACTGACGATAAACAACTTGAAATGACTTGGTAGAATGACACGTTAAAAATATTTTATATTTTATACAATTTTTAAAATTATTTTTTGACTAGTGTGTCATTATGTAAAGTCAACATATTTGCCTATATGACATTACTATCGAGGCGTGCACTGTCATGTAGGTTTGCCACGTCATTTCAAACCATTTAGCGTTGGTTGACTAACAGTTTTCATTCGCAGAAGGGTCATTTTGACCTAAAATAAAACGTTAAAGGTTAAATTGCTTTAAAAATAAAATAGAAACCAAAATGATAATTCATACAAACATTAGGGACATTTTTTGATATTATGCCTAGAAAAAAAAAGCATAATTATCACCACCGCAAATCAAACACAAGTTTTGACCGGAAACATTTTGTGTGTGGGGTTCAAGCGTTGATTTGGAAGTTCATGCTTCAATTCATTTATGTTTTTAGATATAAAGTGAATAATCTAATAACCCATTTTCAACACGCAGAATGGAAAATGCGTAAGATTCTTAATTTCCAAACAAAATTGAATCCAGAAATATCTTCTATCTTGTGCGAGTGAATTTACTCGTTTAGCCCCCGTTTTGAATTCAAGGTCACTCCTATTTTTCATCTTTCTCTCGACTAAAAAAATCGAAATTTTCGATTCGACACAACACAAAAAACTTAATTCAAATCGTAATTTTATAAAATCAACTCAAAAAAATTCAAATAAAGTTTAATTTTAAAATGAAACTTTGAATAACTTGAATAACTCAAATTTTTTTATTAATTAGTAGGTTAGTTTTCAAGTTCGAGTTGAGTCTCTCAACTCTGTTTGATATAGGTATCACATATGAAAAGATATGAAAATATATATATGTATATCATATATGGTTATAGAAAATTATTTAAATTAGAATCAATTAGTGCTATAATATTATAAATATTTACAATTAAATTTAAACCGAAACAATAACAAGTCGGCTCAACTAGAATTTCATAAACTCGATTGGACTAAAAAGTTCAAATAAAATTTAAATTATAAAACAGGACTCGTCAATTCAACTAACTCGAAATTTTTTAACTCAACTTGATCGAATGTTAACCTCTAATCTCCTCTAATAGATTGCCTTGGTTAGCTTCCCTGACGGTTTTTACATTCATACCAACTTTTAAAATATTAAAGATTTGTCTCATGGATAGAGGGGAAAGAAAAAGGATTTGAGGGAAAAAATATAAAAGAGAAAAGATAATATTTTTTCTTTTTATTCCTGTGTTTGGTAAGGATGATGCAAAATTAAAAGAAAATATAATTTTTTATTCATTGTTTGGTATAAGTAAAAAAAGAAATATGAGTTATTTTTCTTTTTATTATTGTGTTTGGTAAGGATAATGAAAAATTAAAAGAAAGTTATATTCATTGTTTGGTATAGCTAAAAAAATATGTTTTGAAACGTACATATTTTAACAATTGTTGATGTGAATTTATATTAGAATAATGTCGTTTTGTTGGAGGTTATAATTTTAACGCAAACAATATATAATAAACTATAGTTGAGATACTTTGAGATTTTGTTAACTTTAGGCCACGGCTCCTCACTTTAATTGTCTTATCATAAGCCGGGCTCTACCACGTAGATTTTGTTGTCTTTGCTTTTGTTCTCAGCCGTCGGCTTCGATGATTTTTTCTTGTTTCTCTACTTTAGATTTTTTCCCCCAAGCTTTCACAAGTGACTTGAAGCTTAGCGAACCCGTTAAGTGGTCCCAGTGATAAAAGATAATATGTTTTATCCAGGTGACCCAGGTTCGAGCACCATATGTGCATGGTGTGTGTGCGTCATTAAAAGGGCTAAAAAACTGAACATATACTACCATGTAAGGACTTCCTCCCCGTCAAGGATAAGAGTGGATGTTGAGGTAAGACCGAGTTGGGCGTCGGTGCTTATCGTTGTTTCAAGAGGACACTGACCCAGTTGAGAAAGTTAAAGGTTCATCAGTGAAGTTCTAACTTGAATGAGGTTTCTTTTGTATGACTGTTCCGCTCAAGAGAGAGTCAGTCTTGTTCTCTAGTAAGAAGTGGTTCGTTGAGGTGATGTTTAAATCGTTGATAGCTTGTTAAGTGACAGTGGAACTGTTACTTGTTTCTTAAGGTGGATGACTCGTTTAATCGATTGTGAAGCACCCTTGTGTTTTTCGGGATTAGTTTGAGAATGGGATGGTTATGGTTAAGTGTTAGAGGCTAGTAGTTTCAAAATGAATTTTGAAATGAGGATTTCTCTCGTTAGAGCATGTCGTGGTAACGTTTGATGTTTACAGTAATGTTTGAGGTGTTTTGGCGATAATAAGGTGTGGGCCACCATATTGTCTCTTGAATATAAGTTTGATGCTTTGCATGACACACGCGAATGTATAAGGAATATGGGAACATGAGCATTGGCAAAATAATTACCTTAATGACCTTGTGTGTGTGAGAGAGAGGTGGGTTACCGTGTAATCAGTTAAGGAAGCAAGGGTTTGAGACTTTGTAAATGCTTTTGTTGGATCACAGTTTCCTTGAGGCAAGCTGAGGAACATTGGTAGAGATCCGAGCTGCGTGAGACCATTTTGTTGTGATAGTAGTGCTGACTCGATTAAATTCGAGTAATGTTTTGAGATCTTTGAGGATGTTTTGTTGTTTCATCAAGGCTGCATTTTATGTTAGAAGTGGGAATATTGTGTTCACCTCAATAGCGTGAGATTTTGGGTGCTCGATCTTTAAGGAATTTGAGAATTTGACAACTACGTGAGTCAAAGTAATTGAGAATGGTTGATCGTGTGATCAATCACCACCTAAGTAAAGTGATCTTGATAAGTGATAGGTTGTACAAAGTTAGTTCGGGTTATAGTATCATGCTCCTCATGTGGGGCGATCAAGGATCACAAGTGATGGTCGTGTAAAGAAGTACCGATGCTAGCTTAGTGTGGTATTGGCACACGATTCATCTGGTGATAGTACTAAAGAGTCTATACCGATACACGTTTATTTTGTTAGTTAAGTTTCGAGTTAAGGATTGATTTGCCTTTGAAACCGCGAGAAGAAACATCTGATTATTTTTCAATAGGTACAGTGTTAAGATTATATATAAGTTCGATGGCTTTTGATGACTTTGAGATATTTTAAGTGTGCTTTAAAGATCCATGTATCAGTGTATAAGGTTCTCCAATGTCGTAGAATGGTAAGTACACGATGAATTTTGATAGTGACAATTTGTACCAAGATTTCATCAAGTGTTTTGAGAGACAGTGTGGAGTTGTGCGTTTGAGATTGTTATAAGTGTTTGATTTGCAACCAATTGAGAGTCAAACATTAAATTCTTCAGAGATGTTGTGATGCTTCGATGTTCTTCTGTAGAAATTAAATGGATGACCGTGAGTCTTGTAAGGGATTGTGAGTGCATAATTTCGATGGGATTTCTTTAAGTAATGATATAGTCCTTGGTATGTACCGTTTGATATTTTCGACAAAGGTGAGAGCCAGATAGAAAGTCGACTTAGTTTGTTTGTGGGTTGGGTTGTACGATACTACGACATGTACATGTTACTGTTGATATGAGATTTGAGGTTTGTGATGGAACCTTATCTTTTGGTGGGATTCCATGCCATGACAGATCCTTGTGAGGAACAAATGATATGATTTCTAGTCACGTTATAGTTTGGAGTGCTAGTCTCTTGCGTGGACTGAGTTTTTGGGAGCTGTTTTAGTTGTCAACATGAGTTATCATAACAAAGTAATAGGTCGTTCGTTTTTAGAAGTCTTGCACCAGGCAAGCAATAATTTTGATAAGGTATGTCATCAGAGTTAGAGTCTCCTTCAGGGAGTCACCACGAGAAGAATTGTTTCGTTTTGGATGCAACGGTTGTTTAACATCTTATTCTTTTTAGATCGTACATTGTTGTTGAAGGATTTTTTCATGCAACAATCTTTTGGGTTCTACAGTGTAAGTTAAGTTTATGTGATAACGTATCAATGTAACAGATTTGTCGGGGTGCAGTTAGGTTTTGCTTGTCGTCTTTGATGTACCGAGCGAAGATAGATTCCATTTGTGAGAAAAAAATCAGTTGAGATTATGTTGTATCGTTAGAAGACATGAGTCATAATTGACAAGTGTTGTGAGAGATCAGAGTAGTGCAGCGAGATATGGTTGAGAACGTTGGAGAGTTATAAATGTTTTAGCCTCTTCTCTGGTTTACCGAAATAAATTTCGAGGAAAAAAATTCTTTTAAGGTGGGGAGAGTTGTAACGACCCAAATTTTTGGGTTAATGAATTAGATCACCCTTGACATGAGATTCGAGGTTTTTGATGGAACTTTATCCTTTGATGGGATCTCATGCCATGATAGATCCTAGTGAGGAACATCCGAGTCGGGGGTGTTACAGGTTCACCCATCGTGGGACAAGCGGAGAGCCACAGTAGACGGTGGTTGACTGTAGAATTGGGCGGTTCACCCTTATTTGGATTGGGGCCAAGAGCCTTAAATAGTGTAGAATTGGTGGTTGGAGCCATACGAGAGATGAGAGAAATTGGGTGGTCGATGTAGAATGTGCGTTGTATAATCGTCCCGTTTGTCTTCGATCTTAGGGGTATTTATATTCCCTTGGTACTGTAGGTGGAGTGATGTTTGATGAGACTATACCAGGCCTAGTAATGACTATTGATGGGCTGACAGAAGGTAGCTCAGCTGTCAGACTACAAGCTCAGTTGAAATTGATGTTGTCTTATCTCAACGTGGTCTCCGAAATCGACGAGTCTGGAGGCATGGGAGTGTACGGGGAGAGGTGTTTCGAGCTCCGTGATATGGTGCAAGGACGAAGGCAAGATCGATTTTCTAGAGGTGTTTGACGAAGGTACAAAAATTTCGATTTATGGTGGAGATGAAGTTGGGTTTGGGGTTGTAAGCCTTTAATGATACAGTAAAGGTCGATGTAAAGAATGTGGTCAACGTGGAAAGGCGGCAGCTGAGCAAACGAGTGGTGATAACGCTGGGCAAGATAGGAATTTAAAGTGTATAATATATAAATTAGGGTTACATGAAAATGAAAATATTCTTTTCATATTAAGTCAGTGTCGATAATTAATTGGTCCGTTATTTTAAAAAAATATTTATTAAAAAAAAACTAAACCTCAAGGGTAAAATTGAAAAACCAATAGAATATCAAGGACTAATCTTGTTATTAACCCTTGATTAAATGGAGTATTTTAAAAAATAAAACAAGGGTAAAGTTCACAAATGGTTATTGAACTTTAGTAAATTATTTAATTCGGTAACCAAACTTCCAATTGAGTCAAACTGGGAATTAAACTTTCAGCTTTGCTTCAAATTGGTGTCTGAGGGTGACGTGATGGTTAAAAAAATTTATATAATAATACATTTAGTCCTCTAAATTTTTACATTCAAATAATTTAGTTATAATTCGAAAAAAAAAATTAATAACCCCCGGATATTGTTTGAAACCCACCAGAAGCTGACCGAGAAGCTTGACAACCTGTCAGCTTCTTGTCGACCCGAAATACCGCCTCTCATTCTTAGCTCATCACCGCCATGCCAAAATCATTCATTACCCACACTTGCTCTAGCTAAAGCCACGCTTGCACTGAGCAAAAGCATAGCCAAAGAAACAGCTGCATTAGTGGCCATTGTTGTTAGTTTCCTCTATTTGCCGGAAATACGAACAGATTTTGTGTTTCCGCGCGCGCACGCATATAGAGCGAAGATGTAGAGATATTGGAAAGTATAACCAAATTGAATGAATGTGTAAATAATGAGGATTAAATTTAATAATATTTTTGAATGATGACTAAATTATTTGAATGTACAAAATTTGATGACTAAATGTGTTATTCTACAAATTTTGTTAACAGTCGTGTTACCCTTTTAACTGCCGTTAACGGCTCAGTGATCAATTTGAAGCAAAACTAAAAGTTTAATGCTCATTTTTACGCAATTGGAAGTTTGATTACCAAATTGAACAATTTACTAAAGTTCAATGAACATTTATGAATTTTACCTATAAAATAAAAGCAACATGTCAATTTTTGATTGGTTTAAGGGGTCCATGTCAGATTCCGTCGTGAAAATGGGTAAACTTATGAACGACGAATAAATTTACGTATTAAATTGAGAATGAAAAGCTAAAGGCATAAAGACAAAAAAATGCCCCTAACGTTTAAATGAATAGTCATTTTGGCCCTTATTCTTTTTAACCAATTTAACCCCTAACGTTTTATTTTGGGTCAAAATGGCCTCAGTGCCGATGAAAACTATTAGTCAACTGACGATAAACAACTTGAAATGACTTGACAAAATGACACGGCAGAAGAAAAAATATTTTATATTTCGTACAATTTTATAGAAATATTTTTTTGACTAATGTATCATTATGTAAAGTCAGCATATTTGTCTATATGATACTGCTATCGCGACGTGCACTGTCATCTAGGTTTGTCACGTTATTTCAAGCTGTTTATCGTAAGTTGACTGACAGTTTCATCCGCAGAGGGGACATTTTGACCCAAAATGAAACGCTAGGGGTTAAATTGGTTCAAAAAAAGAATAAGAGCCAAAATGACTATTCAGTCAAACGTTAGGGGCATTTTTTAGTATTATGCCAAAACTAAATGTATGACATTGAAGAATAGGTATAGTTCATGTACCAAGGAGTATTTAATCCTATATTTCATGTATTCCCTATATTATATTTATATATTATTTTATTTTAAACACTATGTTAAGGACTATATATATATATATATATATAAAGTGGTACTGCATTATTCTATGGCATGGTGTCCTCCCCCAAAAGGAAGCCTTAAGTTCAACGTCGATGGCGCCACGAAATTGGATGGAAGTGCTGGAGGGATAGGAAGGATTTTGCGTGACAGCTTAGGTAAGTCCCTAATGACCTTCTCGGACGCAATCGGATCTGGTTCACCGGTGCCGGTTGAGATCCTTGCAATCGATCATGCGGTGAAGGTTTTTCAAAGTTCAGAATGGTTCGGTCATTTTATTTTAATTGTGGAGAGTGATTGTGCAAATGTGGTGGGATGGATATTAAACCCTTCTAAATTTCCCCTTGGTTGCTTAAAGATGATTCAGGAGGTTGCGATAGTAATTATTAGAATATTTTGGTGAAACTCATTCCCAGGGTTTGCAATGTCGAGGCTGATAAATTAGCATCTTGCTGGATTGGGGGAAATGATACTGTGCGACAGATCGGGTTTCCCATTCTCATTCTGGGGGATGGATGGTTCGATTCAATGCAAGCTCCAATATGTGGAGATAAAGGCTTTGGGTGTTAGTTCTTGTTTGGAATTAGGGTGATGCTGTTAAGTGCCAACTTTAGAATTGATTATCTGTTTGAGGGTAATGTCTGGTACATGTCTTAGATGAATAATTGTAAGACTCGAGTTTTCTGGGATATTAATAAACGTTTTGGACACTCTTTTCTTCTTTCCACAATTTATTTCTTATATTCAGAAGTGGATTGGCAAAATCAAAAAAAAAAAGTTTTTACGAGGGTTTTTTTTACCTAATAGTAGTATGAATATGACTATAATACATAACTTTTACTTTATAGTAGTATTTTGTATTAGGTGACAATTAATCACGTCACAAAATTATATAAGATTTCATTATTAATAATTAGTTTCGTCACAATAATTTAATAACTTCAATGTATAGATAACGAAAGATACATCGTTATATTATTATTTGGTCGGTTGGTCAAATTGTTTATCTTTGTTCCTTTATTTTCTTTCAGGTCATGGGTTCTAGACCCACTAAGAGAACTCTCATTCCTTCTCTTAGAGTCTCCTTTTCCTCTTTTCTAGGTAAAATTATTATTAAATTTAGAATTTATCAACAAAAAAATACATCGTTACATTATTATTTTTGTTTATAACAACTTGTTTCTTCACAAACGGCAAGGTGATAAATGAGAAATTTGATATTATTACATTTATATTTGGGTTTTAAGTTTTGATTTTAGACTTTTAAGTTATCTAAAATTATTTTTTTATCTTTTATTTAAAATAAAAATTACAAAACGACTAAATGTTTAACAAATTACATTGAAGTCTTAAAATTGTACAATTTTTACAATTTGATCTCTTCCCTGTCAAATTCTCCATGATAAGATCTAGAGAACGCGATGACAAAATTTCTTGGTCCCTAGGAAACATCAAGCAAAATATATATATATATATATATATATATATTATATTTTAATATTACTATTTGAATTAATGTTGAATGCTACAATATAGTGCAGAAACAACATAAAAACAACCCATACTTATAAACATCACACAACTCACATGTTTATTTATGAATTACTTAGCAATTTGCACTTAAACCGAACATTGTAGCTTGAAACCATCAGGTTTTTAGCTATTCTTTTCGTCTCACTTTTTTGTCACATATTGATATTTTACGGAATTTTAGAAGAAGAAAAATTGTGTAGTGTAAAATAATTTAAAAGATAAATTTGTCCAGAGAAAATATTTTTTTTTGTTTGGAAACTAAAAATAGAATAAAAAATAAATTTGCCATAAAAAAGTTGTTGAGTATTTCAAAGTAACAATTTGAATGAGACAATTTTAAAACAAAAAAATAATAATTTTATTGAAACAGAGAGAATATATTTTTGAGCTATAGTTTTTTGTCTTAGAAGGTCTGAGCAAACACCAATCTTTAACAAAAATATGTTTTTCTAGATGTAAAATACAGCAGCAGCTTGCTGTTTTTAAGTTAAAACAACTACTATTATTTTGCATCGAAAATAAACACTACTACATCACCTGCCTTAAACTATTATTGCTTGTTATACCTAGTATCTCGGCATCTGAAAATGATCTCATTGTCTCCGCATTCGGTAACTTCAAAACATTTATATATAATTTTTAAATTTTTACGAGGTGTGACTGCCCAAGGGCAAAACATAAGCATGACCAGTGGGGACCATGCCTTCTCTAAAATTTAAAAATTGTTAAATAGGCTTTAATTTTTAATTGTTTTTTATTTGACCTCATCAAAATTTTTAAAAGTTCATATTAAACTTCATAATTTTAAACATTTTTAATTAAATATCTTCTCACAATTTTTATAAAATTATTAAAAATTTTAGTTAAACTCTCAAAATTTTTAAAAATTTTAATTTAAGCCTTCAATTTTTTTTTTTAAAAAATTAAGTTGACTCCTGTAGTTGTAGGTATGACTGCTTTTAGTTTGTTATAGCATATTTTTTAACAGTCAAAACCAAAACATTTTATCAACTGCGGTGAAAAATAGCTTTTGATCTTGAAACAATCTAGTCCCTTTTTAATGTAATTTACTATTATTTTGAGCCCTTTATTTTATTTTCTCTCAATAGTCATAATTTACATGTTATTTTGGAGTGTTAATCCTTTAAATTTCACGTTTTTGTAATTTAGTCCTAACATGTTAATTAGTTTAATTACTTTTGACATTTTTTATTTCAGCATTTTCATTCATTTATTATTATCATTTTTATGATCGTTAACATTTTCTTTTTGTTTTGTTTGTTTCAAGACATTCATTTTCATTGAAAAACTTTTGTTTTTCTATTTCAAAAATCAAGACAATATGTGTTTTTAAACGATGTATCAATTTTTTCAATGTTTTGAGGTGCTTTAATCTTCCCACACATAGCAAATCTCTATTGTTTATTACAACGAATGAAAATGTTTTTATAGCAACGAACCTTTGTTTTGCTGGTGACCTTTTGGTCTTTACAAAAGGAACTTTTGACTCTGTTGTGGGGATTTGGGAGGCTTCTGTCACTATCCACGGTTTCTATGATTTGGCAAGAGCTTCCAAGTAAAAAGGACAAGGTCCCTTGGGAGTGATTGGTGTGACATCCGGGGCATATCCCTAGGAGCGGTTGTTCTAGTAGGATGAGACACTATATCTCTTAAGCAAGGTCAGAGGTTCGAATCTTGACGTTGTGGATAAAGAAAATTAAGTTCAAAACATCGCCCATATAATGAGTTTCTGCAAAATTCGATCTGAACTAGTCAACCTGTGGGTCAAAACCAGTGGCTAAATAAAAAAATATTTTTTATAGCGTTGAATTCAAATGCTACTTGTTTCCTTGTACGATACTTTTAAGGACTTGCGATTGTTTTTCTATCCATTTCTGAATCCTCTAAACCCGTTGAAATCCACTGTTCCATTGTTATTATAATAAAAAAAGAATGCTGTTTGCTTGTGGGAGGGTCCCGAGCTGGGTGGATTAAGGTAAATTCTGATGGTGCAAGGTGTCATGCGAAAGGCTAAGGGTCTTGTGGTGGTGAGTGTTGCGACCATCATGGTAATTGGAAAGGAGGATTTTTCAAGTTTATCGGGATATGTTATGTGATTGAAGCTGAGTTGCGGGGAGCTTATATTGGATTAGTTGTTTCATGGGAGCTTGGTTATCGCCGTGTGATTGTGGAGGTTGATAATGTGATGCCTTTCGTATTGGGTTTTATAGGAAATTAACTGATCTAATCAGGCATATAAACGCAGCGGAAAAAAAATCTTATGAAGAATTTCCAGGATCTCATGCTATCATATTAATGTACGAAGAGGAAATCAAACATTACTTTGATATTTGATTCAGGAATCCGGTTGAGTTGAGACGCTGCCTTTCTGAAAGACGACCGCCCTCTACAAGTATCCACACACGAATGGACGACGAACGATTGTTGGAATGCTAGTTCCAATCAAGATTTCGAAAATCTTGTTTTTGAAGTTTGGTGGCTATTTCGAAAATCATATATATATATATATATATATATGACTTGATTAGGGTTAGATTGAGTTCACTTATTATAATTTAATTTAAACTCTTTTAAATAAATTATAAAATAAATTCCTTTATCTGATAAGAAATTCAAGTTCAACCAAAATCTAGATGATGTGATTTATTTAATAATATTATTTATTTAAAATAAATAAATAATATATTAAAACCATATTCCTTATCCAATAAGGAATTTAAATCCAATCAAATCTAGATAATGAGATTATTTAATATTATTTATTTAGTATTATTTTTTGAAAAAATAATAAAATTGTCGCGACCATTTTTAAAATCGGGACGGGTAAAAAATAGCCCGACGATCGATCTTTTGGAAAATTAGGGTTTTCTGTCCATTTTAATTAAATCTTGAAAATTTAGGGTTTTCATATTAAATTAAAATTTCCTTTATTTATCCTTGAAAAACACTTTGGAGTCGCCACCGATCACTTCGAGGTAGACCGGACACCGGAAAAACAAACCAGAGATTCTGTCTAAAAAAATTGGGTTCGAAAGTCAGTTACGTGTAGGGAAGGGTTAGCACCCGTACAAACGCCCGTTATCGGTACCTTTAATTTTACGTGGCATTTTGAATAATAATTTGAATTTAATTTATCCTATAATTATTAATTGAACCTAAATTCCGAATGCAGATATCCTTTTATAAGGAAATTCATTTTGTTCAAATACGAGATTAAAAACACCCCGTCAGGTGGCACCCCTATTCGTATTTAAAAATGAATTTCCTACATAAAAGGTTTTTAATGAATGTCCATTTATTGTCTTGTTAATTTTAAGTATTAATCCTAAAAAGGCTCTAATCAAATTTGTTATTTTAAACTATGAATATTATTTAATTTATCGGCTTTTATGAGAAAATGCCAATTGCTTGAACACCTCCCATATATGTAAAAACCCTTAAATTAATCATATTCCTAATTAATTAATTCTTCTAATTAATTAAAGTTTTAGCCCTAATTAAAGCTCTAACATTTATTATTCAATTATAGGTGAAAATGTATATCGAATATACACCTTTATGACCAAGGTTGAGATAACACCCAATTGTAAACAATGGAACACCATCCAAATTTGAGCATCAAAGATTCTATTCGATATAAATTTAATTAACTACAATGTATTAATTATTAATGTCAAATAAAGAACTAATTTGATATCCAATTATAAGTATAAATATATTCATTAAAATCCATGTTGAGATAACACTCCATTGTAAACAATGGTACACCATCCAAATTAGGATTTTAAAGTTTATATATAATATACTTTTAATTACTACAATTATCTATCATATATTAATTATTAAAATCCTAATTAGAGAATCTAGGTTAAAGGCTCTAATATTTAATTAATATTATGTGATTAGGTTATCTAACAAACAATCCTACATGCTTTATTTAAAACATGCATCACATATAAAAATTAATTTACATTTAATAAAACAATTAAATAAATAATTAAAATAAAATAAATTGAACACTAAATTGATTTTTATTAATATGGGACCTAATTGAAACTATTACAAAACTTAAATGCCCAATGACAAAGCCTAGAGTGACCAAATTGAACCATTCGAATTTAAGGGGTACAATTAAGGGGAATTTGGGACTAAATTGAGAAAATTACAAAAGTTCAAGGCTCGGTCTAAGAGGGAATGGTGACTAAATTGGGAGAATTACAAAATTCGAGATCAATTTTAAGGGAATTAGGGGTCAAATTTATTACAAAACAAATTTGGATGCCCAAAATACAAAAACGGACCCGAGATCTGACCCGTACAAAAATGCGTGGATCCCGGGTCTAACCCATTCCCAAAACGCGGCGTTTTATCATGGGTTTATAAACCCTTTTTTCCTTCAAAAATTTCCCCTTCTTTTCATTCTATCTAATTTCCCTCTCTCTACCCGTTCACTCTATCTCAAAACTCTCTGCCACAAACAGATCCAAACCCAGAAATTTACCTGGGAATGGATCAAAACACCTTGTTTTTGCTTGGTGTTCTTCATGGTTCGTTAAGAACTTGAAGAACACCAAATATTCCGGCCACAAACTACCGCAAACGCCGCCCGTTGATCCTTAACCACCACTCTCCGGTGACCCACAACCGTTCACCGGCGTCCACTCCCGAAATTCGACCACCGCTATCCTCTGCCCGACTGCAGTGAGGCGACTTCCAACCGTCGTCCGAAACCCTAAAATTTCCCCAAATTTGATTTTTGAACCTAAAAAAACTTAAATCTAACCCTAATCCGATAGGATTCCCAACTTCACCCAACCTAAATCCTAATCTACCCGTCCCTTATCCCTCATTTTCAACTCTGTCGGAACTCTAAAATAAACTCCTGCCACTATGAATAATTATGATCTTCTCTTTATTTTCATTTTCGGCTTTTGTATATCACTAACTTTGTTCTTATTTTTTACAGGAAAAAAATAGATCGGAGTAGGGTTTACCTTCCGACGGTGGCTCTATAATTTCAGTGTCTCTTCGGCTGACGGTGTGCCTTACCGGTGACAACACAACTTCACGGCGATGGTGTAGCTTCCCCCGACGATTCGGTTATTGAGAGAGGTAATTTCTCTCTCCTCATGATTACTTTATTTATTATTTATTAGTTTATTATTATTATTATTACTAATGAGTATTAATTATTAACATTCTCTTTTATCTATTTATAGGTGGGTGGATGGTGACATCAGCAAAACCAGGATTCAAGTGAAACTGGTCTGAGCCAATGGGTGTCTGCCACTTGTCATGTTTTAGGCGGGAAAATGGGATTAGTTGGGTTTTGTGTTTGTTTGGGCTGTAATTTGTGTTTCTTTTACCGAAAATGAGAGGGATTATGCATTTAACTTGGGCCTTCAGTTTTTGTAAAGTGGGCTTTAAGATTTTTACTATGTAATTGGACATTTATTGTATATTTGAACACTTATTTATTTATTATTTATTTATTATTTACTTATTATTTCGGCCTTATTTTCGTATATTCGAACGCCCCCTAACAAAATACGGGTATGACAACTGCCCCTCTTGCTCATTGCTGTGGAACAGGAAGTGGGCAAAGACTGAAAAGACACAGATTTTGTCCAAATTCGTTGGCCATCTTCTAAACTACCAAAGCTTGAAGTTGTTCTTCTCATTACGAAATTCTTCAAACTTCTGCCAAACTGTGGAATTTGAAGCTGTTCTTCTTATTATGAAATTCTTCATCCCTCTGTCGAACTATAAAATCTGAACCTTTTCTTCTTATTACGAAATTCTTCATCTTTTAAAGTACGACATCATTCCTTGAAATTCTTCACCTTCTGAGGTTTGAAGCTATTCTTCTTATTATGAAATTCTCCATTCCTCCAAAGGGCGAACTCTTCTCATTAGGAGCTCTTCTTTCTTCATCAGGCGAGTTCTTCTCATTAGAAACTCTGTGGCAAATTCTTCTCATTAGGAATTATGGAGCGAACTCTTCTCATTAGGAGTTCTTCATTCTTTGCTGGGCAAATTCTTCTCATTAGGAATTCCGGAGCGAACTCTTCTCATTAGGAGTTCTTCATTCTTTGTTGGGTGAATTCTTCTCATTAGAAATTCTGGAGCGAACTCTTCTCATTAGGAGTTATTCATTCTTTGCTGGGCGAATTCTTCTCCTTAGGAATTCTGGAGCGAACTCTTCTCATTAAGAGCTCTATTATTTGCTGATCCACCTCTCTGTAAAGGCATGAACAAGTGAGCTCTTCTCATTAGGAACTATTCAACCTTTCTTGGCGAGTTCTTCTTATTATGAACTCTGAACTCTTTGCTGGTTGAGCTCTTCTCACTGAGAACTCTGGATTCTAGAAATGCTAATTATCCTCTCATCTGAGGAACAATTAATCCTATAAGAAGAAACATCATCAATTAATTCAAACTCAATTTGAAGTATGATGAAATATTTTCAATTTCTCGCTTGAAGCACTAAGTTCTTTAATGCCATTGCTTTTCTGTCTAAGGTATCTTGATCTTTCTATCTGAAGCTCATATGGGATCTCATCTCATGTTTCTCTTTCTCTATTGATCAATTTCTTCTGTATCTGCAAAAGTCAAATTTATCATTAATCTTCCAACATTGATTGTAAAAATGTACAATTTTGGTATATCATTAAGAAACTTCAAATGCTTCAACAAGAGACACTGAAACTACGAATCTTTCTCATCCTAAAGTTGATCTGCCTTGTTTTTCAATCTGACAACTTGAACTAATTTTCTTTTTCTTCTTATTTTTTCTCTTTCTTTTTCTTTCTTTTTCTTTTTTCTTATTTTTTCTCTCTTTTTTTTTGAAAAGTCATCTCGAAAGCTTGATATCTTCCGATAATACCCCCCACTATCTTATTTTGACAACTCCTGGAAAAAAAGTTTCTCATCGTTTTCATAGGTGTCAACCCAAACGACTTAACATCATGCCTGCAGTAAACAGAGTTTTGCTGAAAACCATTTCTTTCAACAAAGCAATCTTGCTAAAACCTGCCTCCACGAACAAAATATTTGTTGAAATCTGCTTTCATAAACAAAATGTCTTGCTGAAATCCACTTCTGTCGGTGAAATACTTGTTGAAATCTTCTTCTACAAATGTAGCCTCCTGCTGAAATCTGCTTTTACAAACAACATGTCTTACTAAAATCTGCCTCTGTAAGCGGAATATTTATTGGAATTTGTCTTTACAGCCCAAATATCTCTAGATCCACCTCTACAAATGGAATATTTTAGAGAAATCCACCTTTGCAAATAGAATATTTTAAGGAAATTTGCTTTTGTAAACATAATGTCTTGAGATCCGCCTCTGCCAACAGATTATCTTGATATCTGCTTCTGTAAACAGAATATTTTAGAAGGATTCGCTTCTGTACACGGAATGTCCTTGCTAATTTGCATCTGCAAATAGAATATTTTAGGAAAATTCCCTTCTACAAACAAAATATTTTAAGGCAATCCACCATTATAAATGACATGTCTTGAAATCTGCCTCTACCAACGGACCATCTTAAGATCCGCTTCTGCTAACGGAATATTTTAGAGAAGTTTGCCTTTGTGAACAAAACATCTTAATATCCACCTCTGCAACCGGAACATCTTAGAGAACTCTGCCTCTGTAAACAGAATACTTTAGGAAAATCCGCCTGTGTAAGCAGAATATCTTGAGATCCACCTCTGCCAACGGGTTATCTTGAGAAATTCGCCTCTGTAAATGAAATATTTTGAGATCTACCTCTGCTAACGGAATATTTTAAAGAAATTTGTCTCTGCAAATGGAATATCTTTGCTAATCTGCACCTGCAAATAGAAAAATCATGAATTAATATATCTGTTTTCTCACAAACATGATTGAAATCCGTGTTAGATCCATTTCTCTAATATCTATGCTCGCTCTTTGTCAAATTTTCTCCTCCGAGATTTCTGTTCATTCCTTGTTGGATCTTCTTTTTTGAGATCTCTATTCACTCCTAACTGGATCTTTTTCCCCAAGATCTTTGCTCGTTCTTGCTTGGATCTACCTTTTCAAGATCTTTATTTTTTTTTAACTGGATTTTTCCTAAAATCTCTGCTTATTCTTGCTTGGATCTACCTTTTCAAAACTCGAAGCTATAAATTGATCTTCGCCTTTCCTTGATTAAATCTGTGAATTCCTGCCAAAATATACAAAAATGCTTTGAATGTATGAATTAGCATGCTCCTTCTTATGGATGCATAACTATATGATGCATGAATATTGTCACGTGAGGACTACTTAGGAAAACTTTCATCTGCTGGGGAGATCCAAATTTCTTCACTCTATCTTTCATTTAAACATCTTCAACCAGCAACGCAACTCATCTCACACTCGGGTTCAATCTTCAGGATCTCTGCATATTTTCCTCTAAAACACCTTTTCAGGTTTTCACTTTAGATTTTTCTTTTTCTTCTCAAGGCGCCCTTTTAGGTTTTCACCTCAATTTTTCTTTTTTTTTTCTTTTTTTTACAACAATGTTTTTTCTTTTATTTGTTCTGATGGAACTTTCTTTGCCTTCATGGATTAAGCACATATGCCTTTTTGCTGCATCTTACCACGTATTTCTCACAATTTGAATACCGAGGATCATTTTCCTTAGAAACCGCTCTTGCTATATCTTCATTCAACTTCTTTGACAAAATTCTGCCTCATAGCTCTAACAGAGATCATGATTCACTGTTGTTCTAGCTTGTAAACTTTATTTACCAGTATGTGATGTTCTGTAAGGTCATTTTTTGCAACATTGCCCCACTCCGACTTCACATTGACTACCATATTTGCCCACATTCGCTTTGCTTCCTTAATTTTGATTAACAAAAACCCCAAGGGATTGATCTGACTTCATCTTTTTGCTTCCTTAATTTTGATTAACAAAAACCCCAACGGATTGATCTGACTGCATCTTTGCTCCCAAAAGATGGCTCATGCTCTCTCTTTTGCCCCAAAATTACCTGTTTCATTTTCTTGCAGCTTTGTTTGAATGTTACTGACACCCAAAGTTGCATCTTTTCCTCGCCATACTTTCTATCATTAAACAAGTATCGAGGCCACCTCCTATTCTGCCTGCACTTAAAGGATTAGTACATCATAATAATACCCACAAAATCTTTTACTTTTCCTGTATCTAATCAATTTATCTGCAAGATGCTTGTTGAAAAGATAAGTGAAAGGCTCAAAATATTATTTTACTAGATTTGAGAAATCGAAATAATTTGATAAGTCATGGCAAACATACAAAATCAAGATTAGGCCCCCTAAATATCAAGTGCAACAGAGCCTTCGTATCAAACTGCAAAGATCAACTCCAATGTGACCTCTTCGAAATTATTATACTTCTGAAAGAAACATTTCCCGTATACCTAATTCTATCCCATTTAAGGTGGCACTCTTTACCTCACTAACTCACCATGCCCCAATCCTTCCCTCTTTTCTGATCTCAATCAAGCATTAGAAGTCTGTAAGTCCTTGAAGAAAGGTTAACCGTAATAAGCGGGATGTATTCTGAAGACAAATTCATCTTGCTCCAATGCCCATATATGGTCAAAATGGTCTTTTGAGGCTTGTAATGTAGGCTATGGTTCACGGCTGCCAAATAAAGGATATATAGGCTCAAATAAATGCGTAAGGGTGATGAAACCAAGGATCATTTCCTTCAAGTGGAATATCATTTTGCACTCTTTAATCTGAATATGTGGGGATGAAACACTCTTTTTCTTTTCTTCTTTTTTTTTTGTGTATCACTCTAGACTGCCCATTTTTTGAGTTTTCACCCTAGAGTTTATTTTCTTCCCTTGAAATCAATCTTTGATTGCTCATTTAGATAGAGACTTGTTTGAGTAAAAAATCTCACATGCATATTACTTTTTTTTCAGCCTTAGTGCTTTCTTCAGTTGCTTCAGCTTGATTCAGCTGACTTTTTGAACACAAACATTCCACTATTTTCTTTTTCTTTTTTGACTTCATTTTCTTTTTTTGACTTGATTCAGAATACTCTTCTTCATTCATCCTGCCTTTTCTGGCTTTCGTGCTTGATATATTCACTTTTGTTTCATTTCCCCTAATTCACAAGGCATTGCTAACTTAGCGTGATCAAAATCGAACATGTTCCTTGCAAACAAACTTTCATCCTCTTTGCCCCCGGTGTAGGGGTGATCCTTGGTTTGGGTTAAATCGAAAGAAAATCCTCAGGCTTAAAGGGGATAGAAAATGATATTTTTCTTATTTTCTTTCTTTGTG
The DNA here is from genome assembly GCA_019671005.1 of Hibiscus mutabilis. Taxonomy (NCBI): domain Eukaryota; kingdom Viridiplantae; phylum Streptophyta; class Magnoliopsida; order Malvales; family Malvaceae; genus Hibiscus; species Hibiscus mutabilis. Next base: position 1,702,178 of record CM033752.1, read on the forward strand.
AAGGGAGATGAAGGAATGCCAAATGTCCTCCCATACTTGGATATCTTCGAAGAAAAGCTGTCTTCGGGTGGAGGATGTTTTGGGTTATCACTTCATTCAAAGACCTTAGCCAATAATGCTTGAGAGGCAATTCACTCAAAATTTGTATCTGGGATTTTTCCGTGATTCCTGAACACTCATTAGTGTCTTCCCATTAGCCTAAATAAACTAGAAAAGAGTCACATTTTGAATCTAATCTCTGAATTTGATTCAAGGTCACTCTTACATTTAATATCCAGGGACCTGAGAGAAAATGTTAGTGAAGGTATATACATACACATATGTAAGAACAAAATTAACCCATAACGAAGAATGAATGAAATATTAAAAGAATCAAAGAATGCAAAGTGTTTGCCATTTGAGAAATATATAAGAAACAAGCATCATAACAAATAGACCGGAATAGCCTCCCTTACAAAGGACACTCAATGCTCGCGGGCAAAAGCTATTGGGATGATTCAGGGTATTACTTTACAATAGTCCTAAAATTGCAGACAGATCTCTCATGGTTCACTATTGACCATTAATCAAGGAAGACTTGAGTTCACTCCACTTCTACCGTCAATTCTTTATTTTCATTCACCATTACAAAGACATGTCCATTCTTGTTCATGCTCTGATGCTCTCATTCTTCTTGAATAGATTTTGTAATGCTTCAATGATCAAATTCCTCAATATCACTCCACTGGTCTCTTGCCATATTAAGTTTGCCACACCTTTATTATTTAGGGCGAACAAATACTCAAAGCCTTTGAACATTTTAAGTCCTTGAACTTTCATCAAGTTCATCTTGAATTTTACAGGACCACCAGAACTTCGTGGGAAAACTTGCTAAGCTCCTAAAATGGATGATATACGTATTTCATCATCATTATCTCCATGACCTCTGATAGGTAATTTTTCCTGAATAAAGAAATACCAATTGAAGATGATTGCCCCATACTCATCATATTCTCCCCATGAGCGGTCGAACATTTGTAATCATGGCCCTACATGTTAAAATTATCTCTGAAGCAATACAAAAAAGTCTTTGGTCTTGAAGTAACAAAGTTGATTTTGTATACTACTTCAGAGATGATTTTGCAAGCTGTACCCCCTTGATTCATAGACATGAACAAGACAGACTTCAAAACTCCAGACAATCTTGGAAGCATTCATTTTGGATCTCTGTCTAATCATTTTCATGATTTCGTCCATTAAGGGCCTATACTTCTTGGTAGCACATCTTGGTTCCCCATGTGAAACTTGCAAATATTACCGGGATCATAACTTTGGGCAGATACGCTTGGCATCTTCTTCAACAGCTTCTCTGAGGAATCTTCCATAATAGACTTGACGAATAAGTTGACCCTTTTTTCTACAACCTTAGGGAGATCATTGCATTCATTCACTTCTGTCTCTCTTTTCACTTGACATTTTCAGCAACTGTTTTTTGAACAATCCAATTGCATTTCTCCAATTAGGGGTTTCTCTCTAAGTTTCATATCTTAATAACAGATCTTTAGTGTCAACCTCCAAAATCTCACGCTTCAGAAAGTTTTGAGTTTGCAGCTTGAAAAAGTAACAATCTCCAATGTCTCGGTCATAACTCACAATAGTCTTGATATTGTAACAACTTAATTAATGGGGCTCTGATAATTTCTTATGATACGACGAAGCTTCGAGCAGTTTGACATGTACCTCCAGCCTAGATTTTAACTTTCCATTGACATGAACATCTTGAGCATCTTGTCTTGGAACATTCTTTAATACATAAAATATTGCAAAAAAATGCCAAAATATTACTATGAATCTAGCAAACCCCTGACTGCAACGAGTTATTCATGAAAGTTTGTCATAGTCTTTGATTGAACTAAACTCTTTTATTTCAGAACATAAATACCCAACCCTGATGAGACCAAAGGCTTCAATGGGGCCATTATCTGAAAGTGATTTTGTATAGAGCAGAGCCACAAATCTGAGCCTGACATTGGATAGGAATAATTCTCTCTTTCTTGACTGAACTCCCCAGCCTATTTGTCTTGTATCTGTATTCTACGCCTCTTGCAATCGACTCCTTTGTGAGCAGACTTCAATCTTCAACTGACCTTGGCATTCATCATTTTAGAGAAAAACTCTTCTACCCATTGTCTCTTTTGGGATCATTATGTCATCTGACTATTGCTGAACCATCGACCGGTAAGACTTTCGACTAAACTCTAGAATTTGAATTCATTCAGTCTTTCTATGCCTGTCCATTGGCTTCCTTCATTTAACATTTTCAAAATCTACCAGTACCTCTAAGTCAAGCACTCCACTGTTCTCTTCACAATCCAAACTAAGATCCTCTAAATTCTTTACAGATGCCCCCGGCTATATTGATCCGAACTTATTCATCTTTTTTCTCGCTTTTTATTCTCATCTCTCCCTATTTTTCTTTTTTCTCGAATTCTTTCTTTTTTTGACCTTTCTCTCTCTTTTTTAACTTTTTTCTTCTTTTTCAACTCTATTTTTTTACTCACTCTTTTTTTACCTTTCTCTTTTTTACATGCGGAGTCCTTTCAGACGAACCCTTATGTGAGATGAATTTCTATCTTGATCACCCATATTGGTGTTTCGTCTAGAATCTTTCCTTTCTTGACCATTCTAATTCAAAGCAAAGCGGTGGCTCGTATCCCATCTCATTCTCGGGCTAATCAACCTCTTTCTTCATTCGATCTAATTGGTCCTCAACAACCTCTGAGACTGTTCAACTTTAACAGATATGTCACCCATGCTCTTAAAAACAAATTTTAAACAATGCAATGTTGTTTACAAAAAAGGCAATATCCTAAACAAAGATGCAATATTTTTATTTTACATGATGTTTAAATGATGTAATGCATGAATGCATAAGGTATCGATTTTAAGAACTAGTCATTAGAACAACACCTATTTAACCGAAATGTCGAATACAGAGAAAAGGCAATATGTTCACTAGCTCCAGCTCTTTTGGTCGATCACTTTGGTTAGCCTCTAAATCAACGTCTGTCCTAGCTTGGTGTTTATATCAACATGTTGTTGTAGGTTCATGACTTCATCGAACACAATATGCACATACCAGACGACTCATCGCACTTAGCTCCTAAAACTAATCACTTCACAACTCTGTTTCTGGATAGCCCGGATTACTGCCCCAACTTGATTTCAGTAATTTTTTCCTCCATTGTAGTACCTCTTCAAAACTTACGAACTAGTATTTCAAATGTTGTACTGCATTTTCTGATTCTGCCACTTTCCTAAGCTCATCACTTTTATTAAAAACCAGCATTTTCTAATTATGGTATTCCTCGATAAATTTTATCATTTGTGAGACTTGGTTATCGCCTCTGAGCTCAAAACTCTCCATTCTTCAATGGGTTCTTTCCTATCAACCACGGCCCCTGAATGCCCATTCAATTTATTCATCATCTATCCTTCCTCTGGTTATCACTGTTTTTCTGAATCCTGCATCTTATTTATCTCTGTAATTGCTGCTGACTCAATCTTGAGACTTGATCTGTTGTTAAGCCTTGTATAAACCATGTTTTTTGACCCCCAAAAACCTCGTATTTCTCTATTGTCGATGTTACAAATATCCTCTGGAAATGACTCTTCATATTCCTCACCCTATGGTTCTCAAATTAAACTAGTTCTGTCAAAACATCATCATGTTCAAAAATTTCTGGTACAACCTCGCATTAATGACATATGGTCTCCACGTAGATTGTCTTCGTTCTTGTATTGAATCTTCTCGAATTTGATCTTCAGTGACATATTGTCCCCCACTTGTCTATCAGACCCTTCAGTTCTTATGGCCACTACCTACTCAACTAATTCTCGAATCGATACCTCTCATGTATGCAATGTGATGCAACATTTATCGAACACACCCACACAAAACAAAAGACAAAAAAAAAGTGTCAGTACAGTGAATTAATATTGTAAGCAAAAATAATTGCTATAAAATAAAACTATTTATATTGCGTAAAATTAACCAGAGAACAGTTTATTTTGCACACAAGAATAACATGAGAAACGAATTTAAATCAGTAATACCCTGTCCTAGGTCCCTGTCTGGCTCTAGCGGGGTAGGTTTCTATTACAACATGTGGGTTTCGATCTAGACTCTGGGTACCCGAACTGTCATTACTGGACTAGTAAGACATCGATTCAGGAGTATACGAGCCCTTATAGCGGAGGCGTAACCACACGGTGTATAAGGTTAGTATACCGGAAGGAGGACAAAATCCGATCACGGAGCTGAATAACTCACGTAAGATCATGCCTCACTCCTACTTAAAGGTGAAAAGCCCAGGTAGAAGGCTTATGCATGAATGACAATTTATATCACACAAGAAAAATCTACCAGCATTTTTCCAGAAAATTCATCCAATAATTATAGAAAAAAATAAATTCAAATTACTGTCCAAAATGCCACTTAAAATTAATTAGGCCCAACTATCAGTTTTTAAAATCCCCAGCAGAGTCACTAAGCTGTCGCGACCATTTTTGAAATCGGGACGTGTAAAAAAATAGCCTGACGGTCGATCTTTTGGAAAATTAGGGTTTTTTGGCCATTTTTAATTAAATCTTGAAAATTTAGGGTTTTTCATGTTAAATTAATTTTTCCTTTATTTATCCTTGAAAAACACTTTGGAGTCACCACCGATCACTACGAGGTAGATCGGACACCGGAAAAACAAACCAGAGATTCTGTCTAAAAAAATTGGGTTCAGGAGTCGGTTATGTGTAGGGAAGGGTTAGCACCCCTACAAATATTTTGGCATTTCGAATAATAATTTGAATTTAATTTATCCCATAATTATTAATTGAACCTAAATTCTGAATGCAGATATCCTTTTATAAGGAAATTCATTTTGTTCGAATACAAGATTAAAAGCACCCCGTTTGGTGGCACCCCTATTCGTATTTAAAAATGAATTTCCTACATAAAAGGTTTTTAATGAATGCCCATTTATTGTCTTGTTAATTTTAAGTATTAATCCTAAAAAGGCTCTAATCAAATTTGTTATTTTAAACTATGAGTATTAATTAATTTAACGGCTTTTATGAGAAAATGCCAATTGCTTGAACACCTTCCATATATGTAAAAACCCTTAAATTAATCATATTCCTAATTAATTAATTCTTCTAATTAATTAAAGTTCTAGCCCTAATTAAAGCTCTAACAGTTTATTATTCAATTATAGGTGAAAATGTATATCGAATATACACATTTATGACCAAGGTTGAGATAACACCCCATTGTAAACAATGGAACACCATCCAAATATGAGCCTCAAATATTCTATTCGATATACATTTAATTTACTACAATGTATTAATTATTAATGTCAAATAAAGAACTAATTTGATATCCAATTATAAGCATAAATATATTAAATATATTCATTAAAATCCATGTTGAGATAACAGCCCATTGTAAACAATAGAACACCATCCAAATTAAAATTTTAAAGTTTATATCTAATATACTTTTAATTACTACAATTATCTATCCTATATTAATTATTAAAATCCTAATTAAAGAACCTAGGTTAAAGGCTCTAATATTTAATTAGTATTATGTGATTAGGTTATCTAACAAACAATCCTACATGCTTTATTTAAAACATGCATCACAAATATAAATTAATTTGCATTTAATAAAACAATTAAATAAATAATTAAAATAAAACAAATTGAACACTAAATTGATTTTATTAATATGGGACCTAATTGAAACTATTACAAAACTTAAATGCCTAATGACAAAGCCTAGAGTGACCAAATTGAACCATTCGAATTTAAAGGGTACAACTAAGGGGAATGAGGGACTAAATTGAGAAAATTACAAAAGCTCAAGGCTCGGTCTAAGAGGGAATGGTGACTAAATTGGGAGAATTACAAAATTTGGGATCAATTATAAGGGAATTAGGGGTCAAATTAATTACAAAGCAAATTTGGATGCCCAAAATACAAAAACGGACCCGAGATCCGACCCTTACAAAAATGCGCGGATCCCAGGTCTAACCCATTCCCAAAACGCGGTGTTTTATCATGGGTATATAAACCCTTTTTCCTTAAAAAATTCCTGATTCTTTTCATTCAATCTAATTTCCCTCTCTATCTACCCGTTCACTCTCTCTCAAAACTCTCTGCCACAAACAAATCCAAACCCAGAAATTTACCTGGGAATGGATCAAAACACCTTGTTTTTGCTTGGTGTTCTTCATGGTTCGTTAAGAACTTGAAGAACACCAAATATTCCGGCCACAAAATACCACGAACGCCGTCCGTTGATCCTCAACCACCACTCTCCGGTGACCCACAACCGTTCACTGGCGACCACTCCCGAACTCTGACCACTGCTATCCTCCGGCCGGCGGTCGGCTGGAACCCTAAAATTTCACCAAATTCAATTTTCAAACCTATATCTAACCCTAATCCGATAGGATTCCCAACTTGACCCAACCTAAATCCTAATCTACTCGTCCCTTATCCCTCATTTTCAACTCCGTCGGAACTCTAAAATAAACTCTGGCCACTATGAATCATTTCGATCTTCTCTTTATTTTCATTTTCGGCTTTTGTATATCACTAACTTTGTTCTTATTTTTTTGCAGAAAAAAATAGATCAGAGTAAGGCTTACCTTCCGACGGTGGCTCTATAATTCTAGCGTCTCTTCGGCTGACGGTGTGGGTTCCCGATGACGACACAGCTTCAGGCGACGGTGTAGCTTCCCCCGACGATTCGGTTATTGAGAGAGGTAATTTTTCTCTCCTCATGATTAATTTATTTATTATTATTTATTAGTTTATTATTATTATTATTACTAATGAGTATTAATTATTTTATGACACTCTATCTCTTATTTATTTATAGGTGGGTGGATGGTGACATCAGCAAAACCAGGATCAAAGTGAAACTGGTCTGAGCCAATGGGTGCCTGCCACGTGGCATGGTTTAGGCGGGAAAAATGGGATTAGTTGGGTTTTATGTTTGTTTGGGCTGTAATTTGTGTTTCTTTTACCGAAAATGAGAGGGATTATGTATTTAACTTGGGCCTTCAGTTTTTGTAAAGTGGGCTTTAGGATTTTTACTATGTAATTGGACATTTATTGTATATTTGGACACTTATTTATTTATTATTTACTTATTATTTCGGCCTTATTTTCGTATATTCGAACGTCCCTGGACAAAATATGGGTATGACAAAAATAAATAAAATATTCTATCACAAGAATACGAATTTAAATTCTTTAAAATTCAAATAAATAATCTCTCTTAATATAATTTAAAATAATCACAATATCTTAAATTTATTATTGAGAGTAATAACCATAACCATTCTTATCCATTCTTAGTGTGCGGCCCTATAGGTTCAATTAACGTTGGCAGAAGATAAAATCACATTTTATTCTACAAGTCATAAGCGGCCTCTAGCAAGACATTATGACTACTCGAGTTAAATGAAAAGCTCATAATCCGAGACAACCTTAATTCAGTTTATTTCATAATCCTTTTATCTCACGATATCTTGATAGAATATGAGGTATGGAAAATGTTAACCTTATATCGTTCTATTTTTAGTTTCTCGATGCCAAATTGAACTGACTAAACAAATGGCATTGATCTTTATCAATTCATTTGAGCACGACCATGCATTTCTCAGTATCAATCATCGAGGGGGCCAAAGATATCTCTCTTATGTTAAGAGGGATAAATTTCATCTTAATTACTCACATCTCACTGCATGATTCCTTATTATGTTCAAGCATAACCTTTATAATCGTCCGATTAAAAATGATGTTTGACTATGTCAAAACATAATAGTTATCATGTTGAGAACCGTAGCAATTTCAGGTCTAAGGATTTAATGTCACAACTGTTTGAAGATTAATATATAACTTTAATCCATGTATTAATCTCAAGACGAGTCGATCCTAATATTTGTTCTCAACAAATATATATATATATATATGAATTTGATTTGAATCTCATTCATATATTCATCTTATGAATATCTATCAAACTTCATACTAATCTTATCTTATTATTGTTCCCACAATAATAACTGATTAGGGATATTTAGAATAATAATATTCAAGGATACTATCGCTAACATTTCATGTTTTGCATGTTTTTAAAATCCCTACAATAGGCCTTAGGGCACTATCGCTAACATTTCATGTTTTGCATGGTAGTCAATCAGGGATTGAGAAGTTTCCTTTTTTATTGCATGTTGAGGAACTTAGAAGACGTGATTGGGTGATTAAGTTCAGTCATGTCCGCCGCGAGGCGAACCAGACTGCAGATGCATTAGCAAAATTGCGTTCGCCTGATGATATTGAGATTGTTCGTTATACTGTTCCTTCGTTAGGGATATTGTCGTTGTTGTTACATGATGTAGTTAGGTGAATGACATCTTGTGGTTCGATTGTGGTCATTTATTTTTGCTCTTTTGCGTTTAAGTTGTTAGCTTTTTGCTTGTTCAACTATAAATTATTACCATGTGTACTCATTTCCTTCACTTAGGTTTAGGGAGGTTTTTAACGAGGCCATGGTAGTAACTTTCCTTTTTCATCTAAAAATGTTTTTAAAGAATTACAAATACAAAAAGAAATAAATATAATATGAGTACTATTTTGTTACACTGACTGGTAAATTTTATTTTATACAACCTGTTTATTTTAAGCCTAAAATTTTCAACCTAAACTTCAAACTCTAAACTCTAATTTCTAGATCATTAAACATTAATTTTTATATTTTATCTTAGGTGGTAACTAATCACATCGTAAAATTATATAAAATTTCGTTATTAATAATTAGTTTGGTCACTAATAATACAATAACTTCGATGACGAAAGATACATCGTTACATTCTTATTTTCGTTTCTAATAATTAGTTTCGTCGCGATCGACAAGGTGATAAATGAGAATTTTGATATCATTACATTTATATTTGGATTTTAAGTTTTGATTTTAGACTTTCAAGTCATTTAAAATAATTTCTATTTTTATTTATAATAAAAATTAAAAAAAGCCTAAACTTTTTACAATTTTCACTGAAGTCCTAAAATTGTACAATCTTTACAATTTGATCTCTTCCCTCTAAAATGTCAAAAACAAAACAATACAATTTTCGGTATAATGGAGGTAGCAAGAAGCAGCGGTTATTTGATTTCATCATCTTCTCCAAGCCTAGTAAAAAGCAAAAAAAATATTTGTACCTTTTTTTCTCCCTATTTATATCCTCACACTAAAAAAAATTTAAGTTTAGATTTAGGTTTTAGGGTTAGGATTTAAGGAATTATGGGTAGGGTGTATTTTTAGGGTTTAAGATTTAGAATTTAAGGTTAAGGCTTAGAATTTAAGTTTTTAGTGTTGGGGCATAGAAATGACGCCGGAAAGGGGTTGAGAAATTTTGTTTGTAAAAAGCAGCACCTGAAATTAAAACAAGAATGTTATACTACTGGGACGATAATGACGAGACAAGTAAATAAGCGCAAACGCAAAAAAGAAAAATAACACCTAGAATTTACGTGGAAAACCCAAAAGGGAAAACTACGGGCAGAGAATGAGAACTTTCACTATGATGGAGAAAGAGATTACAACTGATTTATGATGTTCTGTCTAAACCCCTAATCCCTAGTATCTATTTATAGGGATAGATTCCTTGTTTACAGAAGAAACAAATTCTACTCAAACTGAGTTTCCTACCTTTAATTAATATAAAGTAAACAAGATCTACTAAAAGTAGGATTCTAACTTTAAACCAAATCCCAAAAGAATTTGGATCATAACTCTAACAAATCTCTACCTTGAGACAAATTCCTGTCGAACAATATCTCCACCTCTTCCACGAAACCCCTTCGAGGGGTAGTCTTCAGTAGTGAACACCGACCGAATCCAAGCCTTGCCCAAGCTTGGATGTACAAGGAAATTTAGTCTTCACGTCAGTAAGATCAACATTAGTGCCAACTTTGCTCACAACTATATCACCACGGGCAATAACACGACCCTGATCATCAATGACACTACCACGTTTCTCATTATTTATCTTTGAAGCAAATCGAACTCACTTAAGCTTCTCAAATCCGTTATACCCAACGAATTCAACTTTATTATTCTTTTCAAATTCGTTATGCCCACGAAATCAAACTCTTTTCTGCCTACTAGAACTGTTATGCCCACTGTTATGCCTACCAGAGACATTATTTCCCAACAAGACAACACATGTAGATACAGGTTTATACGTCGCAAACTAATCTCGATTTGGACTCATATGAAAACTACTACCGGAGTCAAGGATCCACTCCTCACTCGCTATAGAGTCTTCACCGGAAGCAACTAAAAGTTCACCATCATTATACTCCTCTACAATATTAGCTTCATCTTCATTGGAATTCTGATTCTCAGATTTCCTCTTTATCTTATTATGTAATCTGTAACACTCATATTTAATATGACTTTTCTTTTTGCAGAAATAACATGTTTTACCTCGGTTTGATGACTTGGACCTGCCTCTATTTTGACTGCCGGAATTACGATCACCTTTTCTTCTGCGGTCTGAACTAGTCGATCCATGCACCATGAGAACCTCTGCTTGGAACTCGGAGCCGGTAAGATGTTGCATCTTATCATGTGAATTCAAATTATCATATACCTCTTCAAGAGTAAGGGTATCATAGCTGTGTAGGAGGGTGCTTCTAACAAACAAATATGAAGCGGGCCATGAGCAAAGTAAAATCAAACATAAGTCTTCCTCATTGTACTTTACCCCTATCGTTTCCAAATCTGAGACGATCTCCTTGAAATCGGTTAGGTGGTCGTCAAGACACGAGCCTTCTGCTAACTTGTGGGAGTATAGGCGTTGCTTCAGGAACAACTTGCTGGTCAAAGTTTTCTTTATGCAAATTTGTTCCAATTTTGCCCATAAGTCGACAGTTGTCTTCTCTTTGTGAACATACTGTAAAATACTGTTTGATAAGTACAAACGGATCCGGGAAGTAGCTTTTCTATCCTTGCGGCGCTTCTCTGTATCCAACCATTCTTTCGGCATATTATTAAACCCATCTAATGCATCATCTAAATCCATCTGAACAAGAACATCTCGAACCTTCACCTGCCATAGCGAAAACCTGACGTTGCGATCCAGCAACGAAATTTCATACTTCACCGTCGTCATTATCCTGAGTAACCTGAAAAGTTCTGATGCCAATTTGTTATACTACCGGGACGATAATGACGAGACAAGTAAATAAGCGCAAACGCAGAAAAGAAAAATAACACCAAGAATTTACGTGGAAAACCTAAAAGGGAAAAACCACGGGCAGAGGATGAGAACTTTCACTATGATGGAGAAAGAGATTACAACTGATTTATGATGTTCTGTCTAAACCACTAAGCCCTAGTATCTATTTATAGGGATAGATTCCTTGTTTACAAAGGAAACTTGCATAAAAACAAATTCTACTCAAACTGAGTTTCCTACCTTTAATTAATATAAAGTAAACAAGATCTTCTAAAAGTAGGATTCTAACTTTAAACCAAATCCCAAAAGAATTTGGATCACAACTCTAACAAAGAACTTGGACTCCCTAGGATCAATAACAAAGATCCTTTGATGAATACAATGGAGCTCCAATGATAAGATCTAGAGAACGTAATGACAAAATTTCTTGGTTCCTAGGAAACATCAAGCAAAAATCCATATTTTAATACTACTATTTGTATTAATGCTGAAGCTGCAATATAGTGCAGAAACAACATAAAAATAACCCATACTTATAGCATTCATATTAACTAAACATCACAGAACTCACATGTTTATTTATAGCATCATGTTTTTAGCTACTGTTTTGACGCGTATTTATGGCGTATAATGGCTCATTATGACTCGAAACAGGTCAGGTTTTTGGGCTATAATTTTTCGTCTTAGAAGGTTTCGGTAAACACCAATCTTTAACAAAAATATGTTGTTTCTTGATATAAAATGCAGCATGTTGTGTGTTTTGAGTGCTACGCAAATGGTGAAAGTGAACACGTCGCAAGTAATAAAGTGATGAATATAGAGTATCATCTCCACAGAGATTAGTTTGGGTCACTTTGCTTAAGTTACTATAAATGTTTAAAGAGTTAAATAACAGTGATGAATTAAAGTAAAATAAACTAAGACTAAGAGAATTAAAATAAAGGAAAGGGGAAATCGAATTATAGATCATCAGACATTGTAGATGCATGAGGTATATATGAGCAAGGACATACATACACACCAAAATATTACGATTTTTATACCTAGCAAACTTTTTCATATAATATAATATTTATCAAAGAAATAAGTACTTGAGAAAGGTGTCGCTTGTAAAGGCGATAGACAGCCTGCGTGTGAAATTGGCATGGTTGAAGAAGGATTTTGTACTCAATGACTATTCCACACGTGAAGAAATTCAAAATGTTGTTCAAGCATATATTTTGCACTTTATCAGTGAGATGTTGATGCCAAATAAATTCAGTAATATAGTTCTCACGCAATATCTCTCGTTCTTAGAGTTTTTTTTAATAGTTAGGGATCAACAATTTTGGCTTTTATGTACTACGAAATGTGCAAGCAGGGCCGGCCCTGGGCAAGTGCAATAAGGGCGCCCGCCCATGACCCACTAACTCAAAGAATGTTTGTAATGTATTTTTGAATTATATTTGTTATTGGGGGTCTAATTTGCTTATTATTAGAGGTTCAATTTTTTAGATACTTTTTAATTGAGCGCTAATTTTTTCAATATTTATTATTAGGCGTCTACTCTTAAAATTCAATTTTTTAATATTTGTTATTAGGGGTTCATTGTTTAATACTTGTTATTATGGACAAGGATTTAAATAGCATTATGTAACCGCAATAATGACTGCTATATGGCGGTAGCGGCACCATTCGAAACCGCGATACCTGCAACCATTATGTCCACAATTAGGGATGGTTATTCGATCGAGTCAAGTCGAGCAAAAAAATTCAAGTTGATCGAGCTAACTAGTCCTATTTTATAACTCAATCTTTATTTAATTTTTTTCGAGTCGAGTTGTTCGAGTTTCTATTCAAATTTAATAGTAAACAATTATAATGCTATGGTAGAAATTAGTTCCAATTTAAACGACTTTTTATAACCATATAGAATACACATATATATTTCTTCATATTTTTTTCGTGTGATATATATGAGACATAATTTATGGACCTAACTCGAACATGAAAAATTGATCCACTAGTTACTAAAACTTTTGATTTATTCGAATTTTCATTTTATAACTCAAACTTTATTTATTTTTTTCGAGCCAAGTCAAGTTTATAAAATTACAAGTCGAGACCGAGTTTTTTCGTATCGAGTCAAGTTGAATAATTTGGTTTTTCTGAGTCAAATTTTGCTCACCCATGTCCATAGTAAAATATGTTATTAAAATATTTACAACCGCGATATTTACACTGGTCGAAATAGCATTCGTTATATCTGCAACTACGATAAACACAACACAATTATAATTTAGGGCCCAATTTATAGGTTCGCCTTGGGCCACTGTTAGGATTTTTGTTTTGATATAATAATTGAAAAATGTTTTGGACTTATTTGAAATATTGCACAAATTATTCAAAGACCAAATAACTTGAAAAATATGTTTAAAATGGTTTTGAAACGTTTTTGACTCGAACTTATAATTTTCAAGCTCAAAATAGTCAAAAACTAGCCCCCGGTACCGATACCTAAACCCCGGTATCGATACCTAGAGGACCGTACCAGTACATAACCCTCAGTATCGATACGCATATTTGTAAACAGATTCTAGAACTATTTTTGGGTACCGATATTGGCTTGCCAGGATCGATACCAAGAGGGGAGTACCGATACCCCAATCTGTTTTGGCTCCAACGGCTATTTCCAAATTAGGCTAGTATCGATACCTCAACTCGAGTATCGATACCCTTAACTGCAGAATGACAGATTTGGTTGGAATTTGATCCCCAACGGCTCCAATTTATCCCCAACGGTCACCAGCGGCTAGGAACTCATTTGGGAGGATAAAAGGACCCTTTAAGCACCTGGAACAACCAATGATCTTCATGCCAACATGTCGATGATTAAAAAAGAGTCTTAGAGCTTAATTGTTGTAATTTTTGTATAGACAACACTTGTAGCTTCATTGTCATTATATACTCAAGTGTTTTAGGATTAGGTGGGTGAGCTTAATTGTGCAAACAATCTACCTAGTGAGGATTTCTTTGTTTGCTTTATTTTTCTCATTTGTGAGAGGATTTTTGCTTGGCCTTGGGCATAGGTCAAGTGGTTGTAACGGTTATCCCTTAAACTGGTAAAAAGGAAAAAATTCTTAGTGAATTTGGAAATCCTTAGTGGGGAAGCTAAGGTAGTGGATGTAGAGCTTGGTTAGAAGCTCGAACCACTCTAAAATCTTTGTGTCAAATTTCTTTTATTGCTTCCACCACCAATCACCCAAATTTCACTTCTCCACCTCTTGGTAAGCAAGAATGGTTGAAGAATTCGAACTAAACAGCCACCAAAAGCCTAGGGCCGACCCTGTGTGTAAGGCATCTTTAACGAGTACGAGGAAGTTGAAGAAAGCAGATATTGATGGATGTTTGGTTTTAGTGTAATCTTGGGCCTGATACAAGCTTCTATTTATTTCACCAACATACCAAGAACCAGTTGAGCTCCCCTTGCAGTAATGTATTTTATTTAATTTTTAATTCAGAAGTAAAGATGTATATATTCAAATGCATGTGAAATTTGATATAAATGCATGGTATATGTGTTTCTTATGTAGATGGAGGCATAAAATTGATGAAAATAACTTGATTCACAAAATAATAAATGAAGTTAGAGTTAGGCTAGACATGAAGTGTCGAGATCAAGTAACGTAAATTAAAGTTAGTTTCATGGTTGACTTAGTGAATTATTTTTGATACATACGTTGAATAACATATGTTTTTTTTTTTCCAGTTTTTATGGAGGTCCTATGTCGATTCATTGATCGCAACTTATCAAACTCTATTGGTAAGATTATAATTAGATTTAAAATTTATTAAAAAAAAATTTATCGGTAAAAACAGAAACTTACTCAAACATAAATTACCATTTGTATAATTTACCCATAAATTAAAGAAAAAACTAAGAAATCCCTCAATTCCTGCCAAACCAAAATCTTCGAAAGTAAGGGATTAGAACAAAACAGATAACTTCTTGGTGAATCGAACGCTACATATCTCCTTCTTCCCCCAAACTCAAAAGCTTTTTCCATTAAGAAAGCAAGGAAGCTTTTAAAACGACGACGTAGCAGAGAAAAACAACAACAACAACAACCATGTCTTACGATTATCTTTTCAAGTACATCATCATCGGTGACACTGGTATACCCTATTCTCTCTATTCTCTGTCTGAAAATCCAATTTTTCAAAGAAAAAGTTCTTAATTTTTATGGGGTTTAATTGGGTTTTATGCAGGCGTAGGAAAATCATGTTTGCTCTTGCAGTTTACCGACAAGAGATTCCAACCGGTTCATGATTTAACCATCGGTGTTGAATTCGGTGCTCGGATGGTCACCATTGATGGCAGACCCATCAAGCTTCAAATCTGGGATACTGTAAGTATCTTCTTTTTTAATCCCTTTTGGTACAACTTGTTTGGTTATTTGCTGAAAAGGTTATTCAAATTTTGATTTCTTTTAGCTTTTGTGGTTTGAGTTACTTAATTTAGGTATACAAACCAAATGGAGATTTAGGACTTGGGAAGATTAGGGTTTCTGTAGAGAATCTTCACTTTTATTTTTAAATTACATATTTTTAGGGTATTAAATGTTACAGTAATGAAGTTTTGGCTGTAGGGTTGTAAGAGTTCATAGTTAGGAGTTTGTGAATTGAAATTGTTGTATGAGAGAAAATGAGGTATTGTTTTTTGTTTGATTCATATGGAGTATGGTTCGAGAATTGTCGGATTTGTGAGAGTGGGCAGAGGATAAGTGAAAGCTTTTGAACTTAGTAATCTTGTAAGGAAAAGTATAAGTTAGTCCTTGAATGAATCTTTTGTATGGGATATTGGTGATATAGACCGTGTTTGATAGTTGTTTGGTTGTTCTAGAGGATCTCTTACTTCTTTGAGGATATCGTGATATAGACGGATTGGTAGTTGTTCGGTTGTTTCAGAGGATCTCTTCTTTTATGAAAGAACGAGATTCTCTCGGAGAGTTAGTTATTTTTTTGTCAATTGCTTCCTACTCAAATAGGGGGAAAGCCAGGGCCTTGGTCCATTGGTTAAATGGTAAATTATTTTTAGTCCTCCTAAAAAGTGTACATTCAATCTAAGCCTTTTCATAACCCTAGGTTGAACGGAAGTATTTTACATTTGGCTTGTCCCAAAAACTATTAATTCAATTTAAGCGCTTTTAACACAAAAAGTTTTAGCTTTGGCCCCTTCAAAGTTTATAATTTTATCTCACTCCCCTAAACGAAACTCCTAGCTTCGCCCCTGTACTCAAGGAATGTATAACGAACAGACGTAGCTCATTAATGCATTTGATGACTTCATCTCAATTATAGGTATTTTGTTGTGGATGCAGAAGAGTTCATATTTGGGAGCTGTGAATTTTAATTCATTTTATGAGGGGAAAACGAGTAGTATTTTTTTTCTTTGATTGGTATGATGTTGGTTTACGGTCCGAGAATTGTCGGATTTGTGAGAGTGAACAGAGGATAAGTCTTAGTAATCTTGTATGGAAAATTGTAAGTTAGTCCTCGAATAATTCTTTTTATCAGAAATTGGTGATATAGATTGCATTCGGTAGTTGTTCTGTTGTTTAACAGGAACTCCTCCTTCTTTCATGAAAAAACGAGATTATCTTGAAGTGTTGCTTATTTAATGCATTTGATGGCTTATTTCATCTCATTTATGGGTATTTTGTTGGGTGCCTAGTCATATTTTTATATTATTTATGATTTGAACGAAAGCTTTTGTTTGCTTATATTTCAGGCCGGGCAAGAATCCTTCAGGTCCATCACCAGATCTTACTATAGAGGAGCGGCCGGAGCTCTTCTGGTCTACGATATAACCAGGTCCGAGACAAAATCATCTTTAGCTGTAGAATTGTATGTTGTTATTTGCAAGCTAGTGGAGATTAGTGAAATAGTTAAACAAGGTTTTGATTGCAAGATTGCTTAAATAACTATATTTTGCTCGGACTTTTTTTATTTTTACATAGGAATGGGGATATCACCCTTTGAGTATCCTTTGATATTCACACCCGAGTCTGAGAGTAACAGAAATAATGGGTTTGGGAGAGGTGAAAGATCACTCTTGCTTCTAGTTTTTTTCATTCTCTTGGTTAAAAAGCTGAGTCCGGTTGTTCTATTCTATCATTATGACTTTTACAGCTTATATACATAAAAGCGTTTTCTTTTCAATTCTGGTTCTGGAAGATCCCAACTTTCTTCGCTTAATTACAAATCTGTACACTTGACCAGGAGAGAGACGTTTAATCATCTGGCAAGCTGGTTGGAAGATGCACGTCAACATGCAAATCCCAACATGACAATCATGCTGATAGGAAACAAGTCCGATCTTTCTCACCGGAGAGCTGTTAGCAAAGAAGAGGGTGAACAGTTTGCAAAGGAAAATGGGCTTTTGTTCTTGGAAGCATCCGCGAGAACGGCTCAAAATGTCGAGGAGGTAAGGACCCCATATGTGGCTCATCATACCGTTTACACCGGGTACTATCTCTTTAATTAGAATTTATAATGTAATATTTATTTGTTTTAATGAACATCTTTAACTAAAATATGGAGTAGGCCTTCATAAAGACTGCTGCCAAGATTCTTCATAACATTCAGGAAGGAGTCTTCGATGCATCCAATGAGGTAATAATCGAGTCATAGTTTGACGATCCTAATTCCAAAGTTTGATTTCCATCATTCGGACTTTATATGGGAAGGCTGATGAACTTGATTAAATCCTATTTGAACCAATAAGTATCCTTCATTAATCGAGAGACCGATTCCACTTCGTTATTTTTCTTTCAAGAAGTATGTCTTACCTAAGCCCCTTTTTCTTTAAATCTATTTCAGTCATCTGGCATCAAGCTTGGCTATGGCCGTGCACAAGGTCCATCTAGTTCAAGAGATGGAGCCGTTGCTCAAAGTGGTGGTTGTTGTGGCTAATACAAATGAATATCTCCATGAATGTGTTGTCAAACTCGGGTGTTCTACCCGATGTATAGAACTGTCTTTTCCTTATACTGAACTATGACGTATGAACTCATTTGTCCGCCGCGTGCCTTGCTTACATTTTATTCCGACACATTTGCACTGTAAAATATGAACTAATGTCGTCCCATACTCCCATTACATTTTCCGGTTTCTGCACCCTTACCATTTTTATGCTCGATGTTTACTGAGAACATTAACACGGCTTGGATCGAAGCTCGATTGAGTCGAGCTTTTAGTTTAGACTATAGTGAAAAACTGTTTAAAAAAGACTCCGAGCATGATTTTCGGCTACCAGTTAATCCGCGGTCAATCGTTAAAACATGCATATTGATGCATTGAAGAATGTTGGATCATTTGGTTGATGGGTTGCTTAAACCCAACGTATGGCCAACTCATAAAAACAGGGTCACGTCCCTCTACAACTACTTATTAGTCATGGAGTACCATATTTTACTTTTATGAACCCTTGTTTGTTCCTCGCACCACCTAGACAAAGGAAGACAATGAAAAGATTAGGTTGGGAGGGTTCTCATAATGAAGCAAATACTAGTGATTTTAAAAAAAATTGGATTATGTCCGTTGTCTGAACAGCAATGGCAAAAATGTCAAAAATCAGTGAAGTTGCCATGTGGCACAATAAACAACACATGTTAAGGTACATTGTTATTTCAGGGAGAATCTCGGTGCAAATCTGGAAGCGACATTATTAAGAGGAAGAGTTACAAATCTTGAATATGGATTAAAAATGGACATGTATTATATTAAAAAAACTCTCATCTTCCAACTCCAAACTCAAGTCGTGATATGGTGAGTGTCTAAAGAACGGCATGTTAGAATACGACTAATAAACAGCGGGTTGTTAGAGCCGTTAGATGGAAAAACTTTTAATTTTCACCGTTAGATTTAGATTAAAAAACACGAAAACGGGAAGAGGTTGTTGCCGGTAAGTTTTGGAATTTAGTGAATTATATCGTAGTTTTTTTGGGATAACATTCGTGTTGCAACGTCAAAATTTAAAATAACACATTAGCATCGAAACTATGTGATATGTATTGGAACCGGTAGTTAAAAGTATAAACTGAAATTGTTAGTAAAGTTTGTGACAATTAACGTTGGCTGCAGATGTCTCGGAATTTGATAACGAGACCGAAATTCTATCTGTGAAAGTAACATTTTAGGGTTAATGCTTAACAGTATACGTTTTTCTCCTGATATCAGAACTTTTGTACACATTTCGAAACCCGTAGAAAATGTGTAAACTATAAATGTTTCAAGTCCCTTTAACAATACTTGTTTGTTTAGTGTGTTTCGGAACTTAATTATCCGTACCGAAACCTGGGGCATAGTTTGTTGGATACATAAAATTGGACGTAAAAACTGTAAAAGTGGAGGAAGTAGATAACATATTAGTTCGAATCGCTAAGTATTGAAATTCATGAACGCTCGCAACCTAAAGTGGAAGATTATAATATTTTTGGTTTAATGATTCATATTTCCAGTTTTTTGTAGGTCACGCTACGTACATAGTCATTTCGCTACTCATAGCGATTAAAGCCCTCTGGCTCCCTAGAATTGAGAATCGAACCATCATTTGTTTAATAACATTTTAAGTGTTAGAACTCATTTCCCCATTGAAAATCTAGAGATCCTCTGAATTTGAAAAAAAAAACGTTTCAGTCATTGTGAAGGATCGAAACCTGAATTTAGGTCTGCAACTAAACCTGTGCAATTGTCTCCATTGCTAAGGTAACAAGCAAAACCCTAAGTATACTAACTTTCCATTCATTAGACACTCCATGAAATCTAGGTTTTGTGTTATGGAATTTTGGTATGGAATTGCATTTTTTGTTGGAGGAAATCTGTTGAAACTAAATATTTTGTCATGTTTCATTTTTTTGAAATGTTACCCTTTCCATCTCTTTGAACCTAAAAAGGTTAGATTTGTTTGTAATGAGTTTGGGTTTTTTATGAGTGTGTGGGTTTTTTTCTGCACTGATTCATGTGAAGATTTAATTTTTAAGATGACAACTACAAATTTGAATCTCGTTTTTGACAAAGTTGCTGATCAAGTTACAAAAGGAGTTACTGATAAAGATGATAATAATGAAGTTGGTAAAGAAATTGTTGTAGCTGAGGAAGTTGCTGATAAAGATGGTAACGATAAAGATGGTAATGATAAAGTTGCTAAAGAAGTTGCTGATAAAGATGGTAATGTTAAAGTTGGTAATAAAGTTGATGATAATATAGTTGCTGGTGAGGAAGCTGGGTCTGAGATATTAGCCATATGTGGTAGTAGGTCGTACGCAAAAAATGTCCTCCCTACATAAAGTTTTAGTAAGTTGATATTGAAGTATTCTTATTGCATCTCAGAATGAATGATTGAATGTATACCTTTGTTTTTTTCATAATTTACAGTAAATGTGAATGTATAAGGATGAAGCAAACTGAGAAAAAATGAATAATGAAGTAGGTTTTAGTGGTTTATAATGTTTGTTATAGGCACATGTAAAATGTTATGTTCATTTGAATTTGGCATCCGTAGGTTAGGAAAGAGTTAGGCAAGAAATGAAAGAAAATGACAAAAGAAGACAAATAACCTTACATTGATGAACCTCAAAAGGAGAAGACTGCATACAAAGACTTTAAATTAGAACAACCGAAGAAGGTAATAGCAGTATAAAGGCAATATTTGTTTGACAGATTATAATAGTTTATATTGAGATTGACGTAGAAAGTTATTACTTATCCCCTGTAGACAGCTTTTGACACAAGGTGTAGTCAAAAACAATTGTATAATTTCATAAAAAATGGAGACAATAAGGATTGATCATGTTCTTGATGAAATTGGTTTTTGGTCTTTAGTTTTTATAAAATCGCGCATTCTTCGGTGGAAACTATGTGGGGAATTGATGGAAAATTTTGATATTATGAGTGTTATTGAGTTTGAAGGACACAACATTATTGTATCAGTTGAAGATGTAAAAGCTATATTGGTCCTAAAAAATGAGGGTGTTGATGTTCATGAAGTGTTGTTGAAGGAGAATGGAAAGAACTTGGTGCAAAGTATAACCTCAACACATATTTAACGTTTGCACAAATCAAACGAGATGTAGTGTTTGGTGCTTTTGAAGGGGATGCTTTGAAAGTAATAGTGTTGGTGTACATTATTGGAGTTTTCATGTATCCCACTGTTGAGATACGCCCACGTGGAGATTTTTTGAAGTTGTTGTGCGTCGATTGCTTACAGGGTAAAATGAATTGGGCAAAGTATATTTACGATATGCTTATTAAGGAAATAAACTGTTTACGAAAGTCGAAAAGGCACGTTTACCTAAAAGGGTGTATTACAATTTTAGAGGTAAAGTTAAATAACCATTAGTTTTAAGAAATATGTGAAACTGAGTTTTGTCATATTAATGTTGTGTTGTGAATGATATAAAATTCAGGTTTGGCTGTGCGATTATTGGTCTGGATTTGATAGTATAGCCAATGCAACTTCTAATGGTGGTGAGGCTCACATTCTACACTTGGTGCATTCAGAGGTCGCGTTTGTTTTCCCCCGCTTGAAGAACGAGTGAGCTTTGAATATACCAAAGGTATTTTATGGATTATTATTCATATATATATGTCAATTGCAATCATCGTTAATTAATTATATATTTTTCGCCCTGAAGATGATTGCCTAGAAGCATGCATTACCTGAAACCGTAGTGAAGAAATCTGAGGAAGTCATCGAAGCACCCAAAGGTAGGAAAGCTTTGAAGAGACGTAAGATAATACATTAAGTGTCATTGTATTAATTATTTATTTATAAAAGTAAAAATTATAATATTTAATTAATTTGCAAGGTTGGTTGCGTGGAGTATGATGTTGCAGAATACAATGATGGTGATGTAACACGGAAATGATGTCGGAGATGCTTCAAAAATAATGTTTGAGATGAATGAACTAAAATAGGTCGTCAATAGGGAGTTGAAAAGCAAATAAAATGTGAGGAGCAAATAATGTCCGATGAGAATAGGCTAAAAGAGGTTGTGAATAAGGGAATTGAAAAGCAAATTATAGGTGAGGATAAATTGGACAGTATGAGAGGGGTTGATGATACGATGTTGAGAGAGAAATTAAGTATTCTTTCTAAAGACTTCACAGAAGTATGGGCCGACATGACCTAGTTCAAGTAGATTTTGAAAGAGAAGATGAACAATATTAATGTCAAAATGAACGAGTTTCAAGTGAAAATAAACTATTTTGAAGTCAAAATCGTAGGTTGTGAAGTCAAAATTGACGTTGTTCATGAGCTTGTGAAAGAAATGCGGGAGGAAATAAAAGGTTCCTTGCAGAAGATGTCAAGGAATACGAAGCTCGATAAGGCCCATATTGTGACTAAAATTAATAGGGTTGTTGACTGTAACTTTATGTGGATGTCACTTCAGAAAAAAATGTTCAGAGTCGTATTCCTACAGAGACAACAAAAACTGGTACTCATTCTTCCAAATTCAAAACACCCCAAGATAGAGTTAGGCGCAACATAGATTTAGATAAAAAATCTGACTGTCCAGCACCAATGAAGAAAAAGATAAAAGCTAAATTTATTTAAAGATCATTTTCATCTTTTACAAGTAACTATGGGCTTAGGCTTGACTAGTATACTATTCCGTTGTAGGATAACCATGTTGCCGGGTAGGTTAGTAAAAAATCCTCTCGACTCTCAAAGGATAACCATTCTCAAAGTTTAAAAAGTTAGTTGGGAATTAATTTCGTGTAATTACCATTCTCAATGGTAAACGTTGGTTGTGTGTACCGTATACGTTAATTATAGCAAATGGCGGGTGTCATATGCATTGAACATTGGCCATCGAACATTGGGCCTTAAGCCCATCGAAGGGTACATTGAAAATAATACAATTTTGGCCGATAAGGCCATCGAATTAAATGATGTCCCTTAATGGTTATAATTTTTTTTGTTTACATAATTTATGATTTTTGTTGTTACCATCATATCTTTCTTGTGAAAGGTTGAAGATAAGCAGTCAAAGACATTTTCGTATGCTGTATTACTTGATGGGCTAGGTGAAGAGGAACGAATCTACTGTGATTATTTATAGAATACCCTATTGGCGCAAGAGTAAGCCTTCAACTGTATAACTTTAATTTTTTATATTGTGAAATGTAAAATCAAAGACATAATACAGTGTTTGTATGCAGCTATCGGGTCATTTCACTCGACAACATTTATGCCAGTATTAAAAATATGGATACGTTACGATCGAATGAATGGCTAGATGATATGGTTAGTGTAATAAATATTGCGTATGGTTTGAAATTATATGAAATTATTGGAACCTATTTTTCTACGTGGTCATTAATGTATTTTAAAATTGTAATATTATTGATATGGTGTGCTTGTGCGAGACTTCCAAGAAGCTGGAAGAAAACAGTAAACGTCGGGCCTTTATGCCTTGTATTGTTGAGGTATGTTTCTTTGTTGCCGTCGTATACAATGTTTATGCCATATTTATTTGTTGATAAATTATTGTCGATTGTAAATAAAAACTATTATTAATTGTAGAGTACTCATAGAGAAAATTCAACTGGCACATCGTCATGGTTTGCGGAGTTTCATGCAGGAATAATGTAGTATTATGGGAACATCACTGACGCTGATATTGTAAGACGTAATCTGTTAAAGAAAAAATGTTAAGTTGTTACGGGATATGCTAAATTTCAACAAGTTGACGACACAATATTTGCATGTATTTATCCCCATGAATTATGACAATTTGCACTAGTACTTGTGTATCATTCATATGGAACGTTAGGAAGTTTGGGTACTAAATAGCTTACCGGGTACTCCGACGAGTCCGCTTAGGGAAAAAGCAGTTACAAAATGGTGAGAACACATCATTTAACGTGTCACCTTGTTAGCATTGTATGTTATTAACGAGCATGAATGATGTTTGTACTATATTGTCATTATCGTTCAGATACACAAGTTTGCAGAATTTGCTAAGCATGAAGCCTTCGTTAAGATGTTTGGCAAACCGAAGGTGGCATTTGAGTTGCCGAAAATTCAAAGTCATAAGGTCATGAAACAAAAAAATGGGTATATAGCTTTTCATATTTCTTTATTGTTATCATGAAATTACTAATTAAATGACCAGAACTGCAACGAACTTGATAGATCTGACTATGGTATGTTCGTCATTGCATGGATGAGAGGCATACGGTTACGTGCCAAAATTAGTTCGCTGCAGCATATCGTAAATGAATGATTACCATTAGTATTTCATGCATAATCAAACTTTGCTTGGTTATTGTCCAGTAATTTTTACTAATATATTTGTTAATTTCCAATTACAGAGAGTTAGAGAATGTGACATGATGCAGCTGGTATACGATCTTTGTACGGATAAAGCAAACAAGAATATGATGAATCTGCACACTGCTGTGAAAGAACATAAGAAATTGATGAAGATAAAGGGAAATATATCAAAAAAATCCGACAACTATTACTTGACGAAAGAAAGCGGCCTGAACCGTACTGGAATGAGCCAGGTTCATTTATAAACCATTATCTTTTCACAATTACATCATATAAATTCTATTTTCAATCATAGTTATTGATTTCTATTCTATTCTGGTCTAACAAAATTGGGTTTTGATAAATTTCTAATCTGAGTTATGCTACTTAGACTTGGTCCCCATTTGCGCTTGGATTGCCAACATATTCTGCTTCGATTCGTAACCGTCAGATAATTTTTGTCAGAAACTATCACTGGTCCCACATCTTGACGGACGATAAGTTTAAATTTTAAGAAATGTTAGTGACAACTAAAGAAGTTTTTTTCTTATTAATTGAGGTTATAATGCATGCAAGCAGATTTGGTTTGATGTTCAAAAATTCAATGGTCGATCTTCGTTCGTGCTAAGTAGAGGGGATCTGGCAGCGACCTATATTTTTTTGAAAAAATTTTGTTGTGTAGTCTCCACCAATAATTGTACAGAAGGGCAATTTATTTTTTTATTGCACAATAGTTTTGAACTCTCGAAGTAAACATTCGATACTAGTCGTGTTACAAAAAGTCGCACACTTAACATTTAAGGCACGTTTAATATTATTATAATAATTTTAACATTTGCAATGCAAAAATTGAAAAATAGGTCCGCAACTATGGATGCAGGTTTGCAAACTTGTATAGAAAAAAATTAAACTAAAATAATTAGGAAAGCATGTTACATATGAGGTTTTACGTGATTAGTTCGAGACTGTATTTGCAAATGTTCGATACTCATCGTATTAAATGGGTATGGCAATTTCTGCTAGTTAAATGATATTTAAAGCCGAAACGGCAGTGCATTAGTCTTTTAAGGGACCTACCCTTTGTCTTCTTTAACCTTCTAAAATAATTCCTGAAGCAAGTCACGACAGATTCGGGCAGGAAGCAAAAATATAAGTTAGTCTCGAAACTGTGTAATGCGGTTTGTCTACTACTAAAGAGCAACTTAAACTGAAATCGTTAGACAAACATGTTACATTTGTGATTTCACATAATAAGTTCGAAACTTTATAAACAAACGTTCAGTGCCCATTATTGAGAAGCTACGTTCTTTAAAATTATAACTAAAAAGACATTTTCGGGCCAGAACCACAAATTGAGTTTAGTTTCAAAACTGTGAATGCAAGTTTTGATACTTGTAAAGCACAACTTAAACTGCAATTGTGCGGCAAACATGTTATATTTTGGGTTTCACATAATTAGTTCGAAACTTAAAATGCAAAAGTTCGGTACATATCGTATTACTAAAAAGCCACGTGCTTCTAGTCCTAAATGTGACGTATAATATTAAATACTAAAAATACTTGGCTGGTTTTTAATGGACGTGACTAGGGATGACATGCTCAGGCGGGACCATAATAATAATTTTCGTGATCAATAACATATGAACAACCACAACATTAGAAACCCATAATGTAGATAAAGCGGCATGTTCTTCCTTATAAATACCTTCACTTGTGTTGTAAATCTTCATTAACATATTTGTCTTATTTCTTCGTCTACTTTGTCAGATCAACATGGATACGCTCGCATATATTCGAAGGGAGTTTCGTCCTACTGTATTGGAGAATCCAGTAGTAGCCCCTTATCTATTTTTTGGTAAACATCGCTCTATAACGTTGTCATTTAGGGAAAAATTTTCATTTTTCAGACAATTTATAATTATCTTTAATTTTGTGTAGTAATGGCAAATGTCGATGACTTTTCGTTTCATTATCGACTTCAAATGGCCGCACCTTACAAAGGGATTGAATTTGAAGTTAGAATTTTTTTCCCACCTAATTACCCAATGAAACCTCATAAGGTAATATAATAAACCTTCCAATATTGTTGTTTTATCTTGTTTATTTTCTCTTACGCTGTAGCATTTCAAAGATAATGGTTATCTGTTTGTGTAGTTTGCTTTTCAATTTGATGGAGACTTATTCCATCCCAGCTTTACTGAAGCTGGCGGCATTAGGATGGATATCCTCCATGAATAGTTGAGCCCTGCTATCAGAGTTGTAAAGATTCTTGCGCGTATACTAGGCTTGTTGTGTGTTCCAAACTTAGACGACCCTCACCCAAATTGTGAAGGAATTGCTCTGATTTACAGGAACAATCCCCAACGCTTTGCAAGGTATGTGAGAAAGATATTTTTGGGTTAAAATGCATTGGGCACATCTTGACAAAAAAAGATTAATTTGTACTGTTTATGCATTGCCCACATCTCAGACAATGTTAAGTTTTTAATATAAAGAAATAAAACTTGTGGTAAAGTTCCGAAACTAAAACTCAACATGTGCTGCCTTGAATGTCACAATTTTTGTTAATATTTTCAGTGTAAAACCTACCATACCGAAGCCTTATATTGTTGTTAAATGACATCTATTAATTGTATAACTGAAAAGACATTTACGGTCGGGGAACACAAAATTATGTAAATAGTTTTGAACTTTTGGATGTGGGTTTCGTGACTTGCAAAGATCAAATTAAACTTAAATCATTAGGAAAACAAGCCAAGAATCATATATTCAAATCATATGTAGAAAGGCAACCATCTCAAGAATCATACAAATCATGTACACAATTGGCCTAATATCATATATAGAATATAAGTTATTATTCATTTAATTATTTAAATCTTGCTTAAAAATGATAGAGAAAGTTTATTCAGAATATGGCAAGTATACAACCAAAAATTTTAAATTAATATTTAATTTTAACTTGTTAAAACGAATATATATCAGAAGGGCAATATAGTCAAATTTACCTCAAACCAATCTTATACGCCGTCAATTAAACATGTAATGTTATATTCATATGAAATAAACCAAACAATGTAACAAAAAACAACATTAACAACATTTTAGAAATTTATCAATCAACTTAAATTAAAAAATCAGACAAATTATTTTCATCATAATTATCCCTTTTTTCAATATTTTTGCAAGAAAACATAGAAGACATGGAAGACAGTATTCTTTTTAGTTGACGATTATGTAATGTGATCATGTGTATTTTGTTTACTTTGATAAAATGTTGCGTTCTTAAATTTGCAACTATGAGTTTTAAATATAAATACTTTGTTTATAAAATATATAAAGTAAGTTGAATTTGGTGCCCTCAGTTAAGGTAAAAATATTTTTAATTAATGAGTAAATATTAGCATGTATTGGTTAGGAATATTAAATTCATAATTTCACGAAATTGAAGGAAAAATAGATCATAAGACAGTGAAAATCATTTCAAACTCATTTTAATAACATAACTTTATTCACTTTCGCCCACTAATCAATCAAATTAAATTGCAAAAATAAGATATATCCCTAACTTTTTATTAGTATTTTTTGCAAAAAATAAATTCAAGAACACATAGAAGACATCATTGTTGTAGACTTCATCATCGACTGTCTTTATTGTAGCAAAACTTTGATAACTTATATAGGGAAGACGGCCTACTTCCAAAACAAATCTACAACTTTGACAAATCGCTCTGCATTCGCCTCCTCCTCTCGATGTAGTTCCGAACACCAACAAACAGTGGAAATCAGACAAATGTTGAGAGCAATATTTGCCAAATACTCTGTTTGTTGGTGTTCATCCCCAATAATGGCTAATAGCCTTTTAAATACCATTGTTTGTCGACACAAAAAAATCTAAAAACTAACACCACTCATCCAGGTTCTATAAAATGAAGTCTATGCACAGTAGCCACCTCCACCATTAAAACAACATAAACCGCACTTAAAATGATGTAGAGAAGGAAACTAAAAAGGAAAGAATACAACACTCACTTCATTAGGTTATAAGACTAAGGACCTAAAGGACTCATTTTTATAATAGATGCGATACTAAACGTGAAAAGACAATATTATTGGAAATATGCGTCTTTTGAAATTAAAAATATATTGAACCCGCCAATTTAACTTTTTTGGCGTTTTCCAAAGTGGTTGGTGATGCCTTATTGGGTAACATTAAATGACGCGGTTTAATTATTAGAACTGAGAAGACAGTTTGGGCGGTCTCCAAAAATTTTAAACAAGTTTGAACCTGTGCAAAAGGGTTTCGAATCTTATGACGCGTACGTGAAACTGAAATAGTTATAAAAATATAATAATTTAAGTTTACTGTGAAAAGTTTGAAACTTTGTTCGCAAACGTGCGATACACGGCGTGTACTGACATGACATTTTATGTGCTATAATTGATAGATTATGTAATTAATGAACGTAATATAAATGAAAAGAAAATTTTAGCCGGGAACCACAATTTGAGTTTAGTTAGGAACCTTTGTCTTCTGGTTTAGATACTATTAAAGCAAAACTTAAACTGAAATCGGTAGGCAAGCATGCTATATTTTAGATTTCACATGATAACGTCCGAGACAATATATGAAAATGTTTGATACTCGCTGAGAAGCAACCTTCTGCGACTTAAACGACATTTATGTGATGTTTAATATTCTGGTTTTAAATAAATTGCAAACTGTTTTTGTTTTAAAAAAGAGGGACAGTCTCACCAACGAAGAGTTATCTCAAATATTTTGAAGAGGTTGAGCATGCATTTTTCTTCTAAAATTTCCCCATTCCATTTTCTGCAAGGAATCTATGGCATCTTCTGGTCTCACCATTAACGAGTTGACTAAAATAATTTCAAAAACTGATTTAAAGACAATGAAGAAATATTGATTGCTGTCAAAATAGTGTAATGTTCTAACGCACAAATCCAACTTTATGGAATCTTATACTGGAAGAACAAACTCAATATGTTGCTACTTAATTGCAAGCAACTATGAGAAATGTCGTTCTTATAGTTTTGTAAGCGAAGACCAATCAGGTCGTGATGATGGAAAACTAATGTTCTATTTTTTTGCCTCATTCGGACGTCGACATCTTAGACATTGTGGATACATGTTTAGTGTTTTGCAGAGCTGGTCTAGCAAAACACTAATATATTTGTAAACCCATGATAAGGCAATTTCAATTTCTTCCTAGTCCACACCCTAAACCTCAACAGCCTGAATATCCGCCAAAGAAGATCGAGATAATTATTCTCAAATCAAATCCCTTGGAGTCCAAAAATCGTTTGGGTTTCTGATCAGTGCAATTATGATTATTTTAAAGGTGTTAAAGCTATCTGTTTCAAAATATTTGATTCAAATGGTTGGACTTGGCATCGCGCGGGTGATTTGAAGTTACCAGCCGACGAGTATTTCTAGTGGAATTCGTGCATAATATCTTTGTGTGGTTGGCTATATTGGGTGACATGAAGGGATGAAAAGTATAGAATACTTGCCTTTGACCCTGAAACTAAGAGATGGGAATCATGGGTACTCATATTTATAATAGAAAAAAGATGCCCGGCATTTATAATAATATTTATATATCTATATTAGAAAAATGATTTTAAAAAAAATGGGATCATACCGGAATCTTAAAAGTTCAGTTTTAATTTTTTGGTTGATAGAGTGGGATTCAAAATTTAAATCCAGTTTTGGAACTTCCACTTCATACTTATCTGAACACTATTCTACACAATGCAACAATTGAAAAGACCTATTTGCTGCCGACGTATAAGAACGGGTTATAAAGATTCATGACTGACACAAAAAAGATACATATATATTGGGAACGTGCGCCTTTTGAACTCTGAGTAAACGTGTTCAAAACATCAATTTCAAAGCTCTTTAATAGATATTCTGCACTAGTAGAATTAAATTCAAACAGAAATTAGGAAAAGAAGTGGTACATTGTAAGTAAAGGTTGATAGCTCTTTAATAACGTAACATGGGTTTCAGACGGTTTACACAGTTTCACTACTGACACCTAAAAGACGCTTGCTTATTGGGAGCATGTGTCTTTTGAAATTCTAAATCCTTCTAACCCGGAAAATTCTTAAATGTAAGTAAATGAGTTGTTGGTTTCGATTTCGAAACTACTTAGTAAAGATTCGGTACTGATATTATTAAAGACCAACTTAAAATGTTAGAACATCCTGTCACATTATAGGTTTTTTACTTCCACATGAAACAGCAGGTTAATGGTTGGTATTCTTTTCAAACGCTAGGGTTTAATATGAACAACCACATTTTCCCTATAAGTATAATACCGCCACTTTGTTTTATGCATATTCTATCCCATATTAAACTGAAATCACACATAAACGTGTCCATGCGGGTGCTTTCTATTATTCGAAGGCAATGTCGTTCTAATGCCTTGCATGCTCTTGAAGTCTCACCTTATCTTCTTTATGGTAAACACCCCTATGTTACATTGTTCTTTAATTTTATGGTTTCCTTTCTATACAGTTTGTAATTAGCATTATTCTTCTTTAGTCACGACAGAAGTAGATGGATCTTAGTATCAATATCGACTTTGAATAGCTACACCTGCTTTCAGCCCTTACGAAGGGTATGAATTTGATGTTTTTATTATCTTCCCACTTGACTACCTGTCCTCTCCTCCGAGGGTAATTAACCTGGCAAGATTGTTGTTTTATCTTAGGTGATTTTTTTACACTACAACATTTAATGGATAACGATTTTATGTTTTTGTAGATTGCTATTATATTTGATGACGATCTATTCCACCCCAAAATTACTAAATCTGGCACCATTAGGCTGGCCATCCTCCATTAAAGTTGAATCCCTTGTGTGAGAGTTGTGGACATTATTGAGGCTATATTGGTTTTGCTGTGTGTTTCAAACCCAGACGATCCTCACCCGGATTGTAAGGGTGTTGCTCTGATTTACAAGAGGAATCTCCAGCACTTTGCAAAGTATGCGAGGAACATTATGAGTTAAAATGTTTATGTATTGGCAAATATGAATCTTATGTTCAATTTTTAATACATGGATACGTCTGGTCAAATTTCGATACTTTAACGTCAAATTTGCAGCGTCTGTTTCAAAACATGGAAATCAAATCTTAAAATGAAATTTTTAGGATATTATGCAATCTTTTCGGTTTCACATGAAAAGTTCAAAACTGAATGCGCAAACGTTCGATACTCATCGTATGTTTCACGTGCTGGGAAGGACCAAAGATATAACTCTTCGTTTGCAGTTTAATATAAAGAATAAATATGTAAATATTATACATAAAGATTATGTTTACTTTGTTAAATGCTGGTAAAGAGCGGATTGAAATCTCCGAATTTCAACCTTTTACAATTATAACAAATCCTGTGTAATATACTGATACGTGAAGAAGTCATGTGTTACGTGATGATATACTAGTATGGAGTACATTCGTAATGTGGTAAGTACAATGATATGAATCTTCTAGAAAATATTTTGAAATTAATATTTTGTGTTACGGTTTAGAAACCCTAACAACTATGTATACCAAGTCCTAAATCATAAACCTTAAACCTTAATGCCATACAAATTCATGTCGTAAACTAATAAGCCTAAAGTACACCATAACCCTAACGATTATGTATACCAAGTACTGAATCATAAACCATAAACTTTAATGACATAAACATTCATCTCGTAAACTAGTAACCCTAAAGTACACCATAACCCTAACAACTATGTATACTAAGTCGTAAATCATAAATCATAAACCTTAATGCCATACAAATGTATGTCATAAACTAATTAACATAAAGTACACCATAACCCTAACAACTATGTATACTAAGTCCTAAATCATAAATCATAAACCTTAATGCCATAAGCATTCATCTCGTAAACTAATAACCCTAAACTTAACTATAAACCCTAAATCAATAAAAGTACATCCTTAACAAAAAAACATTAAACCCATGAAAATGAAATTTATAAACCAATAACCCTAAATTACATGGTAGTAGTTACTCTTACCGGTTTTGGTTTTGCTTCTGTGTGAAAAATAAATCTTAGGAACTAAAGTGAACAAAAATATCACGATTAAAAATTGTAGGGCACAAATTAAATCCTATTACCTAAATAATACGTTAAAAACCATGTTTATGAGAATGAACAAGTTTAACGTGTGCTGAAGGAATATTTACGGTTAAAATAGAGTATAATAATACGAGTATCGGACATTTTTATATAGTGTTTTGAACTTTTCTTGTACAACCTAATATATTATATGTTTTACTAACGATTTTAGTTTACTTTTCGCTTGTTTCGTATCAAAACCCATGTTCATAGGTTCAAAA
Source organism: Hibiscus mutabilis (assembly GCA_019671005.1). Classification (NCBI taxonomy): domain Eukaryota; kingdom Viridiplantae; phylum Streptophyta; class Magnoliopsida; order Malvales; family Malvaceae; genus Hibiscus; species Hibiscus mutabilis. Next base: position 1,735,166 of record CM033752.1, read on the forward strand.
CTAGTTAGAATATGTGGTTCCCGCTCCGAACTGTCTTTTTTGTTATAATATTAAATGTGCCATAAATACGAAAATAATACAAACTTTAGTACGCATAAAAAAGTTAAGTGCGCAATATGCAAGAGTCTTTTACCATACGCAAGAGTCTTTCAAAAAAAACTTTTTCCATACGCAAGAGTTCTTTAATTCTTTTTCGAATCTCTGTCACCCGATCTGATATGTCATCAGCAGATAAGTCTTTTCAATATTTGCATTGGGCAGAACAGTTTTCGGATAACTCCAAAGAATTAGTTTCGAAACCATTTAGAAAATTTCGAAACCAAGCCTACCAACTAAAAATTCCAACTATGCTTGAAATATTATTTGCGGTTAAAATTCCGAAACCAAGCCAACCAACCCATTCTAGTAGATTTAAACCCCAAATATTCCTTCATCGCATGTTTTACATGTTCAATCTCACACAAACATTAGCATTCTTAACATATTATATGCTTCCTAAGGTATGAGTAACTAATACGTTGTAATTTAGGGATTTTGGTTTAAGCGATAATTTTTAATGGCTTTAATATTTTTTGTTTAGGGTTTATGGTGTAGTTTTACGATTATCTGTTTATAAGATGACTTTTCATTGCTTTAGGGTTTATTTCTATGATTTAGGGCTTACAGTTATCGTGATAGGCTTTTTGGTATAGTTTATAGTTAGTTGTTTAAGATATGAATTTGTATGGTTTAGGGTTTAAGATTATACCCTATAGTTTTATGGCACTAGTAGGGTTTATGAGTTTAAGGGTGAAATTGAACCACATGTATTTTTTATTTATATAATTTTGTCTAATAAAGTAAAGATTGTGTAATTTGTGTTCATTGTAGTCCATAAATTTATTATTTTATCCAAAATTGACCCATATTTATTTCAAGTTTTTGTAATTCTGCCCAAACCCTATAATTTGTGTAATTTAGTTCAAACAATATAAATTATAAGTCCATATAAGAAATTTTAAACATACAGCTCCAATTTCACTTATAACCTAAATTGGGACTCGATTGAATTAAATAAAAACCTTTTAGTGCCTTCCGCAACATGACACGACTTCAAGTTCAACCGAAACTGATATTACCCGAACCTAAATTAACCCAAACCTGAATTAACCCGTTAATTACCTGATTCATACCCAGACCATTTAGGCCAACGTGGAACATGAACGTTATGAATACATGTTACATTTTAGGTTCAACGTTGCATAATATAATTTTATATGATTAATTACATAATTAATAAACCTAAAGTGCAAAACAAAAAGTTAAATGTGTGATTTGGATGATCAGATTCTCTATTTAAAGGAAAACTTAAATTGAAATCATTAAGAATACACGTTACACTTTAATATTTAAGTGGGCAGTTCAAAACAATGTTCAAATATTGTGAAACTCGCTGTATTACTGTGAAGACACTTTTTGCGAGTAGTTCATTTCATTTTTGGCAAGTTTAATAGTAAAACTGAAAAGACAGTTTTCCAATACAAAGGGAACGATCATTACTCACTCCAATGTAGTAGTAATAGGTTGTGGTTGCAAAAGAGTTAGGGAGAATTTGTAGAGCATTACTTAGTAGAAGTTGGGTCTTTTGTGGTTTTCCAATACAGAGGGAATGATCAAATTCTAAGTCTTTTTTTGATAGAACTACTTTAGAGATCGAATATCCCAATACTAACACTGATGATGGAAGTAGCCAAAGGCAAACGAAATCAGATTTGTCAAGTTCCCTCCTTCAAAAGTAAATTTAAACTTATTCACCATGTAAAATTGGAACTAATTAATTCTAACGAATTCAGACCTTGGAGACCATATGGTATCATCAACCTTGGTCGCATGATTTCACAATCTTCCAGACTCCAGTTTGCATTGGTCGCCTCCCGATGTAGTTCCAAACAACAACAAACAATAATATTTGAAAAATCTTGAGACAAAGGTTTTTCAAATACTATATCTGTTGGTGTCCATCCCTACAAATGGCTAGTCATTGCCTTCCAAATACCATTTTTATCGACAAGAAAAACATAAAAACAATAAGGACTCCTCCAGGATCTATAAAATAAAGTCTTTGCACAATAGGCATCGCCACCAATAAAAACCATAAACCACACATATATTTCTGTCTACAAAGACGTAAACTAGGAAGGAAAAAATAGCTGATGAGTGATGAGGGTATGAAACTATGGCCTATTTATAATAAAAAAACGGAACATCGAACCCGACATTTAGGATTTATTTATAATAGAAAAAAGATGGTCATGGTGCTACGTTTCGTTTATAGTTCCTATATTTAGACCTCTTTTGGTACTCTTTAAAATATTTCAGAACAATGTTCATGATAAATAAATAGAAAATCTTTAAAGTATAGTTCATAGGGGTGTTCATTATTCGGTTTTAACCGAATTAACCGACTGAACCGAATTTTTTTGGTTAATTCGGTCGGTTAATTTTAGGTAAGTTCAGTAAACGGTTAATTTTTTTTTTGGAAATTTAGTTATCGGTTAATTCGGTTTGAAATCGGTTAATTAACCGAAATTATTAAATATTATATATATTACATATATTTATTTTTGGTCATTGAACTTTTAAAAATTATAAAATGATCATTAAATTTTTTGATATATTATAAAATGTTCATTAAACTTTTATCAAATTAGTATAAAATGAAAGTTCAGTGACTAAAAAGGTCATTTTACCCTAATTTAGTGACCAATTATGTAATTTACCCAAAAGTTTATAATAAATTTCGGTTAATTCGAAAACCGACCGAATTAACCGAAATAATTTCGATTCGGTTAAGGCTAATTCGGTTCGGTTAACGGTTAAAGTTCTAAAAATTTCGGTTAATTCGGTTATGGTTAATTCGGTTCGGCCACCGACCAAATTAACCGAATGCACACCCCTAATAGTTCACATTTTAGATTCGTAGGCTTTGTTTCGGAATTGCTTACAAAGTTGAATTATCTACAAACTGTGCTGCCCAATGCAACAATTGAAAAGCCTAATCTACTGATGATGTATCGGAACGAGTTATAGAGGCTCAAAACTGACAATGAAAAGACTCTTTTATATTGGGAACATGTGTCTGTAAATGCAAAATTCATTGAAAATTATTTTAAACACCCTATTATATTAAATAATTATTTTTATGCATTCTTTCAGTTACGGTTGGTGAAAGACAGTTTCGTGTGGGAACCATAAATTTTAAATAGTTACGAACCTAGAAATATGGGTTTGTATGTGAGTATAGCAAAACTTAAATTGAAATCGGTAGTAAAACATGTATTATTTTAGGTTTGTCCGTAAAAAGTTCGAGACTATATATGAAAACATTCGATACTCATCGTATTATTATACTCTATTTAAACCCCAAATAATCCTTCAGCACACATTTTACTTGTTCAGTCTCACAAACCTTAGCTTTCTTAAAAAATTATTTAGTTCCTAAGATTTAATTTTTACCCTAATAATTTCAATATGGTTCTTTTTGTGTTCATACACGTTCCTAAGATTTTATTTTTACCCTAAACCCAACAGAAGCAAAGCTAAAATCGGTAAGAGTAACTACTAATGTCTACTTGTTGTAATTTATGAGATTAATTTTAATGGATTTAAGGTTAATGGTTTAGGATTTAGGTCTTAATGGTTGTGTTTTAGGGTTTATGTTGTACTTTATGGTTATTGGTTAATGAGATTAATTTTTATGGCTTTAAGATTAAATGGTTTATGCTTTCTGGACCACTATTAATGGGTTAGGGTTTATGCTTTTATGGTGTAGTTTAGGGTTAGTGGTTTATGATATTAATTGATATGGTTTAAGATTTAGTGTTTAGCTTAGTGTATGAGATGAATTTCAAGCAATATATTATCTATATTCTACAATCTATATATAATATACCAAACGTTATGATATTATTATTAATTAGACCTGGCAAACTTGACCCGAGACTTGAAAACCGAACCGATTTACCCGAACCGAGACCCAAAATTGACCCAAACATGATGACCCAAAATTTGATTCGAAACCGAAACAAACCGAACAGAAACCGGTCTGAATTTTAGTTGAACCGAAATGGACCCGAACCGAATAGACCCGAACCAAATGCAACCTGAAATATAAAAAAGATATTAATAGAAATAAATAAATATAGGATATGAAGAACCACACAACTCACCAAAAAGTTAAATATATTGACTTTATAAATCTATATATAGGGTGTAAAAACTAACCAGCCTAAAAACTCGATTAAAACCGACCAATCTCTTATTGACCCGAAATTGACCCAAACCGAAAATAACCGAACCAAAAATAACCGAACCGAAAATCAACCGACCCGAACTGACCCGAATCACAATAGACCCAAACTAAAACCGAACCAAAATGAACCAAACTGAAACTGAATTTAAACCGAATAATATTATACCCGAAATGAACCAAACCGAAATGGCCCGAACCGAAACCTAACCGAATGACCCGTTTGCCACCTCTATTATTAATATAGTCTACAGTATGTGTCTCTATGCTCTATTGTCTATTATAATGATACGTTCATGTGTTACGTCATGATATATTTTTAGGGGTTATAGGATTATAGCCTATAGGTTGATGCCACTAGTTTACGGTTGAAAATTAGGGATTAGGAGTTTCGTGTTCAATTAAGATTTAAATAAAAGAACAAAATCATAGCTCTGTAATATTTCTATAAAAATTTGTTAAGAAAATAAAATATATGCACAACATATTACAAGGAAAACCTTAGAGTTTATTTCGTAGAAATTCTCATAACTTGGTGTTTTCTGATACGATCATCATCTCATATTTATCATTTTTCTTCTTTACTCTATGCAAATTTATTAGTCATTTCATTATATAAATCGTTCATTATAATTTGAGGAGTATATTCATTATGGCAAGTATAATGATTTGAATCTTCAAGCAAATAATTTGTAAATTAATATTTTCTTTTAAAGTTCAAAAACTATAACTCTTAATGCTCAGCCTCGCATGCTACAAAGTCATTTACTATTTTACGTATGCCACCTTACATTTATGTCCACTCAATTATATTAGAAATGAAAAGATAGTTTTGGGCAGGAACCAGAAAATTTAAATTATTTCGAAACAAGCCAAGAAAAAATAAACTGAAATCGTTAGTAAAACATGTAATATTTTAGGTTTCACGTGACAATCTTGAAAGTGTATATGCAGACGTTCGATACTCGCCGCATTAATGAAAACACACTTTCTGCACACAGTTGGTTTCATTCCTATAGTTATAAAATTTTTAATTATTTGGTATGGTTTATTCTTTAAAGAACCAAATCAAACCAATTACCGATTAATAAACAAATCATCACAAGATATATCTATCCATAAATTAAGGACCTAGTCACAAGTCGACTATGTATATAAGACATGACTTTCTTTCCAAAGTTTTAGCTCAATTCCATGATATATAATACTTACAGATTCCTCTAATCAATACATTTATAACCAAATATCCGGATTATACCGAGTCAAACATATAAAATGTACCCATTCTTGTATAGTTTCGAAGCTCATTGTGTACAATGTTCACGTTCATGTATAGTTACATGTTCATATGTAATTGAGAGTAATGACATGTATATAAAAGGTTCGATACTTGTAACGAGAACGACCACCTTAAATTACCATATCATGTAAGATTTTATGTTCATATTGAAGAATATCGAAACACGGAGTATAGTATCAATATTTATCGATGGTAAAACGATGTCGGATGTGTTTAACGATATAGTCAGCTCTGATTAAGTTGTCGTCAAAATCTAATTACATTTGCTACATTTGTTCGTTTGAGGAACTGGCGTGTGCTGAGAAATATGATCACCAACACAAACAAAAATTAGATTAAGAAGTCTGATATGAAATTTGATACATGGTTCATTGCTCAATTAAAATGAATAGAAGAAAAGTATATTTCTGTGTTGTCGTGGTTTGTAGATATATCAGATGTGACGTTCGATTCCTCGATTATTTGTTCTTTCTCATGTCGTCTCCTTAAATTACGTACAGAAACAACATCTTCGTCTGCGGAATGGGGAGAACCACCTGGGATTCTTGATGAACTAACACCTTCATCAAAATTTACAAACAACTCTATGTTGGTACCCCCTACATGATTGTATCTCCTAAACATCTTCTGCAGGTCACTTGCATTACATATCTTTAGCATGTAATGAGCTTCAGGGCCGGGCTCATCAACTGGGATTTTGGCTTCCAATGAAGACACTTTCTTCCTTGTTGATTTACTAACCTCCGTGGAAATCAACTCAAACAAATCATCCTTCTTGATGTTGCTGTTGAATGAAGTGTTGAGGTATGTTCCTAAAATGAAAACGGTTGCAGAAAATCTTGCCATAATTTTAAATAAGAAATTCTTCTGCAAAATATACCAAGTGTAGAAGTATTTATAGAAGATTTATAAGGGTAAGGTTAATATTAGGGTTCAGCACCTATAATGTTACCGATAATCAGTTTGGAGTTTGGCACCTAAAATGTTACCGATAATCAGTTTAGAATTCGGCACCTAAAATGTTACAGATAATTAGTTTCTGGTTCCGCACATAAAATATTATAGATATTCATTTGGGGTTCAGCATCAAAAAAGTTACTGGTATTCAGTTTGGGATTTGACACCTAAAATGTTACTGATAATCAGTTTGGGGTTTGACACCTAAAATGTTAATGAAATTCAATTTGGGGTTCGACACCTAAAATATTACCCAAAACGAATTTCAAATTGGACGCCTAAAATGTTACCAAAATTCAGTTTGGGATTTGGCACTTAAAATGTTATCGACAATGAGTTTGGGGTTCGTGACCTATAATGTTACCGAAAATCAATTTTGAGTTCTGAATCCAAAAGGTTACTATAAATCAGTTTGGGGCTCGGACCCTAAAATGTTAAAGAAATTCAGTTTCGGGCTCGGCACCTAAAATATTACCTACACTCAGTTTGACTCTAAAATGTTAATGAAATTCAGTTTCGGGGTTGACATCTAAAATGTTATCTACATTCAGTTTTGACTCTAAAATGTTCTAAAATGTTAATAAAATTCAGTTTCGGGGTTGGCATCTAAAATGTTACCTACATTCAGTTTTGACTCTAAAATGTTAATGAAATTCAGTTTCGGGGTCTACACCTAAATGTTACCTACATTCAGTTTGACTCTAAAATGTTAATGAAATACAGTTTCGATATCGGCACCTAAAATATTATCTACATTCAGTTTGGCGTTAGGGAACCTAAAATATTACGAACACATTTCACTTTTTAAGTTCAAAGGAAAACATTTAACTCGGCACCTAAAATGTTAGAAAAAACCAATTTAAAAGTAAAACATTTCACTAAAAAACTGAAAATGTTAACGAAAACATGTTTGAATTAGTTGGTAACCTGTAACTGAGAAAACATGTACCACCGTATAATAGCCCATTTTAAGCCGCCGCATAGCAGACTCCTCCCGTGACATGACTCGTTCATTTTTGCTGCTTCTGTTTTACTTTCATACCCGTGGGGTTTTTAGGAATAAAGTAGCACCCAGTCCCTAAATTGCTGATTTGTTTAATTTGATCCTAATCTTTTTTATCCACATTTTTCTCCAAATTTGATCATTATTTTCAGTTTTATCTCTTTGGCCCGTATTAGTCTCGGAACTTCACAAACTTCTTTCAATTTAATTTCTAAACTTATACCCCACACGCATATTTGTTTTTAATGGAATCTGAACTTAAGAACCAAGTACGAGTAAAATACGTTGTCGGTATTTGTATTTTGACAAAATCACATCATTTTCGGTATACTAATAAAATTTACATAATTTTTTTCCAGAAATTACATATTTTGACATATCATGACTCAGAGGAGACAATTTCGAACCCTAAACATCAAGCAATCCTAGAGAGAGAATACCTGAAGAAGGCAAGCTTTTAAAGCAAACCTTCCACAGCATTTTCCAAAGCAACATTCCATGGTTGTAGGATTCACTTGAATGAACATATAGTTACCAGCAAAGAGATAACCAAAATTAGCTTGACCCTCCTTCAATCTATCCACCACCTTCCCAAATGAAACCCTATAATGGTTCAAAATATTTTTTTTTTGAAAATGAGTATGCAATATTTTATCTTTAAACATTAAAATAAAAAAATTAAAGAAGAAATTCACACTAATTTAAACTTGTTTTTGAAAAAAATGGGATGCAGCTGCACCCCTAGATAGCTGCATGCATCTGCCATTACTGACGAGCTTCACCTTCTTCTTCAAAAACTTCCTCAAGCTTGGAACCTTAACCCTAACTCTCTTCTTGATAGGAACCCTTTTGAGCCTCAGCCATGGCCTTGATTTCACTGTCAATCTCATCAGCTCCTACCTCATCCAAATGGTAGCTGAGGCCATTCCAAATGGTCCTATGGAACTGAGAAAGATAACCCTGAAAAAGATTGTAAAGATTCTAAAGAAGAGTGGTATAGATGGTTGGTTTTGAAATTTCAGTAAGCAAATTGAACGTCTTAAAACTTCAGTAACTAAAATCGGTTTAAGAGTAAAGTTTAGTGATGATTTACATAATTTACCCAATTTAAAATTTAAGTCTTTATACTTTCTCTAATGAAATTGAGTCATTGTTCTATTCTTTATTTGAAAATTTTGGTCTCCCCTAAATTTTGTTCGATTTTATCGTTAATTGTTGATCTGTCGATTATAAAAATTTGTTCACTCCTTGTGTTATAATTATTGTTTATCAATTTAACACTTAATATTTAAAATAACACAAAATACTATTAATTGAAAAATAAAATTTCTTAATCACTCTACGTTCACATCTTTTTAATGGTCAAATTAAAAAATTATAAATATAGAAAACTAAAAAGTTATTTTTTTTCTTTTCCTGTATCTATCAAGTCTGCAATTAACATAAATTAAATGGAAATTAAAATGACTAAAATTGTCAAATAAATACGTAACATTAAACTAAACAAGTAATCTTTTGTATCTGTTTTCTCTACGATTAGTAATCTTTGTTTAAAATTTATAATTGTCACTCTCAACAATGTCATCTCTAATTTTAAACTTGAATTCTTTCTGATATACCTTATTATTATGTCTAACATTTGTTGGCTACAATCTCTTTGATCTATATCTACATAAAACGCCTAATATAAATCAGTACGACATTTGAAATAGGTATTAATTTCATTTAAATACTAATCAAAGTCCAAGGGTTTATTTGGGTAGAATAAAAGTTATAAAGATTTATTTAACAAAAGTAAAATAGTTCAGAGCTCTTTTAATAGTTTAACCATAATCTTATAAATAAGGCATAATGTCAAAACTTGTATCTAACGTTTGACGGAATAGTCATTGTGATCTCTATTTTTTTAAGTATTTTAACCCTCAACGTTTTATTGTGGGTTAAAATAGTCCCTCCGTAAATTAAAACTATTAGTCAACTAACATTAAATGACTTGAAATGTCGTGACAAACCTATATGGCAGTGCACACTAACATAACAGTGTCATATAGATAAATATGTTGACTTTACAAAATAACACATCAGACAAAAATAATTTTATAAAATTATATAAAATATAATTTTTTGTGATAACGTGTCACTCTGTCAAATTATTTCAAGCTGTTTACCGTCAGTTGACTAACAGTTTCCATACACGGAATAGTCATTTTGACCTGAAACGTAAAATGCTTCAAAAAATGTGACTAAAATGACTAATCAGTCAAACATTATGACATTTTTTGACATCATTCCTATAATTAAATACTTAATTCCCGATTGATTCAAGCTTTAATCCCTACATAATCTTAGTTAATGATTAAAAGATACTCTTAGAACATTATTAACAAAAGAATCCATTCGATTTTCAATTCATATACTCCCTCCGTCCCATTCAATATGTTTAATATTAATTTTTTGGTCAAATTTTTTTAACTTCAACTCATTATTACTTCAAATTTATTATTAATAAAAGTGAAAAAAAATATGTTTTAGAAACCTTCAATCAAGTAGTTTCAATATATATTTTTATAAATTTAATTAATTAAAATATTTAAAATAATTATGGTCAAAGTTCAAAAATTTTAACTTTTAAAAAATTAATACTAGACCTATTAAATGGGGGCAAAGGGAGTATTAAAAAGGTAACCGAACTAAATTTGTTTTTTTTTATTTAATCTCTAATTAAACATTCTTTCAGCTTCAGTCAAATTTTCTTAGACCGGTCCATAAACCGGACAGTCCGTTTAAGAATCGGTCCATAGGGATCGAGCCATGAACAAATCTTTTCATGGAGCATAACAAGATCACAAGTGCAAGAAATAATCAAATATCAGAAAATGTACAAAGAATTCACACCAAAAGAGAATGTACAAAAAAGGATGATTGGGACCACCAATTGACTCCCCCTAACCTATCACTATTTGCATTTTCTCAATAACAAATCAACCATAAATGATGCGTAAACACTGTTTTCTTTTTTTAAGTTCAAAAGTAGAGCTTTATTCTGGTTTGGATCGGACTTCGGCATATCGGACACGTTTGGAGGTCCTTCGCACATTCTTCACAGGTCTGAGAAAACAAAAGGGAAAAAAGGGCAGTGTTATGTCAGCATCTCCGTCTATGATCCACACCAAGAACCAAAGAGAATAAGTGTTTTGAGATGTTTACCTGATGGCCGCAACCGAATGCCATGTCTTTCGAGTTACTAAGGCAAATGGCACAGAGCTGTTCAAAGCAATATGCAATTTACAATCTCAAGTCTTTGCTCCTTTAGGATTTCGGATCAAAAGTTGAATGCTAAGTACATTTATTGTTAATAGAAAATATAAATGTTATAATTTTCATACCTGGCTATCATAAGTAGAACTCGGGGCTGGGGGAGCTGAGCTGACGGAATTACTATCTTCCGGATAAGGCGGAACGCTTGGTGGGAAACCGGTAGAATGGGACGGTTTTGAGCTGCTGAAAGATGCTGAACCATATTGGAGACTGGTAGAACGGGATGGTTTTGAGCTGTCGAAAGAAGCTACACCGTATGTAGGAGGAGGTAAGGGAACTCTCTCGGGAACATTTCCCTTTCGACCACTGCACAAATAACTCGAAAACCACCATCAAACTTAAGTCATAAAAGGGTAACACATAAACCTTTAAAACGGACAACGTGGAACGAATCATTACCCCAGAATATTAAGCTCAATGGTTGCTTTGTATTGTGAAGGAATCTCCATTAGAGCGGATAGAGCAAATTCTGTCTCCTTCAGGGATGGGGATGTATTCTTCAACATAATCTCCGTGAAATTCACAAACTAGAGAAAAAGAAGAACAAGGAGAAAAACCTTAGTAACTGATGCATCATGATAATATCATTGGAACAAAAGACGTAATATCAAACATGAAACTTCTTGTATGAAACTCAGAGTTTACCTGAAAATTATCGAATGCTCGAGCAGGAATGTTATCATCAAACTCCTTCATCATATCCCAAGGCCCATCTCCAACACCAACCAATATAATCGACAGAGGAAGCTTGCTGAAATTTGAGAAACATCTAAGAAAGAGAACGGTTGTGCATTGAGAAAGAAAAAGAGAGAGGATAAAACAGGTAACATCATGTTCACCACTTCACCTTGCTTGCACTATGGCATCAACAGTTTTCTGCTCTTGCGGACTTAGCTGGCCATGCTGAGTATCAACACTTCTAGTTACCTGAAACAACCATCAGTGTTAGCGATATTAACCCTATATGAAACTATAACAAATCATACCGAACCACGACAGCATGTTTTATTTTTATTATTCCCATGCCAACCCTCAAGGCTCACGCAAGTTTTCTATCTGTCGTCTTTTATTTCAAGAAAGTCTCAAAAATAAGTGAAGTAAACCCACACAAAGAAAGAAAAATACCTGACCATCAGCGATTATCACTAACACATGATACTGGCCACCGCTCTGCTCAACAATGGTCATTGCCATTTCAATGATAGGAGCAAATGATGTAGGTCCTAGAAAGAAATTGTAGTAATTATTTGATCGGATATGTAACAAGAGGTAAGTCCGAATACGGATGGAAAAACAGGAGAATAGGCAAACCTGCAAGTCGTAGATGTGGCACAATTTCTCTATAGCGGCTTAAGACTTCCTCGAATCCATTACAAAATCGGTCGTCCAGGTAGAAACTGAAGACATCTTGATCGTGTGTTGATGCTGCCAACAAATACGAGTAATTCTTAGCATCTGCATTTAAGTAAATAAGCATTCTCATATGGAAAACAAATTAAACACGTACCATCACCAAATCCAAAGCAAGGAATTAAATTGTCCTCATCGAAGGCAGCTAAGGTTTTCCCAATGATTGATATAGCCTGTTCATAAGGATTTAAACTATTTCCAATATGGTGCAAGCTTTTTCTATTGAATGATCTTTTCCCTACAAAAACAGGCTCGATTCAGCAGATTCTAGTATGGCTAACAGCTTACATTACAACTGGAAATTAAGATGGTAGATCTTAACCTGTCCACTCGTTGCTCTTCGTGAAATCAATACCGACAATGAGATTGGAAGATTCAAGACCGGCGTTAGCAAGAGCCTCTGTCACCTGTAATCATTGATTAAACAACAATTACCAAATCATTATATTGGATAAGGATAATGCATAAACATATATAAAAACGTCTAAAAATGAAATCGATGTAGATATTAACCTGATCTAAGGAGTTGTAATTGTCTGCAATTCTCGAATACCTCCGGTCTAGCATCTTTTTATCACTGCCACGGTTTTGTGAAGGTGGATAATACTGCGGCTCCAGTTGTGAAGGTTGATAATACTGTGGTTCCGGTTGCGAAGGTGGATAATACTGTGGGGAGGCATAGCTATACTGTGGCACATAGTTTGGGCTTCCTTGACCATAGGACGACTGAGGATTGCCATTACGAGAATCCCATGAAGATGAATTCGAACGATATTTCCCCTCCTTTGAACTACTTCCCCCCATCAACTCAAATAACTATGGAAACTCCCAATTCCTAACGTAAACCGATTCCTTCGTCCTCAAATGAATCGAAATAGAAAATTATGTCCCAAGTACCAGAATACCAGATAACTTAAAAGCCTGGTATAATACACAAATAATAAGCAATCAGAGAATCACAATTAAGGAATGAAATCACAAAAGAAACTCTCTGAAATCTTTTACAAACCCCTCTTCTCCTTTTCAACTATATCGATACGGCACGCAATATCAATCTAAACCAATCAATATCAAAACAAAAACAAGCACACATATAAAGAAGCCACCAAACAGATAAAAAATGGAAAACCCATATATATATATATATATGAAAAGAAGCAAGAAAACCAAAGACTGAAAAATATCTACCATTTAGACTTTCCTAGAAACACCAAATTTTCCTCCTTTACCTAGAACTCAAAGAGACCAATTCAGAAACGTAAGCTTCTCCTTCACTAATCTTAAAATACCAAAGAAAAGCCTTCCTTGCTAATATATATATATATATATATATATCCAATAAATTACTTGGAACTTATATTATCACAAGACTCCATCGAAATGGCTTAAAGAATTAAGAACACATCATATATTATTAATAAAAAACACTTATTATTAGCCAGGAAAGACAAAACTTAAATTCACTTCAAAGGAACGTAAAATGGTGGCTGCAGTCAACAAAACGCTTTCATATCAGAAAAAAAAGCATGAATTCTGGAAGAGACCCATTAATCTTGGCGGCTGATAGTTGCTTAATACTAAAGGGAAAGGAGAAAAATAGCACGTTTTCAAGATCTAAATAGAACAAATAAATTGAAACTGGGTCAAATCCAGAAGAGAAATTAGAATACCTCTAATTGAAATAGGCAGAGTTGCAGAGCATCAATGGAGGTCTGGGTATCTTTCTTGGATAAAATATTGATAAATAACTCATGGAAATGAAAAAAAAAAAGTGGACTTTTTTCGATGATTGCTTTTGTAAAAGTATATTTTATGGGGTGTATATATAAATAAATTCATAAATATTCACAATTATTAAAAAAATCCAATCCACTTGATAATGGAAGTGATGGTTTGAAAGTAGCAGAAACATTCTCCATTGACAAAGACTTGTTGATGTGAATTTTGAAAGTTATTAGGGTTTCAAAACTTTGAATTCTGGGTGAAATTGTGTTGGGATTTCTCATGTTTTGAATCTGTATAATAAAATGTGGTTGAAAATCTAGTTTGGTTTTCATAGAAAATTATGCATTAATCAGTGATTCTAGTCCAATAATCTAAAAACAACGTTTAATACAATACTGAGTCATCTTAACGTGATTATAAGGTATTATTTGTCTAAATTTCTTCAATACTTTAATATGACCCACACAATTTTACAGATCAAACTGGTTGAATTCATGTCTCCTGAAATAAATAATCTTTTCTTTTGCATTGAGATCACTCATTAGATTTTTATCACGAACATAATTAAAATTAAGCATAGAGAGAAACTATAATTTATTACATTTATTACAGTGGCCGGTCTAAAAAATTAAGAATGAGATCTAAAATATATCTTTTCTCAAATGGATATGCTAATTTATATTTTCCCCTTTTATACACCAAACTATTTTTTATTAAAAATTTTAAATCTAAATTAAACTCTTTTTTTTTTCAAAAATGAGTGTGCAATTGTTTTCCTCCCATCATATTACATCGAATAGAAATCCTTTGTCTATTTTAGTGTCCCTATTTATGCTTTTATCTTAAAATATTATATTTAAGGTTAATGTGTAGGATTTATGAATTAGATGTATTTTGTATTTTTAGGGTGTATGGTTTTAGGTTAAAATATATAATTTAATTTTTAGTGTTGAGGCATAAAATGGAGTACCTAAAATAGACATATAATTTTTAGGAAAATTCTACAACGGACGCCGAACACCACTGAATATCATTTAATACAATACACCGTTGAACACCATTAATTTTTTAATGACTCTTTAATTATTATTAAAAGTCTCAAGGATTCAACTTGCAATTAAATTAAATTTTTAAAAAATAAAATTTGAAATTAATAAACTTTTTTTATAAATGACAATAAAACATATTTTTAACTGAGCTTTTAGAATCGAATATCCCAAATTATTTTTAGTATCAGAAATCCTAAACACCGTGCACCAATTTTGCAGCCGTCGTCGTCGCCGGCTCCGTCACCTTTTGTGTCCGGCAATACTGTCGTCTCAGCTGTCTCGCGCTCTTGATGCCGATAAACCCAGCACCAAGCACTATTGCGTCGCTCTTCCCTGACCGTTCATCTGTAGCTTCTCACGTTTGCGTCGCGTCACCGCTGTTAGGTTCCTCCCCTCCGCTTTCCCTTTTATCATCGCCGTTAGTCTCATCCCTCGTTTAGAAAACCCACCCGTCGATCATCGTTTTTCTATTAACTTAAATTCTTTCCTACATGTTTATTCATTCAAGCTTCAATTTGTTTCTCTATTGTTTATTTCATGTTTGGATGCAATTATTTGATGCAACATTATAATTTGTAATTTGAAGTGCTGAAATTTAGAAGGAACTATCTGCCCTGTTATGTCGTCTCTGCTTTAAGCTAACATTTTGATTAAATCCATCATATTTTAGTTTGGATTTAAAGATTAAAACAACGTTTATGGGACTGTTCTAGAAATATTTTAATTATATTAGGGGTTGTTTTGATGTGTAACTATTTTCTTTATTTGAATTGCTGCAACCTTCGTTTTTTTATATGCATGGTCGAATCTTCGTTTGTCTATATGTTGCAAAATAACAGTGCCAGCCGAATTACTAGTCAGCTAGCTAAAGTGGGAGTTAGTTAGTTTATAGATTTAGCCACTGAAATTCAAAATAAATTATAGAATTTGAGAGCCCAAGCTTTGTTCTTCATTTTGGTGTCCATTTCATCAAGTTTAGTGTTGGGACAAGGATTAGTGGAATCCTCAAAATATCGGGGGAAAGATAAGACCGAGAATTAATCGACAAACCGAGGCATATAGTAAAGCTCGGCTTCAAGAAGCCTGAGTTAGATCACTTGTATCCGAACCGCATTGTGAATGTCACAAGTCGAGTCTTGGTAATTTGATATGTAAAACTCTTTTCTTTTAAACTCCGAGAAATGGTGGCATGTACATAAAATCTTGAAAGTGTTTTGCTTAGTTGAGTAATTTATGATTCAATAATGTTGGTAAATTTTCAAAATTGTTGAATTGAAGACATGCTTAATATATATCCTAGTACTATAATAATAAACACTAAAACTACTTTGTATTCGTTTGCAACTTGGATTCTATTTGGAGCTTTTATGGAGTGTTTTAGGAAAATGATTTGTTGTTAAATTATATCATAATAGTGCTGGAAATTGAGAGGAAATACTTATCTTGTTTGTTAATGTGTCATGAAACTTGTTTCTTGATGTCATCTAGGCATCAAAACAATGTGAAAAGAGTGCCTAGTTCAGAACAACTCTTGCATAATATTAGTTTCTTTCTAGAAGCTATCGGTTAAAGTTTAAAATAGTTGAATATCATTGAAATTTACAGCTAGTATTCTGCTTAATCTGTTACACATTGAGCTACAAATTAGAGTGCCAAATGAGTGGCAATTAGCTGTCCAGAATCTTATTGGTTCTCTATTTTAGTTTTAATGTCTTAGGTTGTTCTTTATGATAAAGAATTGTAGGTAAAAATATAGTTAATAAGTCTAAATTGTACATCAATATATTTTGTATATTTTATGCATTTAGAAGCACTTTTAAATCTAAAAATCAGTAGTAGAAAATGTTTAAAAAAAATTGTCATGAATTTGCTTAAATGAGGTTGTTTTGTGCTAAATTTCTAGGCTATAATGTGATTGAGAATAGAATAAGTTGTTTCTTAGATTTGTATTTGTCTTGTATGTGTGATTTATAATGTTCTAAGATGGGAATGTGTTATTAAAATTTGTGCTGTAATGAGGTATGAAAACAACTCTATATAAAACTAGTTATCGAAGAGTATAAAACTATAATATTTATTAGTCACAAATTTGTAAGCAATAGCCTATAAACCAATAAGTTCGTATAGTCAAATGTTTAGTGTCATTAAAAAATGGATTGGTACCTCTACTGTGTGATTCATTATTCTAACTCCACCCTTAAGCTTGTTCATAAAACTGCTATTATTAGATGCTTAGTGTCATTAATTTTTTTATGATTTTACGTGATGATGTGTTACCTCTCTAAAAGTACTGTTTTTAATGCCAATCTTACAATACTTTTGCTTGTTTTTAGGTACATTTAGTTACATTAGGATGTTAAAACCATGCATTTGCATAAGGAGTTTAGAATTCTGTCTATGCCAGTGTGAAAGGTTGTTTTGTTGGCAATTTTGCAGGTTTGACATAGGATTTGGCCCAGAAAAGCAACACAGGAAGGAATGCCAGAGAGAATGTCAGATGCTATTGGCACAGATGGACCAGACAATGCTAAGCACGGATTGGCAGAAAAGTGAACTTGATGCCATGCCAAGAGGTTGTTGGACCCCGAAAAAATAAGATAAGATCAGGATCTGAAAAGATAGCAATTGGATCAATCTCTGAAAAAATAGCGGATAAGATGGTGCCAAGAATGGTTGGCAGATCCATGCCGTCGGCAATATGACGTCAGCACTAACCTGATCAGCTCTCATTCAAATTGGGATAAGATGATTATCTCTTATCCCTTCAACATTTGAAATTCAAATGAGGAGCTTATCCTATCCCTTCCTTGCACGCCTATTTAAACACCAACCAAGGAGGATCTAGGGGAGCGATTCATAGACGATCGGAGTGAGGAGTTGGTGTGCAACGATTGAGAACTAGCTGCACCTTGGAATGGTGGTTTAACAGCTTGGCCGAGAAGCCTGGATCTTGAAGGGCTGCATCGAGAGACCCCTTCTAGCCCGTTTTCTCATTCAAGTTATTTTATTTTGTTTTAAATGATGATGTACTTGGGAAATGTTTATGGTTTTTTGGTTAAGTCCCTCACCATGAACTAATTTCATAGTTGGTGGGGGATGTTTGTGTTAAACGCTATTTTATGTTTTAGTTTTTAATAATAAATCTGTCTTGACAATGTTTTATCTATTCGGCATACATTAATGCTTTCTAAATACTATGTCAAGCGAGAGCTGGCACTGTTGGCCTATTGCTCCTCAATATCTTAACAGACTTGGGGTGGCAACGATTAATATGTTGAATACTGAGGAGAGAAGCTTCAAGAGAAGTCGTTCAAGTAGATGAACTTACTGCAGGAGTAAAATCTACCCCTTAGGAGTATAGATTGGATCGTAATCAAATTGATTTATTTAAAAGCATGCATTATAGAGATATAGGGGTTTTTACATGATCAATTTAGGGCAATGACCATTGAGAGAGGCTTTGCTAATTTTGAATCTGCTCGGCAAACAATGCCAAGACAAGTTGTTATTAAAGGCTGGCACGGCATGAATAGCGTAAAAACCAGTCATTCACTGCCAACGCTCATCATTCATTAAAGCACTTTCCTTGCCAACGTCTTTACTCTACTTTTATTTCTTTTCTATTCAATTATTTCCAAAACCAACTTCAAAACAAAACAACTTTTTCTCAAGGCAAGTAACAATCAAAGACAATTGAATTCCAAGTCAAGTTATGTGGGATCGATACTCAGCTTAACTGTTGTATTACTTGCAGACCGTGTATACTTGCACGCAAAAGACTCATCTTGGCACTGTTTTATACTTTTCCAATGCATATCTTTTGCCCCTTTTTCCAGCATTCACTTAAAGAGTCTACAAGTTTTTGGCGCCGTTGCCGGGGATTGCAACGGAATTGATTATTTTTAAATTTTTACTTGTCTTTCTTTTAATTTTATTTTTGTTTTTATCGGTGTATGACCAGAAGCCATCTTGTGGTGGACTAGTGGCCATACAATTCAGAAATTGAGAAAACCTTGCGGAGGTTAAAAAGAAGATCTCGAGAGATGCAAAACCAAGGAAATTGAGGGAATGGTGTGGTGAACAATGGAGGAAACCCACTTAACAATGAGATACCACCACCACCTGCGGTCCCAGTTGTTAATGAGAGACCTATTAGAGAACATTCAGCACCAACCATTGACAATTTAATGCCAGGAGTTGTTGGCACAAAGGTAAACGCTATTAATTTTGAACTTAAGCCGGTAATGATTCAAACTCTTTTGAACGTAGGTCAGTTTGATGGAGCACTTACTGGAGATTCGAGGAAACATCTGAAGTAGTTCATGGAGATTTGCCAGTTATTTCAACAAAATAGAGTACCTGAAGATACCGTGAAACTGAAGTTATTCACCTTTTCCTTGAGAGATAGAGCTAAGGCTTGGCTCAATTCCTTGCCACCTGACTCAGTCACTTCATGGGCAGACCTATGCCAGAAGTTATTGACAAGATTCCAACCGCCAACACTCACTGCCAAGCTACGAGGTGAGATCATTACATTCAGGCTGGCTGAGGATGAGACCTTATATGATGCCTGAGAAATATTTAAAGATTTGCTGAGGAGGTGTCCTATGCATGGATTCCCGAATTAGACTCAAATGCAAACCTTTTACAATGGATTAAATGCACAAACAAGGACTGTTGTTGATGCTTCAGCAGCCGGTTCGTTGTTTGACAAGACGTATACCGAGGTTGTTGACATTTTAGAGAGGATTGCAATCAACAATTTTGAATATCCTGTTGCTAGACTTGGGACCGGAACTAAAACCAATGGGAAATTTCAGGTTGATAAACTAACGTCCATCCATGCCAAGATTTCCAACCTTACTATCATGGTAAGAACGTTGCAAAAGAACAATGAGGCCCAAGAAGTCAAAGCATTAGACCCATTTTGTACAATTTGTGGAGAAAGCCATCACGTGGATGAATGCCCTGCCAATCCTAAATCGGTAAACTTTGTTGGCAATGTTAATCGTTACTATAATCCTAACTCCAATACTTATAATGCATGTTGGAGACAACACCCTAACTTAGCATAGAGAAATCAAGGAGGTAACCAGTACAATGCCCAGCGCCAGAATACCTAGAGGCAGAATAACAATGCCATGCCAGCTTTCAACAACACTGACATGCCAACATTCTATCAGAATTCCATGCCACAGAAAACTCAAAATAATTTCCAGCAAGGGTAGAGATTCAACCAAGAAGGCACTCTCGCATAGTACATGGAGAAGAATGATGCCACAGTCCAGAGTTTGGCAGCATCAATGAGGAACTTGGAAGTTCAAATTGGGCAGATTGCCAATGCACTCAGCAATCGACCCCAATGAGCATTGCCAAGTGACACCGAAGATGCCCGACACAAAGAAAATGAGCAATGTAAAGCCATAACTCTTTAGAGCGATAAGCAGTGTGAGGTGGAGAAGGCTGCCAAGCAGCCAGTTAACTGTCAAATCGAGAAGCCAGTGCCAGCAGAAAACCTCAGGGAAGCAGAGAAAGAGGAACCAAACATAGATGATGCCAGTAGCAATGCTAAAACAGATGTTAGAATTGATGCCAACCAGACTGATGCCAGTAACGTCGGCATATGTTTATCTGCCACTACCATTTCCAGCGAGACTTCAAAAGCATAAGCAAGACCAGCAATTCAAGCGTTTCTTGGAGGTTCTTAAGCAATTACAAATCAACATTCCATTGGTAAAAGCCCTTGAGCAGATGCCCAACTATGTTAAATTCATGAAGGATATCCTGTCCAAGAAAAGGAAGTTGTGAGACTTTGAAACTGTTGCTTTGACCGAGGGATGCAGTGCCATGATCCTAAACCGATTGCCACCAGAGCTAAAAGATCTGGGAAGTTTTACCATTCCCTGTACTATTGGTAACAAATTTATGGGCAAGGCACTATGCGACTTAGAAGCCATCATCAACTTGATGCCAATGTCAGTTTTCAGGAAGCTTGGCATAGAAGCCAGACCTACCATGGTGACACTCTAGCTGGCAGACCGGTCCTATGCACATCCCAAGGGTAAGATTGAAGATGTGCTAGTAAAGGTAGACAAATTTATTTTCTCAGTTGATTTCATCATTTTGGATTATGAGGCATATATTAATGTCCCAATTATTTTGGGTAGACCATTCTTTGCCATGGGTAGGCCTTTGATTGATGTTCATAAAGGGGGACTAACAATGTGCATGAATGACCAACAAGTTACATTTAATGTGTTTCAAACTTTGAAATGTGCAGATGAACATGATGAATGCCAAGCAGAAGAGATGATGGAGTCCATCTACACTTTGGACACGTCACATTTATGTCAGAATACAGAATTTGATGCCAGCGACTTAGTCGGCATAGCTGAACTGTTTGAGGAACCAAAAGAATCAGTCTTGGAGGCTGAGGAGGCGAGTTATTTTGAGCCACTATAGTTGGCCGGCAGAGAGATCAAGGTACCTAGACCATCAATTGAGGAGCCACCATTGTTGGAACTAAAACCACTGCCAGATCACTTGAAGTATGCTTATTTAGGTAACCACTCGACTCTGCCAGTGATCATTGCCACTGATCTCACTAATGATCAGGAAAAAAGATTGGTGGTAGCATTACGCAATTATAAACAAGCATTAGGATGGACCCTGGCAGACATCTGAGGGATTAGCCCAACCATTTCCATGCACAAGATTATCTTGGATGAGTACCATGACATGACCATTGAAGGCCAGAGAAGACTAAACCCGAGCATGAAAGAGGTAGTGAAAAAAAAGATCGTAAAATGGCTTGATGTCGGGATTATTTATCCCATTTTCGATAGCTCTTGGGTTAGCCCGGTGCAATGTGTGCCAAAGAAGGGTGGCGTGACCGTGGTACAAAATAGTGAAGCTGAATTGATGCCCTCCAGAACTATCACATGATGGAGAGTGTGCATGGATTATAGGAGGTTGAACAATGCCACGAGGAATGACCACTTTCCATTGCCATTCATTGATCAGATGCTAGACAGGTTGGTAGGTAAAGCTTTCTATTGTTTTTTGGATGGTTATTCAGGTTATAATCAGATTGTCGTCGCCCCTGAGGATCAAGAGAAGATCACGTTTACGTGCCCTTATGAGACGTTTGCGTTTAGAATGATGTCATTCGGCCTATGCAACGCACCATCAATATTTCACCGTTGCATTATGTCTATTTTTTTATATGATAGAGCACAATATAGAAGTATTCATGGATGACTTCTCAGTGTTTGGCAAAATATTTGAGGAATGTCTTCGAAGTTTGGAGCAAGTCTTGAAGAGATGCACAGAGACAAACCTAGTGTTGAACTGAGAAAAATGCCACTTCATGGTGAAGGAGGGCATTATTCTTGGGCACAAGGTAACTGAGAGAGGATTAGAAGTTGATCAAGCAAAAGTTGTGGTAATTAAGCAATTGCCACCCCCAACGAGTGTCAAAGGTATAAGGAGTTTTTTAAGACATACCGATTTTTACCGGTATTTTATTAAAGATTTTTCAAAAATTGCTAAACCTTTATGCTTGTTATTAGAACATAATGCCACTTTTGCTTTTGACGATTCTTGTTTGAGAGCATTTCAGAAGCTTAAAGAGAAGTTGATCAATACCCATATAGTTATCGCACTAGACTGGAATGAGCCATTTGAGCTCATGTGCGATACCAACAACTATGCCATCAGGGCAGTATTGGGACAAAGGCATGGAAAGATTTTCCATGTCATATACTATGCAGCCGAACCTTGAATGAAGCACAACTAAATTACTCTACAACCGAGAAAGAATTTCTTGCGATTGTATTTGTTTTCGACAAATTTCGATCTTATTTAATTGGTAACAAATTTGTGGTTTATACAGATCATTCTGCATTAAAGTATCTCTTGACAAAGAAGGATGCCAAGCCCAAACTAATCCGATGGACGCTCCTACTTTAAGAATTCAATTTTGAGATCTGAGACAAAAGGGCAGTGAAAACCTAGTAGTTGACCATCTTTCACGTCTGGATTATCATCTTGAAGATGGTAAGACCAATTTTATAAGAGAAGAATTTCCTGAAGAGTATTTGCTTGCAGTTAATGCCATGCCATGGTATGCTGATATTGTCAACTACTTGGTAAGTAACATTCTGCCACCAGACTTGGCATACAATGCCAAGAAAAGATTCTTGCGAGAAGTTAGGCAATACTATTGGGACGAGCCAATATTGTTCAAACAGTGTGCCGACCAAGTGATCCGCCGGTGTATACCTGAGGATGAGCAGCATAATATATTGCATTTGTGCCATGCCGCACCATGTAGAGGTCATTTTACTGGGATGAAGACTGCCGTCAAGGTGTTTTAGTTAGGATTCTTTTGGCCTACACTATATAAGGATGCCCACGAGTATGCCAAGGCGTCCGACCGATGCCAACGAACAGGAAACATCTCAGGCAGACACCAACTGCCGCTCCAGAACTTTATACATGTGGACTTTTTGATGTATAGGGGATAGACTTTATGGGTCTTTTTCCACCCTCATTTGGTAATGTATATATTCTCGTGGTTGTTGACTATGTGTCTAAATAGGTAGAAGCTATTGCCCTGCCAACAAACGATGCCAAGGTTGTTGCCAAGTTTTTGCACAAACACATTTTTACTAGATTTGACGCCCCTAGAGTGATTATTCGTGATGAGGGCACCCATTTTAAATGTAATCTAATCTTTAAAGCTTTGTGCATGTATGGTATACAGCATAGAATTACCACGGCATATCATCCAAAAACAAATGGGCAAGCTGAGATTTCAAACAAAGAGATTAAAAACATTCTAGAGAAGACTGTTAATCCATCAAGGAAAGACTGGTCCTTGAAACTAGATGAGTCCTTGTAGGCTTACATAACGACATTTAAAACTCATTTGGGTACTTCACCATTTAGACTTGTTTTCGGGAAACCATGCCACCTGCCAGTGGAGCTTGAACATAAAGCCTATGGGGCCATCAGAACACTTGGCATGGCATGGAGAGCTGCTGGAGAGAAAAGGTTACTAGACCTAAATGAGTTGGAAGAATTCAGAACGCAAGCCTACGAGAATGTCAGAATCTATAAGGAAAAGGTGAAACGCTGGCATGACAGTAGGATAATGCCAAGACAGTTTGAGGTAGGCCAACGTGTTCTGTTATTCAACTCACGACTTAAGTTGTTTCCAGGAAAACTAAGATCAAGATGGACGAGCCCTTTTGAAGTTGTGAAGCCCTATGCCCAAGGAGCTGTGGACATTAAGAATTTGAAGACATGAGAAATCTTTAAGGTAAATGGTCAACGTTTAAAGCACTACATGGAAGGTGATCAGAACAATGCCAATGAAGTGATCCTCTTGGCAGAGGTAACATGAAAACACCATTAGGTTTGAACTTTTGTAAATATTAGGATAGATGTTTTCTTTGGTTTTAGGTTTCAAGGTTTTTAGTAGTTTGTTTTTCTTTTAAATTTCAAGTTTTTATTCCTTTACTGTGTTGAAAGGTTTTCTTTGAGTCAATGCAGAATCAGTATGCCATGAACCATGCCAAGAATGATGTCAGGAACAATGCCAGAAACGATGCCAGGATTAATGGCAGGAGCTGATGTCCCAATAGCGAAATCTGCCAGATATAGTGCCAGAATAGCTTGGCATGCAGCGGTGTAAAAGACAGAAGGATGAGAGAAACCCTAGCTTGATCGGTCCATTTAATAAAGAAAGAGTATTTTCCTTAATTTAAAACCCTTAGCCGCTTTAAAAAAAAGATTTATTAGGTTAAAATTTAAATTTAACCTAATCACCTTATCACTTTAAATCCTTACCCTATCCTATCACCTATCACATTATCACTTCACCCTTATCACTTTACCCCTTTTAAATCAATTCTTTTTATTTTTCATCATTATCCCTAATTACTCCTTCCATTAAAACACTCAACTTACCTAAACTTTTCATTTTCTCACCTTAGCCAGTTAAATAACCAAACATCTCTCTCACTCTTTACTTTTCTTTTCGACGAGCAAGAATCAAAACTCTAAATCATCTCTCTTTCTTCATCTTGTTCAACACCGTTTCAAATCCTTCAACGATTTCAATGGCTTCCTCTTCTACTTCTTTCAAGCGATTCTTCAACGAGAAGATTCAGAAAAAGTTTGAAACTAATTTTTCCTTGAGAAGTTTTTGCTATGAGAAGCACTTCGACCTCAAAACAAAGACGAACAATGGCTTCCCTCCAGAAGTCATGTCAATAATTAGCCTGCACAAATGGAGTCTGTTTTGCCAGCAACAAGGGGAGATCTATGCCACCTTCGTTCAAGAATTCTATGCGCATCTTGTGACCAAGGATTCGTCATTCTTGATGATTAGAGGTAAATGTGTTCGTTTCGATGAAGGGTATATTAACATTATGTTTGAGTTGGATGGTGCAGGGGATGGATATTTTGAATATGCTGATTCGATGAATGCTGCCAAGAGAAAGAGGTTGCTGGCAGATCTGTGTGAGCCTGGCACGACATGTACAATGTCATCCAAGGGGCACTATACGGTGAAGAGGTTGGCATTGAAACTCCAATGGAGAGGATGGAATCACTTCCTCAAGGCAAATTTGATGCCTACATCCCATAATGAGACTATGTCAGAAGAAAGGCTGATCCTATTGCACTTCATTGTTATGGGGCGCAAGATTAATATTGGCAAGCTTATTATTGAGGAAACTTATAAGTGTGCAGCGAAAGGTAATGGTAGTTTGTTCTCTCCCTTGTTGATTTCTAACATTTTCATGCTCCATGGTGTGCCCAAGTTTGATTCAGATAAGGGACAAATGATCAAGGGAACAATAATTACAGCTACTATATGGAGAAATCTCGTTGCTGCCGAGCCAAATGATAAGGGCAAAGGGAAGGCCAAAGTGCCCACGCCAAGGCCTAAAGTGTCAAAGGCCGAGCCAGCAACCATGCTAGAAACCGTGCCAGATAGTTCACTGGCAATGTTGTCCCAAATTCACCATCGCAAGGAGATTATTCTCCAAAAGCTAGAAAAAGCTGAGGAGATCAATGTCAAGATGTGACATTACATCCAGGCTAGGGATGTTGTAATCAGGGAGACTCTTACAAAATTATCACCTGATTTTTTGTCAGAATTTCCAGACTTCCCTGCCGAGCCCTCTACCAGCGACAATGTCATGACAGCTGTTAAGTGTCTAAAAGTACTATTTATTCACCCTTTTTGTTCATATTATTGCTAGACTTAGGCTCATATTAGTTGCATAATTAGTCATTCATGCATTAATTCATGTTTCTTTCCACCGTTCAGCTTGATTACATAACTTGGTGATTTTTGTGGAAAAAGATATTGCTTTGGTGTGTTTTTGTGTGTGTGCAGAATCACTTGCCTAAACAAGGCTGGAACCAGTTACCAGGGCAGTGCATGAAGGAGATGTCGACGCAGTTGCCAGAACAATGCATGAAGGAGATGCCGAGCTAGTTGCCAGGACAATTTTTTATAAGGGATAAGATGATATGGCAGTCGAAATTGATGACTAGATAAGCCCAAGATGACGTGGAACAAAGTTAAATCCCAAAGGATTTTGATTTCCATGAAAAGGTCAAAGAGAAATTAAATCCCAAAAAGATAGGAGAATATCTAGAAGGAATTTAAATATAATAAAGAATTATATTCTTTTAAAGTATTTAATTCTAACTTAACTTCCTCCTCAAGAAGAATTTTGACC
Source organism: Hibiscus mutabilis (assembly GCA_019671005.1). Taxonomy (NCBI): domain Eukaryota; kingdom Viridiplantae; phylum Streptophyta; class Magnoliopsida; order Malvales; family Malvaceae; genus Hibiscus; species Hibiscus mutabilis. The sequence continues at coordinate 1,761,978 of CM033752.1, forward strand.
TAGCCATCTCCTATTTAAAGGAGACCAAGTCGTCAAACTCAAAGGGAGCGGGGGAGAGATTTCGACAAGGGAGAGCAAGAGGGAGAGAGTTCGATTAGGAGAAAGCTTGGAGGGAGAGTTCGATTGAGAGATTTTCCAAAGAGGGCTGATCGATTTCTTCTTCTTCTTCTTTGCTTCTATTAGATTCATGGTTTGTGGATTATTATTTGTATATCTTTTGAACCCAACCATGAACTAACTTGATTGGTTGGGGTTATTGTGTTTTTGTGGTTGTGAGAACAATTGGATTTTGTTTAGGTAATAAGAGTTTGCACTTTCAATTCAAGGTTTGTTCATTCTTGGTTCTTAATCTTGTTTGTGGGTGAATTGGTAGAGGATCTCATGAATCTATATATTCATCTAATACCGGGAGATTTAGATTCAAGAAACAAATGAGCATGGTCTTTATTCAATCTATTGATGGTGAAGATTAATCCGGCTTAGGAATAAGTTAAGGATTTCAACGGCTAAGAGAAGCGCAAGATTGGTTGTTGTTCACATTTGATTCACGCAGGGATGTATTGTCAAGGTATGCACAACTAGCTAGAGTTTTGACTTAGGGATAAGAAGAAACCATTGAAGAACGCTCTGCCGAACCTTGAAGTTGCTGCCCAAGTAGTTGCCCAGGCAACCGTTCGATTAGTTGCCAAGGCAACCCAGTTGCGCAAGTTGCCACGGCAACTGAGTTGCCCTTGCACTCTTTTGCCAAGACGATCCAATTGGCTATCACTTATCAACTCACGATACCCTGGCCTACTCTCTCTTATTTGATTTCATCTATTCTTTTAGTTTATTGCTTTTACTTTACTCGTTAAAATCAGCTCCTACTATCAATTGTGTTTTTACTTTTATAGTGCGATAACTAAAGCAAAGTGGCCCAAACCAATCCCTGTGGAGACGATACTCGTATCACTTTATTACTTGCACCGTTTGTGTAGCACTTATTACGCACAACAAGTTTTTGGCGCCGTTGCCGGGCATTGGCAATTGGTGTTAGTTGTTTTTCTTATTGCATTTTTCTTATTAGTTTTACTAACTTTTCTTTTTGTTTGTTCTATCAAAAAAAATCAGGTGCGCTACAAGTTAAGGGACATCAACATGTCGGGAAATAAAAGCCGATCTATTCGAGAGTTGATGTGGGAAGATAGAAATCAATATACTCAAGAATTTCTTACACCCTTCGATGATTACCCATACCAACCGAGAAAAGCCCAAAGAGCCTATACCGTGGAAAAATATTATGCTATGTGTGGAGAACATCATGTGTTTGAAAATTGACCTCACATTTTCGGTGGATATGACTACATGGAGGACCATAGATGGAACCAATGGCAAAATTCACCATGTTATGATCAAAACACTCAAAAAAAACATTTACCATGACAATTTTGTTGCAGTAACAGATATGCCATGGCAATATAGTCATTTTCAAGAGCAATAAAATTCCTTGGAGGAAACGTTGCTAGCTTTCTTGGCTAGACTTGACGGATCAATTGAAGAGATTCGAGAGCTATCAAATAAAATGGATGCAAGGATAGCTCAATGGGATGCAACCTTGGGAGATTCAGAAGATCAATTGAGGAGATCCACATATGCCTTGGATAACATGCACCAACAATCCCTTCCTGGGGATACTGACGTCTCAAGGCAAGAGGATAAGATGCAATGCAAAGAGAGGTCCCCGATGTGTGAGGATCAACTAAAACCTCCAAGCCAAGAGCCTGCCAATGAGAAAGACTGCCCAACACATGATGAGACTGAGCAACAAATTGTCTCGGCAATGATTGAGGAGACTGAACAGAGCAATGCCGCGACAACACTCAGTGAAGCTGAAAACAACAATACTACAACAAATTCTGAGGAACCCGATCCCAAAAGGTTACAACGTTGATGTTGAAGCAGGAATTTGTAGATTGCTCTCATCTACAGTTGCCATAGCAAATGCACAACCACATGCAAGATCAACGATATGATAATACTTTGCCAATGGAATATAAGCATGTAATGGTTGAACCTTTCGAATTCTTTAAAAACTCACCTCGTACATTGCAGGTATGTCTTGAGGAACCGATGTTGGTAGATTTGAAGCCATCAAAATCTCTACTGATGGAGATGTTTGAGAGGCCAAAAGAAAACAGTGTTTGGACTCGTGAAGCTTTTCAGAATATTGGTTTTTGCCTTGACTTACAACAAATTTTGGCAACTGATTGCCACGGCAATTGGCTTGAGCAGCAATTACTGCGACAACAAATGATACATCCAACCATGATAGAAGTCGACAAGAATGAGGTAATTGAATGGTTGGGAAAGGATATAATTTTTCCTATTAATATATTTGTGCCTTCAGGAACAGTAGCAAGGTGGAGGGCATGCATGGACTACAAGGGGACACGGAAGAAAGACACATCCACCATGGTAACGCAAAGTAGAGTAGTTGCGAGCATATTAGCCCAACTCTTTTTGGGCAATATTATCACTCGATGGAGGGTACGAATGGACTATAAGAAGTATCAAAAATGACCCTCCCCCAGTTTTCTCGGATATACAGTAACCTTAGAAGATGCATGAAATATGCTCTTTCTAAGAATTTTTAATTTTTGTTTTTAATTTTTGGAACTTTATTTTATTTATTTATTTTCTTTCTTTATTTTTGGAATTTTAGGAGATATTTATCTTATTTTTCTTCATTATCTTTAGTTTCTAGGTTTTTTTTGTTTTCTTTTCTTTTCCACAACAAGACTCACAACCACCATGCTAAGGAAATTCACTGTCGACTACTTGCCACGACAACCGCAATAGAGGATGCCCCTGCAACTACCTCAGTAGTTGCCACAGCAACAGAAACTAGCGATGCCCAGGCAACAACAATGGCTTCGGCAACTACTGAAGCCGAGGCAAGTGAACCTGTCTCAGAAAACATGGATTAAATCAAAGCAATTCTATTCACGCGGTACCAGTCATGAGTATTCAACCACCGACCAAAAAATGAATCACGCAAACGGCACGAAGAAAACTTATCACTCGAGGTGACGACCTCTCCGACTAACTCATTTCATTTAGTTTCTTTTAAATTTTGTTTCACTTTTACATGCATTGAGGACAATGCTTCTTTCGAGTTTAGGGGGTGTTGGTTTCTAGTTAGTTTCATGTTTAGTTGCATTCATCTTTAGCAATCACATATAGGTTGCATATGTTACTTTCCATGCCTTTAATTGGATTTAATTGATTAAGACTTGTTGAATATCCAATGATGAATTTTTGTCACTGCACTTAATTGAAAGAACCTTTAATTTTAGGATTGCTTGAAAAGAACTTAGAATTTTACTATGACGCTGATTTTTTTTACACGGTTGCGGCTTGTTGATTCAAAGAAACTTAGTGAACTTAGGTTGCTTAAAATTTGGGTAAATTTAAAATTGAAAATTAAAAGTTAATTTCTTGCTAGAGTTACCCGAAACTGGCTCTAGTAGTAAATGCACTTTCTTGCTAGAGGTGCCCGAAACTGGCTCTAGTAGTTAATGCACATTAAAGAATCGCTAGAGGTGCCCGAAATTGGCTCTAGTGAAAATAAAAAATAAATGCCCCGGTAATTAAATTGATAGAAGCCTATTGTTCACATAGAATCTTGAAAATCAACTTGTACACAACTATGCACACACATTGTCACAAGCATTATAGTTTGATTCCGGGTAGTTTTTGTGCTATCCAAAAAATTAAAAGGTGATCATACTTTATGCTACGGTTCCGAGGTTTGAATTCAAATTTGAAGCATGTCTTTGATGATAAAAGTCTTGGCAGGTAATTTTTAGTTTTGCATTGCTTGAGGACAAGTAATAGTTCGAGTTTGGGGGTGTGTTAAGTATCTAAAAGTACTATTTTATTCATCATTTTTGTTCATATTATTGCTAGACTTAGGCTCATATTAGTTGCATAATTAGTCATTCATGCATTAATTCATGTTTCTTTCCACCGTTGAGCTTGATTACATAACTTGGTGATTTTTGTGGAAAAAGATATTGCTTTGGTCTGTTTTTGTGTATGTGTAGAATCACTTGCCTAAACAAGGCTGGAACCAGTTGCCAGGGCAGTGCATGAAGAAGATGCCGACGCAGTTGCCAGGACAATGCATGAAGGAGATGCCGAGCTAGTTGCCAGGGCAATTTTCGATAAGGGATAAGATGATATGGCAGTCGAAATTGATGACTAGATAAGCCCAAGATGACGTGGAGCAAAGTTAAATCCCAAAGGAGTTTGATTTCCATGAAAAGGTCAAGGAGAAATTAAATCCCAAAAAGATAGGAGAAGATCTAGAAGGAATTTAAATATAATAAAAAATTATATTCTTTTAAAGTATTTAATTCTAACTTAACTTCCTCCTCAAGAATGATTTTGACCTAGCCATCTCCTATTTAAAGGAGACCAAGCCGTCAAACTCAAAGGGAGCAAGGGAGAGATTTCAACAAGAGAGAGCAAGGGGGAGAGAGCTTGAAGAAATAGTTCGATTGAGAGATTTTCCAAAGAGGGCTGATCGATTCCTTCTTCTTCTTCTTTGCTTCCATTAGATTCATGGTTTGGGGATTATTCTTTATATATCTTTTGAACGCAACCATGAACTAACTTGATTGGTTGGGGTTATTGTGTTTTTGTGGTTGTGAGAACAATTGGATTTTGTTTAGGTAATAAGAGTTTGCACTTTCAATTCAAGGTTTGTTCATTCTTGGTTCTTAATCTTGTTTGTGGGTGAATTGGGAGAAGATCTCATAAATCTATATATTTATCTAATATCGGGAGAGCTAGATTCAAGAAACGAATGAGCATGGTCTTTATTCAATCTATTGATGGTGAATATTAATCCGGCTTAGGAATAAGTTAAGGATTTCAACGGCTAAGAGGAGCGCAAGATTGGTTGTTGTTCACCTTTGATTCACGCAGAGATGTATTGTCAAGGCATGCACAACTAGCTAGAGTTTCGACTTAGGGATAAGAAGAAACCATTGGAGAATGCTCTGCCAAACCTTGAAGTTGCTGCCCAATCGCCCAAGCAGTTGCCCAGGCAACCGTTTGATTAGTTGCCAAGGCAATCCAGCTGCGCAAGTTTCCACGACAACTGAGTTGCCCTTGCACTCTTTTACCAAGACGATCCAATTGGCTATCACTCCTCAACTCACGATACCCTAGCCTACTCTCTCTTATTTGATTTCATCTATTCTTTTAGTTTATTGCTTTTACTTTACTCGTTAAAATTAGCTCATACTATCAATTGTGTTTTTACTTTTACAGTGCGATAACTAAAGCAAAGTGGCCCAAACCAATCCATGTGGAGACGATACTCGATACTCGTATCACTTTGTTACTTGCGACGTGTATATTTGCACCATTTGCGTAGCACTTATTACGCGAAACACCAGCTAGTCAAGTTCATACCCCATCCAATGCCACAGTCTCATTGTTTCCAGTTCAAGTTGAGTCTATCAGTTCTGATTCTTCATCAGAATCCAAGGAAACCAAAGCCAAGTCTTCCAAAGCCAAGTCGCTAGTGACACCTGCTATATATGCTTCATCTGATGCCACTGATGCACCGGCCGCATCGAAGCCTGCCAAGAAAAAGGAGGAAGTTGGAGTCTTCACTGTCGTTTCAAAACCGAGCCTGAAAAGAAAGAAGTACGTGGCCCTTGATCGTAGGCCATTTGTGAGAAGAAAGACTCGTGCCGCACGAGAAATAGTCTCCGAATGGGAGTCCTCTTCTATGTAAACTTATTTACATTTCATTTTATTGCATTTACATGATCATGTGTTGTTTCATGCATTGGGGACAATGCACATCTTGGGTTTGGGGTGTGCATTTTCTCATATTTATGCCATGCCATACCATACATTTCATGTTTAAATTCTGTTGCCATGCCATTTAGGTCAGTTAGATAGATGCATACCGAACCATTAGAAAAAAGGAAAAGAAAATTTTACCTTGGTTTAATCTTGAAAAATGTTAACATTGTTAGGCAAGTTTAATTTGATATAGGTGTCTGTCCAATGAGGAAATTTTAATCTTTAGTTGTCATGCCATGCTAGCAGAGTAGTATGCCAGGTTAGCTTGGCAATTGATCTCTAGTTTAGGGAACTGAAACTTCAGTTTACACATAGTATGTATCTAGTTCCTTAGCAAACTTAGACTTTTTGAAACTATGCTTAGATTTTTTTTAAAAAGATCAAAGGATGCCGGGGGTAAAAGAAACTAATAAGGCAGCAATGTTCTGCCAGGGCAATGAAAATAAATAAACTCCCCTCTACCTAGGGATATTAAGTTACTTGGGGCTTCATGGTTTGCTCTCTCTTAGTTCTCAAGTACAAAACATTAGAGTATGAGTTGAAGAGAAAACCTAGTGATATCTAGATTAAGGTGGGGATTCATGGTATGCTCCCTCTTATCTCTCACGCTAAATACTGTCACGAAGCAAGCTTAAATTAATGCCAACAGAAACCCTTGGCAAGAAAAAAATGATAAAAATAAGAAACTGAGTTTAGATAGTAAAATTGGCTAAGGGAGTGAAATGATACTTGACGCATATTGCCTACACATCATGCACTCTTCATGAACTTAGACTAGAGTTATATTGCTGCACTTGAATTACTACATGTTTGGCATTATTGCACTGAGATACTGAGGACAGAAATAAAGCCAAATTCTGCTTGCCAGCACATGTTGGCATTCAACCAAAATTTTGTCGAGGTAAAATTTTTACAGTTTTTGTTTTTATTTTGATTGCATTAGTTGAGGAAAAGCAATGAGTTAGGTTTGGGGGTGTGTTACCTCTCCAAAAGTATTGTTTTTAATGCCAATCTTACAATGCTTTTGCTTGTTTTTAGGTACATTTAGTTATGTTAGGATGTTAAAACCATGCATTTGCATAAGGAGTTTAGAATTCTGTCTATGCCAGTGTGAAGGGTTGTTTTGTTGGCAATTTTACAGGTTTGGCATAGGATTTGGCCCAGAAAAGCAACATAGGAATGAATGCCAGAGAGAATGCCGGGTGTTGTTGGCACAGATGGACCAAACAATGCCAAGCACCGGTTGGCAGAAAAGTGAACTTGATGCCATGCCAATAGGCTGTTGGACCCCAAAAAATAGGATAAGATCAGGCTCCGAAAATATAGCAATTGGATCAATCTCTGAAAAAATAGCGGATAAGATGGTGCCAAGAGTGGTTGGCAGATCCATGCCAAGCTTGGACGCCAAGGCAGCGTCGGCAGTATGACGTCAGCACTAACCTGATCAGCTCTTATTCAAATTGGGATAAGATTATTATCTCTTATCCCTTTAGCATTTGAAATTCAAATGAGGAGCTTATCTTATCCCTTCCTTGCGCGCCTATTTAAACACTAACCAAAGAGGATCTTGAGGAGCGATTCATAGACGATCGGATTGAGGAGTTGGTGTGCAACGATTGACAACTAGCTGCACCTTGGAAGGGTGGTTTGACCAGCTTGGCCGAGAAGCCTAAATCTTGAAGTTCTGCATCGAGAGACCCTTTCTAGCCCATTTTCTCTTTCAAGTTATTTTATTTTGTTTTAAATGATGATGTACTTGGGAAACGTTTTTGGTTTTTTGGTTAAGTTCCTTATCATGAACTAATTTCATAGTCGGTGGGGGATGTTTGTGTTGAACGCTATTTTATGTTTTAGATTTTAATAATAAATCTGCCTTGGCAATGTTTTATCTATTCGGCATACTTTAATGCTTTCTAAATACTATGCCAAGCGAGAGCTGGAACTGTAAGCCTATTGCTCCTCAATATCTTAATAGACTTGGGGTGGCAACGATTAAGTTGTTGAATACTGAGGAGAGAAGCTTCAAGAGAAGTCGTTCAAGTAGTTGAACTTACTTCGGGAGTGAAATCTACCCCTTAGGAGTATAGATTGGATCGTAATCAAATTGATTTATTTAAAAGCATGCACTATAGAGATATAGGGGTTTTTACATGATCAATTTAGGGCAATGGCCATCGAGAGAGGCTTTGCTAATTTTGAATCTGCTCGACAAACAATGCCAAGACAGGTTGTTATTAAAGGCTGAAACGGCATGAATAGCGTGAAAACCAGGCATTCCCTGCCAATGCTCATCATTCATTAAAGCATCTTCCTTGCCAACATCTTTACTCTACTTTTATTTCTTTTCTATTCAATTATTTCCAAAACCAACTTCAAAACAAAATAATTTTTTCTTAAGGCAAGTAACAATCAAAGACAATTGAATTCCAAGTCAATCTCTGTGGGATCGATACTTAGCTTAACTGTTGTATTACTTGCAGACCGTGTATACTTGCACGCAAAAGACTCATCTTGGCACTGTTTTATAATTTCCCCATACACATCTTCTGACCCATTTTGCCAGCATTCACTTAAAGAGTCTACATGATGTAGTTTAATTATATTTCTTTTTTTGAGGTTTAGTTTAATTATATTTCCCTATGAATTCCAATGTATAAAATATAATATCATCATCTACCATCTTTCCTGAGAACAAACACCTTTAGTCTTAATTGAAAAGTATCCGTGTAATAACAAAATATAATATATTTAAATGTAAAAATAGATTTAGATTTTAAAATCGATATTATTATAAAGACAACTATAAGCTTAGAACCAGAATCATAAAGCAAAGACATCATGATCTTATAATTTTTCAATTTAGAATAATAGACATTAGCCATAGTGAATATTTATGCTAGGTATATGCTTTTGTAGTATTCTTTTATCATGTTATTTTGTCGCTTTGTTTTATTTATATTATCATACACATATATCAACTCGAGTCATATAAATAGTTGTACTGTCCATCACGATTAGAAATATTTATATGCCAATAGTGTTAATGAGATTTTAGTTGTGTCGGTGAATGTTGAGTTATAATTTTTTGTGTTAGTTCGATTCTCTCGTCATTAACCTTTGTAATAGTGTTGTAATCTATTTTTTTGTTAAATTGCAGAATTGTTAGAGATGATTGATAATCAAGATAACAAAATTGAAAATACAGAGTTTGAGTCTTATAATTAGAATAAATATGACTACAATGGTGGGTCAGATTGTGAAACTTATGCTGAAGAAGAACAAATTGAATGTAATTTTGATGATGACAAACATATAGATGATGAGAAGACAATTGACTAATTCATTGACGAGACTATATGGGACAAGATTGGAAAAAAATTGAAAGATTACGATGAGAATGACATGGATATGCTGAAGTGGAATTCTTTAGAATATTGCATTGAGTTCTATAATACTTATGCAAAAGTGAAAGGTTTTGGAGTTCGCATGGGTCAGTCAGTGAAAAGTTGAAAAGATGACCACTTAATTTCAAAGAAATTGTTGTGTCGTAAAGAGGGACATAGAAAGGAAAGGTGGATTAACTTGACAAGCAGAAAATGAAAACAAAGACCGATCAGCAGAGTTGGATGTGAAGCATTTATTAAATTCAAATTTGATGAACGATATCAATATTGGAAAGTTAATAAATTTCACGTAGAACATAACCATGAAATGGTGAAGCCAACACAAGTTGCTTACATCAAGTACGTAAATTATCAATAAGTAAATTGTGACTATACTAACTTCTAGCTTATATATTTTTAATGTTTTTTTAATGATTTACTTTGTAAGTTATTTCAAAAAATTAGAGAGTTGGATGAAATTAAGATTAAGAGCATGCACAACTCTAGAATTGCTCTGAAATGAATGATGCAAAATTTTGTGAATGAAGTTGGTTCTATTGAGAATGTTGGATTCATATTGAAAGATTTGTACAACTTTCTATATAGAATCAAACGAGAAGAAGTGCAAGAGGGTGATGCTGAAATGATAATGGCGTATCTATATAGAAAGCAAGAATCTGATCTTTTTTTGTGAGTTATACGAGAGATGAACATGGAAACTTAGAAAAGTTGTTCTAATGTGACGGTATATCACGCACAGACTATAAAGAATTTGTTCATGTACTGGTACTACTTACAATATTCCAAAGAAAAGATACTACTTACAAGTGCAACGCATACAACAAGCCGTTCGTGATTTTGGTTTGTGTCAATCATCATCGAAACACAGTGCCATTTGGTTGTGCACTGGTGGTTAATGAGAAAGGGGATACCTATGTGTGGGTGTTAGACAATTAATTGCAGCGGGAGATGGCTATAAACCACTCACTGACATTACTGATAGAGATAAGGCCATAGAAAAAGCCATTTCTCAAGTACTCCCGAGGCGAAACATAGACTATGTTTATGGCATATTATGAAGAACGTGAAGAACAAAGGTAATAGCAATTTTCACGATGGGTTTATGAGGTGTGCTGAAAAGTGCAAAACACCAACGGATTTTGAACAAGCTTGGAAGGAATTGGTCGACAAACATAAAGTTGACGGAAGGAGATGGGTACAAGAATTGTATGAAGATAAGGAGAAATGGGCAGAAGCATATTTGTGAGGATACTTTTACGCATGTGAGATTATATATACTTAAAATTTATTTTATATTATTTTTATTTACTAAATTTAATAAAAATTATTGTACATTTTGGTGTGTAGGAATGATGACTACTCAACGGTGCAAGTCAATGAATAGAATAGTTAAAAGTTTGTTGGACAAAAAGGTAATGTTGTATCGATTCGTTTAGTACTATCATAAGGAACTACAATCTTTAAGATGGGAGGAAGGTTATCAAGATTACAGAACAATAGACGAACAACTGTATTGTGACGGTGTGTTGGCAGCTTTAAAAAGTAATGTAGCTCAAGTATATACGAGAAATGCTTTTGCTACATTGTGCAAAGAAATGTCCTAAGGGGGTTATTATTTGGTCAAAGAAAGGGAACTAAAAAATGAGTGCATGTGTTATTGGTTAGAGCATGTTGAAAAAGAGAAGTTGTATCTTGTACTTAAAGATGTCATACATGATACCATGTACTGTTGTTGTATGAAGTTGGAGTTCGTTGGACTTCCCTGTCGACATATGTTTGTTGTGTTGAAATATGAAAAAGCGAAAGAAATACCCTGATGATGTATAATGAAATGTTGGACTATTTATGTGAAGAAAGATGTTGGATTACAAAAAAAGAATGAATATGTTGAAAATGATAATCCAACACCAGTTCAAGACAGGTATTCCAATTTAGCCTCTTATTGTATGACTATATGTCATCGTGTATCACAGACGTTTAAAACTTTCAATGAGATTAAAGATCAATATGCAAAAATGACTCTCAAATTGCAAGCTGTGAAAGTGGGATGTAAAAAGAGAACCACTAGAAGTGAAGAACTTCTTGAAATTGGCGATCTTGTAATTCTGGAAACAAGAAGAGGAAAACCCAAGAAAGCAAAGCGTCAAGCTTCATCGTCTAACTCAACACACGTTCTATATGATGAAGATGAAGAAGATGCCACGTTGGACTTGTATAAAGCCTATGAACCTTCTCTGAACAAGTCTTGTGATCAGAATACGAAGCATACTGATGCACTTCAAATATTAAAATTAGTTGGATACATGCCTGACACATATAAAAAATGTGACATATCTAAGGTAATTAAATATGAAATATAATAGCAATTACTCTTTATTGTTATGTATATTGATAATATTTTTTTACAGGCTTCAAATGGTAAATAATTGAAAAAAATGGAAAAAGATCCAACTATTTTTTATTGGAAACCAAATAAGGATTGGTAGTGTTCATATCGTCCAACAATTATACTATCTGAACAAGGTAATAAATTATTATTATATCTTGGGATTATGATCTTCTCTTTATATTAGTTATGGTTTATATTTTATTGGTAGTGTAAATTGTTATGCTTGTGAATTATATAGATTTGTCAGGTGGCATTTAGGAAATTTATTTCTCTCTTATTTCAATCTTTAAAGCAGGTTGGGAGTAATTTCTAAGCTCTTTAATGCGTCAAAATGGGAGAGTAAGAGCAACAAGTACACTGGAAATTCTGAAGTAACATTAATGCAATAATTTTTCTTCCTTTTCAATTTGTTTCGAGAGTATATGGTTGTTGCAATTTATCATATTATAGTATACATTTTTAATGCAATAAAATCTTCACTTTTCCTGATTCTGGTGTCTTTTTGTTGGATGTATTTAACTTTGTTTTGACTGCTTCAAAGATTTATGTTGCTTGGATATTTGGAACAAGTACGTGTTAGTGTTTGAAAATATATTTATTAACCAATGCAGATGTGACTTTCAGGGTGTAATTGTAACCTCTTAAATTCAACCTAATTTCTTAAGTTGAATCTTGGAAGTCAAGTTAGAAAAACTTTCCCCTCAAGTAACACATTTTAGGTTTACTCATTTATAAAATAAAATAATTATTAATTAATTAATAATAATCATAAAGTATCTCAATAATTTATGAAATTCAACCATTAAAACGTATTCTGAATATTTAAGAAAACATCTGATTAAAATATGAAGATGCATGCGGAAACGTAATCCCAAAATATGATGTCCAAAAGTAATGTTCCAATCATAAAATAATAATTTGAAAGTCTAAATAAATAGTTCATACTGATGATTAAATATCCGAGTAAAACACGAGATGCTCTAGGTACCGAGTCGCCTAAGAGTCTGAGTATCTGAAAGATAAACTAAGGGGGTGTAAGCTAAAGAGCTTAGTGTGTCTCTAAAGTGCAAACAAACACGAAATCAAAACATTATTCAATTTTCTGATAAAGTCTTTTGAAAACACATTAAATCACAATAAATCTAATCATAATGATATGATGTCCGATGCATATGAAATCTCAGTACCCAATCTCTGATACACCGACCCAAGAGTAAGGTTCCCCAGAACCTACTCTCTCCATCGTTATCATCCAAAGTGGAACTCAGCCTGAAGGGTGAAACCACTGATCCGAAACGGAATTCAGCCTAAAAGGTGAAACCGCTGAACTACCCCGAACAATTTCAATCCATATACCCCCAATATTATGATGCTGATGTTAAAATTTGAAATCTCATCCGAAACTTGAATTGTTAAAGATTCAAGTTGCATAAATCTATAAATCCGATGTTTCACAATTTGATAAATCCAAAGTTTCATAATTTTGGAAATCCGATATCTCATATTCCGGTAAATCTGATTTTTCAGTTAAATCACAGTATGACATGTTATGCAAGATACCTGAAAACTTTCACCAATCACAACAAAATAAAGCACACAAAATTTATAAAGACGTTTATTTATAGCACTCAAGAAAACACATATTTATAGCACAGGAAGAGACACGCCTTAATCGGTCAATAGCTCTATTGCCGAGAAGAAAGCTTCATGTTCAGACCTATCACTTAGTCTAACTAAATCACGACCTACGAGGTAAAGCTCTTTATTAGCATCCGTCACTATCTCAAAGCCACCACAAAATATAATTACTAAACCAAAGAAAACTACTCATGTACGAACCTCGAAGGATATGCAATGTAAATTTGAACAGTTGGGGTGATAACTTGACAGCCTCAAAGTCGATACGTGAACACGAAAATAACTCGGGTCAAACCAATAATCCATTCTTTTAAAATTACTAAATACAAATTAATTGTAAATAGCAAACCGAGCCTTTAGATTCCAATTTGACAAAATGGACAGCGGATACGGACTTAGGACGTTGAAAAAGGTTAGGGTAAAGGTTGTCCAAAAAAGTCAACTTAGTCAACTCTAATCAAAGGTCAAACTAGTCAAAGTCAACTCTGACATTCAAAGCCAACTGGTCAAAAGTCAACTTTGATTGTCAAAGGCCAAAGGTTAACTATCCAAGGTCAACGGGTCCAAGGTTAACTCGGGTCGGGTCAGTCAACAGTCCGATTCGGTCAACGTTTAGAACTGATTTAACTAGTTCGATCCAATTCATTAAGTTGGTTCAGTCAGTTAACCGATTCGATCAACTCAATAGGTTCGATGTGGTTTATATACGGGTCCAAGCATTAGCTTACATATTTGGATTTTGCTTAGGCCCACGACAAATGAACTCATGGTATGGGTTCCTCACACATGGTTCTCCAATAAATTGAACCAGATGGCCCAACCCCTTATACTCACTGATGCAAGAAGGAATTAGGGTTCCCTAAATCCCCTTGACGTTGACAACAAGGCAAAACACGATGGTGGTCAATACAATGAACGGCGAAGATAGATCTTAGACTTGCTCGATGACGCTATCACATCTACAGGGTGCACACAATGATTTCAGAAAACACAAACACATCTCACAAATAGATTAATCAAAAGAGAAGCTAACAGTGGCTTAACCAAACCATGAAAAGGCAAGAAACGCAACACACACTACGACGCAAGAGAAGCAAAAAGATTTTATCAACGTTCCACATGAACAACGATTGGCGAGGGGATAACAATGGTTGGGATTTTCTCACTGTGAGACGCTTGTCATGATGGTGGTTACGGTGAACAAAACAGACGATGAAAGGGTGGTGGTCAAGAGCTGATCGAAAAATATATGGGGAGGGGCATGGATATCAAGAGAGATAAAAGCTTAAGAGGTTGGCTGCTATCAAAATGAAAACTGAAAAGGGTTTTGGTGTTATAATAGGGTATAAATATCCTAACCAATTGGCAAATCACACATATGGTCACCGAGCATTTTAGGGTTTGTATAACAGCATCATAACTTTACCACATTACAAAATGACCCCCAAATTTCTAAATTATGCCAAAAAATTCTAAATTTACTCTATTTAGTCCTCACCCTCAATTAGGGTATTTGGGAATTAAAATTCCCAAATTCTAGGGTTTTTGAATTAGGGAATTTTTGAATTAGGGTTTTCAAATTAGGGCAAAATTTTGGGTGCTACAGTGATTGGATCCATATATGCAGTTTTAGTAATTTTCTAAGCCATTCTATACCACCGCCCTCATTTCCTAGGTGAAAATTTTGGAAATCAACCATCAACCTTGCTTGAATGGGTCTGACGAGTTACAAAAGAAAAACTATAGAATTCTCACCATTTTTTTTTAATTTTAATTTCAGCTCACAAACATGTTACAACATCATGATATAATCTCATATGCCAACAACTTATATTCAATGCATAATTTCACTTAAGACAACGAAATAAAGGGGGGAGGCAACGAAATACACCAAAATGTCTAATGCATGCATCTTTCAATACATCAATTTTCCAAGTTTATTTATCAATTTTGAAACACCATTTTTCTCGTTTTAAAAAATTAAACTTGAGAATATATAATTATAGGCAAAAATGGACAAATATGAATCACCCCATGTCTAATTGTGTTTCGTGAAGTTGGTGTCATTTATGGTTGGAGTTTGTATTTCAAAAAAATCACGCAACATACGTTTAAATTAGCGTCAACTTCTAGTGTGAAAAGAACCATTCAAAGATTTGTTAATCGCCAATAAGTTAGGCTTTTCGAATTTTATTTGATGTAAAAATATATGCAAAATAAAGTGTATAAATTTATCAAAAATATAATAAAGTAGAAATAATACTTATAATCTAAATTAATAAAATAACACTTATACCCTAAAAACTAAATTAATAATGTTGAACGATGAAAATAGAATATTTCACGGAATGTTTTTGAGGTCAATAGATTTATCTTCACATACTCAACGTTTGAAAAGATCAGCTTCATTGTGGTTGCTTGTAACAAGTTTTGCCAAATTTTTCAGTCGTTCAACTCCCATTTCTTGCGTCTGCACAGTAAATATATCACATTATTCAATATCACAAAAGGGATAAAGTAAACTACATAGTATACTTTACCGTGAAAATCATCTTCAACCAATCACTTTTTTATCGACTTCTATATACTTCAATACGTACGTGCCACAATCATCATTGAATCCAATATAAAATAAATTAATTTATTAAAATGAATATCACAAACATAAGAAATAAACATTTATTTTAATTTCAGTTAACATACGAATTTGGCTGCTTCGGTAATTCAAGAAAATTGATTGTAAATTCTGCAACATCTTTAAATAATCTACCTAATTGAGCATGACACTCATAAACACATGGAGCTTTACTCAACTGTTATAATAAGTAACATCGAAATTAAGAATTTAATTAATTAAAAATGATACTAGTTCAATTAAGTCTCATAAATTTTAAAAAAACTTACTAAATTGTGTGCAATGTTTTTACGTTCCTCATTGACGCTAAGAGAGTCTAAAACGTAATTATGTTGATCCACAACATCAACAACCAATAAAAACCAATGTTTTCCCTTGTCATCATGTAAAGGCACATACACCTGCTAAATAATGTGACTTAAAAATTACTATCAACTACATATAAACAAACAACAAAATATAAATATACCTGTTCAACATCATTACTATCAGTAGGTATAAAGTTATCTATCCACCGAGAATGAAATTTGAAAATGCTAGTCTTTCTTTCCATTTTCAGAGTATGTGAGAAATATTCGATTATGATACTCTGAGACAAACATTAATATAAATGTCATGAAATCATAAAATAAAAATAGTGTATTCTCTAACCCATGAATTATTTTTTACCTGAAAGGACAGAAGGAGATATAGCTTTTTTGGCATAGACTTTTGTCTCAAGTGCAAATCGTACACATAAAAATTGATAAACTGTTATATATTTCAAAAATAGTATAAACACTTGTATTAATAATATAAAAAGAACAAATATTGACTACATAAAAAATTTAATGTTTTAATCTATAATACCCAATTAGATAACCATTTTCTTGGAAAAATAGTACGAGCATCGGCAACGTTTAAAAAATTTCCTTTAACTGTGTAAAAAGTGTTGGATGTATCCTTCCAAGTAGCAACATTCAGACAAATGCTGTGTTCTTCAGGCGTTAAGTGCTCCAAATATTTCTTGTACGTATTAGTTACCATAACAGTTTCTTCAAATTTTTTGATAACACATCATCTAGCTTATATTTATCCTGCATAAAAAATATATAACTCTTGAAAATAATAATAATAACATTAAATATAAATATTATTAAAAAATTATTCTTAGTTTACACTTTTCTTGTTATCTCATCGTATGCAAATAAAACTTGCAACTCTTGTTCATTCTCAAAATTACAAAGCTTGTTTTCAGAACTTCACCATACTACAAAAAGTATAAAATATTTTCATGATGTTATTACCTCATTTTTTTAGAACTTTTAACCTTCGATGTTTCTCCATTATCATGAAATTTAGTGAATTTTTCCTGTGTCGATAGATCATATAGAAAAAAAATAGTTTTAAGCAAAGAATAATATAAAAATATAAGATGAAATATAACCAAAAAGAATAATTTATACATACCATTGTATTAACTTTATAAGTCTGAGCTCTCTTTTTCGATGTCATATTTTCTGACTTCGGATCACCAGTGAAATTAGAACGTGTAGTCAAACACCTAACGCTCTTTTTATGTTGAGAGCCTTTACTCTTTGACGAATCTTTATGATGATTTGACATTTTAGACATCATTTTGATAGTCATTGGACTTTCCTTCAACGCAACTAATTGACTAGGAAATCGATTGTGACCAAATTGAAAGTTAATCACCTCGCTAGGAATTTTGGGGGGACCATAAGTATCAACCTTGATGTTGTCTTCAGAATTAACTTCAAGTTTTCTTTTACTAATAGGATTAAATGAAGGAGTAGAATAATCAGGATAAAAAAATCTATAAACAGAGACAAACACGATTTTTTAATATGACTCTTGGTTTCTTCCTTTAAGGATGTGGTACTTAATCCTTCTTCCTTATGTGATTTAATTTTCAAACCCTTCTCTTTCAATGGACCGTTATGTAAACCAGTCTCTGTTGATCTATTGTGTAAAGCATCATCCTTTAATGATCGACTATGTAAACCTGCCCCATTCACTGAATCATCTTCTAAACCTTCACCATGTGATCTACTACGTATACATTCCTCCTTAAATGATTCACTATGTATTCATTCTCCTTTTAATGAATCATTATCAAGCATTGAACCTTTAACATTACTCAGTGTCAATATAGCCAATAATTTTTCAAGTTGACCACTCATGTTAATAAACGCCTTTTCCATATTTTGTACTGATTCAAGTTGACCACTCATATTAACAATTGTCTTTTCTATATTTTGCACCGAATGAATGAGTACATCTAACTTGTTGGCACTATTATAAAGAATTTTTATCTTTTTTTCATTTACAACTTCAACTTCTTCCTATAAATAAATAAAATATATAAAAATTTCAACAATAATCTTATATAAAGTATACCGACAAAAAAATTCAATACTATTATAAAAATTTCAGTTAATGATATGAATGTACCTTGTTGTTTGTCTTGTCTGAATTCATGTTGAGATGATGCTTACACTCCACCATCTTAACTTGTTTTGAAGGAGTTAATCGACTAGTTTAAAAGATAAAATATAAGTCTGCATGCATTTAAAAATAAATATTAATAGTAGAGTTAATAGCAAAATTAAAAAAATATTAGATGGTGTGTTCTTTAACAAATAGATATCAAGCATATTTTTATTATTGATTTTTATATAATATTTTTAAAATTAAAATTAAAAATATTTTCAACAAAGAGTATTTGTCCATAATTAAAACCAGAATCCAATGGCAACTAAAACTAAGATATTTTACCATTAAAATTTCCTACAAATACCAAACAGAACTTGAATAGTCTAATGTAGAACAATTTTCTATTTTTTGTAATAATTAATCATTTATAAACGTATATTTTGATATTATTTTAATAAGAAATTATTTTTCCCAATAATTTCGGAATTAGGTTCAAAATTTAGGAAATTAGGGTTCTGAGATTATGAAAATTTTACAATAGGGTTCGAGGTTTGGGGGATTTTGAAAATTAGGGTTCAAAATTGGGGATTGTGCAAATTAGGGTTCAAATTGGGGGATTTTGAAAATTAGGATTAGGGATTTGGATAATTTCGGAATTAGAGCTCTAAATTAGGGGAATTTTGGAACTAGGGTTCAAAATTTAGGAAATTAGGATTCTAAACTTAGGCAAATTTTAAATTAGGGCTCATGATTCGGGTAATTTTAAGAATTATGGTTAAAATTGGGGATTTTGAAAATTACGGTTCAAATTTGGGGATTGTGAAAATTAGGGCTCAAATTGGGGAATTTTGAAATTTAGGATTAGGGGTTTGGATAATTTCGGAACTAGAGTTCTAAATTAGGGGAATTTCGGAATTATGGTTCAAATTCTAGGAAATTTTGAAATTAGGGCTCTAATCTTAGGAAAATTTTCAATTAGGGTTCATGATTTGGGCAATTTTAAGAACTAGGGTTTAAAATTAGGGATTTTTAAAATTAGGGTTCAAAATTGGGGATTGTACAAATTAGGGTTTAAATTAGGGGATTTTGAAAATTTAGGATTAGGGGTTTGGATAATTTCGGAATTAGAGTTCTAAGCTAGGGGAATTTCGGAATTAGAGTTTAAAATTTAGGAAATTTTGAAATTAGGGTTCTAAACTTAGGAAACATTTTCGATTAGGGTTCATGACTTGGGTAATTTTAAGAATTAGGGTTTAAAATTGGAGATTTTTAAAATTAGGGTTCAAAATTGAGGATTGTGCAAATTAGGGTTCAAATTGGGGGACTTTGAAAATTAGGATTAGGGATTTGCATAATTTCGGAATTAGAGTTCTAAATTAGAGGAATTTCGGAATTAGGGTTCAAAATTTAGGAAATTGGGATTCTAAACTTAGGCAAATTTGAAATTAGGGTTCATGATTCAGGTAATTTTAAGAATTGTGGTTTAAAATTTGGGATTTTGAAAATTAGGGTTCAAAATTGGGGATTGTGAAAAATAGGGTCCAAATTGGGGAATTTTGAAAATTAGGATTAGGGATTCAGATAATTCGGAATTATAGTTCTAAATTAGGGGAATTTTGGAATTAGGGTTCAAAATTTAGGAAATTTTGATATTAGGGTTCTAAACTTAGGAAAATTTAAATTAGGGCTCATGATTTGGGTAATTTTGAAAATTAGGGTTTAAAATTGGGGATTTTTAAAATTAGGCTTCTCAATTTAACTCACTTGCGCAAACGACGACTAGGCTCGGATGGCGACTAGGCTGCAGCAGTGGCGCGATAAATGACCGCGGTAGGGGCTTCACGCGACCGCGGTAGGGGCTTCACGCGATGGCTGCAGGTTAAATCGGGAATAAAGGTTGCGACAATGGCGGGGGCTTCACCCTAAATCGATCTGTGCTACGAACGACGGCGGCAATCCCTCCGGCTGACAATTGGAGTTAAGGCGGCGGCATGAAGAAAAAAATAGTTTAGGGTTACTGCTAGGGTTTGTAATTGATGAAGATTTGATACTAACATTTTAATTCTAAAACACAATAAAATAAAAAATATGAAAGGTTTATTAAGTCTAAATTTTAATCTTTTAAAATAATTTTAATTGTTTGTCGGGACCTTCAAATTTTTAATAATAATATAAGAGTCATTAAAAAAAATTAATGGTGATCAACAGTGCATTGCGTTAGTAGTGTTCAACGGTATTCGTCGCCCGCTCTAAACTCATCTTAATTTTTATTATTGTACATCAACCTTTGATTTATTAAATCTTTATATTTAAAAATTAAAAAATAAATATTTTATTTAATTAATATTAAAAATATTATTATACCAAAAATTTGGATAAAAATCTTTCCCGATTAACATATAACTAGGGGTGATAACGAGCCGAGTTTAGCCCGAGCTTGGACAGGCTCAGCTCGAAAATAATATTAGTAGGCTCGACTCGAGCTCAAAATTTAGGCTCGAGTTTGAGCTCGAAGTGGACAGCTTGAGCTCGGTTCGGTTCGCTGCTTGTCTGAAATTACTTTTAAATATTTTTATTGAAAATTTGAAATTAACAAGTGAAAACCTATTTGGGAAAAGATAATATTTATTTTTAAAGTCCATAAATAACCATAGTACATTTTTTAAATTATACAAATCCACAAGAAGAAGAAGATTTAAAGAATTTAACTATGATAACAAATTAACAATAATGAAACATACAAGTGTATGTGGAGTATAAAACTCAATTACTTTCTTTTGGACCGTTGCATGATGGTAATAAATAGCTAAAATTATTTCCTTATTTTTTTTCAAGTGATAATCTTCACCTTTTTCTACTGTTAATCTCATCCATCAATTTACCTTTATCCAACGGTCTAAAAAAGTGTAAAACTTTCAAGTTTTACATAGCGCAAAAGGATCCTATCTCATATATATATAATTATTTCGAGCCTGTTTACAAGCATTTCGAGCCGATCTTGGGTCGACTTAGCTCGATTTATTAAGATCTTGAGTCAAATTCACTCAGCTAAGCTTTAATCTAACTTTAACTAACCGAACCCAAATAACTTGTGAGCTAGCCAGGCTCATTATCACCCCCTACACATAACTTTGTCCCTTGTTCACATCATATATGGCTATATGCTGGTATGTGAACAAGTTATCGGCAAATAAATATGAATGACGCAATAAAATTCAATAATTGTCAATGTTTTGTACTGACAAAAACAGTTTCTTGGCAGTGTACAATAGAATAACTATAATTTTTTACAAAACAATCTACGAATTTTAAACATGAGATAAAATAAATTATATATTTATTTTTTTCCTCGTTCCGAATCTCTTATATTATTATTTTCACATAATTTAAAAAATATATATAATATAAAATAATTTAAATGACTATTTAATATTTAAAAAGTTACATATTAAACATAATGGGAAATTTAAAAAAGTATTTCGAGTCAAATAAGGTACTGCATAGAGTATAGGCGCACGTTAGCGGGCCTGATGTGCTCTGAGAACTCCATCATTGTTTTCTTGATTTCTTCTACTGGATGACTGAATCGAAGAGTGGACTTGCGGATTGGAGGAAACTCTTTGCTCCGTCGGATGTTGAGGAGCAAACGCTGGATTTTTTCCCGCCGATTGTTGAGGAGGGTTTTTCCATTGTCCAGCCGCCTTCTGCTATTTTTGATGAAGGTAAGCGTGAATGGATCCGATCCCTGGTAGGGCAATTCATTGGGAATTCAATTTCAGTGTTATGCAAAGGATTATTGACCTAATGCGGGGGAAGTAGATCGCGGCTGAGGTACGTATGGCTGGCTCAAATCTATTTGTTTTTTCTTTTGCGAATACTTCTTTTAGAGATTGGGTACTCGAACATGGTCCTTGGCATATACAAAATAAGCCTCGGATTCTTAGGAAATGGGAACCTAACTTGCGGAAATTAGATTTTGATCTTGCTTTTATGCCATTGTGGGTTCAACTTTACCAAATTCCTCTCGAGCTTTATTCTCAGAAGGGGCTTAGTTACATTATGAATGACCTAGTTCGTCCCTTGTATATGGATTCCATTACTGCCTCTAGGAAGCGTCTTGAGTTTGCAAAAGTTTGCATTGAGGTACAGGCAGGGGCTGTTCTCCCAAAGACGATTGATGTTAAGCTTCCTGATGGCAATTTCCTTGCTGTCCTTGTGGCTATTCCTTGGTATCCACCTTTTTGTTCGGGGTGTAATACTTTTTGGCATGTTGTTAAGTATTTCCCCTTGGCCATTTCTAAAGAGCCTACAAAGGTCACCAAGGTCTGGAAGGCTAAGAATGTCGTAGCTAAATCTGCTGTTGGGGCCCTGAAGGAAGGGAGTTCTTCGGGATTTGCTGTTCCTGTAGTAGTTGCACCTGCAGCTGCCTGCGAGGCTAATGTTGCCGACCCTTCTCCTAGTGCTGATCCTGCTATCTCTCCTAGTGTTGAACCTGTTGTAATGGATGAGGAAACTGTTATCCTTGCAGCTGCTCTCACTGGTGGCACTGATACCTCACCAGCTGCTCTGAATGATAAAAATGATGTTCCCGCTGCTGACGCACTCACTGGTGGCACTGTTGCCCAGCCTGTTACTGATACTGCTGTTGTACCTGTGGATGATATTGAATTTCCTCCTTTGCAATCTGCTTTAAAGCCATAGAAGAAGAAGGATAAAGGCAGAGACAAAACTGTCTTTACTGGTTCTACAAATAAATTTGAGGTGCCCAACTCTATTGAACAGGAGGAGCAAGGTCGGCAACCTAGAACTGCCTCTCTGGGTGTTGCCACTCTCTTAAAAGAAATAAAAACAAAGAAGAAGGAGGTTTTGGGGAAAGTCATCAAGAATGCTGAGTGTGGGGGTGCTGGATCTTTTTTAATTTCTTACCAATGATTGTGTGTTTTTGGAACATTCGGGGATTTAACAATCCTCACAAGCAACTTGGGGTTGTTAATATGATGCACTCTTTGGGAGTTGATATTCTTGTTCTTGTGGAGACTAGAGTAAAGGAGGCTAAGGTTGTTGACATTGTGTCTCACAGATTTCTGGACTGGTTTTCTTGTTTTAATTATCAATGCCATGATAATGGACGGATCTGGATGTTGTGGAGAAAGAACCTTGATTTTACAGTTGCTCATGTTATTGACCAGGCTATTACTGTTGAGGGAGAGTTTAGAGATGTTAAATTCTTTCTTACTGGTGTCTATGCTAGTAATGATGGAATTCAGAGGAGAGCTCTCTGGAAGCATTTGGGAGAGATTGGAGCTGCTATAGGCCCTTCCCTTGGGTGATAGGTGGTGACTTTAATGTCACCCTTACCTCCTCAGAGAGTTCTGGTGCTATTGGGTAGGGTTTACACATTAATTCTGATATGTTTGACTTCAGAGATTGCGTAGAGGAGCTGGCTGTTGTGGTTCACCCATGTTTTGGTCCCCACTTCACATGGTCAAATAAACAGGACAGTACCTTCTTGGCCAAGAAACTTGATAGGGTACTGGTCAACCCTTCTTGGTTCATTGTATTTGCTGAATTCCAGGTTGAATTTCAGGCTCCTGGAGTTTCAGACCACTGCCCTGCAATCGTTTGATTTTCAAAGGAGTCCCCTATACACATACCTGAGCCTTTTAAATTCTTCAACTGCTGAACTGCTCATTCTAATTTCCTGACAACTGTTGAAGATTCTTGGAGGGAAGCAGTCTTGGGAGATCCTATAAGAGTCCTTTTTCTGAAGCTAAAAAGATTAAAGGGAAGACTTAAGGAGCATAATAGAGATCACTTTAGTGATTTGCCTGGACGTGTGAAAACTAAGAGGACTGAGCTGGAGCAGCAGCAGATTTTGAATCTCTCATCTGGTGCTGTGGTGAATATTAATTTGAAAAGGAACCTACAGGAAGAACTCTTGGCTCTTGAGAAGGATGAGATTTCTTTCTTCAGGCAGAGAGCAAAAGTGAAATGGATCCAGGAGCCGAGGGGGGACCAAGGATCAAAGTTCTTCCACTTTGTTGTGGCTACAAAGAAAAAGGAAAATACAATTGTTGCCCTTAAAGATAAAAATGGCTTGAAACTAGACACTTTTGAGCAAATTTCCTCGTTTCTTCGATTCTATACTAGCCTTCTTGGGAGTGATGACCCAAATGTGCAAGGGTGTGAGGTGGACTTGCTCAAGGATCTGCTTCAGTACTCTTTGCCTGCTGATACAGATTTGGACAGGGATGCGCCTGATGAAGAGATTAAGTCTGCTCTTTGCTGCCAAGGGGTTGATAAAGCCCCTGGACCAGATGGGTTTACTACCAAATTTTTTAAATCTACTTGGTCTATTGTTGGAGCAGATTTCACTGCGGCAGTCAAATTTTTCTTTGCTACTTCTTCTTTGCTGCCTGCTATTAATGCCAGTGCTCTTGTTCTTGTGCCCAAGTCTGCTTCTTCATGCTCTGCTCGTGACTTTCGACCCATCTCTTACTGTTCAGTGATTTACAAGACTATAACACGTATCCTGGTTAATTGTCTGACTTCTCTCTTCCCTGACATGATTTCTCTTAATCAGATTGCATTTGTGAAGGATAGAAATATTATGGACAACACCCTGTTGGCCCAAGAATTGGTTAAAGGATACTCAAGGAAGACTCTCTCTCCCAGATGTGTTTTAAAGATTGACTTACAAAAAGGCTTTGGTTCCCTTAGTTGGGATTTTATTCTTGGAATTTTGGAGGCCATGGGACTGACTGAAAATTTTTGAGGATGGATTCGATGTTGTTTAACCTCCAAGATTTTCTATCTCTCTAAATGGGAGTCTAGTGGGGGTTTTCAAAGGTGCTAGGGGCATAAGGCAGTGGGACCCATTGTATCCTTACCTTTTTGTTCTCTCGATGAATGTTCTTTCTAAGTTGCTAAACTTGGCAGCCAGCAAGGGGATCTTTCAATTTCATCCAAAATGTAAGAAGATTGGCCTCCTTATCTTTTGCAAAGGTAACCTCCACTCTATTGTTGGCATCCAGTGTGTTCTGACTAAATTCTATGAGATATCAGGATTGAGGCTAAATCTTTAGATTTTTGCTTCTGGAATCTCTGATGACACATTGAGGGATATTAGTGCAAGCTCTGGATTTAAATTTAGTTGTCTTCCTGTTCGCTACCTGGGTGTACCCCTAGTACTCAAGAAGCTATCTGAAAAAGACTGCCTGCCTCTACTTGATTCGATCAGGGCTAAATTGGGACATTGAGACAATAAGAATTTGAGCTATTCTGGTCGATTTCATATTGTTAAATCTGTCCTATTTAGCATCTCAAATTTTTGGTGTCGACAGCTCTCTTTCTCCCTAAATTTATGATAAAAAGAGTTGAGCAGCTTTGCCAAGGTTTTTTTTAGAAGGGGCAAGACATCCCTGCTGTTAGTGCTAGAATCAGCTGGAGTCGTGTCTGTACTATAAAATCAGAGGGGGCTTGAGGCTGAGAAACTTGCACTGTTGGAATAGAGCCTGCATGCTGCTGTTGATTAGGAACTTGCTAGCTGGGAAGGGATCTCTTTGGGTAGCATGGATTCATGTGTATGTGATCAAGGGTGGTGATTTCTGGTCCATGGATTGCAAGTCTGGGGTGAGTTGGAACTTGAGAAGACTCTTCAAGTTGAGGGCTGTTACTGCACCTTTATTTTCCACTTCCCCTGACCTGGACAGATTCACAACAAGAGTCATTTGGTCTGAAATCCGTGAGAAGTTTCCTAAAGTGGTGTGGCATAAGTTGATCTGGTTCTCTTTGCATGTGCCCAAGCATGCACTGATTGCTTGGATGGTTCTTCGTGAACGTCTGCCTACCAAGGATCGGCTGTTACATATGATGATATCTGTTGATTGTCTATGCCCCGTGTGTGGGGATGCTGCTGAATCCCATTCCCATCTTTTCTTTGAGTGTACAGTCTCTTCTAGGCTCTAGACCATGGTACTGCAAACATGTGGCCTTAACAAGGTGATCCTGTCTTGGACCAAGAGGTTGTCTGGGCGGTGAATATGTTTAAGGGGAAGTCTTTGCTTACTTTTATCCTTAAACTAGCATGATCTGCTTGTATATACTCTATTTGGATTGAGAGAAATGCGCATTTGTACAGAGGATGCTTGCGATCTGAGGAAGATCTTTTTGGTTATGTAAAAGATATTGTTAGAATCAGGCTTAGTAGTAGAGATATTAACAGGAATGATCACACAAACTCACAGCTTTGTACAGCATGGGGTTTGCTTGTAAAGTTGATTGTATGGTTGGAAGAGTAGAGTTGTATTGTAGCAGAATTCTGCTTTTTTGGGTAATAAAATTCACAATTATCCCAAAAAAAATTTTGAAAAAGTAAAAAGAAAATATAAGTTTTAAAAGATGTTGAATTTTTTAATTAGATAATTTGTATGAGACAATTTTAAAAAGTTAAAAGGAACAATTTTAGTATGACAGGGAGTATGAAATTTGTCGATCCATTACAGAAATAATAACTATGAACAATGCCATGCACGTTTACATTAAAGGTTTTGATGCAGACGATGTTTGCTCCAATATTAAAAGAATATTTCAAGTGAAACTCATATAGTTTAAACAAGTACAATAAAAGCGATTATACATAATCTAAAAAAAGGAAGATCTCAAATTGAGTCGGATTAAACGTTTATAAGATAAAAGTAAAAGGTTAGTAATGGAATAGTAGTAAAAGATTCTGAATAATGTTATACTCGTTTTTATTCAAAAGTTAATCTATCATGTACACAACAAGTTAACAAATATTCTCTCAAATCTCTGTCACATGCAATTTTGTTTTTCTTCTTTTGATTGATGGTCAACAACTAATCTTAGTATTAGTTGTCGACCACTAGATCTATTATTTTTCTTATTTTTTATATTTTAATAAGAATCTTTGCCTTTGTGGCACGCATTTCTTCTATCTTTGTGACATGTTTTTCTTTGATTTTTTTTACGGTTTGTTTTACCTGTCCTTGTGGCCAGGGACGGAACCAGGATTTGGGGTTTGGGGGAAAACCATAAATATTTGAAAGTAGGGGGCAAATTCATAAATAAACTATTTTTAAAAAAAAATTAAATAGGGGGACAAAGGTGAAAAAAATTTCTTCGGGGTGGGGGGCGATTGCCCCTCCCCACCCCCACATAGTTTTGTCTTTGCTTGTGGCATGATTTCAGCATACCTTAGCAGTCGGTTGGTGCTCGTACAGAGATATTCATAGAGCTAATCTTTGATTATGGTTCTGTCGGTGGTCTTAAAAAGATGGATTCTCACTCGGTTGATGGTTAGTTGCCTATGTAATCAGACCTGGGTAGCGGAGCAATCTTTCTGATAGTTTGATTCGCTCACCACTCTTTTTTTACCCCGTTAAGAGTCTCGTTTGGATAGAGACGATGAGATTTAGAAAAGTTTCTAAATTTTGGTATGTTAATCTTGATGAAAGTGTCTGTTTTTCTTTGCACCATTATACACGAGACTTCTAGTGGACTTGTCCTTCTTTTCTCTTTTTGATGCATTGTATTGTATTATCTTTTATGATGTATAATAAAATTCAGATGTTATTATTAAAAAAATAAATTAACAAATATTTTTAAAAAATAAATTGTAGAAAATCCCTTAAAATTTTTACCCGCCTATGGTGAAACACAACAAATACAACTACAATAGTGTTCCAGAGAGCACAACACATGCCTAACTTATGAAGTACGGGTATAATATTGAGTTGCCGTTCCACATATCCGATACGTCTTTGGATAGTTTGGGTACATGTCAGGGATATCCCATGTTTAAGGAATATGAATAAAATTAATTGGATATGTCTAGAATATTGCATGAAACGTATCGGGGCCTTCTTTTTAGCTTCACATGCATACATAAAGTCATTTATGAGTTGATGCTCTTTAAGTGGGGCTTCTTTTTATTTATCATGTTTTTTTAGTTTTTTTTTTCATTTATTTTAATAAGAATTTCTATTTTTGTAGTACATTTTTCCTCTGTCTTTGTGACATTTTTTTGTTTTTGTGATACGCTTCCTCTACTGTTTGGCACGATTTCGCATGTCTGTATAGTTGTTTGATGCTCGTACAAAGATTCATACGACTATTTTTTTTCTGATTTGAATTTGTCGATGATCATAGAAAGCTTGATTCCCTTTGATAGTTATTTGCCGATGTAATCAGATCTAGATAGTGGAACAATCTGACTGATAATTTAGTTTGCTCATTGTAATCATTAATTTTGTTCGAGTTTTGTTATTACATTCGAATATTAATATTATTTATATTATTAAAAAATAAAAAATTGAAAAAAAAGCAAGGTTTCCCATGCTTTCACGTCACTCACCCATTTCTCTAAACCATTACCCATGCCCCTGCCATCAACCAACCCCTCCACCCTACATTCATCCACTCACTCAACCTTGTAAATTTTTTTAAGGTCGCTACAGCTTGGCGACTTCGCTGGGGACGCATTTAAAAAAAGAGTCCGGTCTCACTCGGGTTTGTATCGTATTTAGTAAAAATAATTGAAATTCGATTTATTAAAAAAACAATCTCTATGCATTAGTTTTAGAACCTTTAAGTGGGAGTGATTATTTTGCTTCGTGAGGTGTTCACCTCCGTATAGTGTTGTAATTCACTTCCGGAATCCGGTCTTTATATTTCGTGGGATTTTTACTCTCGTATGGTATAAGGGTCGTATTCCTTCGAATCGATATTTGAGAGACAGTTCAAGTACTGTTTACTTTAGAACCGAACTCATATAGCGAACCCTAGAGCTCACCCTTTAGAGCCATGTCGTTATGCTGCCAGTTTAGTGATGGCCCTTTTAGGCTTTGTTTGATTTATTTGTGTTCGTGTGTTTTATTTTATTTGCTTTAATTATTGTTATTATTATAATTTAATTTATTCGATTATATTGTCGTACTAACTTATATTTTTTATGTTTATTTTTCCTTTATTCCTCTTTTCTTTGCATTTATTTTTGCATCACATCATAACATGGTGTTGATTCAAGAACAGTCCAATTTAGAGGATATTCGAGATATGAGAGAAATCTGTGATGTCGAGAGCGATAATGTTACAATATTGAGTTGGGCCAAATGAAGACTCATTGACGAAAGAGACGAATTGACGAGACAACACATCTTTGATGCAGAGACGGATCCTTATTGAGGTCAGTGGGCTATGATCCCAAAAAGTTTGACATTTTACATTTAACCTTTTGAAAATTTTCAGAATTTTAATTTGGGCCCTTTAAAATTTTAAAAGTTATTATTATATTTTAAATTTGTAAATACTTTCAAATTAAATTATTTCTATTTTTTTTAAAGGAAGGGGTCTTGGCAAATTTTGTTTTAAAATAATTAATTAGTTAAATTCTTACATTTTATGAAAATTTTGAACTAAACCCTTCAAATTTTTGAAATTTTAATTTAAGCCTCCAAAACTTTCATAAATTTTAAATAGGCTCATTCTAATCGGATTGTCAAGATTCTCCCTTAGAGAATGAATTCTTGTATGTATTCTGTCGTTGATCTTTCGAACAACATAAAAGAAGAACCGGTGGGATCCTCTATTAGTTCGGAGACGGTATCGAGACGAAGAATATGAGTTTTGCCTCATAAATTCAAGATCTCAAGAAAAGAAGCTAGTCGTTATCTGTAATTCATTTTTGGCTTCTTGCAATCAGATATTTTCTTCGTTAAACGAAAGTCTCTCTAAGGACTGTTCGTGAATCAACACATTATTTGCATTCATTCCTACATTAGGACATATTTATATGGCCTCATACATTTCATGAAATAGCTATTCATATTTCGATATATTTAAGTATCTAATTTTTTCAGTAAAGCATTCATGTGCAGTCATTGCATCATTTTTTGTTGTTACCATTTGGGAGGGGTACTCGCTTCAGAAAGAAGAACTTCTCATCAGTACAAGTGAGAGTCACTTGCGATTGATGGCGCCGACTGTTCTAGAACCCTATTAGTTGCCGGTTGATCGAGCCTTCGATTCTCAAGAGAAGAAAGAGAAATCAAAAGACCTACATTTTAGTATGATTTCTTTTACTTACTTGATTGGTTTTCCAAGTTGTCACAAGTCCAACAGAAATGTTGGCATAACGTGCTTAAACACGGTAAAGTTTAAGATAATGGATAATTCAAATTTCCATCGAAAATCTATTCTTACAAATGATCAAAGGAAAATAAACCCTTTAAAAAATTCAATGTCATGATTGGTATAAACTGATTGTACCCAGGGGAATGGTACAGCTAGCCCGGAGCAAACAGCTAATGGTAAAGGCAACTCAAAACCGTTGATCCATGTGCATTTGGGAAAATGCAAAAGAAATCTATGAGCTAGGCTATAGATTTTTTTTAATCAAATGTCAGAGTGTAGTCATTTTCTTGTCATAATGAAAATTTTATTTTGTTATTTAGAAAACCTTTTTGCACTCTTTGATTTTTATACATTTCATTCATTGCTATGGGATAATTTTTGTCTTCCCACACATACTTGTACATATCATTTTTATCAGGAACCTAAATATTAATTGCAAAAGTAACTTTAATTCCAAGCAGCTTATGTTTAGAGGAAAATGAATACTGCAAGGACACTGCAAGTGTGAACATCTTCTGCTCTATTTAGGCAAACGAGAGGAACAAAACGAGTGTTCAGATAATGGGCAGATCCCATTGAGTGAATTCCCCTCTCAGGCATTTATTGTTTAAGACCCTTGAATCGAGTGTTGACCCTAAACTTCTACCCCTTGAAGACTATTTTGATATCCAAGTATGGGATGACGAGTGGCATTCATTCACTTTCCTTCACAATTAAGAAAAATATCCATTTGCTGTCCCCCTTTGAGCCTGATCGTTTTTTTTGTTGAAACCAAACCAAGGATCACCCCCACATTGGGGGCAAAGAGGACGAGGATTTTGTTCGAGAGTAAAAGTCACCTAGTTTGGACCACATTACAAAGATAATGATTCATGAATAAGCGCAAGAAATGAGAATCAATCTACTGGACACGAAGACCAAGAAAAACATCAGAATAAGTCGGTAAAAGAAATTTTTGCTCGAAAAGACAGGCTCAACCAAATTGAAAGCTTGCCCATAAGAAGGATGACATAGTCAAGAATTAAAGCATCAAGTTAGAAGGGGCAATAAATGACATTAAAAGCCTTGAAGATTCAATTACATTTGAATAAAAGCGCATCAACATTCAGTCAAGATGCAAGCTACACGAGAAGAGGAAATGAACTCTAGGGTGAAAACCCAGAAATGGGCAGTCTAGAGCGATCCAATGAATATATTGCTCTAATGTGAGTATACCCCAATTCAAGCAATACATGAATAAGGTTTTAATTGGAAATTTATACGAACTTTGGTGGATCGATCACCTTTGGAATGCATGTCAATGTCGAACCAAAACGTAAATTGGTCCAAAGCTACGCATTCTGTTAGGATGATCAATCAATTGAGATGGTGGCCAAGAGAGGGTGAATTGGCAATTTAAAATTTTTGAAGGCAAATGGAAAGTGATAGACAATGGGATACAAGGATTTATAGTGGTTCAACCTTCTAACAAGGTCTACGTCCACTACCTTAGCTTCCTACTAAGGACTTCAACCAATTCACTATAGAATTCTTCCCCTTTTCTAGGCTAAGGATGCAACCGTTACAATCGATCAAAGCTTTCTACCCAAAGCTTGATCAAGGATCACTCTTTTACAAGAAAGAAAAATGGCAAATGGATAATGTCCTCACAAGGTAAATATTTGACCAAATTACAAGAACACTCAACCCCAAACTTGAAATAAAGATTACAATAAAATACACAAGTTGAGTACAAGGGTTTGACTCTAAAAGGTCAAAGGGTTGGATTTTGCTTGATTGCTTGAATGTTGTTCAATGAATGTTCAGTAGTTGTTGCACCAGCTTTGGAGTCTAGTATTTATACCCTCTCATTGATTTCTATCCATTTGGGTGGTTGGAGTATTGAATATAGTCGTTGAAGGGCTTTTTTCCCGCAATAAATGTTGTCTGCCAACCAACCGTATTGGTACACGAAAGCCCGTATCGATACATGTTACAAGAAAAATATAGCCGTTGTGTATAGGCGTATCGACACATGGGAGGCCGTATCGAAATGATCATAGTGTAAAACAAGGGGCATATCAAAACGACAAGGCCATATCAATACAGTTTTTGCTTACTGGAATTCGAGATGAAAAATTACATCGGTACGCCCAGGGGCGTATCGATACGGCTAACGAAAAATTAAAAGTTCGTTGATTCTAATAATTGACAAGGCAACAGTCGAAAAAATTTAATGCAAAGATCTCGAAGATCTTGTCAAACTGTATCGAGATGGTTGGGACCATATCGGTATGGATAAGAATGTCTTAAACCCAGATTTCAAATAGTATCGAAACGGACAAGGCCGTATCGAAATGCAAAGCATAAAATGTTTTCCCAAATGAAGGCCGTATCGAAATGGTCTATACCGTATTGAAACGCAATGCCTAATTTTTCAAAGTTATATGAATGTCGTATCAAAACGGGCTAAGCCTTATCGGTGCGCTTTGCAAAACCAAATTCTAGTAACTAATTTCCGTATCGAAACACCAAGGGGTGTATCGATACGTCTGGGTAAAAATACAAAGTTTGGCTTGAAAATACTTAGAAATATTTTGGGTTTAAGTTTTGGACTTAAAGAAAATTTTCCTTGTCAATTTGTGAGACTTTAGAATACTTAAAAATTTATTTCCTTTTACAATTTAGTCCTTAAACACTTTGTTATATCAAAATCAAACATAGGTTTTATAATCTCTCCCTTTTTGATATAACAAAACCAAAGTGAGAATTTTTAAGTATCTTTTAGAAAACTTTGAAAATTACTCCCCCTTAATTTAAGACTGAAAAAGTTTGAAAATTTTTGACAATTTTGGCTAAACTTCTTCCCCTTTTTGTTAGATTAAAATCAATAGGATGTAAACTAAAGATAATCAAATTACTCCAAGCATTTAAATAAGCAACATAATCATTTAAATCTAAAGCATAAGTTCAAGCATAATCAAATCTAATCCAACTTAAAACCTAAAAACATAATCCAAATAACAAAGCAATAATAAAGCATAGGAGTTCATAAAAACATAGGTGCATAAACTAGTCCTAATATGATATGATATGCAATATGCCTAAGGATTCGTCCCATCACCTTCATCGTCTTCATTTTCTTCATCTTCATCCTCATCATCATTGTTGGCTTGAGTCCCAAGGGAGTGACGTCATTCGCCATGAAACGCGGTAAGAGATAAATCCATAGAGTTTTGGCGATTTTCAATAGCCGTCACTCTTTCCTCCAAGGATATAAAACGTGTGTCGGTCGCGGCAAACCCGAAATCCATGATGGTTTGCAAGGAAGCAATATTGGTGCTCAAGTTGGTGAATTGCCCATTGAGATATGCCTGAGAGCATCAAGGTTAGGTTGGGCCACCGGGCTTGTAGAATAGGAGCAACTTGAGGGGCCACCACCGGATCGGGTTAAACACCACTCGAAAGATCGGTATTCCAAATCCATTCTCCATTGTAGTAAGTGAACTTTGCGCGACGAAGAGAGCGCTCATCAATAGGATCGGTGAGAATTCGCAAAGTCATAAGAGTAATCAATACCCATCTTGTGAAAGATATAGCTCAATGTGGTGCCGTATATGAAGGATGTAACCATAGAAGTATGACGATGTTGCACAAGGAAGATGATCTCTACAAACATAATTTGAGCAAGGTTGGGGCGCTTACCCTTATGGAAGCAACGAATCCAAAAGTCATCGACTTGTCGGATCATGGAGAATTTCCTATTGGATGGGCGGAACCACCAAGTGATTATGAGGTGTAGAATACGATCATAGGCATCGAGCATGGTTACGGAGCCTCCAAGAGTATGTCCCAAATAATCCTCATCATCAATTCTCGTATCCTCAAACCCCAAATAGTTTGCTAAAACGGTTGAATCAATATGAAATCTCTTACCCATTAAATAAGGTTCAATGGCAATAACCAATGATCGATTTTCATTAAAAATACACCGGGCATTAGAATAAAAAATTAAAACAAGGTTTCAGTATAAAATTCCGGGTATACTAAAAAAAGGCATAAATTTCCATTCTTTCATCAAATTAAGATATTTAAATTGAAACCTTTCGGGTGATAGAAAATGGATGAAAGTAACACGCTCCCAGTGAATCTTATAACTTTGATACTTTTTAAAACAATCCATGGCATGTGGAAATTGTGGTTCATTAAAACAATTTTGATAGATATAGGTAAGATTGGGTCGATTACCATTATGATCAGGATTTTGACTAGGAGGATTGGAACTTGAGGCTATCTCTTTTCTTGCACGTTTTTTTGGGGCCATAAGCTGAAAACAAAATCAAACCAAAAACGATGTATGCATAAATCAACACATTCGATCCAAAAATTAATCCAATAATCAAGGTATTGTTAAAAATCTATACAATATAGTTTAAAAACATATACAAGTATAAAAATAATTTTTGGTGAAAGAAAACTTCAAAAACAGTGTTAAAAATTATACGATATAATTTTAAATTCGAATAAAAAAATTTCAGATTTGAAAAAGTTTTTACAAAAACTTTGAAAACTACACTATATATGTTCTAAATCTATGATTATAATACAAAATCAGTATAAAAACATGTACAAAAATTAAAAAGAAAAGATTAGGGTTTTATACCTTGAGTTGGGATTTAGGATGAATGAAGAGATATTGATGCACAAACTTGATGATTTTTGCTTGAGTTTGATGTAAAAACTAAAAGCCCTCAAAGATTTTGAAGAGTTGTGTGAAAAATTATAAGGGATTTGGAGGATTTTATAGAGGATTTTCGGCTAGGGTTTTGAAAGGAAAGATAGGTGTTTAATTTAAATTTGGAAAACCTCTTTTAATGCTCTTTAAACTGCCCATCGGCTACGCGTACCGATACGCCATGTGGCGTACCGAAAAGCTTATACCGAAATGGTTGTAACCCGTTTCGATACGCGACACCATACCGGTACATCTCAATCTGTACCGAAACACGTTGCAATAACCTGTATCAATACGCAGAACACCGTATCGATACGCCTGTGCTAGAATTGAAATTTTTGGCTGCATGTTGCTCAAAAATTCGATTTGAATCGAATCGAAATGCATGAAAATAATATGAGATCATCATGTATGAACAAAAACAGATGCATACTCCCCTTAGCAACAAGTATAGATGCATATAAGAGCAAAATTACAAAAGTAGTGTAATCAAATAAATTCAAGCATGTTTTTAAGACCAAAATGAGCTCTAAGGGTCAAGGAAGGCTGGTTAAATCTAACTCTCTCCTAAGAGACCAAAAACGCTCTTTGTCTAGTGGTTTGGTGAAGATATCCGCTAATTCATTTTTCAAGACATGATCCCTAACGAAATGATGTGTTATTTCTCTGTGTTTGGTTCTAGAGTATTGGATGGGATTCTTAGTGAGACAAATGACACTAGTATTGTCACACCTAATGGGGATGGTACCTACATCAATTCCATAATCTATGAGTTGTTGCTTCATCCAAAGGACTTGAGCACAACAACTTTCTAAGAATATATATTCGGCTTCGGTGGTAGATAATGCTACACTATTTTGCTTCTTAAAAAACTAATATATGAGCATACCACCTAGGAATTAACATGTGTCGAAGGTACTCTTTCTATCTATATTACAACCCCCATAATCTGCATCCGAGAAGGCATGTAAATTAAAGGAAGAGTCTCTAGGATACCAAAAACCTAAACAATATGTATCTCTAAGGTATCTAAAGATCCCCTTAATGGCTATAAGGTGGGATTCTCTAGGACTAGCGTGAAATCTAGCACACAAGCAAACACTAAACAAGACATCCGGTCTGCTTGCGGTAAGATAAAGCAAAGATCCTATCATTGATCTATAAAGCTTTAAATCCACACACTTACCTCCTTCATCCTTATCAAGCCTTGTAGAAGAACTCATTGGTGTGGCTTGAGGATTTGTGTTCTCCAA
Source organism: Hibiscus mutabilis (assembly GCA_019671005.1). Classification (NCBI taxonomy): domain Eukaryota; kingdom Viridiplantae; phylum Streptophyta; class Magnoliopsida; order Malvales; family Malvaceae; genus Hibiscus; species Hibiscus mutabilis. Next base: position 1,798,465 of record CM033752.1, read on the forward strand.
GCCAAACTTCTTGAGCATGTCTATTATATATTTATCTTGATTGATGAAGATGTCATACTTCCTTTGTTTAATTTGGAGCCCCAAGAAGTAGGAAAGCTCCCACATCATCCTCATCTCAAATTCACCTTGCATCAACTTAGCAAACTCTTGACAAAGAAATTTATTAGTAGAACCGAAAATAATATCATCAACATAAATTTGAACTACTAATATGTCTTTGTAATTTTTTATGAAGAGTGTAGTATTCAACTTCCCTTTTTCAAAACCTTTTTCAACTAGAAAACTTGACAACCTTTCACACCAAGCTCTAGGAGCTTGTTTCAAACCATATAAAGCTTTTGAAAGTTTAAAAACATGGTTTGGGTATTTTGGATCCTTAAAATCGAGTGGTTGTTCTACATACACTTCTTCATTTATAAAACCATTTAAAAATTCACTTTTAACATCTATTTGAAAAAGCTTGAATTCATTATAACATGCAAATGCAAGAAGCATCCTAATAGCTTCCATTCTAGCTACGGGTGCATAGGTTTCATCAAAATCGATTCTCTCTTCTTGAGTGTAACCTTGAGCAACAAGTCTAGCCTTGTTTCTCACTATGTTACCACTCTCATCTAGTTTGTTTCTATAAACCTATTTAGTTCCTATAGTAGATTTATTACTAGGCCTATCAACTAATGTCAAAACTTGACTTCTCTCAAATTGGTTTAATTCCTCTTGCATAGCCATTATCCAATAATCATCGTTTAATGCTTCTTTGATATTTTTAGGCTCTATGCATGAGATAAATGCTACATTACATGCATTCGTAAAAGAAATTCTAGTGGTTACCCCTTTGGATGGATCACCCAAAATCTCACCACCTTTGACGTAGTTGAACTCTCTTGGGTAGCTCACTTTCTTTTCCTCTAGATTCATGTCCTTCAAGGCTTCTAGAGGTGAATCTTGTGTTTCCTCTTCTTTGGTTGGAACTTCATTCACCTTTGATGATTGCCAACCATTATTGGCTTCAAAAATCCCTACATCATCATCATCACAAGAATCCTTCCTCGGAAGGAGGTTATCATCGAAAACTACATGTATTGACTCTTCAACAACTAAAGTTCTTTTATTAAATACACGATAGGCTTTAGAGTTTGAAGAATATCCTAAGAAAATAGCTTCATCACTTTTAGCATCAAATTTGCCTAAATTATCTTTTCCATTGTTCAAAACAAAACATTTACAACCAAATGGATGAAAATAACTAATGTTAGGCTTTTTGGATTTTAAAATCTTATAAGGAGTTTTCTTTAAAATAGGCCTAATCATTACTCTATTTATAATGCAGCAAGCCGTATTAGTGGCTTCCGCCCAAAAATATTTTGGTAAATTGTTTTCACAAAGCATGGTTCTAGCCATTTCCTCTAAAGTTCGATTTTCCTTTCAACAACTCCATTTTGTTGAGGTGTTCTAAGAGCTGAAAAATTATGGCTTATATCATTTGAGTTACAAAAATCCTCAAAACCTAGATTTTGAAATTCGCTACCATGGTCACTTCGAATAAGAGGAATAGTTTAACCAAGATCATTTTGAGTAATTTTTGTAAATGTGATAAATTTTTCTAAAGTCCCATCTTTGGTACTTAAGAATAGAACACAAGTGTATCTAGAGTAATCATCAACTAAAATAAATGCATATGATTTTCCACCCAAGCTAGTTGTTCTAATAGGACCAAAGAGATCTATATGGATCAATTGTAAAACTCTACTAGTTGAAACAACATTAATATGTTTAAAAGAGACTATTTTATATTTGCCTTTTGCACAAGCATCACAAATTTTATCATTTGAAAACTTTATTTTAGGCAAACCTCTTACTAGATCTTTTGAAACCAAATTTTCCAAAACACTCATGCTTGCATGCCCTAGTTTTCTATGCCATAACCATGAATCATGTTCATCATTAGCAACAAAACATGCATTAGAAATATGAATCTCATCTAAATGCACCATATATATGTTTCTTATGCGATGACCTAAAAACATAATTGTGTGGGTTTCGACATTTATAATTTTGCAACCATAAATATAAAAAATCATTACGAAACCTTTATCACAAAGTTGGCTTATGCTTAATAGGTTATGTTTAAGACCATTGACATATAAAACATTTTTAATAAGTATAGAAGAGTGATTCCTTCAATTTGACCTTTGGAGTTGTCACTAAATGTCACTAATCCGCATCTCTTTAGCTCCAGTTCCAAGAATCTACTCTTGTCTCCGGTCATATGTCTTAAGCATCCACTATCAAGGAACCACGTATTTGAACTTGAAGCTTTGGCCTTGTAGCAATGTTTCCCCTACAAACATGGAATCAAACTTTGATTTTTGGTACCCAAATCTTTTTGGGTCCATGTGCATTAGTTCTCAAGATCTTGGTTCCCTTAGGAATCCAAGAATCAATCTCATTAGCATTGTTAGAAGTACAACATCCTTAGGAATCCAAATGCTTCTAACTTTCTTACCACAATAGGGTCTTGAATACCCTCCATGTTTGTATCTATTAAAGTTCATTTTAACATTGTTGGGTTTTGAAGATTGTCCTTTTTCAAAACTTGATTTCCCAACATTGTTTAAGGAAGCTTTGAGATCATTTACCTTCTTGAGGTAATGATCTTTTAACTCGAAAAGAAGGTTATTTAAATCAACATTTTCTTGTTCAAAATACTTTTGATTATCTTGTAAATCACTAACCTTCGTTTTAAGTTCTAAATTAGTTTTAGATAAGGAATCATTTTGATTTTTCAAATCAATGATAGTTTTCTTATTTTTCAAAATAGATTTCTTATATTTTTCAACCAATTCGTCATAAGCCTCTTGTAACTCATTATAATCATCAAATAATTCATCATAGGTAAGATCATTTAATGAGTTAAAGGTTACCTTAGGATCCCCCTTCAAAGGCCATGAGACAAAGATTTGCAACTTCGTGCTCCTCATCACTTGAAGACTCTTCATCGCTCCAAGTGGCTACATTGGCCTTGTGCTTCTTTTTCTTCTCGAAGCCTTTCTTCTTGAGTTGGGGAAAATCGATCTTGATGTGTCCCGGCTTCTTACATTTGTAGCACACAATATGATCATTTTCTTCTTCCTTACTCTTGTTTTTGAGATCCCTTCTTCGATTAAACTTCCTTCTTCGATTGGATCTCATGAGTCGAGTGAATCGTTTGGCTATCATGGCCAACTCCTCGTCTTTCTCTTCGCTAGAATCACTCTCATCATAAGATGCTTTGAGAGCGATTCCCATTTTCTTCTTCTCCACTTTCTTCTTCTCGAACTTTATTTCTTCTTTCTTCTTTTTTTTATCTTTTCTTTTCTTCATTATCTCATGGGTGAAAAGAGACCCCATGAGAGCGTCGAGCTTTAGTGTCTTAAGATCTTTCACTTCTATAATAGTCGTTCTTTTACCATCACAAGACCCAGGAAGTGAGTAGAATAGTTTCTGAACTAGCTTCTCCTCCGGACTGATTTCTCCTAGACCCTTAAGGCCATTGACAATAACGGAGAATCGTTCAAACATTTTGGAGATGTCTTCATCCGGCTCCATCTTGAAATTTTCATAGCTCAAATTAAGAAGCCCAATCTTGGTCTCCTTAACTTCATTGGTGCATTCGTATGTGATCTCTAGCTTATCCCAAATTTCTTTGGCATTTGAGAAAGATGACATTTTAGAGTACTCGTCCGGTCTAAGTGAGCAAAATAGCATGTGTATTGCTTTATCATTGATTTAAATCTTCTTCTGATCTTCATCGGTTACCTTGTGCTTGGACTTTGGTACTAATCGATCACCTTCTCTCTTTATCGGGATTGCCGGTCCATCTTCTACTACATCTCATAGGAGGTAGTCATGGGATTTAATGAAGAACTTCATACGTTTTTTCCAATAGGGATAGTTATCCCCATTGAAGTATGGATGTTTGGTGATGGAATGAGACTCGTACAAGTTGTTGCCGGAGGTGGATGTCATGGCTTTGACTTTTATTGATTGAATCACCTTCTAAGATCGCCTCAACGGTTGTTAGACCTTCGATTGAGTGTGGCTCTGATATCAATTGTTAGGATGATCAATCAATTGAGATGGTGGCCAAGAGGGGTGAATTGACAATTTAAAATTTTTGGAAGCAAATGGAAAGTGATAGACAATGGGACACAAGGATTTATAGTGGTTCAACCCTCTAACAAGGTCTACGTCCACTACCTTAGCTTCCTACTAAGGATTTCAACCAATTCACTAGAATTCTTCCCCTTTTCTAGGCTAAGGAGGCAACTGTTACAATCGATCAAAGCTTTCTACCCAAAACTTGATCAAGGATCACTCTTTTACAAGAAAGAAAAATGGCAAATGGTTAATGTCCTCACAAGGTAAATATTTGCCCAAATTGCAAGAACACTCAACCCCAAACTTGAAATAAATATTACAATAAAATACACAAGTTGGGTACAAGGGTTTGACTCTAAAAGCTAAAAGGGTTGGATTTTGCTTGATTGCTTGAATGTTGTTCAATAAATGTTCAATAGTTGTTGCAGTAACTTTGGAGTCTTGTATTTATACCTCTCATTGATTTCTAGCCGTTTGGGTGGTTGGAGTATTGAATATAGTCGTTGAAGGGCTTCTTTCCCGTAATAAATGTTGTCTGCCAACAAACCGGTACACGAGAGCCCGTATCATACATGTTACAAGAAAAATATACCCGTTGTGTATATGTGTATCGATACGCGAGAGGCCGTATCGAAATGATCATAGTGTAAAATAGGGGGCGTATCAAAACGGCAAGGTCGTATCGATACGGTTTTTTCTTACTGAAATCCGAGATGAAAAATTACATCAGTACGCCCAGTGGCATATCGGTACGGCTAACAGAAAATTAAAAGTTCGTTGATTCCAATAACTGACAAGGCAACGGTCGAAAACATTTAATGCAAAGATATCGAAGATCTTGTCAAACCGTATCAAAACGGTTGAGACCATATCGGTATGGATAAGAATGTCTTAAACCCAGATTTCAAATCATATCGAAACAGACAAAGCCGTATCGAAACGCAAAGCATAAAACGTTTGCCCAGATGAAGGCCATATCAAAACGATCTATACCGTATCGAAACGCAAGGCCTAATTTTTCAAAGTTATATGAATGACGTATCGAAACGGGCTAAGCCGTATCGGTACGCTTTGCAAAACCAAATTCTAGTAACCAATTTCCGTATCGAAACATCAAGGGATGTATCGATACGCTTGGGCGAAAATACAAAGTTTGGCTTGAAAACACTTAGAAAAATTTTGGGTTTAAGTTTTGGACTTAAAGAAAATTTTCCTTGTCAATCTGTGAGACTTTAAAATACTTAAAAAATTTATTTCATTTTACAATTTAGTCCTTAAACACTTTGTTATATCAAAATCAAACATAGGTTTTACAAATTCCAAGCTACAAAGAAGAAATAAACTCTAGGGTGAAAACCCAGAAATAGACAGTCTAGAGCGATCCAAGAAACAAATCAAAGAAGTTTTCATTTGAGCATATTCAGATCAACATGTACAGAAAAGATATTTCACCAAGAAGAAATAATTCTTGGTTTTCTCACCCTTAAACACTTATTTGGGCATTCATATCCTTTCTTTCATAACCATGAGCCATAGCCTACATTACAAGCCTACAAAGACCATTCATATCATATATGGATATTTGAGTTGGATAATTTTGTCTTCAGATTACATCCCGCCTTTAAGGGTTAACCTTTCTTCAAGGAACGACAAGCTTTAAGTGCTTGATCGACACCTAAATGAGGGAATGATGGGGCATGGTGAGTTATTGAGGTCAAGAGAGCCATTAAATGGGATAGAAATTAGGTATGAAAAATGTTCCTTTCAGAAACATAATAGCCCAGAAGGGACTTCACATGTGCATATGCCATCGTAACCCTCGCGGTCCTTTAAACATAAGCTCTATTTAGGTTGATATTTGTAAAAAAAAACACTCTTGCACTTAATATTCGGATATCTAATTTTTTATCTCATTTTTCCAAATTTATTTTTCCAAAATTATTTATTTTCTCTAGCTCATCTTCATAAGTTTTTAAATTGAAAAGAGCTTAAAGCATTTTTGCCCTAAATTTTGAAAACAAGTTTGACTTTACACGATATTTTTGCATTAAAATAAGATTTTAAAGCTCATCTTTATAATTTTTACATTAAATGAGTTTAAAGCATTTTTACCCTAAATTTTAAAAATATAGTTGACTTTACATAATATTTTGACATAAGATTTTTAAAACTCATTTTCATAGTTTTTGCATTTTTTACCCTAACAGTTGAAAATGGGCAAAACTCTACATCACGGATTCAAGAATGAGAACAATTAATGGGACGCCATTTGTCCACATGACAAGATCATTTGTACAATGGAGTTCAAATCACTATAGACTGAAAAAGGTACAAAGTTTAAACATTTTGACCGTTGAGCAAGCTAAAAATTAGTTCAAAGAGAACAAGTGTAAACAACAAAATTTTGGGGCAAATTTTGTTGGGGCAAGAAGATAGCCAATTCATTCAATGGCAGATACATTTTAGAACCATAACTTACAAGACATTTAGTTGAGTTATATATGAGAAGAGCAATCCAAAGTGAGAATCTGAAAAAGCTTTAGAGCAAGGATATATGCAAAGATTTGAACTCGACTTTAAGATGGGTTATATTAGCTGTAGAAAGAGCTTTAATACAAGAAACCTTGAGCTTCCTTGAAGATAAGCTTATCCCAAGTGGTCCTCAATTTGCATCATTCATGCATTAAGAATAATTAGACATCCTTAAGTTAGGGACATACTAACTCATATCATTAATTTGCTTTGTCTATGTTGACAGAAATCATTAGAGACTTCCATCAATTACTTCAAGATTATTACTAAGACCTCCAGTGCATGGCTTTAAAAACTGTTCGAGCATCTGTATAACCTTCAGTGCAGGGTGATTCAAGCATCCAGTAAGACCTTTAGTGCATGGCTTTAATACCGTTCGAGCATCTGTAAGACCTCCAGTGCAGGGTGATTCGGGCAACCAGTAAGACCTTTAGTGCGTGGCTTTAATATAGTTCGAGCATCTGTAAGACCTCCAGTGCAGGGTGATTCGAGCAACTAGTAAGACCTTCAGTGCATGGTATTATGACCTTCAGTAAGACCTCTGGTGCTTGGTGATTTGGGGAAATTAGTATCGTCCGGACATCAGTAGGGCCCTCAATGCGTGGTGATTCGGGCAATTATTAAGACTTCTAGTGCATAATTCCAAGATTTTCGAGTCATCGGTAGGACCTTCAATGCATGGTGATTCGAGATCGAAACAAAGAAGTAGGACAAAATTAATGTTTTTTTGTCTTTGCTCTATTCTTGTGTTACAAAAATGAGCAAAGAGTGACAGTTGTAATCACTAATTTTGTCCGAATTTTGTTATTATATTTGAATATTATTATTATTTATATTATTTAAAAAAAGTTGAAAAAAAGCATGGTTTCCCATGCTTTCACGTCACTCACCCATTCCCCTAAACCATTACTCATGCCCCAACCATCAACCAACCCCTCCACCCTACATTTATCCATTCACTCAACCTCACCATATACACTCACACATTCACCGGCCATCCACCACGATCTTAGACCAAAAAAAATTCATTTATCACCTTCAACCTCCATTACCGAGCCCTCATCCATGGCTGCCCTTATCCTGTAACCAATCCCCTAAACCGAAACCCTCTCGGCAGTCCTCCTCCACCACCATCATCGACCCAACAACACCAAACACTCCCTCATATCCACCATTGTCACTTACCCTTAACACACACCCCCATTGCAAACACTAAAGCCATTACTCCCAATACCCGAAACCATTGTTGTCCCTCAAATCGTTCACCATCACCATTTTACTAGAGCCACTAAAATCCAAACAGTAAACAAAAAAATCAGCAACCCACATTCAACGGTCAGAAACAAGAAGAATGAAAAAAGAAAGGAAAAAATGGAAGATCTTACCCACATTGGCCATGGTGGTTCCCGGCGGTCGGAGTCTCTGACCGATGATCCCAACGGTGGGGATATTTCCCGTGGCAAGGAGAGCCACATATCTCAGAGGCGAGCCAATCCAACGGTTGAATTCTCAGATCGGTGTTGAAGAAGTTCGACACACTCAAGGGATTTTCCGGCGACCGAGGCTTTCGATGGTCGATCCCAACGGTGGAGAGTATCGTCTCGACTACGAGAACAACATAGTTTAGTTTCGGCTCGATTTAACGGAGGAGCTAAGAGATCCGAGGGGGAAAAGTTAAAACGTTCTTGCCCCTATTAGTGGTATCTGAAGCGGATTCCGGTTAAATGGACCTTAAATCCATGCTCAGGATGACGAGAAGAGGTTGCTGGTAAGAACTGGGGTCGAACAGCCGCCGTCTACAGCGACCAATGGCGGCCAAATAATAACGGTGGCGCATAGTGTAGCTGCGATGGTGAGATACCCGCACCTGCGGTTGCACGTGAAGAAGCAAAAGTTTTGTCTTCTGTTTGTATGTTGATTAATTTTGGTGGGCTTATTATTGCATGTGATGTGAATTGTGCTTTAATTTCTTTATTAATTTGTTTAGGTTTTTTAATGATGGATGATTTAATTATTTTTTTTAATCTTCATTTTTACTTCTTTTATGGTTGTTCATATTAAATTGCCCATGAATATATAATGTATATTGCTCATGCATTTATCATGTTTTGTTCATACATATTAAAATGTCATGTTTAATTAATTGCATTAATCTAGTTTAGTATTTGAGGTCCCGATATTTTAGTGAGAGTGTCGTCCCGAGTCTTCGGGCGTCATCTTCTTTGGTATCGTGGGTTGCGAGTTAGGTTGTTCGAATCACATGGTAACGCATACATGCATTTAGGAATTCAAAGTTTAAACTAACTCGATTTTTTATTCTTCTTAATAAATACGATACGAACCCTATAGATACCAATTTTGGGCGTAGCAGGGTGCTAACCCTTTCCCGTACGTAACCGACTCTAAACCCGAATCTCTGTTTCATTTTTTGTGTTCGATCTACCTTATCCAAGTGATCGGTGGCGACTCCCCAAATTTTATTCCAAAATACAAACTTTTTCAAAAATTTTCCCTTTTAATTTTTTTCCAAAATTTTTCAAACAAAAAGGAAACTTGTAATTTTTTTTAGGGTCACTACAGCTGTTTTATTTTTGGTGTTCGGTTTACTTTATCCAAGTGACCGGTGGCGATTCCCCAAATTTTATTCCAAAATACAAACTTTTTCAAAAAATTCCCTTTTAAATATTTTTCAAACAAAAAGGAAACTTGTAAATTTTTTTAGGGTCACTACACATATCGCTCATTTTTCACCTTGTTAAGTGCCTACTTTGGGTTGAGACAAATAAGAGTCATGAAGGTTTTTGGGTTCTTTATCGATGGACGTCATTCTCAAGGGAAGGATTTGCTTTTCTTTTGCACTTTTGATTTCTATGTTCTTTAGTATGAGTTTTTTTACTGAAAATGGTCCCTATTTTTTTCTTTTATTCATGTGTGTTGTATTTGTGATTTCTTCCTTTATTTTTTATTGAATCCAAATGCCATTTATCAAAAATAAATAAATAAATGAGATTGACCCAACACATTAAAGTTTTTTAACCAGTCCTCAAGGTTTCGGCGGAGCAAACTTACGTTTAGAGGGTAATTTTTCTTTTAATACTTTCATTTTTTTAAAAAAATATTTTTTATTATATTATTTTATAACATAAATATAATTTTAATTGCTATTTAACATCAATCAATTCTATAATAGAAAAGAATATAGGTTAAATGATTTTAAATAATTTACCTCTAATATAATGAAAATTTTATTATCTTTCCACTATTATTTAAAATTAATATAATTTTTAATATAAAAAATGTAAATTATTTTTTTTGTTCTTTAATCATCTCTTTAACATAAATAATTTATCATACATTTGTTATATCCGTATTCTATCATCTTGGTTTTATATCCGTATAAGTGAAACGTAGTGCCTAATTAGAGCAACTCAACTTCACCGGAAAGCAAGAACACTAATACCACATTGGCAAAATGATAGGATTGCACACAATATTAGACAACAAATCAAATGTGACAAATACTCGACAAAGCTGTGTCCTCTCAAGTATTAACAACATGCACTAATGTAATGCATTGTTTTATGTAGATGTTGTCGGAGTTGTTTCTTTATGTGTTCTTTCTTTTTTATTGTTCATTGATGATAACCATGGAAACAATAGAGTATGCTGAGAATTTTTTAGAGAAGTTCAAGGCATTCCAATTGTTGATGTCGATTTTGGACGATACTAAATAAAGAAATGGATATGGTAGCCGAAGGAAGGTTTGGGGACGAGAATTGATAGTTCACTCCTCATGGGACGAGCGGAGAGCCACATCAGGCGGTGGCCAGCAGTAGAGTCGGGTGGTTTACCCTGATTGACTTGGGGCCGAGAGTCGCGAGTGGTGTAGAATGGATGGTTGGAGTCAAATGGAGAGGGGGGAGAGAGAGGGGTGGTCGATGTAGGAGAGTCGCCATAGAATCGTCCCCTTTATCTTTGGTCTTGGGGTATTTATAGTTCCTTGAAGTTGTAGGTGGGGGGATGTTTGATGGGATCGTACTAGGCCTAGTGATAGCTATTGATGGGATGGCTGATGTTAGCTCGGTTGCTAGGTTGTAGGTCGAGCTGACGAGTCAGGTGGACTTGACAGCAGTCATGTCAAGGTGCAGAAGTTGAGCGGGGGATGGTGCGGAAGATAGAAGCTTCGGAGGTTATACAGCGGGAGCTTGCTTGCGGGCCCCGGAGGCTTAGTGAATCTTGAAAGTGAGCCTTTGAGGGAATGTCAGAGTATGGTAAGGAGGCGGTAGTAACTTTCTTGGGAGTAGTATATTTCGAAGGCGTTGGGCGGAGGTACAACAAAAATCTTTACAGGAGATGAGCTTGAATTGCAAAGAGATCTAATTCATGATTATTTTGGGTTTTCTCACTTCAGAGACTCGAAAAAAAACCAAAAACAAGAATAAAGATTTTGAGAGAGAGGAGAAGAAGAAAAAGATAAATTAAGCTAAGTTAAAGTAATTGAAATCTTTGATGTAGGACCGTATAGGGCGAAGAGAGGTTTCATTATCATCGATGTTTAAGAGAGGAAGATGTCAGTGATGATTTCGGGTTTGAAAGAATATTATACTCATTTTTTATTTAAAATTCAATTTACTATGCACACAAAAAGCTATCAAGTAATTAAAAAAATTAATTTGAGGATTCAATTTTAATAAATTACACAAAACCCCTTAAATCTTTGAGTCGTTTTTGGTAAATCACAACAAATACAGTTCCCGAAGAACACAGCACATGCCTAACTAGCCGAAATACAAAGACATCAGAAAAAAAATTATATATAAGTGACAAGGTTGCACATAACATCAGACATCTTTTGGGAGAGTTTAATGGCCAAGACAAATCAAATGTGACAAATACTCGACAAAGCAGTGTCCTCTCGGGTATAAACAATATGAACTAATGTAATTCATTGTTTTATGTAATGTTGTCGGAGTTGTTTCAGCCATTGCACCTATAACAAAGATTACACTAAAGAATAGAGCCAACGATGTAGAGAACAATACATCTTCATTTTGGTATATTTCATGCCGAGTCTTCATTAAAAGGTATTCTATGAAAAGCTCAATAAGTCTAGACAAAACAATCCCGAAAACGTTCTTTCAGCTGTGACGCGGTATAAATATCTCCTACTTCGACAATGTCTGGAGATCGACATCATTTAAACACGGAGGAACAACTTGTATAGGTTGAATGATAAATCCGGCTTTTCAACATTCATCTTCAAGGTGCTTCACTTGAGACGGCACATCTGGACAGAACACAACCACAGCCCCTCCACTCCTGGTGAGTTTCGAAGCGGCACCGACCCTCCGAGACACCTCCACCATTTCTATGTTTAAAGCACCCAAGCATTTGTCCCCAAACATGCGCCTACATAAGATCGACATAATAACAGCATTTAGCCGGAACATGGAGTTCTTTTCGATCTTTAATTTCGAGCAATAGGAACTTAATGGAGAATCGTAAGACGAGTATAATTAATGGTACAGCTCATGAAATGCAAAGACATCTTTACCTTCGGAGGTCGAATTTACGATTCATGAGTTCTGCAAGCTTTTGGTAATTCTTTTGGAGTATTACACTCTTCCCTTCTGCTGCAATATCTGCAACTTCTTTCATTGTTGATATAACAAATTCATCACCATCAAGCCACCTCTGTCGCACGGTGCTATGTACCTGCATTTGAATCGATATACACTCATTTTGCTACTTCGAACAGCTCCTTGGAAATGTTAAAAAAACATTGCATGTCCGATTTAAAAATCGTATTTATTATGGCAGAAAGTACATAAAAATCAGGTAAAACATAAAAAACGAGTAAGAAAATCCCGTACTGCTTACCTTTCCTGAATCACTTGGATTCTCGGCATATATGAGATGGAGAGGCGGTAGAAGACCAATATCTATGGGTGTATAGATGCCATGTCCCAACTTATCCATTTGTTCCTTGCTAAAATCCTGCAGCAGGCAGAGTACAGTTACAGGGATTCCCCTCAAATCATAACTGCTAATTCATCTAGAACCAACACGAATCAGTGTGAGATATAAATCACAACGTATACAGAAATTTATTGTTGCAGTTTACATAAAGATAACTTACCATGTGGACGAGGCCTCCATAGACTTGTGCCACTCTATCCTGAAGGCCAGCAACGAGTCCGAGCTCTTTCTCTGCACTAAGGATAAGGTTGGGTCTGACTTCTACTTTAATCAAATGTCGGACATTGTAAAAATCAAGAAGGCAGTTAAGGGTAGCAGATACGATAGCGCTTGACCCTGAAAGTCCGGTCTGAAAAATGGCCAAGGTAAGACATATATTGATGTAAGAATAGCACGAACATTAAACACAGAGATCAAAAGGGATTTGAACAATCGAAACTGCATATATACTTCTGTTAGAATCAGGAATTTAAATAGCGTTCGCGGTCGCGTTTTCGGTCGCGTCACGTTTTTCGCAGTTGCGGACATAACGAATGTCATTGCGGCTATTGCAGATGTCGCAGTCGTGATTTTTTTTTAATTCACACAATTTATTGTAAAATATAATAAATGTAAGTATAAATATAAAAAAGTCACTTTTGATGATTTTTAGAATGTTTTGTAATGTTTATGAACTTTTATTAATATGAGAACACAATTTTTACAATAATTAATTATTATTATATTTCTTTACAAATTTCCCAAAAAAATTGTATTAACTATAACAAAAATAAAATAAGAAATATTAAACATTCAACTTCTTTAATAAGTTTTAATATTTTATAAATAAAATAATTAAAAATCCATATATGAGACTTGAGATAGGTTTTCAATGTTTCCTGAAAAATATCTGGTCAAATTATTCGTTTTCATTGTTATTATTTGTAAAATTCACAAAAATTATTATAAAACATAATAATAACAATTATAATTATAAAAAGTTACTTTTTATGATTTTTAGAGGATTTTTCAACACTTATGAAAGGATTTAATTGAAAGAAAATAAGACTTAGTGGCTCAATTGAAAGTTTCAATATGGATTTAAGGACTTAATTGGAATAAAACAAAACATCCTAATTAAACTAAAAATCTAAAAGGACTAAACTGTAAGCGGAGTAAAACTTTTAAGTCTCTCCAAAAATCACTAAAATTTGAACTCTCCACTCGCAATTTACCCTTTTTTTATTTTTCATCTTCTCTTCTCCCGCTCGCGAGCTCTGAAACTTTTTTTTCCTATTCATTTTTATCTCCGGCCACCAGGTGGTGTCGTGATTGTTCTGATAACGGGGATAGCGTCCCGTTATCGCCGCGACAACCGCAATCGCGTTATTTTTGCGTCCGCGACAGGCCGCAACAGTCGTGATTTCGTTGCCCACCGCGAATTTCACCAAATGCGGTTTCGGACGAAGCGCGACCGCAATTTCTCGGCTGCAATCGCGTTAGCTGTCCGCGATTTAGAACCCTGGTTAGAATAACTCCAATGAATGAGAAAAACAAGTGACAAAACGATAACGTCAATCAATGATACATATTACGTAATTAAAACAACATTACGAGTTCAATCTAAATAGTATAGAAATTTCTTGTATTGCTATCCTGAGAGATACCTGGCGAGGGATATTAGTATCATACAATCGGTCGGAGATATATGTTGTTATCCTTGCAATGCTTATAGAAGAGTTTACAAATTGACATAAGCAGTCGTACGCCTCCATAGTAACCTTCGCTTTACAACCGACTAAATTGCAAGCAAAACAAATGCTTGTTTTAGCTCGTTCATGTCGGATACAGAATGTAGATATCAATGCCTGTAAATGCTAGTGGAACCAGACATAAATCAAGGTGAAATTGAATTTTATTCCATTACTGCAATTAAAACCACATTACTTAAAAGCAACTAAAAAAGAACAAAGCAAAAGCATGTGGCTTACATTCAATAATTTGTCAGAGTAAAGATAACACATAGAAGACAAGCACACATGCATGCATACACATACATTTATTGCAGTTCATATATTGAAATTAAAATAAACATCTCAATAATTTGTCAGATTAAAGATAACACATAAAAAAACTAACATACATGCATGCATCATAGCGATTCATATATTGAAATTAAAATAAGCATCTTAATAATTTGTCATATTAAAGATAACACATAAAAGACCATCATACATACATGCATACAAACAGACATATTTACATATCTTGAGATTGACATTAGCATAAAAAATCCCAAACTACACAACCAATTCCAAACAACTTATCAAGAAATGAAAGACAAGCATGCATACATACACATTTGAGATTGATACCAAACTGCACAACCACTTCCAAACATTGTATCAAACACATGGTAACCAAGGAGATTTTCATATATAATCCATACTCAATGCCCTGAATAAATTACTTTCATTAATCATATCCTTATCAAATAATTAGACCACCGGGTGCAAAATCAATTCCAGATCAAAACTCAAAAAAGTCAATCCTATCAAACCAGAATCAGTCAAAACCCAAAAAATCTCAATCTGGGTATCCTCTGAATTACCCTGAAAGTGCTTGTATATAACCAAAACATTGATATTCAAATCTACCAAAAATAAAAGAACCAACTTATCAGATCCTCAAAAAATATAAACATCCAACAAAGAAATCATTAAAAAAGAAAGAAAGATGTGAAGATTGGAAGAAGAGAAAGAGATTACAAGGTGATCAGGGGAATCAAACTGAACAAGATCATGAATGGGATGAGGCTTGATGAGAAGATGATGAGAAGGCTCCAATCTAACGGAAGCCCAGAAATTCCCAAGGCTAAAAGAGATTGTTTTGCCAAAGTAAACATCGCTTGGGTTCCCAAGCAGTCCAACGCGGGCGTAGGATTTGCGTTCAATCACGCCTTCCTCGGTTGAGTTCATCTTTTGATCCGCATGCACTGCCACCCAAACCAAAAACAAACAAAGCACGCAGCTTTGAGCGCTTTCTTTTTTGTATCTGGTTTTGCTTTGTTTTTATGCATTACGTGGTCACACGTAGGCTCCACTTGCAGTTGGATCCCATCTGGGCTTCCAGCCGAAATACTTTTCTTTAACACTTTGTTCTTATCTTTTAATTCCATGTAACAACGTGGTGTCACGTCATTAGGGTAAACTGTCTACTTAGCCGATAATATATTCTTATTTCTATTTTAATCATTCAATTATTTCTTTCGACAAAATTATGTATATTGTTATGTTTTGTTTCTATCATCGACAAAACATCCATGACTTTTTTTTTTTATTAATTTTCACAACCTGAAACCCCTTGTCAGGAATAGAATTAGATTTGAGAGTTGAAAACACAAATATACGTATTTTAAAAGTCAGATAAATTTATAATTATTTTTTTATAAGAAGAATAAAAAATTTGAGGGGGCATGGGCTCTTTTTACCTCCGTATGACTTCGTCCCTACCCTTTCATAAAAAGTAGTAGTGTGCATTTTTGGATATTGGATCGAATTTGATCTAAAAAATTATATATTTAAAGTTTCGGATATGTAAAATAGTGATATGTATCTAATTTTAAAAAAAATAGATATCCGAATTTTCGGATGTCGGAACTCGGATCGGATATCCGATTATCCAAATATAAAATTTATTAAGTACTTTTTCGAATTTGACTGTCGTATTTATAAAAATTTTAGATTTTCGAATATAATAAGCAACTAATTGTCAAATACAATAAGATTTACATTTATAAAATTTCGATTGTTCGAATTTTTGGATATAACAAGCATCAAATTACTAAAAATAACAAGATTTATATCCATAAAAATTTAAATTTTAAATTTTCGGATAATTCAAAACTTAAAATATTGTGATCTGTACCCGATATAAAAAATAATAAATCGAATTGAATATCTAAAATTTCGGATCGAATCAATGGATAATTAAATCGGCCGGATCGGATATTTTTACACATCTCTAATAAGAAGTCCAATGCTTAGCCATTGAGCTAGACGCAAAATAGGGATGATTCCACCAAAATAAAAATTTAACTTAACCTATTTTACCGCCTCAAAATTAAGCAAAAATACATTTATAGTCCATGGAGTATCAAGCTAAAGACCTCTTATATAAGGGCCTTATGTTTAACCATTAAACCAAGCCAAAAATTATGATTATTACCATCAAAACTATTATATAAGTTAAACTGTGTCACCATCAAAATGTAATTGAATAATTATATAAAATTAAAACATTTTAAAAAAATTATGATATTTATTTCGCATAGAATGTAAAATTTAAATTGTTTGAAAATGATTATGTAGATCTAAATTTATTATTTTAATTTCTATATTTTCTAATACAACATTATAAAAATATATTTAACTTCAAAAATTATCAATATTTTTTTATATAATTACTTATATTTGATTCATTCGTTAACTAATTTAGATTGGATATTACAGAGACCCATTATAAAAATATCTTATTGGGAAAAAAGACACTCAACGGAATGTTCCTTTCCCTCTTTGTGCAATTAAAATAGACATTGATGAGTAAAATAAAATTAACAGAAATGAGGGCTACACAGAATTTTGGTAACACGAAAAATTCAAATAAAAAAAATAATGGGACTTTAGTCCAATGCAAACTTGTCTTCTACTATCAATAGGGTTATAGACAATATATCTCATTTGATGCAGATGATTTCCAATTCTCATAACAATAATGATTCTCTTTATTTTCTTTCACTCAAAGTAATTAACTTTAATTGAGCTTAATGCTTATCTTAACTATGTTTACAAAAATCTTCTCAAAGTTACCTATTTATGGTAGAACATTGGGTACCCTAAATGTCATCACACATGGCTTTTAGACTAATCCATCTTAAATGAATGTATCTAGATACCCTAAATGTCATCACACATGACTTTTAGACTAATCCATCTTAAATGAATGTATCTAGAATTTAACATAATGAATCATGTGATACATTTCCCTTGAAAAGTCCATCTCCTTAATTCCAATTAAAGAGGTATGCATCCAACACTTTCTAATCTAAGTTGTTTCATTTACAATGTCAAGATTCGAACACATAACTTTATTTAAAGAACCCAGGGTCTCACTCCTCTAGACCAAACTGATAGTCGGTAAAAATTAATGTTGTTTTGTAACCAGTAATTTTTTTTATTTTGCATGTTATTTAGTTAATTTACAATCTTAGGAATTCTCACTATTAACTAAATAGATAGCTTATGTTGACTTCTTTAAATAATTTTAATATAATAGATTGAGTTTTAACTTAGTTGGTACCTTGTTAATACAAGAAGTAAAAGTATGTGAGTTCAAACATCTTTAAGTGTGTATTATCTTTCAATTTATAGGTGCAAAGCTATTTTACTAATATATCTTTTTCATTCTTGATTCATAATTTTATTTTAAAAGATTAAGTTCATTTTATAGTATTATTTGTTTATATAAAAATTTTATTTGAATGATTATAAAATGTGAAAAAAGTAATTAAAAGGAAAAATAAATTAAAAGAACTATGAGATTATAAATAAGAAAAATATGAATCATATTTCAATATTTTTATTTTTATTTATCTTGATAATACATATTTTTATCTTTTGTAACGACCCGAATTTCAAAATCTGTGGGTCAGTTTAACCCGAACTATGGGTCTTACAGTTGGGTCGAGAGTTTGGGCATTTGAGTGTTCATAGAGCCTTAGTGGGCTTCCTCCCTTGTCTCTTGGGCTTGGGTTGCATGGGTGGGGAAGAAGAAATGAGGGCAAAGAAGTAAATCACCCTTATTCAAAAGAGAAAAGATGAAACCTCTTTATTTTCTCCTACAAATTAAGAAGAGTGAAATCACCCTTGTCCATTACTTCTTCTTATTCTTCTTCTTCCCAAGATAAAAGTTTAATCTTTTTTTTGGAGGCAAATCCTGGAATTTAGGTTTGAGATAAGTTGTTTAGCTTTAAAGGATCTACATTTTAAGGTAAGAATCTTTAAGTTTGGTGGTAAAGTGAAATGGTGGTTTTTTTTTTGGGTTGAGGAAAGTGAGTTTGATGGAAGAATCAATCTCGTTTTCTAGCTTAAAAGTAAGTTTTAATTAGTTTTCTGTCTTTTGCAAGTTGTAATCCATTTTACAACTCATATGTGTTGTGAGAGAAAGATGGGAGACATCCAAGGTGGGTAAGAAGGTGAAGGCTTGAAGATTTGAGCTAAGGAGCTTCGTTCTCCAGCTAGGAGTAAAGTTTAGTACACTACTAACTCTTTTGCCTTCATAGGCATAATAAATTTGATTACTTGTTGCTTGTTTTGATGTTTTGGTTGCTTGGCTGTTTAGAGGTCCTTTAATGGCATAATCTGAGTTTGATATTAATAACATGTAAAAATGGTAGCATACCACCCTAAATAACTTCCATAAGATGTAAGATTGAGCAAGAGGTTAGTGGTTGCATTTGGGGGGCTTTGGGAGCGATTTTTTGAGCTTAAAAAGCCATTTTTGGGCTTTGGTATTGGTACACGGGGAACTCGTACCGGTACCTTAGTGTTTTGGGTTTAAGAACACTGTTTCATTAAAATAAACTAAGAGAGGGGTACCAGTACGGTATTTAACCTTTACTGGTATGTCATGCAGATCTATATTGGTACAGGTCGACATGTACCAGTACGCTAAGGCTTGGAAAATTTCTAGTGAGCTATTTTGGTATCGGTACGCTGTGAGTACTGATACCCAAGGGTACCGTACCGGTACGCGAGGGCCTATACCGGTACCCATTGGGCAATCGTCCCAAAAATATTGGTTCTGAGTTTGAGGGGCTAATAATTTGAGGACTATGGTCTAATGGACTTCTAGTGTGATCAAATGAATTGTAAAACTGAGAAATCACTATATCACTCACATATACAAGCATAATGTGTAATAACTTGGTAAAACTTTGGGTGGATTGGATTAATAGCAACCATAGGAGATCCTTGGTAGATCGGGTAATATTGTGCACCGTATATTAGTCGTATCTATGTTGTGTGCTATTTTGGACACCTAGTTGGTTGAGTCACTTTTGATTGATGGGATCCGAATACCCAGTGAGCGTGTTGCAACACCATGGTAAGTGCCATCGAATGTGTGACCCCGAGGCTATGTTGTAATGACCTGAATTTCTGAGTCAACAAATGGGCGTTAACCCGACATATAGACCTCTGAGCCGGTTGGTGTAATTAAACCCTTTGGGCCAAGTTTGGGCTTTTTTAGATGAGATTTGAGCTATATGGGCTTGGGAGGTGATCGTTTTGTAAATAATAGGAAATTAGAGGTTTTATGATGCGGTTAAACCCTTTTTAATTTAAATGGATAATCATCATTTCTTTTTGGTTGGTTTTCATGTGGATGATATAGAGGAGAGATAAGAAAACTTTTTGGTGAGATCATCATTTCCCCCTTTTTCTCCACCATGTTCTTTCATCATTCATCTCCCAACTCCATGGCTATCAAAGCTTAAAGTTTCAAGCTTTCAACCTCATTTCTTCCTTCCAAGAACCAAGATTCGAATATGTTAATCTTCTCTTGAAGGGCTTCAAGAAAAGTATACTCTTGAGGTATAAATGTGAGTTCTCCATTAATGGTTTTTTGGAAGGGATAAAGCTTTTGGGGTTTTCCTATGTTTTCAAGGTTGTTAATCTGTAGCTAAACCTTTCTCTAGTATTTGGTTTAAGTCTTGATCCATTTTCTTATTTGTGAGGTATAAAAGATGTGTTTTGGGGTTCTTTCAAGCTTGAATCAATAGAGAAGTTGAAGGATTTTTGGTTGGAAGACTTGACTCATGGTTTCTTGCTAAAAGTTCAGTATATCTCTGACTCCTACTCTTCTTAAAGTTCTTAAAGTGATTGTCTTGCTTGATTTTGTGGTTTATGATTGCTAGTTGGGTGTTTAGGTAGTTTAAAGCCTTGTTAATGGTGAAATTCCGATTAGTTGTTAATAACGTGTAAAAATGGTAGTAAACCACCCTAAACAACTTCCATAAGATGTGGCATCGAGTTATTGGGTTAAAGGTTACGTTTTAAGGGATTGGAAAGTGATTTCTCGAGCCTTGAAAGCCATTTCTAGGCTTCGGTACTGGTACAAGAGGAGCCGGTACCGATACCCTTTGCTTTGAGTGGCCAAATCAAGCAAAAATTGAAGGGTGTATCGGTACGGGCATAAGACGTATCGGTACCTCTTGTTCCACTAAAAATTCCAATAACAAAAAAGTATGCATGTACACTTGGGGGCGTATCGATACTAATAGGGGTGGGTATCAGTACCTAGAGAGGTGTATCGATACTCTTGAGTGGGTATTGGTACCCAATGAGCAATCTACCCATAAATGTTGAAATTGAGTTCGAAGGGTTGATAATTCGAGGATTATGGTCCAAGGGACTTTTAAGATAGTAAAATGAATTGTAAAACTAAGAAATCGAGATTTAACCCTCATAGATGAGCGTAACGTGTAATAACTTGGTAAGTGATAAGCTGAGATAAACATGTTGGTTAGTGTCAAGCCTTGGGGCATTTGCTTGATGGCTTGGCTTGGTCCCACTTACCTCTTGGTGAGGTGTATGAATGCTCGAGGAGCATGTGTTATCTTGTGATTATTTTAAAGGAGTCCGAATGTCCTAGAGTCAGCACTATGGTACTTATAAAAGGGAATACGTACTCAGGGTTGTGTGATCGAGTACATCCAATATACCCACGAGCTGAGTGATTTGGGTGAGATTAGAAACATTTTCGTGGCTATGGTGATTCGGATAAGGTAGTTAACTCGATAGGCTGAGTAAGCTCGAGTAACTTGATAGGCTGAGTGACCTCAGGTAAGGACTACTTATGGCTAATATGATACAAGTATGTCTAGGACGTATCCGTGGCTATGGTTATCCAGATATGGTCTATTGAACCCGACGGCTATGTGAGCATGGGTAAAGTAGGGATTCGTTGGCCATTTATGTAGATGATGTATGGATGTATTATGTATGCTATATGGATGCAATAGATGATAGCCTATGTACCCGCAGGCTAAGTGATTAAGGTACAATATGAACTTACTCGATAAGCTGAGTGATCTCGAGTACTGTGAAACATTGTGGATCATGTAAGACTTCTTGTAGACTTAATGATGTTTTGAGATAGGTGATCTAAGAACTCTAGCTAGTGTAGGCTAGATAATTAACTCTTAGATAGTGAAGCCTTATTTATGCTCTCTAAACTATGTTTATCTTGCATGGTTATTTTATGATAATCACGAATAGTGGTAGAGTAGAAATGTACCATTGAGCTTTGGAAGCTCTGCGTTCGAAATCGTTGTTTTCGTTTGCAGGTTAGTAGGTTGATCGTGGCCGAGGAGCACATCAAGAAGGGATCTCTCAGCACCACATCACTTCAGAGTACAATGCTTAGTATTTAGTTTTGGGCTTATGTATTCATAGGACCTTACAAATATTGAGTCTGTAAACTCTATTTGCTTTATTTTTTTGATATACAATATTTTAAACTCAGAGTTCCTATTTTGTAAACTGATTTATATGGATTGATTTCACGATAAAATATTATGGATGTTTAATGTTTTAAATGATGTCTAAACTCATGGTTTTAAATTGGAAATTTAATGGGTCGATTTTTTGGTAACCTGAATATAGTATTTCGAATTCAGATCAAAATCAGAGTGTTATATATGTGACACCGTGTAACACACACGACCCGAATATCACAATTGGTCCTCAAGTCTAACCCAAAAACCATGAAGTTAACCTTTAGATTTAGCCTAAACACCATCATTTCATAAAATTCTTTAAGTTCAAATACTTGTCATGAGCAAAATAGTTAAAAATGTTACAAGGGAGCTTTAATTAAAAATACATAATTAAAAGCATTCTACTCGTAAGTTAAAATCCAAAATAGAAGTTACAATACAACATAGGGTCCTATGAATACATAGACCAAATAAGTCTAAGTACTGTACTTTGACACAAGTCGATGCGAGGTCCTACCCTGATGGTGCTCCAACGATGCACGCCATACTACTAACCTACGAATGGAAATAACAATTTCGAACGCTGATCTAACGAAGCTTAGTGGATACACTTCCACTCAACCATGATTCATGCAAATCATAAATAAGATCATGCTACAAATATGATATCATGGTAAGATAAGCAATGACGCTACCATAACCGCCTAAACACATATCAGTAGATATGTATTATCACACACAGTATACGTACATATTACCAACAAACCTAGAGTGAGGCTCGATGTCTCACAGCCTCAGGAATGTACACTCTGAGTGAGACCCGGTGTCACACAGCCTCGAAAACTTATACTCATACCAAGAATATCTCATCGAGTATCATCGGATGAGGCTCAATATCATACAACCTCGAGAACGTATATCTAGAAGCTCATCTCTTGGTGTTGCAACACTCTCACTAGGTATCCGAATCCCAACAATTAAATAACTCAACCATAAAAGTGCCCTTACTTGGCACATAACCATACACGACCCACCAAGGATCCATACGATTTCTATTACAACAAGTCACCCAACATTTATCAAGTTATAACTCATTATATTCATATGTGTGGTTAGAATCTTGTTTTCTCAGTTTTACTATTCATTTTACCCCATTGGAGGCCCATTAGGCCCTAGTCCACAATTTATGGGCTCACCGAACTCAAAACATAACTTTTGGGCAGATTGCCCAACGAGTATCGATACTCACATGAGGGTATCGATACACCTCTATGGGTACCAAAACTCACCTATGAGTATCGATACCCTACCTACATGCGGCAGGGGTTTAATGGACACCTGGTACTAATATACGGGATCGTGTATCGATACCTCTATAGGTATCGATATGCCCCCAAACGAATTGATACCCCAAAATGCTACTAGAATTTTCAATATAATAGTGGTATCAGTATGCCCTTAGTTGTACCGATACCTCATTTGCATTTCGCCTGACAGAGGATATCTTTCGTAAAAGTGTATTGATACTGGTCCTCTCAGTACCGGTACGCATACTCAGATATTGAATTTTAGAGCTCAAATCTCCCCTTTAAACACCCATTAACCTTAAATTAAAGCCCTGAGTTAATCCTACAAGTTATGGAAGTCTACTAGGTGGGTTCCTACCAGTTTTACACCCTTCCAACACCAACTTTAGGATTTACCATGGATGAGCACCAAGCTCTAATCATAACCGAAAACATCATATAATCAAGCAAGCATGACATTAATGATTTCCAGTAATACATAGGAGTTAGTAGTGTATTAACCTTCCTTCCAAAGTTGGAAAATAGCCTCCACCTTTCACAAGCTCAAGCCTTCATCTTCCCTTGGTCCTTGAAAGCTTTTCCAACATCTTTCACTACAGCGAGATATTGTAAAAACAAATTACAATGTTGCTGGAAACTTAAGATATGAAGGAGAAAATATTTTGCAACAAGAAATGAAGTTAAAAATCCCTCATTCCTGTTCTCATGCTCAACCCCCATAAGAACTCATCTTCCACCACTCTTGATGAAACTTACCTTGGAATATAGATCCCTAGATGATGATTTTGATACTCTTAATCCAAAATCTAGAAATCTAACTCAAATTGACAAAGGTTTGACATTTGTCTTTGGGTTTCTTAGAGATAATGAAGATGAGAGAAGTGAGGAAAGAGTAGAGACAAGAATGAAATCATCATCTCATTGCTTTTGCAGAAAATTAAAGAGATGATCAGCCATCCCTCTTGAAAGGAGGTATTTTACCATTTTGCCCTACATTAATTCCCTATTTACGTTCCTACACAAGCCCTTAAGCCCAACAACAATTGGAAGCCCATAAGACTTTCATTCAAGCACACAAAAGGCCCAAACTCTTGACCCAAAATGCGAAGATCATGCTTCAGGTTAAATTGACCCTCAGATTTCAAAATCCAGGTCGTTACAACTCTTTCCCCTTAAGGAAATTTCATCCTCAAACTTATCTTTTGGAAACAAATACGAATACAACAACTTCATGTCTTTCTCGACCTCCCACGTAGCCTCTTCGACTCTGTGGTTTCTCCACAACATCTTCACCAAGGGTATACACTTGTTGCACAACTCCTTAACTCATTTTGTCCAAAACTCTTATTGTTTCTTCCTCGTAGGTCAAGTCTGTGTTGATCTTAATCTCTTCAAGAGTAATAACATAGGAAGGATCGAAACGATAACGTCTCAATGTGATGCGCTCCATCTCTAGAGGTAAGGCTAACCGGTAAGCCACGGGTCTAACCCTCTCAAGAATCTTATAAGGCCCAATAAACCTTAACTTGCCCTTCCATCCAAAGCAGATCACCCTCTTCTATGGTGACACCTTGAAGAGCACCTTGTCACCAACATCATACTTAATGTACTTATGTTTCTGGTTTGCATAAGCTTTATGACGATCAAAAGCCACTTGCAACATTTCTTTGATTATCTAAACTTTTTCTTCATCCTGCCTGATCAAATCAGACCCCACAATCCTTCTCTCATTAAGCTTGGTCAAACACAAGGGTATTCTACACTTATGCCTATACAAGGCCTCAAATGGAGCTATCTTGATACTCGACTGAAAGCTGTTGTTGTAGGCAATCTCAACAAGTAGTAGCTGCTCTTCCCAACTCTTCTCGAAGTTAATAATGCAATATTGGAGCATATCCTCCAAAATATAGATAACTCGCTCAGACTAACCATTGATCTGAGGGTGGAAAGCTGTACTAAAGTGCAACTTGGTATCCAAAGCTTCATGTATCTTTTTTCACAACCTTGTCGTGAAACGCATATCTCTATTTGATATGATCGATTATAGTACTCCATGCAACCTTACTATTTCTTGGATGTACAACCTGGCCAACCTCTCAAGCTTAAAATCCATACACACAGGTAAAAATAAGCAGACTTGGCCAAATAATCCACTATTACCCATATGGTATCATGCTTCTTTTGTGACAACAAAAACCCTATTACAAAATCCATGGTCACCCGATCCCACTTCTATTCTAAAATCTAAATAGGCTGAAGCAAGCCTAAAGAAACCTGATGTTCAGCCTTAACTTGCTGACAAGCTAAGCATCTTGTCATAAACTCAGATACATTCCTTTTAATACTAGGCCACCAATAAAAAAGACGAAGTTTTTGATATATTTTGTTACTTTTCGAATGCACGACAAATAAACTACAGTGAGCCTCTTGTAGGATACAGTCGCCCAGATCCTTTAAAGCTGGAACACATAATCGGTTCTTAAAGTACAAGATCCTACCATTTCGCACTTTAAAGTCGAATGCCTCACCTTTTTGAACCATCTCAATCTTCACCACCAACTCTTCGTCTAACACTTATGTTCTCTTGATCCCTTGCATTAAGTTGGGCTCTATACGAAGCTCGACTAACAACCCATCATCATCGGTCAGCCTTAACCGGGCAAACATTACTCTCAAGCCTGACATAGACTTCCTACTCAAAACATCGACCACTATATTAGCATTACCAGAATGATACTCTATGATGCAATCATAGTCTTTTAACAGCTCAATCCATCATCTTTGCCTCATATTTAACTCTTTTTGGGTGATAAGGTACTTTAAACTCTTGTGATCGGTGTAGATGTAACACTTTTCCCCATACAGATAATGCCTCTAAATCTTTAACGCGAAGATGACTGCAGCAAGCTCCAAATCATGAGTAGGGTAATTCTGTTCATGAGGCTTAAGCTGTCTTGAGGCATAAACAACCACCTTACCATCTTGCATGAGAACACAACCAAGCCCTTTCAACGAAACATCACTAAACACAAAATAATCCTTTCCCAGTTCGGGTTGTATCAAAATCAGAGCCTCTATAAGATAAGCCTTCAACTGCTCAAAACTTTGTTGTCTTTTCTCATGTCACTCAAACGAAACCTCTTTTCTGTAACAAATTGGTCATCAGTACTACTATGATGGAAAAGCTTTTGACAAAATGGTGATAATATCCGGCAAGCCCAAGAAAACTAAGGACTTATGTGATATTCCTAGGTGGTTTCCACTTCACCACTGCCTGGATCTTTTATAGATCGACACGGATCTCATCCGCTGCAACAATGGTGCCCAAAAATGCCACTTCAGATAGCTACATTTATTAAACTTAGTAAAAAATTGCTTCTCTCCTAAGGTCTGAAGAACAACACAAAGACGATAGACGTGCTCTTCCTCTGTACTCGAATAAACTAATATATCATCTATGAATACCACTATGATCTGATCTAGGTAAGGCTGAATGATCTAGTTCATCAGGTCTATAAAAGCTATTAGTGTGTTGATAAGCCTAAAAGGCATTACCAAGTACTCATGATGTCCGTACTATATCCTAAAGTAATTTTTTGAACATCATCTTCCATTACTTTCAACTGGTAGTAACCCGACCTCAAGTCACGCTTTAAGAACACACAAACACCTCTCATTGATCAAATAGGTTATATATCCTTGGTAAGGAATAATGGTTCTTTATTGTTACCTTGTTAAGCTGACAGTAGCCAATACACATCTTCATTGACCCGTTTTTTTAACAAACAAGATCGGTGTACCCCAAAGTGAGATACTCGGCCGTATAAAACCTCTTTATAACAACTTTTGAATCTACTTATTTAACTCTTTTAACTCTATCGGTGTCATACGATACGGTGCAATAGACACTGGTGTCGTACCAGGCATTACATCAATCTAATTCTCTAATTTATAATCTAGTGAAAGTCTAGGTAATTCTTTTGGAAACACATCAGCAAACTCTCTAACAGTTTAAAGACTCTCAAGCATCATACTTTCAACACTTATATCGACCACATGAGCCAAAAAGACTTTACAACCTTGTTGGATCATCTTTTATACTGCCAAGGCCAACATTATATTGGGAAGACAATGATTTCTGTCATTCATCACCACTAACTTAGCTTCGTCCCAACCGCAAAGCTTAATGCCCTTTGCTTTACAACCCAAACAAGCATCATGTTCGAATCACCAATCTATTCCTAGGATAACATCAAACTCTTAGAAGGGTAACACTATCAGATCAGCCGAAAAAATTGAACCCTGAACCTCAATCAAACACCTTTGATAAACCTTATCCACCAACACATCATACCCTAATAAACTAGTCACTCGAAACCCTTTCTCAAGATTCTCGGTAGGAATACCTCACTGTTGAGATATTCTACTACGTGTGTAAGAGTAGGTAGACCTTGAATCTACAAGAGCAATAATAGAAAATAAGGTAAATATACTTGATATGACGTTAGTGTTCTCACAGTCCTCCTAAGCCTTGACCGCGTACTACCTCACTGGTGCCCTCACAGTAGACTAAACTATACCCCCCACACTGATGTACGGACATGTGGCTCGCTACTCCTCTAGCAAATCTCAGGCCTCTCTGTGCTAGGTAAAAGGTCCTCTAAGTCTAGACTGAGGTAGTGCCAGTAGCTGCTGGATAATCCCTCACAAAATGGTCTAGTGATCCACACTCAAAGCAAACTATAGATGTCCTCCAATACCCACATTTATGCTTATGCTCACACTGATCATAAAACTGGTGCACCTATACTCCTCTATGAGCCTTCTGGACTCATCATCGCCGAAGACAATGATCTATGGTCTAATCTTGAACCATGATTAGTAACCCTTGTAGTGGACTAAAATATACCCCTACTCTGATGTATAGATATGTGGCTCGATACTCCTCTAGCAAATCTTAGGCCCATCTGAGCTAGGTAAGAGGTTCTCTAAGTCTGGACTAGGGTAGTGCCAGTAGCTGTCAGATAATCTCTCATAAAATGGCCCAGTGATCCATACTCAAAGCAAACTCTAGATGTCCCCCAATACTCACCTTTGTGCCTATGCCTACACCGATCATAAATAGGTGTGCCCATACTCCTTTGTAAGCCCTCTGGACTCATCATGGCCGAACACGATGAAGTTCTCCTATGGATAGTAGACTCTAATCTATGGTCTGATCTTGAACCACGATTTGTAGCTTTTCTCCCTTGGTTCCAATAGTTTCTATTCATTCTAGAAAAGGACTGTGAGTTGTTAGAAAAGTTTTAAGTCCTTCCACTCGAACTTTCTTGCCTACCGGTCGGGCCATAGGTCAAACCTTGCACTTGCTCAAGCAACTTGGCACTAGAAGTCAATTCTAAAAACACTTTTGGTGGGGCAGCAGTCAAGTAAGTCTGAATCACCTTCCTCAAATCATTAAAGAACATCTTGTACTTCATCTTCTAATTAGCGAACAACTCAGGGGCATACATGCTCAACTGTAGGAACACTAGCTCATATTCAAAGACCGATCAATTTTCTTAGACCAAATAGTTGAATTGATCCCTCAAACTGTCAATGTAGGCTTCTCTCGCATACTTATTCTCGAATTCATCTAAGTAGATTGGTTAAGATACCAATCCAACTCTATGGTCTTCTACCATTCTCGGGCATTCTCCTTTAATAAGGAAAGAACGCATGCCAACTTGTCATCAGATCTCAACCTTATCTGCCTATGATCTAAAAGGTATCCCTCAACCACTGATTCGCACTCACTGAGTTATCTTGCCCCAATCCAAGAAAGTCCGTAGCACTATGAAGATGTACCCTCTCAATCGGTACATCATGAGGGGTAGCTGAAGGCCTAGGTATTGCCCTTACAATTCGATGAAGGGCATTGTGTAGATGAAAGAAATAACTGGCCCCTAGACCGCTATATTCCTCAGACATCTCTTATAAGCCGAGGACGTAGTCCTCATCATTGATCCCTTCTCAAGAGCTCTAACTCTCCTCATAATCACGTGCCCTCTTTGGCATAATTCATTTTTGCACAAGAAAACAATTAAGGTTACACCATCAAACATTCAGTTTAAACAAGTACAACCTCAATCTATGCGCAACGTATTCGCTAAACACTTATAAAACACTCTAAACACCCTCGGGGTTTCCTAGAACCAGCTAAAACTAGGCTCTGATACCACTATTATAACACATATAACTAGAATGTCAAAATTGGGCCTCGAGCCCAACCTTTGCCATGAAGTTAGCCTTTAGATTTAGCCCAAACACCATCATTTCATAAAATTCTTTAAGTTCAAATACTTGTCATGAACAAAATAGTTAAAAACGTTACATAGGAGCTTTAATTAAAAATATATAATTAAAAGCATTCGACTCGTAAGTTAAAATCCAAAATAGAAGTTACAATACAACATAGGGTCTTACGAATACATAGCCCAAATAAGTCTAAATGTTGTACTCTGATACAAGTTAATGTTGAGGTCCTACTCTGATGATGCTCTAACAATACACGTCAACATACTAACCTACAAACAGAAACAACAATTTTGAATGCTGAGCTAACAAAGCTCAGTGGATACACTTCCACTCAACCATGATTCATGCAAATCATAAATAAGAGCATGCTACAAATATGATATCATGGTAAGATAAGCAATGGCGCTACTATAACTACCTAAAAACTTATTAGCAAAGATGTATTATCACGCACAGTATATGTACATCACACCAACAAACCTAGAGTGAGGCCCGGTGTTATACAGCCTCGGGAATGTACACTCTGAGTGAGACTCAATGTCATACAGCCTCAGAAACTTATACTCGTACTCAAAATCTCTCATCGAGTGTCGTCAGATGAGGCTTAGTGTCATATATCCTCGGGAACGTACATTTAAAAACTCATCTCTTGGTGTTGCAACAATCTCACTAGGTATCTGAATCCTAACAATCAAATAACTCAACCGCACAAGTGCCCTTACTTGGCACGTAACCACACACGATCCACCAAAGATCCCTACGACTACTATTACAATCAGTCACCAAACATTTATCAAGTTATAACTCATTATATTCATATATGTGGTTAGATTCTCAGTTTCTTAGTTTTACTTTTCATTTTACCCCATTAGAGGCCCATTAGGCCCTAGTCCATAATTTATAGATTTATCAAACTTAAAACATAATTTTTAGGCAGATTGCCCAGAGAGTATCGATACCCACATAAGGGTATCGATATGCCTCTATAGGTACCAATACTCACCTATGAGTATCGATACACTGTCTGTATACAATGAGGGTTTAATTAACACCTGGTACCGATATAATGGGTTTTGTATCTTTCATAAAGGGGTATCGATACTGGTCCTTCCAGTATCGGTACACGTACCCAGATTTTAAATTCCATAGCTCAAATTCCTCTTTGAACACCCATTAACCTTAAATTAAAGCCCTGAATTAATCATACAAATTATGGAAGGTCCATTAGGTGGATTTCTACCAGTTTTACACCATTTCAACACAAACTTTAGGATTTACCATGGATGAACACCAAGCTCTAATCCTAACTGAAAACATAATATAATTAAGCAAGCATCGCATTAATGATTTCCTGTAATACATAGGAGTTAGTAGTGTACTAACCTTCATTTTAAAGTTAGAAAACAGCCCTCACCTTCTACAAGCTCAAGCCCTCTTCTTTCCTTGGTCCTTGAAAACTTCTCCAACCTCTTTCACTACAAAAAGATATTGTAAAAAAAATTACAATGTTGGTGGAAACTTAAGATATGAAGGAGGAAAGATTCTGCAATAAGAAATGAAGTTAAAAATCCCCCATTCATGTTCTCATGCTTAACCCCCACAAGAACTCATCCTCTACCACTCTTGATGAAACTTAACTTGGAATATAGATCCCTAGATGATGATTTTAATACTCTTAACCCAAAATATGGGATTCTAACTTAAATTGACAAAGGTTTGACATTTGTCTTTGGTTTCTTAGAGATAATGAAGAAAATGAGAAGTGAGGAAAGGGTAGATACAAGAATGAGATCACCATCTCATTTTTTTTGTAGAAAATTGAAGAGATGATCAGACATCCCTCTTGAAAAGAGGTATTTTACCATTTTGCTCCCATACTAATTCCCCATTTACATTCCCACACAAGTCCTTAAGCCCAACAACAATTGGAAACCCACAAGACTTTTATTCAAGCACACAAAGGGCCCAAACTCTTGACCCAAAATACGAAGCCCCACTTCAGGTTAAATTGACCCTCAAATTTCAAAATCTGGGTCATTACACATCGGGCCTAGTTCATTGATACTCGATGAGAGATTCTGAGTATAGATACGTAATTCGAGGCTATATAACACCGGATTTCACTCCGAGTGTATGATCCCGAGGCTACGTGACATCGAGACATACTCTAGGTTTGTGGTTGTATATATGATCGTAGTGAGTATATTTACATATTAATTGCTATGTGTTTGGGCGATTATGGAAGTGCTACTTGTGATTATATGTAATGATATCTTATCTAACTGCATGCTCTTATTTATAATTTGCATGAAACATGCACTACAACAAATTTACTTATTTGTGACGTTGAAAATATTGTCATTAAAACTTACATTTAAGTCACTATTTACATTTTGTGACATAATATTCAACGGCACAACGATCGTTATGCTAGGTGTGTCATTAAATGTCAAATGTAACGATGTATTAATTTTCGTCACGTATTGTTAAACATATAGGGATATTAATGTATAACGTCACCTTAAATTTTGTATTCAGTGACAATAAATTATGTCATTAAATATTATAAAATTTCGTCATTATTCATTCACATCGTCACTATAAGTATAAAATTTTTATTGTATAATTGACGAAAATAATATCGTCATAATTTTTTGTGTCTATGATTTGCTATGTGCTTGGGAGATTATGGTTGAGTGGGAGTGTATCCACTGAACTTTGTTAGCTCAACGTTCAGAATCGTTGTTTTCGTTCGCAGGTCAATAGGTTGTTCGTTGCATTGGAGGAGCATCATCAGATGTAGGATTTCAGCATATACTTTTGTCAGAGTACAATTCTTAGATATAATGGGCTATGTATTCGTAGGACCCTATGTTTTGTTTTGTAACTCGTATTTTGGATTTATGTTGTGTAAGTCGAATGTTTAAAATACTTGTTTTAAAAATGGGAGCTCTCGTGTAAACTTTAAATACTTATTTTGGTTTAATTATTTGACTCAATGGATTTTATGGAAATGATTGTGGATTGAGCTAAACTAGGTTAAAATTTTATGGTAATGAGTTGAGGCCCAAATATGATATATGGGTTGAGAGTGTTAAATCTTTAAATATCATTATATTGTTAAACTTGATTATCTGGTAATGAGTTACGAGTTTAATATTAATAAATAATAGATTTTATTTCACTCATACAAATATTGTGTGTGAAAATATTTTATATAAAAAAATATTCAACGAGTGATGACAACTAGAATAATAAAAAAAATTGTATATAAAACATTATTCAGTGAGTGGTGATAACTAGAGTAATAAAATCTAGTTATACATTGAATGCTTTTTATATAAAAAAAAACTAGAGTAATAAAAAAAATATTCAAGACAATATAAAAAACATCATTAAAAAAACAATATTCAAGACATTATAAAAAACAATATTCAAAAATCAATATAAAAAAACACTATTAAAAAAACTAGAGTAATAAAATATTTTATATAAAAAGTGATGCATTGACTGCTTTTTAATTGTTTTACTTAAAGACAATATAAAATTAAAATCAAGAGCCAGGTAAAGGAATAACATCAAAAAGCCCTTAACATTTTTTTTGTTTTATAATTATGTCTATGATGTTGTCATGTCACATTAATAAAAATATTTAACGTTAATTAATTGTTAGTTAACCATAAAAAGGATATACTTAAAAAATAATATTTAAATTACCAAAACAAATAAGAGTGCAATTGAAAAAGAAACAAATGTTGAGATTTTTCCCCCTTTTTTATGATTTAGTTTTTAAAAAGAATTAATTTTGAAATATTGTATCGAGTCATTTGTGTATTTAAAGTTAACTTTTTTTAACACTCTATCTGTCTTACTAAAACTGTCAAATGTTGACATTTTTTTGTCAATTTTTTAACGTTGACTTCTTATAATTTGAAATCTATTATTAATAGAGCAAGCACATTTGACTAAGCTGTTCATCTTTTTTTCTCATATTTTCTTAGGTCATCGGTTTTAGACCTATTAGAAGCAACGCTTCCCCTAGACTCCATCTGTAGGTAGCATTAAGATTATAATTAAGATTTGTCAAAAAAAATTATTACTGATAAAAAATGAAAAAAAATATATTTTAAAAACTTTCATTTAAGTAGTTTTTAAATATATATTTTAAAATTTTAATTAATTAATAAATTATAGTTAAAGTTAAATATTTTTATGTAAATATATGACGGTTTTAGTGGGACAGAGAGAATAATTATTTATTAAAATAATATAAATGATTTAATTTATTAATTGTAAAAAGTTTAATGATATAATTAGATAAAAATTAAAGGTCGGTAATCTACATACAAATGATGCTAAATTAAATGAGATAAAATATAAACTACCTGCATTTTACTTGAGATTCACAATTTTAATGATTTAAATATACCGAAATCTACTAATTGACCAAGTAGTTAAGAATATTTATATTATTTTATCTGAAATGAGTTTAAATACTAATATTTATTTTGAGAATATAATCTTTATCGCTTAATAAAAGAAAGGTTTAAATATGCCAAGGTCTCTGCATAAATTAATATTTAGTTCATATATTTTTATTTTTGAGAAATTGAGTTTATGTACTCTTTTTTATTTGAAAATTTTAACCCTTTTCTCATCTTTTCTTCAATTTTATTGTTTCTGACATGACAATTATATAAAAAAGTAAAATGATTTTTCAGTACCTACTTTTATACTTTTATTAATTTGACCCTTAATTTTTAAAAATAAATAAAAATGCTCTTTAACTAAATAATACAGTTTTCAATCCTTAAATCTTTAAAAATAAATAAAAATGATCTTCAACTACATAATAAAGTTTTCAGTCTTTTACGTTTATATTTTTAAGGGTAAAATTGATAAAAAAAATATATAAACGTAAAAAATTTAAAAAAACTAAAAATATTAACAGTAGAATTGGACTTTAAATTTTTCGAATAAAAATAATACAATTATTCAATTTCAAAAAATAAAATAAAAGAACCGCATTTGAAATTTTAAAATATTATAGGTAAAGACATTTAACGTATTTAAATTTGTGTCGATCACTGTCATAGGATCCTTCTCGAAAGTCATTCAATTGGAATTCGTGTACGTAATAAATGAACGGTCAAAATTTGATTTTAGTCCCTCTAATATGCATAAACTTAGGATTCAGTCTGTTCACTTTACTTTGACGTATTAGGTCTTCTACTTTTATAATATCACTAGCTAGTTCAAATATTTTATACCGTAACTGTTTTGGCTAAATTGGTGATGCGAATTTTTTCTTAAAACATATTTTCTATATAAAAAAAGTCATGTTAGCATAATTAATATATTTTTAAGATAAATCAACATCAATATTTTAAAATTTAGTTTAACTTGTCAAATAAGTGTTCAAATTATACTCTTTTTAGTTAGGTGCCCAAACTATTTTTTTGGCCAAATAGATGCCTAACGTTTTATTCCGTAACCTATTAAGGTTTGACCGTGCCCAAACTATTTGATTTCGACATTTCGCACGGCGTCAGTAGATTTTCGACGACGAGGTGATGGAGTAAATGGTCACGGAGATCCGACAACAGATGTGATAGGCGGCGGCGCGACAATCGAAGTCGAAATTAAATCAAATTGGGATTTGAGTTTTGGGGTGTTAGGGATTTTAAATTTTGGGGTTATTTTGTAAAATTTGAGATTATTTTATTTTATTATTTTTTATTATTTTCAAATATAATTTTGAAAATTTAAAAGATGACGCATGTTAGATAACGGTGAAAATTAACGTGCAGTAACAGCGGGTACCTATTTGAGTAACGTTAAAAATATTAGGCACCTATTTGGCCCAAAACAAAGTTTAAGCACCTAACTGAAAAAATGGTATAGTTTGAACACTTATTTTAATATTAAGCCTTAAAATTTTGCTTAATTGAGAAACCAAAATCAAATTTAATTGATCAAATTATGTTAAAATAAATGGCTTGAAGGCCCATTTGCCCCCTAAACTATACACTTTTTTCCGAACATGTCCCTAAAGTATTTTTCGAGACGTTGTGCACTCTTAACTAAAAATTGTTACTCCGTTTGACTCCTCAATTAGACACCGTTAAAAAATTATCATGGGCCAATTAGAACACACTACGTGTCATTTTATAAAAAAAAATAAACTGACTTAAATAAAAAAAAGGTGAATTGCACACTAAATATACTAAATTTTATTTTTTATTTTAGTCTCGAACCGTTCATATACTTCCACGTGTCCCGTCTCCATTCACCATTAACCAGCCAACAGATGTCTTCTCTGCTGCGTTTGTCGGCTCAGCCAATGGAGCTGCTGGAGTCTCAGAAACCACCAAAAATTTACCTACAAACAACAAGAAAATAAACAATTCAAAAGCACCCCCATTGATGATTCATGAATCTAAATCAATAAATCAGACGCCAAACTTAGAAAATTGAAACAGAATTCTTGGGGTATTACTTTGAGCATGATTCTCAAATTAAAGTGTTAACCCTTCAATACGAATCAAACACAAAAAAGGGTTTCCCAGATTATCAGAACAACAACAAAACCCCCCATAAATTCCATCTAATATACGGAAAATTTTGGATCAAACGAACAAATAAAATTCATACAAAAAAGGTAACTTTAAAAACCATAAAACCATTCATCTCAATGAATCAAAACAAATAACCTAATGTGCAATTCACCCTTTTTTATTTAAGTCAATTTATTTTTTAATAAAACGATACATGACGCGTTCTGATTGGCTCGTGAGAATTTTTTTAACGGTGTCTAAACGAGTAAAATTATTAGATGTGTCTAGCTCACCACGTTATTTATGGTCTCATCCAATAATATTTTTCTATGTCATTTTTTTCAAGGTGAATTTTCATCTCTTTCCTACATGTGTCATTTCAAGGTGGTTATTTGAAAGTTACACTGACATGAGTGGATATTATTGAATGAACTATGGTTGATGTGATGAGCCGGGTCCGTCTAATAATTTCTTCTAACCGAGGAGACAAACGGGGTAACAATTTTTAGTTAAATGGGTGCAACGTCTCGAAAAATACTTTAAGAGCCTGTTCGAGACAAAGTATATAATTTAGGAGGCAAATGGACCTTTAAGCCAAATAAAATATACGTACTAACTTCTAAATTGTAGCATAGTAAAGAGATCAAACAAAATTTGAAAAAAGGATTATAAAACGGGAGGAAGAGCTTTTCTGCGCGATTGATAAATTGAAAGGTGAAACTCTTGTTGTGCACGTTCTCAAGATTGCACGGTGCGCTTACATCTATGTTGTCCAGAAAGAAAGGAACATTAGGCAGTTTCGAGGGACTACTCGAACAATAGAAGATCCTGTCAATTGTATTCGAGATATAATTTTGTTAAACTTATATTTGATTTTGATGTAATAAGGGTTAAATTATAAAATAAATAAATTTTTTAAGGTACTTATTTTGTTCACTAAATTGACAGGCATTCGAACTTAAAGAAATTACAAAGCCAATCTTTGAATTCCCAAATATTTTCTAAGTGTTTTGGTACTCTATTTTACCCAATTTAGTAACTAAGTACTGGTACGGTATATGGCGTACCGACAAGGATTTTCGTTACTGGAAACCAATCTTATGTTTATGGCTATAGGGTACCGGTACAACTATATGCGTACCGGTACGGCTTTTTAAGTCTGTTTCCAAATTGAGCTACGAGTACTAGTACGACCTATGGTGTAACGATACGGGGTTAAGATTTG
The DNA here is from genome assembly GCA_019671005.1 of Hibiscus mutabilis. Taxonomy (NCBI): domain Eukaryota; kingdom Viridiplantae; phylum Streptophyta; class Magnoliopsida; order Malvales; family Malvaceae; genus Hibiscus; species Hibiscus mutabilis. The sequence continues at coordinate 1,836,040 of CM033752.1, forward strand.
TCAAAAAATCTTGGAACTAACTTTTAAAAGATCTGTTATACATACCAGTACAGCTAGTCTCTTACCGATACGATGTTTTAACTAAAAGTTCTGAGGATTCCAGTGAGCCAAACTGGTACAGGTACAGTACGGCATGTATCTATACCTTTTGTTAAATTTTCACTTCGTACCGATACGCCTGCTTGCGTATCGGTACCCCTTTGTTGCAACGACTCTTTTTTCTTTTGGCAGGTACCGATACGAGTGCACGCATGTCGATACCCTGTGTTGCCAGACAACATTTAATTACATGAAAAATGCAGCCCAACGACTCTATTGAATATCCTAACTACCTAAACGACTAGAAATCATCGAGGAGTATAAAATCAAGTCTGCAAAGCTTCTTCAACAACAAGACAACAATCCAAAAACATACAAGCACATATCAAACCTTTTAGAGCTTTTATTGCAATATTCTTGTAACCCACTTGAGTGATTTTCATTGTAATTCTTTTTCATCAAGTTTGGGGTTTTAGTGAGCTTTGAATTGTGCAAACATTCATCATTCAGAGGATTTCATAAATTTCTTATTTGTATTCATCCTTTAGGAAAAATGGATCACTAGACTTTGGGGTATAAGTCTAGGTGTTTGTGAGGTTATCTCCTTTAGCCAAAAAGGAAATACAAATTAGTAAATTTGTGAAAATCTTTAGTGTGGATAGCTAAGGTAGTGGATGTAAACCTTAATGAGAAGGTTGAACCACTATAAATCTATTGTCTCTTTTTTATTGCTTTTGCAATTTGTTTCTACCAAATTTTTATTTGCCAATTCACCCTCTCTTGGATATTTCCATTGATTGTTCATCCTAACAATTGGTATCGGAGCTAAACTCATTTAAAGGCTTTATATCATCTTGAGTAGATCCAACCAATGTACAATCAATCCACAAGTCAAGCCACGACCTCTACTTCCGGCAACCACTTCGAGGAATCTCAATCCATCTCCAAACCATCATATTCAATGGGGGTAAACTACCCCTATTGAAAGAATAGAATAAGATTCTTTATCAAATCTAATGACTACCTCCTTTTGGATGTAGTGGAAGATGGATCGGCTATACCGACGAAGAGAGAATGCGAAAGGCTCATTCCCAAAAAAATGCAAAAATTGATTGATGATGACCATAAGAAGTTGCAAGTCGACGACAAATCCATGCACATCTTGTTTTGTGCCCTTAGATATCTTCTTTCACAAGTGCCAATGAGATATGAGACAAGCTAGAAGTTACTTATGAAGTTACTAATGAAGTGAAAGAGACCAAGATAAGAACTCTTCAATCTTAGTTATAAAAACTTTAAAATAGAACCATATGAAGACATCATCAAGATGTACGGTCGATTCTCCATCATCATCAATAGACTTAAATGATATGGAAAAGTCATTTCGAAAGGAAAGCTTGTTCAAAAGCTTATCTATTCTCTTCCCGAGTCATGAGATTCAAAGAAGACGACCATCATCGAGGCTAAGAATCTCAAAACCTTGAAGCTTGATGCTCTTTTAGGGCCACTTCTCACTCATGAGCTCGTGAAGAAAGAAAAAAAGAAGAAGAAGGAAGTGGAGAAGAAGAATATTGGATTTGCTCTCAAAGCTTCACAAGAAGAGAGCGATTCTAGTGAGGAAGAAGATGAAGAAATTTCTATGCTAGCCAAGAGATTCACAAGGTTCATGAAATCTAATCGTAGAAGGAAATTCTAATGAAGAGAGGGTTTCAAGAACAAGCCAAATGAAGAAAAGACCAAATCATTTGCTATGAGTGCAAAAGCCCGGGACACATCAAGTTTGATTTTCCCCAACTAAAGAAGAAGAGCTTCAAAAAGAAGAAGCTCAAAGCATATATAGCTACTTAGAGCGATGAAGACTCATCCGATAAGGAGGAGCAAGAGGTAGCTAACCTTTATCTCATGGAATTAGAGGAGGATCCTAAGGGAGAGCATTGCTACAAGGTCCAATCTTCAAGTGCAAATTCATGGTACCTTGATAGTGGATGCTCGAGACACATGATCGGTGACAAGAGTTGATTCTTAGAGCTAAAATCAAAGAGTGGAGGAGTAGTAACTTTCGGTGACGACTCCAAAGGCCACATTGAAGGAATTGGTTCCATTGGTAATCATTCTTCTATACTTATTGAGAATGTTTTATACGTCAATGGTCTTAAGCATAATTTGTTAAGCTTAAGCCAATTGTGTGATAAAGGTTTCAATGTCTTGTTTGATTTGAATGGTTGCAAAATCATTGACATTGCATCTAATAAAATTGTGCTTATTGGTCATAGAATAAGAAATATATACATAGTGCATCTAGATGACATTCATATTTCAAATACATGTTTTATTGCAATAGATGAGCATGATTCTTGGTCGTGGCATAAAAAACTATGACATGTTAGCATTAGTGTTTTAGAAAAATTGATTTCAAATGATCTAGTAAGAGGTTTACCTAAAATCAAGTTTTCTCTTGACAAAATTTGTGATGCATTAGCTAAAGGAAAACATAAAGGAGTTTCTTTTAAATCCATTAATGATGTATCAACAAGTAGAATTTTACAATTGATCCATATAGATCTTTTTGGCCCTATTAGAACTATGAGCTTGAGAAGAAAACAATATGCATTTGTTCTTGTTGAGGATTACTCTAGATTTACTCGAGTTCTCTTTTTAAGTACCAAAGATGAGGCTTTATAAAAATTCATCACATTTTCGAAAGCAAACAAAAATGATGTTTGTTACTCTATTTCTCATGTTAGGAGTGACCATGGAACCAAATTTCAAAATCTTGGTTTTGAAGAGTTTTGTAACTCAAATGGAATTAGCTATTTTTTGGCTCCTCGCACACCTCAACAAATGGGGTTGTTGAGAGGAAAAATAGAACTTTAGAAGAAATGGCTAGAACCATGCTATGTGAAAACAATTTTCCTAAGTATTTTTGAGCGGAAGCCACAAATATGGCTTGCTATATTGTTAATAAAGTAATGATTAGGCCACTTTTGAGGAAAACACCTTATGAGCTTTTCAAAAATAAAAAGCCCAACATTAGCTATTTTCATCCTTTTGGATGTAAATATTTTGTTTTAAACAATGGAAATAACAATTTAGACAAGTTTGATGAAAAAAGTGATGAAGCTAATTTTCTAGTTTACTCTTTAAACTCTAACGCCTATCGAGTACTCACTACAGCAAAACATGTCTTTAGCGGCGTTTTTTAGCCTTATAGCGACATTTTTAGCGCCGTTAAAAACTTTCCGGCGCTTAGGAAAACGCCGCAAGAACTGCCGCTGAAACCAGCACCGCAATAGTTCGCGGCGTTTTCGGGCAAAAAACACTGCAAAAAATCAAGATCTATAGTGGCGTTTGTCTTTACACGCTGCGAATAAATGTTCTTTAGTGGCGTTTGTAAAATCAAATGCTGTGAAAAAACATGTTCTTTAGTGACGTTTGTCTTTACAAACGCCGCTAATAACTGTTCTTTGGTGGCGTTTGTTTTTACAAACGCCGCGAATAACACCATGTCTTCAAGAAAATGTAAATTACATATTCAAAATATTTGTTAAATAAAATATTTATTTTATCCCAAAAATATATTGTCACAATTAACTTAAAATATTTGTTAAACAAAATATTTATTTCGTTACAAAAAGTATATTTTGTCGCAATTTAATCCCCTCTACATATTTCGTTCCTAAGCCTTTCTTCCCCGATCAACTACCTCTCGGTCACCACTACCGCCGACCACCATCCCGAATCCCTATACCAAAAAAAGTTAAATACAAGAAGTTAATAGCAGTTTCAGACAGTTAAACAAAATATATATTTCATTACAAATTTCATTCTTCTTTATCTTGCTGTAAGCTCGAACGGGCAGAATCCAGCAGGAGAACAACAATGTCAAGAACAAATAAAGCGAAAAACCCACACTACACCAGACTTGATATATAACCTTTCATTTCAATCAGGCATAGTCACCTGTCCATTCAGCTGCAACAAAGCAAAGGCCATCTTATTCTTATCATAATACTAATCAAAACACCATGGGTTGGAATATTTCATAATCATTCGCTCAATCAAAATATAGCAACTTCTATTAGGCTTTCAACGTGCCCCTCTTATTTGAATTATAACATAACATAGCTCATTTCATTCTAGTATCTATAAACAGATTCTTAGAAACAAGTATCAAACCATTACCATATACAGATATATAGAAACAAATGAAAATCCTTAAAAGTTTTTCTGAAGTAAACTTGCCAATCACGCAGTTTCACTCATAGGTGCTCTAATTGAGTCATAAACATTTAAATTGCAAATAAAACAAAAAGAGGGATCATCATGTAAGTTACTTACTTTAGTAAGCTGCTTTAACATAAGTCAGGCTGTTTTAACAATATTCAAAACTGATTATATGATAAATGAAAAATAAATGTTCTCCAAATCAGGCCATGATATAAGATTCAAGATTACTAAAACGTACCTTTCTAGTTTAGGAAAATAAATCCGAGTATTCATGCTGAAGCATTTTAGCAATGAACTTGAGGAAGATTTTACTTACGCTCGGATCCGATTGAAATTGCCTACATCATTCCAAAACAAAATCAGTTTCCAATTTGAAAGCTATCAATGTTTTGCATGTAAACAAAGCACATGCCAAACTGAACTTATCAAGAGAAAAGATTAAATCAACACATTTATAGAGACTGACTAAAGTGCAAGAATTAAAGGGATAAATCTAACCACTGAACCTTATATTCATGAATTCGAAGCCTTTGACATGCAGCAATAAGGGAAGCAATAATTCCTGATCTCCCCATTCCAAGAATATCAGCAATAATTCCATTAGATGGCTAAATGCAGTTTCAGCAAGAATATCTAGAGGACAGGTAGCAGCAGCAGCAAGGCTTCCAGCAAAAAACCCAATCGAAAAATTTACCCCAAGGACAGTAAATACATTGGATTCTTCCCCCACAAAACCTAGAAGTTTTCTCCTAGTCTGCAAAAATAGGTACAATAACCAACAAATTAAGCTGATGCAATGTATTAAATAAAAATGCCAATAGGTTTCCTGAACAACATCCATGGTCGAAGGGGGTAGACAACTATAGGAGTTCTAAGAAATGGGAACTCACAGGCTCAAGGGTTAACCAACAAATTCCAGAGAAAGGAACATCACGAGCAAGTTGTGCTCTAACAAGAATGAGGATTTTAGATTCACGCTATAGAAACAATTTTATCAAAAAATTATTCAAATAGAAATTTCAGATTCATAAATCTAATAAATAACTAGAAGTGCAGGGAATTTGGATATTTGATAAGAATGAGGATTTGTTTACCTTCGAGGTTGGCTTGCTTGCTTCCGGCAGATTTCAAGAGATGTTTCGCATTCCAGTGTTAGCTTGCTTGCTGGTGCGACCGAGCGGCCTGAGGGACGATCGACGGCGAGGAGAACGCCGAGGAGAACGGTGAAAAACAACGTCGATGAGTAGCACGACGAGGAGGAGAGTAGTTAGGGATTAGGAATTTTGCATGATTTGATTTGGGGATGAGAGTGTCTGAGATTGAGAGATATAATAGTCAAAACGGTGTATTCTTCAATCGCGGCGTTTGTAAAATTAAACGCCGCTATATCGAGACCTATCATAACGTTTATGAAATCAAACACCTCTATATCGAGACCTATTACGGCGTTTCTAACACAAACGCCGCGAAGTTCTCCATTTTGTGGCAATTTTGCCATAAACGCTGTAATAAGTAAAATATGAGCGGCGTTTGGATTAAAAATGCCACGAAAAGTGCCACTATATATCAAGTCTGGTGTAGTGACTTAACAAAATAACTTTAGTAGTTGAAGAGTCTATTCATGTTGTTTTCGATGATAACCTCCTTACGAGGAAGGATACTTGTGAAGATGATGGTGTAGGAATTTTGGATGCTAATGATGGTGAAGGACAATCATCAAAGGTAGATGAAGTTCCATCAAAAGAAAAACCATAAGATCCACCTTTAGAAGCCTTGAAGGACATGTCTCTAGAGGAAATGGAGGTCACCTATCCAAGGGAGTTCAACTATGTCAAAGGTAGTGAGATTTTGGGTGATTCATCCAAAGGGGTAACCACTAGATCTTCTTTTAGAAATACTTGTAATTATGTTGTATTTATCTCATGCATAGAGCCTAAAAATATCAAAGAATAATTAAATGATAATTATTGGATATTGGCTATGCAAAAAGAGTTAAATCAATTTAAGAGGAGTCAAGTATGGGCATTAGTTGATAGGCCTAGTAATAAATCTACTATAGGTACTAAATGGGTTTTTAGAAACAAACTATATGAGAGTGGTAACATAGTGAGAAACAAGGCTAGACTTGTTGCTCAAGGTTACACTCAAGAAGAAGGAATTGATTTTGATGAAGCCTATGCACCCGTAGCTAGAATGGAAGCTATTAGGATGTTGCTTGAATTTGCATGTTATCATGAATTCAAACCTTTTCAAATAGATGTTAAAAGTGCTTTTCTAAATGGTTTTATAAATGAAGATGTGTATGTAAAACAACCACCCAGTTTTGAAGATCCAAAATATCCAAACCATGTTTTTAAACTTCCAAAAGTTTTATATGGTTTGAAACAATTCCTAGAGCTTGGTATGAAAGATTGTCAAATTTTCTAATAGAAAAAGGTTTTGACAAAGTGAAGGTTGATACTACACTCTTTATAAAAAGAAAAGACAAGGACATTTTAGTAGTTCAAATATATGTTGAAGATATTATTTTTGGTTCTACTAATGAATCTCTTTGCCAAGATTTTGCTAAGTTAATGCAAGGTGAATTTGAAATGAGCATGATGGTGGAGCTCTTGTTCTTTTTGGGACTCGAAATCAAACAAAGGAATGATGGCATCTTCATCAATCAAGCAAAGTATATCAGGGATATGCTTAAGAAGTTTGGCTTAGAGAATGTGAAGCCTTAAGCCACACCAATGAGCTCTTCTGCAAAGCTTGACAAAGATGAAAGAGGTAAATGTTTTAATCTTAAGCTTTATGGATCTATGATAGGATCTTCAATTTATCTTACCGCAAGTAGACCAGATATTATGTTTAGTGTTTGCTTGTGTGCTAGATTTCAAGTTAGTCCTAGATAATCACATTTATAAGCCGTTAAGAGAATCTTTAGATACCTTAGAGACACCCATTGTATAGGTCTTTGGTATCCTAGGGACTCATCCTTTAGTTTGTATGTTTTTTCGGATGTGGATTATGGAGGTTGTAAAATAGATAGAAAGAGTACCTACAATACTTGTCAATTCCTAGGTAACATGCTAATCTCATGGTTTTCTAAGAAGCAAAATAGCGTTGTGCTATCTACCACCGAGGCGGAATATATTTCGGCTGGTAGTTGTTGTGCTCAAGTCCTTTTGATGAAGCAACAACTCATAGATTATGGAATTGATGTAGGTACCATCCATTTAAAGTGTGATAATACTAGTGTTATTTGTCTAACAAAAAACCCCATCCAACATTCTATAACCAAGTATTATAGACCATGTCTTGAAAAATGATATTCTAGAGTATGTAGATACCTTGTACCAAGTAGCGGATATTTTCACCAAACCTTTAGATAATGAGCGTTTTTGGACTATTAGGAGATAGTTAGGGCTTTCAAACCTTTCTTGAACCTTAGAGCCTTTGTTTTGATCTTAAAATTGCTTGAATTTGCATGAAATCCATGCTTGTGTGATCTTCTTATTAAATACATATATTCATGATGTTAGGGGGAGTATGTATCTGTTTTAGCCCATACATGTTGATCTCATATCATAATCATGCATATCGATTCGAGTAAAATTGAATTTTTGGTTCATTTTCAGCCAAAATTGTCAATTTTCATATGGGGATAGTTATACCAATATAGGTTATCAGGGGCAATATTTTGGTACAAACTTATCTACACCGGTATTTGTCGAGGACCGGTACGGGGTTATACCGTATCGGTACACGCTGTTCCGGTACATTCTTTATCTGTACCGGTACGCGTACGCGCTGAAGCCATAAATAAGGTTTTTTTCTAATTTAACTCAAACACCAACTTTTCATTAAAAACCCTAGCCAAGTTTTACCTATAAATACCCTCTAAATCCCTAGGTTATTCATCAAATATTTTGAGGGCTTTTACTCTAAACATCAAACCCAAGCTTTGATCATCAAGCATTGTGCAAATTATCTCCTAATTCATCCATTCACCCATCATTCAAGGTAAAAACCCTATTTTTATACTATTTTGAATTTCTTTATACTTGTATAGTTTTTAGGTTTAAATTTTGTATATTTAGGATGTATATATCCATGTTTTCAAAATTTTTACAAAAACTTTTTCAAAATTGATTTTTTTGTTCGAATATATATTTATACTCGTATATTTTATTTCACAGTTTCCAAGTTTTAAATTTATCAAAAATTTTCTTTATGCTTGTATATGTTTTTAAACAATATATTATAGATTTTTATGCTACCTTGACTATTGAATTGAATTTGATGTGTTTGCATACATATGTTTTTTGTGGTTTGAATTTTTGCAGGTTTTATTAAAATCTTTTACCATGCCTCTTAAAAAGCGTTCTAGAAAAGATCTTAGTGCTAGTTCTTCCAATCCCGGTAACAATGTTACCAAACCTAACCTCACCAAACTTTTTTCTCAATGTTTTAACGAATCAGATTATCCCGAAGCCATGGAATATTTCAAACAATTTTAAAATTTCAAAATTCGTCGTGAGCGAATTGTTGATTTTGCTTATATAAACCTAACATTGAGTTTGCTTATATATGCTCAAATGACTTTTTTAAATATCCCCGATATTGTTTACTAAAACCTTGTTCACATTTTTTACTCCAATGCCCGGTGTGTTTTAAATCGAGAGAAAATCGAAACTATTGTTCTTGAGTCCTATGTTATAGGAAAAACTTTTACTCTTGATTCTCAAAAACTAGTATATCTTTTGGGGATAGAAAACATTGTTATAGATGATGAAAACTCTTTTCATATAACCTATAGCGGCTATGTGTCCATTCTTGAAGCCCACGAGTATTTCTTTCATCTTCTCATCATTTGGTGATTTCTTCCATCCGGTGATAAGTGGTCCACTATTCGCATGGTGGATGACTTTTGGCTTCATTGCTTTCGTGAGAGAAAACGCCCTAACCCTTCCCAAATCATCTTTGTCGAGATGGTCTATATCGTTAACAACCTTCATACCATCCTTGTGACTTTTTTCACCTATGGAACCATCCTTAGTTTCATCTTCCACAAGCTTCACATTAATTGCCTTTTTGACCTTGTGGTTCCTCTTACCGAGCTCATTGATGTGAGACCTATCTGGAAGGCCAAATGTACCTTTTTCAATGGAGAATGGGTTCACAATGCTAATCTTCTTAGTGAAGTCCCCATAGATGTGGAACTGGTTGCGGATGTTCCCGTTGCTCCGACTTTCCTGATGCTCTCATGGCATACCTTGATGAAAAGTTTACCACAATGGATACTCGGTTCGACACCATCAACACTCTCTTGACTTCCATGGATGCTAGATTGTTTACCGTTGAACATCGTGTAGCTTCTATGGACTTGACTATTACCGCCTTTCATCAAGAATGGCGTGGACATGCTCTTGGAGACAACAATGAGAAAGACGAAAACGAGGATGAAGACGATGAGGATGACTCTTAGGCTTTGCAGCTTATCTCATATCGTATTATATCCATTAGGATTTCAGTTTATGCACCTATGTTTTATTTGATATTTCCTATGACTTCATCCTTTGGTTTATGTTTTTATTTCGTTGCAAATTTTATGTCTTGAATATTTATGCTTTAGATTTATAATATTATGTTTTTTTATATCTTTGGTGTTATTTTGGATTATACTGCTTTATGTTTGATTTAATTTACTCTATTGAACAAAAAAAAAAAGAATTGTGGGATATAAATTTTTCAAAGGTTTTTCAAAAAAATAGTCTTTTATCCATAAAGAAAGGGGAGTGAACTAAAAATTTATTTTGGTTTTGTTATATCAAAAAGGGGAGATTGTTAAACATATATTTGATTTTGATATAACAAGAACTAAATGGTAAAACAAATAAATTTTTTAAAGTACTTATTTTGTTCACTAAATTGATAGACATCCGAACTTAAATAAATTACTAAGTCAATCATTGAATCCCCAAATATTTTCTAAGTATTTTGGCACTCGATTTTAGCCAATTTGGTAACTGAGTACATGTACGGCCTATGGTGTAATGGTACGGATTTTCGTTACTGGAAACCAATCTTATGTTTAACGGCTATAGGGTACCGGTACAGCTATACACGTACCGGTACGGCTTTTTGAGTTTGTTTCCAAATTGAGCTACGAGTACCGGTACGGCCTATGGCGTATCGATACGGGGGTTAAGATTTTTAAAATCTTCACATTTAATGTTTTGATCATTCCCTTGTCAGAAAATCTTGGAATTATCTTTTAAAAGATCTATTATGCGTACCGGTACAACTAGTCATCGATTCGATGTTTTAATCAAAAGTTCCAAGGATTCCAGTGAGCAAAACTGGTATCGGTACGATACAGCCTGTACTGATACCCTTTGTTAAATTTTTACTCCATACCGATACGACTGCTCGCGTACCGGTACCCCTTTGTTGCAACGGCTCTTTCTTCTTTTGGCAGGTGCCGATACGAGTGCCCATGTACTGATACCCTATGTTGCCAGACAATATTTATTGAGGGAAAATGCAGCCCAACGACTCTATTGAATATCCCAACCACCCAAACGACTAGAAATGAATGAGGGGTATAAAATCAAGTCTCCAAAGCTTCTTCAACAACAAGACAACAATCCAAAAGCATACAAGCACATATCCAACCTTTTAGAGCTTTTATTGCAAAATTCTTGTAACCCACTTGAGTGATTTTCATTGAAATTCTTTTTCATCAAGTTTGGGGTTTTAGTGAGCTTTGAATTGTGCAAACATTCATCCTTTAGAGGATTTTATAATTTGCTTCTTTGTGTTCATCCTTTAGGAAAAAGAGATCACTAGACTTTGGGGTATAAGTCTAGGTGTTTGTGAGGTTATCTCCTTTAGCCAAAAAGGAAAGACAAATTAGCGAGTTTGTGAAAATCCTTAGTCTGGATAGCTAAGGTAGTGGATGTAAACCTTATTGAGAAGATTGAACCACTATAAATCGCCTTTATAGTGGTTATCTCCTTTAGCCAAAAAGGAAAGACAAATTAGTGAGTTTGTGAAAATCCTTAGTGTGGATAGCTAAGGTAGTTGATGTAAACCTTATTGAGAATGTTGAACCACTATAAATCTCTCGTCTCTTTTTTATTGTTTTTGCAAATTGCTTCCACCAAATTTTTATTTGCCAATTCTCTCACTCCTGGTCATTGCCATTGATTGTTTATCCCAACAAATTTATATTAAACTTCACAATAGATGTATAGATAGAACTGATAGAGTGAACATACATTTGTGTACAAAATGGGGACTCCTTTAATAGAGAAAAATCCTGTTATAAGATTATGTTTATTGTAACATCTCGCTGCTTTCTTAGATAATACAAAGCAAACATTTATAAAATAAAATTACCAAATTTAACCTATATGAATAAAGCGTTCATCTTGGACTTCATATTGGTCCATAAATAAGTTTGGACCAATTAAAAGAAAAAGAAAAGATCCCATAAATTCAAGACCCAAATCGGCTATTTAAAAAGTAACTTTGAAAAGCCTCAATGTTTGTCTTCGGTTTACCTCATATTGGGTCCATACGCCGTGATGCATACTTTAATAATCTTGAGAAAAATATATGAAAATATATCATTTTGCTCACCGACCTTTCAGAGATTGCAAAATGGTCAATAAATTAATCAAACTGTTATAAAATAGTCTTTAAATTTGATTATTTTTTTTACAACATGATCACTAGATTAATCGAATTGTTACAGTATTCTATAACGTCAAGTGACCATTTTGTATCAGTTTAATAAATTTAATTATTTTATAACTTTTGAAAGGTCAATGAACAAAACGATCGTTTTTCATAGTTTAGTGAGTATCAGTGTACTTTGCCCACTTTACTGAAAATATACATTTATTAAATGAAAAATAATGTAATAATTATGGAACAATGTTTTTTTACGACTCTTAATCTAATAATAATTTTATCTAGAGGGGAGGGGAAGGAAGACTCTAGGGGAAAGAAAAAGAGTGTTCTTAGTAGATCTATAACCTATGACCTAAGAAAATATGAGAGAACAAAGATAAGCAGCATGGTCAATCGGCCAAATGCACTTGCTCAATTATGTAACAACGTTTTTAAACACAATTAACACAACAAATTTAGTACACAAGTTTTAATATTTTATGACTGAATTGAAAAAGCAAAATATTAAAAAATATATAATTCTTAGATTTATTTGCTATTTATTATTATTAGAGGACACCAAACAATATATTATATAGAGAGAGTTAAGATTCAATTACACAATGTAAAATTAAATTAGCTTTATATTTTTAGACCGTTATCTGAGAGAAAATGAATGAGTGGGATTACCCCTCTTTTTTACCATAAAAGTATTTTTATTTTATATCATTAATCTCAGTAATCTATTTATCTTGCTTCATCAATTTAAAAATGTGTAAAACTTAAAAGTTTTATATTTATTTAGACATGTGTTTAGAATGCAAATAGTTTCATAACCAACCTAAATTACAATTTTATCCACTGACAATTGTCAGTCTCTAATCTCTTAGGGGATAGTTTTGTTATCCCCATTATTTTTCTAACATTATTTATGGCTGGGATATGGAATAATGTGGTTTAGGATAGGTGAAAACGGCTGAATATTGTTGTTGGAAAAAAGAATTTCGAATGTATTGCACTTTTTAGATTATTTTTAAATTTATTGTAATATCTACAGTGAATTTGAAGTCGGATTAAAAGAATCTCACTTTAAATAGTGTTTAAATTTTTTATTAAAAAATTAAAGTCAATTTTCTTTCCTCCCCTCTTTGAACAGTAGATTTCAACATTCTATACCAGATGACATACACACATTCAGAGGTGGGTTGCACGGTTCCCATCAATTTCTGTTTTTTAAGTTAAAAATAAATCAATAGTAAAGTCGGATTTCTTGCCCACCGACTTTACTCTTTGCTATAGTTTTTGATATATATTGAAAAATAAAGAGACGTATACTATTTTGAAAAATAAGAAACACTATTTTGAAAAATAAAAAACTCAAGTATAATATCCCACTAATTCCACCATTTAAAATAGTATTTATTTTATTTTAAAAAATAAAAAATATTTTTATTATTGAAACCACTCTTGAGTTCGGATACGGAAAGCTTTGTTTGAAAAGAAGAGGTAACTTCCATGCACGTCCAATAAGCCTAATAAAAGTAAAAGATGCCAAAGACGACAATATGAACACTTCCAAAACAAGTGGATAATTGCTGGAAAATATAAAATACAAAAGGGTGAAAACTCCATTGATGATGATCTCAATATAAAATTAGTAAGATTTTTAACAGATTCGATCAACAAACTAAATAATTTCAACTTGATGACTTAAGGTTAGAAAAAAAATCAAATTATCCCATTCTTCTTCTTCTTCTTGTAACTTTAACAATGATGGAGTTTATAACAATGTTTTAATCATCAAATATCGTAAATCCACCAAATTTTCCTCGACAATGCAATAAATCAAACAAATTTGATAAAATCAGGACTTTGATTTCTTAGTATGATCAAGCATTGGTTATTTGGTTAAGATTATGGAATATATATATGTATATATAATTAAATTAATATTTACTAACTATCAATTGGTCTATCGGGATGATATGCTAGATTCTTTAAGTAATGTCATGAGTTCGAATCATGACATTGTAAATAAAGCAAATTGTGTTGAGAGGATCTCTCTCATAATGAACCTATGTGGTACTTAACCTGAATTAATCAACCAATGAATCAGGAGTTAATTGCACAATATGTCCTCAAACTATGACACTCATTTTAAATTGATCCCTAAACTTTAAAACATTCTAATTTCATCCTCAAACTATGTCCTTCATTCTAAATTGGTCCCCAAACTTTTGTGCATTCCAATTTCATCCTCAAACTATGACTCTCATTCTAAATTGGTCCTCAAACTTTTTGAACATTCTATTTTCATCCCCAAATTATCAATATATGCTAATCATTATCTTATTTAATAAAACCGTCATAAAAATTGTTAATTGTCATGAAACACTGATGTGTATTATGTAATAATAAGATGTGGTTTAAAAGATAATTTGAGGATGAAATTAGAACGTTCTTAACGTTTGAGGACCAATTTAGAATGAGATTCATAGCTTGAGGATGAAATTGGAATGCTCAAAAGTTTGGGGAGCAATTTAAAATGAAGGTCATAGTTCGAGGATGAAATTGGAATATTTTAAAGTTTAGAAACTAATTTAAAATGAATTTCATAATTTGTGGACGTGTGGTGCAATTAACTCATGAATCAGATACCGATAATATATCGATTATCATAGTAAAATTTATTATATTTATACTATATAATTTTAGGAAGAGAAAAACATGGGAATTGAGGGGGAAGCATCCTTTTCCCTCTCTATCAAACCTTCCAAAAAGGAAGATTTGGAAATATATGATTATTTTCAATGATTTTTTTTATTTCTTCGTAACTTGGAAAAATAAATTAAAAATATTTTGTTATTTATTGACTGAATTTTCTAGGAAGCTACCTAGAAGAATGCATATGCTAAATTGCTAATGCTATACCGCCATTATTTTAGGCATATATATGTGTTCAAATAGTAGGTATTTTTTAAGTACAATTAATCTAACAGATTGGAGCATTATATCCCTTAATTAATAATTATAATTATTGATTTGATTCGGATTGTAATTGTTTTTTCTACTTAAATCAGAATAAATCTAGAGAAAATGTACAAATGATTTATGCGAAGAGAAACTCGAATCTTAGTGCTTTGTGACCTAAAATATTCAATTGCACTTGCTCATTAGTAGACCTAGTAAACTTGACCCGATAACCGAAAACCGAACCGATTTATCCGAACCGAGACCCGATATGGATTCGAACAAGATGACCCAAATGTGACCCGAAACCCGAAATGAACCGAACGGAAACCGAAACTGATCCGAATTCTAGAAGAACCGATATTGACCCGTAACCGATTTGACCCGAACCAATTTTCACCTGAACCGATTTTTACCTGAACCGAAAGTAACCCGAAATTAATTTGCTCAAAACCGATCTAAACCGAACATCAACCCGATTTTAACCCGAATTAATATAATGTTTTATTATCTTTTTGTATTATAATAGTACTAATTAATCACTACATTTGTTAAAAAAGTATGAGGGGAAAGTAAAATTTTAATATACACATTCTAGTCAATTGCAAAGAAAGAGGGGAAGTAGGAGAGAAAAGTAAAATTCTAATATACATATTCTAGTCAAATTTGATAATATATATACACATATACTCGAGTCAAATTTTTAGGTAATATTTCAAAATGCTCATCATATGTGCAATTATGGTCTAACGTTTGATTCTATGCCCATAAAATTATCTCTATCTTTTTTACGCGTATTTTGAAAATATAAAAAATTCTATCGTACTAAAAACCAGCATCGAATATGAAATTAAAAAAATATAGTTATAGGATTGGATCGGGATTCGTTAGGTTCAGGTCAAATGATTAATACCAATGATGGTTGATTTTGAAATATTGAATGATTGGAACTAAACCTAAATGATAATATTAACAAATAAAAAGACATGCTTTTACAAGAATATATAATTAATTCTTTATATAATATACACAATTAGATTCACATCCAAGTCCAACTCAAAACGAATTGACCCAAAAATTTAAAGATTGACCCGACCCGATCTGAACGACCCGATATCGACCCGACTCGAAAACATCCGATCCGATATTGACCCGACCCAAAAACAACCAATCTGATATTGACCCGAATCACTGATCCAATACTCGAATTGACCCGAATCATCATAGAACCGAACTAAAATCCGAACCAGACCCGATCCGATCCGAATCTAAATCGAATACAGACAAACCCAAAATGAACCGAACTGAAACAATCCAAACCGAAACCGAACCGAACGACCCGTTTATCACCTCAACTCATTAGTGAAAATAACCTTCATCAAAATATTTTTTAAAAAATTAATTTAAAATATAATTACTTTTAACTTGACTATTGGCATCAAATTTAGTCAATAATTTAGTATTATGATATATTTAATCAATTTTATTAATTTTTAAGGTATTTTAACATTTTCCTTAACTAAACTAGTATCATTTCACGCGTGACACTAAATTCGACAACAATATTTAATCATAGAAAAGAAATACAAATGTAGTAATGACCATTTGAGAAAAAAAATGCAATTTATGGCATACCATATGTTTAGACTTAATAAGAGTACTATAGAGCAAGTATATTTGGCCGGTTGACTAATCTGCTCATCTTTATTTTCTCATATTCTCTTAGGACGTCATGGGTTCTAGACCCACTATGAGCATCTCATTCTTTCCCCTAGAGTCTCTCATTTCCCTTCAGATAAGATTAGGATTAGAATTAGGTTTTGTCAAAAGGTACTTTAATACTACATAAAATGTTATTAATTACTGGTAGTTCTAGCGAGATGAAACATTTGGCCTCTTAAGCAATGTCAGAAATTTGAATCATGATGTAGTGAATAAAAAATTAAATTGTAAAATTACCTTCATAATGAATCTCTACGGTGCTTGATTCAAAAATATCAATTATTGTAAACATGTTACTATTAATTATGGGATGATCTAAAAATTGGCCGTATAATATATTGGCTACTATGAAAACATTTTTTTGAATAGTCTAAAAGTAATTACAAGGTAGTATCTGTCCATATAGATTCTTAACCCACTATGAAAACATTTATAACATAATCATTGACAAGTGCATAAATGATCTATTTTATGTGCCCTCTTTACTTGTCTTTTGCATGTTTTCAAGCCCATATAGTTTGCATGTGGATAGGGAGTTACACCGACTGTGCTTAAATGTTATATATTTTGGTGCATTTTATGGAAAATGTGGTGTTTTGTTGTGCATGTACAGGATGCTAGAAGATGCTAGAGGATTGCTGGAGTGAAGGAGTAGCAAATCTCATGGCTAGAGTTGACGAGGCATAAAGAGTTTAAGATGAATATACTTTTTCCCATGTGGACTTTCTCCCTGATATGGAGCATTAAATATAGCAGGAAATCAATGGCCTTCTTTAATGAAGTCACACGCACTTTAGGGCCCTTAAAACCCTAGTTTCACCGCATATATAAAGAGAGACTTGGACGCCAATTTAAGAGAGCGTGATTATAGAAAACAAGCCTAGTCTGAAGCTTTCAAAAAACCACCAGGGAGGAAGCAAGAGAAATCTCCTCACAACAGACGTCATTGAGAGAGGCTGATGGAATGGGAGACCTGCAGCAACAATTGGACAGCATGAAGGGAGTTTACCGATGACGCTCGACTATTTTCTTTTACTTGCTTGATAAACTGTCATACTTTAGTA
The DNA here is from genome assembly GCA_019671005.1 of Hibiscus mutabilis. Taxonomy (NCBI): domain Eukaryota; kingdom Viridiplantae; phylum Streptophyta; class Magnoliopsida; order Malvales; family Malvaceae; genus Hibiscus; species Hibiscus mutabilis. The sequence goes on from CM033752.1 coordinate 1,853,727, forward strand.
TTTTTATTATGGATATTTTAGGCTCAAACATGACCTCAATACTTTTTTTGGGATTATTGCTTCCCGAGATTTTATGTTTTGGTTATTTTTATTTTAATGCTATAGTTGTTTTCCCTATATCTATTCTGTTTATTGTTCTTCATGCTTAGTTATTGTAAGAGCTATCAAGAGAGGCCTTTTAACTATTGGTCTGTGGCTTAATATCGAGAGAGTTAAGTTATACAAACGTGAACAGTGGGGCTAAGCTGTTAACTTAGTCGTAATATGGCTTAGATATAAGTTTAGGGTTTTAACGACTAAAAGGGAGTTCTTAAACAAATAATAGGGTCGTTAGGGTTTACGCATACATGTATATTACCTTAGCTTCAATATTATTAAATTCTAGGCATCAAGAGAGTCAGAAGTTCCTTAGAAAATCTTGTCGAATAGATAAAGATCTTAATGGTTTACGCAGACATGTATTGCAGTTGCTATAGCATTGAAGTAAGTAATCAAGCATACATCCTTAATAATAATCCCAGCTTCCATAATCATCTTTTACTTTCCGCAGTTGTTCGTCTTAATCATAGCTATCTTTAGTTTAATTGCTTTTAGTTTTGATAAATCAACAACCAACATTGCTTGCAAACTCATTATTAAGCTCGATAACTTCGTATTTATTAATCCAATCCTTGTGGGTTCAACACTCTACTTATCACTTTATTACTTGATTCTACGAGTATACTTACTCTAAAGTGCATCATTATTCGACAAGAATCAAGTTTTTGGCATAATTGTTGGGGATTGGCAATTGATAATTACGTTGTAATTGCGCTTAGGACTTTGTTTTATTTGCATTTAATTTTTGTTTTTCTCAGGTACTTTCCATTGCATGACCAAAAGCTCAACATCAGAACCTATTCTTCCATTAAATCCAGAGATCGAAAGAACTTTGAGGAATTTACGCAAGGAGAAAAAGAATATGGTGAACGAAAACATAACAAACGACCACGAAAACGAGCAAAACTGCAGCGTACAACCAGTCGATAGACAAGGAGTTCTTGGTGCGACACAAATTAATGGCCAAGAACATCAAGATGATCGACCACCTGCTAGACCCAAAAGGCCCATTAGGATAAACAAAGAGCCCGTTATCAACAATCTTATTCCACCTATTATTGTACCAGATCTAGGGACAACCTACTTTGAGCTAAAGCCCATTATGTTCAACATGCTCAGCTATATTGGAAATTACATTTTTTTCTGATTCACATCATTCAACTTTCGAAAATTACATTTTAGTCATTTTTTTGGTTCATCTCATATAAGTTCGAATCTCTATATAAAAACATAATATCTCACTGTTTAATAAAAAAAGAGTTTTGTTTTGATACACAGCCCGTGTAAAATAATTTTACACAACCCTTCTATAAAATCTAAAATCTAAAACCCTAACATTAACACCCTTAATTCTAAACCCTCAACTCTAACTCCTAAACCCTAAACCTTAAATTCTAAATCCTACACTTTAAACTCCTAAACTTTAAACCCTAAACTAAACCCCTAACCCCTAAATTTGAAAAGCACGTGTAAATTTTAATTTTCACGAACTGTGTATCAAACGTTTTCTCTAAAAAAATAACAACATTTACATAAGTAACCGAAACATGACTTTTTAAAAATTGAATGACTTTAACAAAAAAAACTAATAAAAGTGAGGCTTATTTATGTAAAAAAAATCTATTTTTAATAGTTATCTAGAAAAATGACCGTATTTAAAGTTATCTAGAAAAATGACCCCCAAATGGCCCATTTAAGAAGACCTCGCTTTCTACAAAATACGAGTTCCGCGTTGAATAAGCTAGTAAAAAAAAATTAATTTCCAGTATTTTTTAACATGAAACTCGCTTTTTGTATAAAACGAGGTTTAAACTCGCTTTCTGTAAAACGCAAGGTCTTTTTACGTGGACGATTTGAGAATCATTTTTCTAAATAACTTTAAATATAGGTTGTTTTTCTAGACAACTATTAAAAATGGGTTTTTTACATAAATAAACCTAAAAATGACATTATCATTTGTTTATTTATTTTTGGTTTGTGGAGGTTCCGGTGGGTTATAAATAAATTCATCTCTGTTGGTGAAAGAACGAAAAACCATCAAACGGCTATAATTGGCGTTACGAGGAAGATGAAGAGGAAACAACTTGTTTTGAAAAACCATTGCTAAAACTTTATTGGGTTTTCGTTTTTCTAGATTTTCTCTCCTTAGAAAATCGACCTTTTTGATGTAAACGACTTTAATCTGAATTCTGGGAAACTTGAAGATTCTGAAAAGAAGCAATTTTTTTATATGTATAAACAGTTTAGTGATTGGAAAGTGATAATCATTGTGGGGGGTTTTCCAGTCATGGCTGATGGGTACAATGATTTCAAAAAAACTGATGCTATTTGTGACGACGCTTGTGGACAGGTAATTCTTTTTGCTTCTTATCATCATTTCTCTAGTTTTTTTTTCAAATTGTTTTCATTGATTAATTGGTGTTTCTCTGTTTTTCCCTTAAATTTGTTAATTTATTTGCTCTGTTTTATCCATCATATTTTCTTGGGAAAATGTTTCCTGTTTGGTTTTCATTTCTGGATTGTTGATGATCCTTATTTGGTGGTTGTTTGAGATTATTTGAAAAAATGGGAAAATCACTTTTAGGGGACCCTTCTTTTGTTTCCTTGGAGTGATTTATTGACAAATGTATTTGCAAGGAATAGGAAAATTGCTGATTCTTTATATATGAAAATGAGAATGCAAAATTCATGTCTTAATATCTTATCCTGGAGTTTCATTCAACACTTTGAACATTGACATGCATACATATATGTATCTATCTATATATAGAGATATATGTTTCTGATGTGTAAAGTAGGCATAATTGGTGTTCTATGGGAATATGATGCAATTCTTGTGTATTTTTTTTATCATATTGGATGAAGATTGCAGAATGCTTTAGTTTTGTGTTTAACCTGGATATCTTTTAAGGTTTTTCATTTTCTAATCCGCAGCAGGCGTCCCGTGCGGCATTGTCCATATTGAGATTGCGGTGTATGTTGCGGGGGTCTGATATCAGGGCTTACATTTTCCTGTTTGTGGTCGTACCACCATCAATCTTCGGCCTTTATTTGCATGGACAGAAAATCACTTATTTCCTAAGACCACTATGGGAATCACCTCCTAAACCTTTTACCATACTCCCTCACTATTATCATGAGAATGTTGCAATGGATACTCTCTGCCATCTTCACGGTTGGAAAGTTCGTGATTACCCTCGACGAGTCTTTGATGCAGTGTTGTTCAGCAATGAGATAGACATGCTCACGATTCGTTGGAATGAATTGTATCCGTATATTACACAATTTGTGCTTCTTGAGTCCAACACAACTTTTACTAGCTTACCGAAACCATTGATGTTTGCTAGCCACCGAGAGCAATTTAAGTTTATCGAGCCTCGCTTGACATATGGGACCATTGGTGGGAGATTCAAGAAGGGTGAAAATCCTTTTGTCGAGGAGGCATATCAGAGAGTTGCTTTGGACCAGCTTCTCAGACTTGCAGGTATAGAAGATGACGATTTATTGATAATGTCCGATGTGGATGAGATCCCGAGTGCGCATACGATCAATCTATTGAGATGGTGTGATGATATACCACCTATACTTCATCTTCAAATGAGAAACTATTTGTATTCTTTCGAATATCTCATAGACAACAAAAGCTGGAGAGCCTCGGTTCACAGGTACAAGACAAGGAAAACCAGATATGCTCATTTTCGTCAATCCGATCTCCTCTTAGCAGATGGCGGGTGGCATTGTAGCTTTTGCTTTCGGTATATTAGCGACTTTATATTCAAGATGAAAGCTTACAGCCACACCGATCGAGTGAGATTCGCTCACTTCTTGAACCCCAAGAGGATTCAGGATGTAATATGCAGAGGGGATAACCTATTTGACATGATTCCCGAAGAATACACATTCAAGGAGATAATTGGGAAGATGGGACCTATCCCTCACTCCTATTCAGCGGTCCATCTTCCTGCGTATTTGTTGAATAATTCTGAGAAATACAAATATCTTTTACCTGGTAACTGCGTGAGAGAACGTGGCTGAGTCTAGAAGAACAGTGTGCTATAAAAGTCTTCGATTACAAGTTTCGTCGGTACCGGAAAGGGGCTACTTTTGACAATTTGATGACTATTGGTAGAATCATACCATTTATCCAAAAAAAAAAAAAAATCTAGGCATATGGAATCTGTGATTGTAAGGGGAAACTTCATTGTCCTTGTTTTAGTCGATTTTCTTCTATTATGGAGGCATATCCGGTTTCTGAATCTGAGAGAGCTAGATTTATCGGTTTTTCGATAGCTTTAACAAGCTCCTAATGGTATGACATATTTCCCAGGATTGCATAAATGAATAGAAAGAGAATTTCCCAGATTTTTCCTTGATGGGAACTTTTGTTTTTATTGCTTCATTTCTTCATATATTACAGAGTAGCACTGACATCACCTTGGTTGAATTTGTATCTTTCTACTGCACTGCTTTTGGTTCTTCCATTGATCATGATTCTGAATTATCCATTTCCTAGTTCACTGTCTTTTTCTTATTGCTTACAACACTTGCTGGTGTTAGAGTAAGGGTTATATTACACCAAATGAATTTTACACACCTGTTTAGTGAATATATATATAGGATTATTGAAATGTTGGATGAAACTAAATAAATGAGTAAGATCATTTTTTTCTATGATAATCTTCTCACTTTCTACTGTTAATCTTAGTCATTCATTTACCTTCATCCAACGGTCTTAAAAGGTGTAAAATTTTCAAATTTTATATGGTGTAAGAGGATATTATATGTGTGTGTAAAGGGTGAGCAAAACTTTATTCGACTGGAAAAAATTGTGTTTTTTTAATTTTGAGTTATTTAAGTCAATTCGAATTCTGGGGTTGAGTTTGGATTTGCAAAGTTTAAATAACTAAAACTGAAAACTATAAACGTTGTATTGGTTTTTAGCTATGTAATTTGATTGTTTATGATTTGGTCTTTAGTTTTCTCGTTTCTTCAATTGGTTCTTTGTAAATATTATTAACTACATTCTCCTCTATTGCATACCTATGGAACTTCGTTTCTCTTCTTGACAATAAATTTCCCCTTTAAAAAATTATAAATATAATATAAATTTCTTTTGATTCTTTGTATCTATAACTTTATTTTTCTCTCAAAATCTCTTCTTCAAAAAATAATATTAATATATTATATAACTTTATATAATATTTAATTTATTAAATAACTTTATAATTTAAAAAAAAGAATATGAAAAAAATATTATATAATTTTAGATAATATTTAATTTATTAAATAATATTATAAATAATTATATTTAAATTTGAACATAAACTTTAACAAATACACTCTATTCAACTTGAATCGAATTTTTTAAACTTAAATCAAAAAAATTCAAATAAAATTTAAATAATAATCAAACACTCAACTAACTCGAATTTTTCCACCAAATTCAATCAAATACAAACCTCTATACATTGCTTGGATTTGTTGATAATGAGTGATGCATGCACTAATGGCCAGGTGGTATTTGTGGCTGTGGATTGAGTCCATCATTTTTACACTTTAACTGCAAGTATAAACCAACCATCTTCTTAGTTGAGTCTAACGTACAACAGTTCTAGAGTACGACTAATACAATACAAATTTTAATATTTGTTTAAAAATTTAAAATGTTAGACCTTTTTATAACATTTTAGGATGGTTTTTCGTGTTTTTGACAAGTATCAAAAATTATTTTATCGATACTTGTCCAAAAACTTAAAATGTTATAAAAATTAAGTATCAAAACTTATTTTGTAAGTATCGAAACTTGTCAAAAACACGAAAAATTCAATTTAAAATGTTATCAAAAAATCTAACAATTTAAGTTCTTGAACAAATTTTAAAATTTGTTGTCTTTTAGCCGCACCTCAACCTACCCATCCTATTTTTCTATAAAAGAATTTGAGAGACGCGGAAAGAAATCATAGATTTGCACTTGATATGAAATGGATTAATGCCTTTTGGTTTTAGTGGTTGGAATTGGGATCATTTCAGAATCAAGGAAATAAAAAACGTCGTAATATGAATTTTCACAGAAAATGAAAGAAAATGACAAATAAATAAACAAATAAACAAAGCAAAAACATTTTTTAGTAGGTGAGATTATTGATTTTGTTTTACAAAAAAATTAAAAAAATCAGCTCTTGACCTTAAAGGTTTTTTTAATAATTTAATTTGATTACATAACAATATATTTTTTAGGGCTTTCAGGATGCAAAAAAAAAAAGAGTTCATGGCCTTGGAACATGATCGAATATCGGTAACTGAGTATGAGGTAAAATTTGTCCGTTTTTACCGGCAACTGATTCTGAAGAACTCCCAAGTAACATCAGTATCTGGTACTCCGACTATAGCGGTTACCCACCAATGATATGCATTACCATGCAGTATAGACACAATACAATCGAGTTTCGTGCACCTGTACACTCCATCTGACCAAGTATACGCTCAGTGCTTTCGAGCCACTCTTATGCAGACTCAGGGTTCAACCCTCGAAACTCAACCCTTCTCAAGCTACGAGACGCTCCAGTGGCAATCCATGATTAGCCACAACCGCCTAGGCTGGCGCCTAAACTTGTACTCCAGCAAAATTTGCTTGAAAAGCCCCAATCTTTCTTGAAATAAAGGCGTCATGTCCCTAAAAACGAGTTCTTGCGGGGCTTGGGGTACATTTCCTCTACCCGTTCTAGCCGGTGGATTAGGTGGGGGAGGCGGCAACTCGGTACAAGAAATCATGCCATCTCTGGATTCTAGTAATTCTGAGCGCTACTTGTGTTAGCTCGAGTTTTACGTCGTAGGCTCATATTAACTAACAATTAAACATGCAAAAAGCAATTTTAATTAGGCTTGCATTCGACGAAGGATCTAAGACAACCTGTGAAAAATCATTTGAAAACAATGGTAATAGAGAATGTGCCCCCAGTCAACCCACATTAAAGCAAAACGACATCACAACAGTCATAAGTCATGATTAAACATAATTAATAATAGCTCAACAACGAACAAAACATTCAGCAAACCATCCCAACTTTTCAAAACATGTCTCTGAAATCAACAAAATATTTAAAATCAATGTTAGATGTATTGAGTGGGACATAAAGAATAATATTTATATGCAAATGATTATTGAAATATTCGAATTTAAATATTACTATAAATCAACAATATCTAAATTTTTAAAAAACAAATCTAATATCTGCAAATATCCGAATTTAAATATTACTATAAGTCAATAATTATGTTCGTCTTACGGTCCATGTTCGGGTGCGAGACTGCCCCTTCTAACAATGTCATCTCAAGGTTTGAACTCGTGTCCTCCCCTTGGAAGTGCAATGTGCCTTACGAATACACCCAACACTTGTTGATTCTGAAAGGTTATATTTTCATACACAACCCGTATAAATTTTTTTACATAATATTTCTTTAAAATCTAAAACCTAAAACACTATCCCTAACCCCTAAATTCTAAACTCTAATATTAAATTCTAAACTTTACAACCTAAACCCCCTAAACTAAACTAAACTAAACTCCTACATCTAAATTTGACAAAGACGTGTAAACTTTAACTTACACAGGATGTATATCAAAGTTTTAACTTACACAGGATGTATATCAAAGTTTTACTCTTATATGAATACCACCTAACATAATTATTCTCTTCCAGAACAGATTGTGTGCATTCAAACAAGACAAGAATGGAACTTCAACATTTCACACACTAAAGGAGTTAAATATCTTACATGACATCAACTGTAAATGCAAAACAGTAGCAGAGATTTTAATAATGTCATTGTTACAAATTTCAGTTGCAATACAAGACCAAATGTTTCTGTTTCTTACAATGTAGCAGCGAAAAATATTAGAATTCCATGTTATTTGCGAAAGACTGTATGTTGGTTCCATGGAAACGTCTGAATCTTTCTTCATAACATGACCTTGAATGTTATTTGGAAACCGGGTGCTTTTCGCTTCACGGATGCAAGCTTCGAACTAGCAGCTGCGGGATGAAACAAGCGTCAAACCGCCTTGAATGAAGAAAACAAGATCGAACAAACACACTATGTCCTCAAAAGCAAAACAAACATCGTCTAGCCCTGTGAAATGCTCGACATGGAAACAGCTTCTGTGAGACGATAGACGAGCTCAAAACTTGGGACTTTGTCAACGAGGATGCAGATTCTGCATCATATTAGTTCTTCATAACCGGTCAAACCATGAAAGAAAGCTTTCCTGAGAGCCAAATTGTAGATCCTGCAGCAAAATCAATGTAAGATAATTGCATGATGAAATCTCAAGAGGCAAACAAATCGATGTAGGAAAAGAAGCTTACAGCTAGTGGTACATCAGGTGGTGTATCGAACTCCAAGTTCGCGAGCTCAGAAATTCCGCAAGCTACATCGTTATTTCCTTTCATCTCATTTGTACTATCAGCACTAGAGACTCGGTTCTTCACTGTACTCATTAGCAGAGAAGATGAATCCAAAAGCTCATTGCACAGCAGAAAATCATCCAAGCCATTAAAATCAGAATTTTTGGCAGCCTGAGATTCCCCGGCCAACCATGTCTGACAGTCCGGATTATCCTCACATTGAACAGAATCCTTTGGTAGATGAGATCCTTCTACGGCAAATTTTACTTCCTAATCCATCAAAATGAACTTCGATGAGGATCAAATGAACGAATTCATAGTTTACAATTTATAGCAAACACGATTAACTTCATGTCTATTATGATGCAAGAGTTTGATATTTTGACATGATGTCGACAATTTGTTTCATCCGAGTGGATAGTGAGAGGCTCATTTCAATGCACAATGATGTGTGTGTGTGTGTGTGGCAATCAAAGCTGTACATCATCAAAAGTTTCGAGAAATATATAAATACCTGGTACATATTTTCTTCAATGTCATCATATAACATCGACTTACATGGCCGAGGTGGATTAGGAGTAATTGTTTTTGGGGTCCTTGGACTAGTGCGAATCATCAAGTTATCCGGTTCATCAGTTATCGGGCTGTCATCGTTCTTCTCAGTTTGTTTCTGCTGTTGATAGGAAATCTTTGAAACCACATATTCCCCGCCATGCTCTTCTTCTTCACCCCCTAGATGGTACTGATGCATTGCCCAATTCGACTTTTCGGGTTTGCACCCTTTCTTCGAACTTTTGTAAAGAACCATGATCTTCTTCCACCCCTTATGAACTCCATTTTCTACAACAGGTTTGGTCTTTCCCGTCTTATGCCAACGAACATGCTCCTCATTCGTGTTATCTTGATTGTGGATTTTTCGGCACTTTCGCTGACCAGTTGCGTACGCATTAATCGTTCGATGAAAGAAGTGGATACTACTTCTATCCTTCTTCGCACCTTCACAAAATCAAGATGAAGTGATGAGAATCGAATTTTTGCACTATCTATCATCTGGTTGAATCCATATCAAGCTTGCATTATTGACTTTCTATCATCAAGAACTCCGAATTTCCCAAGATTAACCATGAATAGCACCTTGAGAACTCAATGCAATCGAGGATTATGTCACGTAAGATCTTTGAATAACATGAATGCATAATAGCAACGATTCTATTTTCAACATAACCATCTAATTTGAAGAAAAATCCAAAACAACCTGTAATATATCAGTTTACAATTATCGTAAACTCCGAATATTGCAAGATTAACCATGAGCAGCACCTTAGGAATAAGTATGTAGCCTACTTGCTTCGAGTAACATCAAATGCACGATACCGACAATTCTATATTCAACAAATCATCTAATTTGGCAAACCGAATTCATCCTACAGTTGACAGCAATGTAAAAAGCAAAAATATTGAACGCAAACCAAGCCACAATATCAATTCTACATCATTGTAAACTCCGAATTTGCGAGACTAACCATGAATCCGGAGTATGTTCCATCGAATGCGTAACACCAACAATCCTATTTCAATATAATCATCTAATTTGCAAAATCCAATTCATCCTACAATAAGACAGCAATGTAAAACACAAACATATCGAATCCATAAAAACGTTTACCAGGAAGATTTTCCGGATGGGTGTAGCAAATCCCTTCACATCCGTCTAGCGTCGGGATAAACTCATCGATAAACTGGTTTTCTTTCGAGTCTCCGACGCCACACTTAGCTGCTAAATGGTCTAAAAGCTCTGCATCAGAGGGATCAAACTTCACTCCTACCGGAAGACCAGGCCATTTAGGAAACACCTACAGAAAAGAACATCCCCAGAGACATTATTGATGGCATCCACAGGTATGTAAGAAAAACCATAAGCAACCTTAAAACTCGACATTCCAAACTTACATCACTGTTATCAATACGGCAATGACAGTTGGGGCATTCACGATTTGCCCCACAATCAGTGATTGTAATGGAAGAAGACGATGAAGCATTTTTCACTTTCTTTGCAATTGCTCTGCTATCAACAAGCCAGCTCCTGCAAACAAAATCAAAGGAAAATAAAGACAAAAAAAACTGAAAACAACCCCCATTACATAAAATAGGTAACTCTCCAAAAAGGTACAAAATCAAGAAAAATGAAAAAGATTTCATGGTAAGAGAGCAAGTTGGAACATTGACGACGACCCATGAATTCAACATCGAAACCCCAGGAAAAAAAAAAAGCGACCTTTATTCAAGAAAAACCGTTGCTTTAAAACGGGATTTTTTTAGTTGAAGTCCGTGAATTTATCCAGGAAAAAAACGAACCCAGAATCAGTAAACTCTACCATCATCGATATCAAAAGAGATTGCTTTAATCTCATGATCGGAGAGTAGTTAATAAAAAGTTAGTAATTTATTTGATAATTTTAGCATTAGTTTCTCAAACCTTACCCCGCCATTAACAAAAACGAGAGAAAGATGAAGAGAGGGTAAGCGAAGCTATTTAAGCTCTCTTTCTTTGCCTTTTTTCTACGCTAGGCTAAGTAATCCAACGAGAGAGAGAGAGAGAGAGAGAGAGAGCGGGAAACTTGCTTTGGAACTGATATGAGAGGTTTGGAAACTGAACCTCAGTTTCGGTGGAAGGCATTATCTGTGGTGAAAATACTTGTCAGGTCCTCTATTGTAGTGAATGTATCAATTTAGTCCCTATATTATTAAAGGAATCCATTTTTCCTTGAATTAGTAAAATTGAATAAAATAAGATCATGTTATCTTACAGAATCGAAATTTACTGTTAAAATCATTAAAATTATTAATTTTATTTACAATTCAACTCAAAACGAAAAATGTCATTTGCAACAAGTTATAGTAATATTTTTATAAGTAGTGAATGTTAATTTTGAAAAAAAAAATAACATTGTTTGATTCTTTTTACTAATGAGCTTAATTAGGGATGGCCATTAGTCGCGTTAGATTTTTGACAAACTCGAAAATTTAAAGCCTCCACCCGAACTCGACCTAAGGCTTGACGATGCTCCACTCGACTTGAATTTTATAGTAAAAATTTAACTTTGACGTGAAACCGATCCAACACAAATAAAAAATATTTTTTCTCATTTTATTCAGTAAAATAAAAAGATAATTGAAAAAACATATAGAAGGTCATCATAATAATTATCTTATTTTTATTCGACAAAATAAGAAGATAATTGAAAAAATATAGAGAAATAAGCATTATAGCACTTATCTCTCTCTATATATAGAATACAAATATACTATTATATCAGGTTGGATCAAATATTTTTACTCTAAAATAAAACTGAATTTATCCCTTACAAAACCTTATCGACTCAATCCATACATAAATTTTAAAAAAAATATGACCGTGTCGAGTCGAAACCTTATTGAATTTGGGTTAAATGACCATTCCTAGGCTTAATCCTTATTTTGTGTCGTATGCTATAATGAAGTTCTTATTCTGACTCTACATTTTTTTTGTCAATTTGATCCCAAAACTTTCATTTCGTCCCTAAGTTAGCCTCTTGACTATTTCCGTTAAGAAAATTTCTTGTGATCCAATTGTAGTTATCACATGTAATAAATGTTAAAATTATAAAAATAAAACAAAATAAAATTTCCTAATAATCCAAACATATAAACAAATCTTAAAAAGTTTATAGTTGATTTTAATAAATTTTGGATTTTGCAATGATTTTTTTGAATTTATATATAGAGAGAGAGAGATTTTTAATATTTTTATTACACATGGCATAATATCACTCGTGTCAAATTTTTTATTAAAAATCTTAAAAGCTAATACGACAACGAAATGCATGTTTCGATTAAAAACGGAATAAATGTTCAGTGAGAAAAATGATAAAAATAGTAAAAAGAGCGAAGTGAAAATTTCACTATAATACAAAGGGCAAAATAAATATATTAAGCATTACTGATTCAATGACTAAATTGATATGTTTAGTAATAGAGAGATAAAATTGATATAGTAACTATAGTAGAAGAACCTGACAAGTATTTTCCCACAATATGTGCAACGAGAGTGAAGTTCTGTCTTTATTTGTAGGTCCCATAGTTGACAAAACTATAAGCCGAACCACTTGGTTCGGACACCAAATTGAGTTTCTTGTCTGAAGAATGTTGAACCACTCGGCAGCTTCGGAAATCGAGCTCCATGGCATTCTTGTAATTATCTTCAAATACTACTTGCTTCCCAAGCTTATTCATTGGAACGTTAAGGTTTAAAGGGTTAATATAATTTTTGCCCCTAGACTTGTTCATTTTTCCATTTTTTTATACTTTAATCCTTTTTCTCTACATTATTTTTTAAATTCAACAACTTTTTCAATTCAGTTCAATGACATAGATCTTGAGATTGTGTCAACTCATTTCTTAAAATTTATAATTTTTTTAATTATAACGTGATCTAATCTCAAAGTATCACATTATCAAAATAACTGAAAAATCAATCTCGAATATCATTTTAAAAAAGCTATCAATTTTCTAGACCAACTTGGACCAAAAAAGACTGAATTGTTTAGGGAAAATATACATTATACTATGTTGAAATTAGGGGTGTGTATTATTTTTTATTGACCTAATGTTATCTCCAGGAAACCCTCGTGAACTTCACCCTTATGGGAGTACTGGCGGCAGGCCGCCGGAGATTACTTTGCCGGCGACGTTGGACCGGCCAGTGTCGCTGACACCGCTGGAGGATCCACGGGCTATGAAGAAGGGTCGTAATTCTGATGGATTGGAAGGGCAATTGGATGTTGCTGACATGAAAGCAGAGGGTGTGGGAAACAACTCGCACGGAGTTGGGGGTGAGACCATTGTTGCGGTCCAAGTGGAAGCGGGTGACTGTACGAAGGAGTGTGTGGACTCACCTAGGGTTGGGAGAGCTTCTTAGCATCGATTTCTATGTATACGATGCAAACGGAAGTACTTTCGAAGAGGACTTGTAAGGATCTTGAGAGTTTGATTCGTCAGTTTATTTAGGGCATCTCATCTGGAAAGGGTGGTATGCATGTAGTTAAAGGGATGATGTTTGTCAAAGAATATTGCAAGAAAGGTTGGGTTTTCGTAAGACGGATACCCAGAATGAGGCTTTTATTATGAAGATCGTTTACCATTTGGTTACAAAACGATCATCTTTGTAGGTGTGGTTCTTGCGTTCAAAATACAAGTGTGATGAGGTAGTGCCGAGCTCGTTGTCTTGTCTTTATGGTTCTCGAATCTGGAAGAGGGTTGATATAGTTTGGGAAAGCGTGAGAGATAACATAGTGTGGAACATTGGTGATGGTCGCTCGGTAGACTTTTGGTTCGATCCGTGGGTAAAGAATATCAGATTATTGGCTTCTTACGTTTTTGTTGGGCAAGTTGTGATTCTTCCAAGAGTGTCTGCATATGGTTTTAACGACTGGGAGCTTTCCAGCATCTTTTACCGCACTCTATGTTGTTGAGGGTGGCTGCGATTCAAGGGCCTCAACCTTGTTTACCAGTGGATACAGCAGGTTGGGGTGGTGAACCATCTGGGAATTTTTCTATTAGCTCGGCTTATTTGATTAGTAGTGAATGTGATGCGAGCGTGGAGGGGAAGTTGTGGAAAGGTATACATGGGTTTCGGGGATGCCTAAAATTAGAATATTTCTTTGGCTAGTATGCAAAGAAAAGTTTATGACTAATGAGGAGTGAAAATGGCGGTATTTCACATACGACGAGAGTTGTCTTGTGTGTGGTGCGGGATCATAATCGATGTCCCATGTGTTGCGTATGTGTCCGCCGACTTTGCAGGTCTGGCACGAGGTTATACGGGCTGATCGGATTGCCGAGTTTCTTACGTTGAGCATTGACGATTGGGTGTTGCTGAATTTGTCGAAGGACTATAATTTTAGTCATTTAGACTCAAATTGGGACATATTTTTTGGTGCGATAGTGTGGAACCTCTGGCTGCAACGGAATGCGGTAGCTTTTTACAACTTGATGGAAGACCATCGACCGGTTCTGAACCGCAACAAAGCATACTTCATGAGGCTATCTGAGCATGCTCGTTGACTCGTAAACAACGTAGCCATGTTAACTTAATTCCTCGGGGACCAGTGAAGTGGGAACCCCCTGAGCAAGGATGGGTGAAGCTCAACACGGATGAGGCATGAATGGTGTCGGATGGTTTAGCTACTTGCGGGGGTGATTCGTGATCATAACATTGATTGGCGTAGTGGTTTCACGAAGTTGGTTGGTGTTTGCTCGGTTCTCAAATCAAAATTACGGGGTGCATATATTGGTTTGCTACATGCTTGAGAGTTGGTTTGTCGACGTATCATCCTTAAGTTGGACAGTACTGATGCATTGTGATTGCTTTACGATCCATGCAAGCCTTGTGTTTTGGCTTTTCTATGGCACTTTAGGGAGTTGCGGGATAGAGATTGGGTGATTCGAATTAGTCACGTGTGTCGCCAAGAGAATTCGGTCGCCGATGGTTTAGCGAAGATGACTCGAATGGGTTGTTTACAGGTGGTTGTCTTTAATACACCGCAGATGGAGTTACGTCCTTTAGTGCATGGGGATTGGTTGTTTTAGGATGTTGGTTTTGGAAGTTAGGTTGTTTCGAGCAAGTCTCATTGTAAGTTGTCTTATTATCTACTTGTGTACTCATTTTTCCTCCATTTAGGTTTAGGGAGGTTTTTTATGTGGCACAGGTAGGTAATTACCCCTTTTTTCATCGAAAAAAAGAAATTAAGGGAGTGTATTTTCATATACCAGATCGGATATCTAAAATTTTGGATCGATAAAATAGTAATTCGTATGATTCGAAAAATGGATATCTGATATTTGTATATCCGAATATAAAATTTGGTTTAACTATTTTTTCGAATTTGACGGTCGTATCTATGAAAATTTCGGATTTTCGAATATAACAAGCAACAATTGTTAAATATAACTAGATTCGCATCTATGGAAATTTCAATTTTTTGAATTTTCGGATATAATAAGCATCAAATTACTAAAAATAACAAGATTCACATCCATAAAATTTTGAATTTTTGAGTTTTTCAGATTTTCGAACAATCCGTAACTTAAAATATTGTGACCCGTATACAATCTAAAAATAAAAAATCGGATCAAATATCCTATTTGAAAATAAAAAATTAGATTAGATATACAAAATTTAAACTGAGTCGGTCAAATCAGATATTTTTGCACTCCCCTAATTGAAACACTCGAAGTTAATAAATTAACTTTAAAATATCAATATTGTATAAAATTATGTCCTATTGGCTTACTTTTCGTATTTGGAATTTGATTCGTGTTCATAAATATGTTCTTTGCGAATTTAATGTTTAAACTGATGACTAGACTAACGGAATGATAAGATTGATATGATGATGATATTTTAAAGAGAAAAATTTTAACAAGCCGTATAAATTTTAGTTTATACGAGTATTTTAATTTTAGGGGTTAGGGTTGTAGTTTAGATGTTTAAAGTTTAAGGATTTAGGATTTAGGGTTTAGAATTTAAGATCAATGTTTAAAATTTAGAATTTAGAGTTTGAGGTTTAGGGTACTAGGGTTAAGAATTTATGGTTTATATTTTATTAGGTAAAAATACAGACTTGTGTAAAATTTATTTACACATGGTGTGTATTAAAATTTTATCATATTTTAAAAGTTCAGTCAAAATATTTTTAGACTTTAGGGACATATAGTATAATTAACTATTTTTATTGAAATCTACTGTTGGTTACGCGGTTAGTGTTAAAAGAAGAATCTTACGCTTCGTTTCGGTTGGATGCTGCATTTAAATAAAGCATTAAAATAAAAAAAGGTAAACTACATAAATAGTGATAGCCATGTTAGTATTTTCTAACAGAAGTTAACGAGAGAAATTTTATTGGATGCAGATTAAAAGTTTGGTGACTATAATATAAGTTTTAAAAGTTTGATGACTATAATATAAGTTTTAAAAGTTTGGTGACTACTTATATAGTTTACCCAAATGAAAATGTTGACAATATTTTTTTAGTTTTATAAACAAAATTAAAATATTTTATATTTTATTTTAATCTTCCAAAATTTCTCATTTTATTGAAATCATTATTATTATTATTATTATTATTATTATTATTAATTGGATTAAATTAAGAAAAAGTTGTAAATTATAATATGGAATGATTGAAGTAACTAAAGCATTTAACATTTGTTTATGCCTATTCATTTTGGATGTTAATGTGAATTTGATTTGTTGTAAACCATTTTATTATTTATACTATTAATTAAGTCTTTTAGTTGATGTCACGAATTAATTGAGTATCAATTCAGCTTGAAATTATTAAAACTCAATATTTTAAAATAGTAATTTATAGTATAATGAAGTTTTGATTTTTTATATATTTTTATATACTATCTAAATAAAACAATTAAAAATTCCTCCTCAAAAATTAAATACAAAATTAATTTATCACTCCTTCTAGTAATACCATAATATTTTAATTATTTTATTCGAGTACAAGATAATATCTATGGTTGTTTCAAATTTGAATAAACTTACATATACTTACAGACTAAGTTGCTCGAACCCGAATCATCCAGATAAAACACATCATCCTTCTATCATTGAGAGTACTCCTTATATTCATACCACCACTATTTTTCAAAAAAAAAAACACACACACACACAGAATAACTCAACATCACATAATTAGTGGAATAAAAATGTATGTTATAAGATACACGCTCTCATATGATTTCCCAAAAAGACATCAGATTATTGCAAAATGAAAAATAAAACAATGGTCCTTTCTATACAAGGTCAAGGTTCAATTTCAAATCTAGATGTTGTGAATGAAGTAAATTAAGTTAGGAACATCGTCCTTGTAATGAGTCCATGTAGTATTCGATTCGAATTCATCGATTAATGAATTAGATATTGATGATTAAACAAAAAAACCGAACATAACATAATAGCATAGTGGTGAGTATTCTTGCTTGCCATGCAAATAATTCGAGTTTGATTTTTGATAACTATAAATTATAATTTTGTACATAAAAAATTTGCAGTCTCAAATGATTTCTTCGAGCAACCCGAATTTGATTTATGACACGGTAAATTTTAATTTTGTATTTATAGAACATGAAACAATTCTTTCAAGATATCTAATTTGATATTTGAAAATTACAAATTTTAATTTTGCATTTATAGAATTTGAACCTAGAACAATTCCTTTGGGCAACCCAAATTTGACCTTTGACAACTAAAGTTTTAATTTTGCATTTATAGAACTTGGGGCCCCTACTGGTTCTTTCAAGATGACATGTCGGGTATATTCTTTTAATATGTTTACGAACACGTTCATAAATATATTCATGAACTAGTAATTAAACATGTTCACAAACAATTAAAAATATGTTCATGAATAATAAATAAATAAATTATTTTTATAGAACTAGCTAGTTTTATTAAACGAGAAATATCTAAATTACAAACAGGGTTTACAATCATAAACGTAAACTAAACATATAATTTGTAAAAATTTTCAATAGCCAATGACATAAGAAACTAACCATTTCAGATCTATACAAGACCATACAATGAAAAATGTTAAAAAAATCCAATAAAAAGACTATAACAAAATATAGATACGAACAAATCTGACTGCACTAGCAAACGAACTACCAAAGGGGATCAAACTACTGAAAGACCATCGACAACTACATATCAGAGGCGAGCGTCATGAGAAAATCCACAAACGCAAATCGTGTATCCAAATCCATTTCGAGGGTCTAAAGCATGGAAGATCAGTAGGATAACCAAATAAGGGTCATCTTGAGCAGTCGATGCGATATTAAATCCAACCTTAAAAAAATATGATTAAAAAGAATCGGTCAAACAACTATCAATAAAAAACGTACGAAAAACCAAAAGGTAGAAAAAGACGTGCCAAAGGATAGAAAAAAACATGCTACAAAGGCATAATTATTCTTAATAAAAACTAGATAAAAAACATAGATATAATATATTAAACTAGCAAAGGAAAAAGAAACAATACCAGTGATCAACAACCAACATCAAGATCGGTGCCGCCGACGACGACCAAGCAAAATAAAAAGGTAAAGTGGTTGGTAGAGAGAATTTTTTTTTAAAAAAAAAAACCCTAGTGACGGCTCTGCATAATCCAAAATCTTAAATTAATAAACAAATAAATTATAAATGAACATATTTCTTATTTTAGACAACCTATAAAATAAATCAGACATAAATTATAAAGACCTAACATCTCATTATGTTAAATTAATTTAAAATTAATTAATTCTGTTTAGGTAAATATATTGTTTTTTTGTAAAATTTAAGGGCTTTATATAATTTCTTTAAGTCATAATAATAATAATAATAATAATCATTATTATTATTATTAGAAGAAGAAGTTTGTTGTAAACCCATTATATTATATATATTATTAAGGGTTAACTACTGCAATTGTCACTTATGTTTTTGTTCAATACAATTTTGGTTATCGATTTTTAAATTCGACCGATAAGGTCACTTACGTTTCTATCTGTAAACTTCTTGTAACACCCCTGACCCTGATGTCACAATTTGGGCCTCAAGCCCAAACCCAAAAACACATAAAATTTCACAAACTGGATTTAGCCCAACAAGGTCTTTATAAAAAGCATTTAAAGCCCATAGTTAAAAATATAGTTAAATAATTAAAATGGTACAGATGAGCTCCAATTCAATTAAAAACATTTAAACATTCGGTTTGACTTATACAATTTCGAAATAAGAAATACAAACTCAACCACGTAAGGTCATAAGAATACATAGCCCACTAAACATAAGTACCATACTCTGTAAATCACCTCATGCTTGAATCTCGAACAGATAGTACTTGTCTATCCCACGATCCGACGATCAACCTACGCACGAAAACAACGATTCTGATTGTTTAGCTTACAAGCTCAGTGGTACACATCTACTCTACTATACTTCATGCTAAACATAAACATGAGAATGCAAGTTAGTACGAGCAACATGGATAGATAAATAAACATGTGGTGCTACCACTAGTCGCCTAAACATATGCTCTCAACAGTAACACATCATACATGGAACACAAGGACCAACCATACTCGGTATCTCACCAGATCAACCGAGCAAAAGCACACTAATTCATATCATAAACCTAGAGTGAGGCTTGGTGTCACACAACCTCGAAAACATTCACTCTCAGTGAGGCCCGATGTTACATAGTCTCGGGAACGTACAATCTCTCTCTGGGTGAGGCCCGATGTCACACAACCTCGAGAATGTACACCCATACTCCGTATATCTCCTCAAGTATCATCGAATGAGGCCCGATGTCACACAGCGTCGGGAACGTACATTTGACATCTCTAACCATGGTGTTGCAACATTCTTTCTCTAGATATCCGGATCCGATCAATCAAAGGTGACTCAACCATACAAGTGCCCTTACTTGACACGTAACCACACACAACATTGACACGATCACTATACATCACACAACATTTCTCGATCCACCAAGGATCTCCTATGATTGCTATTACCACAAGCCACCTAATTAAGTTTACCGACTTATTAATTCATTATGAAAGAGTACATTAATATCCTCATTAATTATCTTATTAATCTGTATTAGCTTATTAACATCACACGTTGATTTCCATCTTTTAATAGCATTATTAATTATTTCATTTAGTGGGTACCGATACTCGAATACGAGTATTGATACGGTACCCCTGGTATCTGTACTTGCAAGCGTATCGATACCCTATGCATGGGTTCACACCATTTCCCTGAATTACGGATTTACAACACTTTATTTTATCCCTAAAGCTTATGGAAGTCATTAAGGTTTGTTTACTAACACATTTAATCAATTAATATTAATTACATGCCTCATGACCATTTATTCGAACATTACCATTATTTATCCCTAACATATAATTCCCATCGAATCCCATCAGTCTATTCGAACAATCACACAAAGCATCACAATTATCAACCAAATCAAGCAATCAACAAGTAATTATACTAGCATCTCAGACGACCCTAAATGGTCTCTAAAGCTTCCATGAGTTTCATCATATTCACAACATCATCATGCCTCACACAGATATCACATCTCTTTCAATCGATCTCCAATCATGCATATCCATCATCTACTTAATTTGCATATACTAACACGCAAGGCAATCACATTTATGATGCTTATGAAGCAATAGGAGTTCGAGGTGTACTGACCTTAAGCTAAAACGATAAATCCTCATCTTAGCTTCCCGATTATTCCACTTGGTCCACCCCAATATTCCTCATATAAAAACGAATACGAAAATACATTAATTCCCCCACACCCCTAATCAAAACATAAGGTCAAACACGTAAAAATAACTTGCCAAGTTCGAATTTGGCGAAACAGGTTGTGCTAACAGACTTAGGACGTAGAGAAACCCTCGGGTAGGGTCTCCCAAAAATTAGCTTACCATACCTATTCACTATTTTCAACCTCATAGATGTGATTTTTTTATTCTGTTGTTTGCTCTAGCATGAAAGAAGGTAGTGTTACGATCACCCTCTTTAAGCCATGCAACCTGAGACCGTTGCATCCAATATATTTTCTCCTTATCCAATAGTAACTTGAGCTCTTGTTTGGCCTCATTAAGCTCTATTAAAAGGGCTTCGAAATGTTTTCCTTGAAAAATGTTTCAATTATATCCTTCAATAATCTTTTCGTGGCTCGAGTCTCCCTTTTACGCTGTTTTTTTTTCATTCATTTAGATTGATTCCAATAGACTTTAACTTGTGAATGGTCGGGCCATTTGAACCTAAGCATGCACTCTGCACAGTTGAAACACACCTTTTTTTTCTGCCCAACAAGTATCATAACAAAAGTAATCATCTCAAACACGATCACCACCTCTATTTGAAGGACGATCAGTATCCAATAAAAACAAGTAGAGGTCTAAAGCACTAATAATCTTAGTAGCCACGCTACATCAACGGCACGAAGATAAGAATACAATGGTCATATAAATGAAAAAGCTTAATTCTTAAGGTAGTTAGACATTTATATATTCCTAACAGTAAGGTTATTTAATAAAGGTAAGTCATTGGACAAAAGCACTAGATAAATTGTTAATTTAGAGAAACATGTTTTATTAACATTTTATTTTATCTTTTATTTATTTATTTATTATGCAATAAATTTTTGAATATATCGACAATACATCCACGAATGCAAGTTTCAGCATATATAACACAAGATGTTCTTCGTATAAGGATATGGGCTAGTAGTTGAACTACCATCGAAATTGAAAATTTCGATTTTGAATGTTATAGAATAGGGGGAGACATATATTACGAGACTAGTTTTTCAATTAATGAATCAGGCGACATTAGACGATGTAATTTGAGATGACGACTTATAAAAGGTAAAAGAAAGAGAGACCAGACGAGAGAAATTTTACAGTAAATTTTTTTATTTCTCTCAAATGATGCATGATACAAATGAGATAGGGAATACATTTATTTATAATTGAGTCTCTTTGCATCAAACGATTACAAATGATTTGTTATAAAAATATAAAACTATTTAGTATATTTTAAAGAATCTCACATCTTTCTTTTATATTACTTCTTTTGGGTTTAAATATAAAGATCTGGTATTTGGCTTATAAGAGAAAAATTATGATGATGGTTTCGCACACTTGGGGTTTGGCCAAGAAGTCTAATTAAATTGAAATTAATTAATTTTTCCATGTGCATGAACTAGAGGCCCGATCCATTTTTATTATTTTTATTTTTATTATTGTTATTTAAAAGTCATTGTTAACCATTCATTTTAAATTAAAGTATCTTTATTCTTAACCACTTATTTTATTTTTGACTTATTTGCCCTTGACTAATTGCTATTTTTAGATGCCCTTTTTGGGCATGCATGATACTATAAATACCATGCACATATGCCTTCAAACATCATCTGAATGTAGAATCATCTACTTACTTTCTTCTCATCTCTCTCATTTTAAACACGTTTTAAAGCTAAGTATTCAATGGTTCTTTGCTCTTTCTGTTGCCTGCTTCGGCAAAAGTGCTTGTTGAATCCTAGAGGGTACGCTTTACCGCGAAATATCCTTAAGGACAGTGTCCAGTGCACGCCTCAAGCAAGTTTTGTTTTCAAACCTTTTTTGGTTTAATCAAACATTTTTCCTACAATCTTAAGGATAGTTCTTGACGCCTCTTTAAATCGAAAAAATCTACGACCTCTTAACAAAGATTTTCGTTGGTGTTGTTATTTTTACGCTGTCTGTGCAGTACTCTGATGTGTCCCCTTACTGTCGTGCTGTTGTGTGTACATCCACAGTTCAAACTCAATGCTGCTAAAATAGGTATTATTATCTATGAATTTTTGTGGACGTGTTTAAACAATAAATTTAATTTACCTAATCTATGGTGTTGGATTATTTAAAAAATATAATATTTAAGCTTACAAAACTTTGTGAGTTGAGCTTTAAGCATGATTGAAGTTAATTACAAACCCAAAATAATATTTTGAAAAAAAAAAGGAAAAGGAAAATTATTTTATATGTGGTTGACTCCATAATTGATTATTGGTATAATGCGAAAATGCATGTCTAAGATTGGTCCTATCAAAGACTTGGTATTTAAGAGTGTCTTTTACACCACCTCTCTTTCATAGGAACCTACCTAGTGCATTATTCATAGATTATACCCACGAATTTTATCTCCAATTATGATGACATATTGAGCCACCATATAACTCAGTGCAGAAATTTCAATAAGAAATGATTATCCTGTTAAGCCAAATATTAATTTGGGCAAAAAAGATATTGTTAATCCTGTTAAGCCAAATATTAATTTGGTTGAAACAGATGGCATAATGAAAAAAGAAAAAAAATCTGTGAAGCCAAATTTTTATTTGGTCGAAGCAGATGAGATAATTTTTGTGGTCATTTCTCAAAGTCGATATTTAGACTCATATAAAAGAGTAGATGATAGACAATGATGCTACTATGCATATTTTTGACAATTAAATGTCTTTACGTCATACTCCCAAACGGAGGAAGGGGAAGAAAATGTCTATCTTAGAGACCGTTTGAAACTGCACAAGTATTTGAAGAGGCAATGTATTATTCAAAATTAAATACAAAAAATACCTTAGCCTAAGTTTCCTTCAAATGTGACGAATCGAGAATATATTTTGTGAAAAGGGGTTTTGTAACATGTTTATTCAAAGTTATTATGCATGCTAGTTATATTTCTTTTCTTATTAAAATATCATGATGATCTATGTGATATGTTATGTGACATGTTATTGTGAAATTTTTTGTTGTTATGATTAATTTGGCATGCTAATATTAATATAACTTGTAAAATGTGTATATTGGATTTTCTATGTGAAAATGGTTAGAGACACCTAAAATTTATATGTTCTTAAAATAATTTAAAGTGTGAGAGTGTCATGTCAAATTTATGTTTCTAGTTCGTGATTGGCTCTAAAGTATTAGATTGCATGTTCATAGTGTTGCATATATGCTTTATGCTTTGGATAATAACATATTTAATTGAAATAAAATTGTTGAACAAACAATGACAAGAATTTATGTCAATTTTAATGATATGTATTTTCGAGATATACCATGTTTTATTTTAGGAATAAAAGGTTATAAGAGATAACTAAGACAAAGAAGATGTTTATTTTGCTTAATGACTATAATAGAAAAGAAATTATAATGTGATCTATCTCTTCTTATAAATTGGTGTATCATAAAATTGCACGATTGTTTCTTCTAATTCGTCTATGATTCAAACTGATTAAAACTTGATTGTGAACATAATGATTTGAGAAGATTTAAAGACCTAGAACTGTAAATCTCTTTGGAAATTTTTTTTATGTGTACTTGGCTGAAAATGATTCAAATTTCTAGAACAATTTCTTGTTATGATGCTTTTCTTTTGAGGAAAAATGACTATTGTTGAACATAACTCTTATCTACAATATTTGTAAATTAGTTGTTTATTTCATATAACAAAACTTATCGGTTGCAAACAAATTCTTTACAAGAAAATTTTAAGACTGATGGTTTTATAAATATTATATTACAAAACTTTTTACTTAAAACAACATAGATTGTTTTGATATTTTTACTCCAATTACAAAAAAAATTCATTGATATTTTTTTTTTCGAGTTTCAACACACAATTTTTATCAACCAAATGGATGTTAAAATCATGTTTTTGGTTATTTAAAAGTATCTGTTAAACAACCTAAAGATTGCATTAAATCATGTCGTGAAATTAAAGTATGTAAATTTCTCAAATCATTATGTCTTGAAACAAACTTTCAAAATTGTGGAATAAGAAATTCAATCAAGTGATGAGTGAAAACATGAGTGATTATTTGTTTGTGTTGATAGCATGTTTATCTTAATAATGTATTTTTGTTTGTACCAATCTGATTGACGATATTTATGTGATTATTGTGTATTGATTATGTGTCTATCTTAGTAATTATTATGTTAGACTAAGAGGTGTCTTGCTTTAAAATTCGATATGAAAGACATGAATGAAGCAAATATCATATTGATTATTTAAATCATAAGGAAGTGTGGTAGCAAAATGCTATCACAAGAACATAACGATGAAATTTTAAGAAGTTTGGATACATTTGATACCAAACCTATGAATAACTCTTATTATGCTAATATTCAAATGAGGAAAGATACATGTGATCATCTTGCCCAATCCAAGTATGCACAAAATTATTAAAATTTTGATGCACTTGATGAATTTTACTAGACCTGAGATGACACATATTATTTTTCAATTGAGCTAATATACACAGCTAAAATCATTATTGTTGAGTTGATGTAACGAAGTTAATGAGATATCAAAAGGATATCTTGAGTTATGATGTTCTACTTAGTGGAGTACCCGCTGTGTTAAAAGGATACAGTGATGATAATTAAATATTTTATTTATGTGAGACTAGATCTACTAGTGGTTATGTATTCACCCATAGAGGTAGAACACGTCTTGAAAATTAGCCAAACAGACATTTATAGAAAATTTACTATGAAGTCTACATTTATTTCATTAGAGTTGGCTAATAATGAAGCTAAGTGGTAGAAAAACTTCTTAGCCTGATAATGAAGCTAAGTGGTAGGAAAACTTCTTAGCCTGTGTAATGAAGTTAAGTGGTAGAAAAAAATTTAGCATGAACAATAAAGCTAAGTGATAGAAAAATCTCTTAGCATGTATTTGAAGTTGAGTGGTTAAAAAAACCCCTTAGCTTGTATTTTATTAGGCACAAAACTAATAGATTTAGTGTCAATGCATTGTGATTGCCAAGTAGCAATAGACTTTGCAAAGAATAAAAACTTTCAATAGTTAGACTAGACATATTTGTTTAATGACATGAGGTGATAAAGCAGCTGCAAAAAGATGAAGTGATATCAATTAATTATGTGAAGTTAGGAATGATTTTGGCCAAATCGTTCAACTAAACTCCTGGGAAGAAAATTAATATGTGAAACATCGAGGGGAAAATGACATATGCCAATATAAGAAATCAACAGTGATGGTAACCCAACCTTTGTGATTAGCAATCCCATGAAGAAGGTTCATATGGGTAATAACAAGTCATTGATTGATCTTGTAGGGAAATCACTGCATTATTTTTCTTTTGTCCCTTCCTATGGTGTACATAGTGCTAAAAAAGGCAAGGATGGTGAGTAAAACTCTTAATCAAGACCATAGCCTTTATAGGTGGTGTATTGATCTGCATAATACATTTGGTGGCTTGACCTATATAAGTGTGAAGTGGGGCCGCTTCTATGAGATTTATGGCAAAGTCTCTAGAGCACTTATGAAAACCAGGCACGCGCATGGCCAATTAGCGCACAACCGCAACAAAGAGCAAGAATAGATATAATGTGATTAATGAGAATGTCAGCTTTCAATAATGAGTTATTAGTTCATAGAAACGTGTTTCGTCAATTACTCAATAAGTTATGTTTCATTTTTCTAAGTTCTGGTTCATAGTCCAAAAAGACACCAGAATGAATACGTTATGTTAGAATACTTAGCTAAATTTTTTTATCATTCTTTGAAATATGTGGGAAATTATTGTAAAAATATAAAATTATTTAGTATATTTCAAAGAATCCCACATCTTTCTTTTATATTACTTCTTTTGGGTTTAAATATAAAGACCTAATATTGAGCTTGTAAGAGAAAAATTATGATGGTGGTTTCGCACACTCGAGGTTTGGCTAAGAAGTCTAATTAAATTAAAATTGATTGATTTTTCCATGTGCATGAACTAGAGGCCCGATCCATTATTATTATTATTATTATTATTATTTAAAAGCTATTTTGATTCATTCATTTTTTTATTAATTTTAACCATTCATTTTAAATTAAAGTATCTTTATTTTTAACCACTCATTTTATTTTTGACTGGTTTGCCCTTGACTAATGGCTATTTTTAGATGTCCTTTTTGGGCATGCATGATACTATAAATACCATGCACATATGTCTTCAAACATCATCTCAATGTAGAATCATCTACTTACTTTCTTCTCATCTCTCTCATTTTAAACACGTTTTAAAGTTGAGTATTCGTTGGTTCTTTGCTCTTTCTGTTGCCTACTTCGGCAGAAGTGCTGGTTGAATCCTGAAGGGTACGCTTCACCGCGAAATATCCTTAAGAACAGTGTCTAGTGCACGCCTCAAGCAAGTGAATGAGTCTTTTAGAATTTTTTATGAATCGGTTAGTCTGATAGTCTCATAAAACTAAAAATCTCGCAAACAATCTATTTAACAGCTATGTGTGCATGTGTCTTGGACTCATGTTTGTAGTCCACGACATTTCTCCATCTAAATCCAGTACAAAAATATGAACAATCTAACGCTAGACACATATTTGAATACTAGTACAAGAATATGAATTTTCGGTTCTACTTAATGATTTGTTGCACAATCGGATTCCAAAAAGTAGAACTCTCGATCATTTATGTTATTTCGACTTTATTTTTTAATATTTGTGTTCACAATCTTTGTGAAGAATATTGGAATGAATGCCAAACATGGATATAAAATTTATAAATATTAGACAAGTATTAGTCTCGTCCAAATCCCGATTAACATAATCAACAAAGGCAACTATTACATCCAGCTTAGATTAATCATTCTTTGGGATCCTAAGCATCAAAAGGATAATATAATACACAAACAACTCTCAGTTATTTCCATAGAGAACCTTACAAGGATCCAGTTGCCCGCTGTAATAACTCAACGACACCGTCGAAGATCTCTTGCCGGCCTTTCCATTCTTCTAACGGTTTCAAGATGACCGGAGTTTCGATTGCGGCCGAGTCCACACCTAACATCGATTGGTAATCTTCGTCGTCTAAATCCGGGAGAGCCTTGGCCTTTTTGTTCCATGGATTCCATACAACTGCAGCAGACCAAATGATTTCTCAAAATCCATTAGGAAGGATTTACGGTAATGAAGTAATTTACGAAAACCGAATGCGAAGAATCGAACCGAAATCAGGCAACTCATCCTTCCACAGCTCGAATGTTCGCTTCTTCTCATGGTCGATGACCGCAATCTTCCTCGGAGTGCTCAAATATACTCTTTGAACTAAAGCAGAACAAATATACGTTCTTAGATATGGCTTTAAGGCCTACACATGATATGCTGAAAGAACGAATTTTTCGATCCGGAACATTGCCGAATTCATGTTTGTTCGAACCTAAAAGCGACGAACCTGTTAAGACAATGGCAGAATCAGAGATGAACCGATACCTTGCCGTCGAAGCTTATTGGATCAAGTCCATTCTGAAAAATAATTTTAAAAATTAAGATATACATTATTTAAATTTAATTATAACATATACATTTTTAAAAATAATTTTAAAAATGGATAATTTTGGTGAGCCCATCTAGCTTGGGCTTTGCAGTTCTATTAGAATTGAATTTCTGTTCAATCTATAAATAACTTGTGTTTATTTAGGCTTTTCCAAAACAATATTTTTTTAATAGTTTTAAGGTAATTATAAAACAATGTATGTTCATATTTTTTCTTTATCCTTTGATAAGGTACACACACCTTACAGACAATGCTGATTGAACTCGGGTCTTTTAGAATGAATATCATCATCTTTTCTACTGAAAACCATTTATTGGGTTCTTCTAGAATAATATTCTACATAGACTTGATAATATTGCATGAAATAAAAAACATGTTGTTACATATATTAATATATTAATAATATGTGCAATAATTCCTAAATATTATACATCAATTATATGTATTTGTATAATCACTAATATTCAATTATTGACTAATTAATCTGAAATGAGTACTGTAAAGGTTTGTTATGGGACAGCTCTCTCAACCTTGTTTGTTTCATTCACAATGTTAAAATTTGAACTCTAGACGTTACTTAAGGAGCCTAACACCACATCATATTAAATCAATTGATTGTTGGTAATATATTACTATATTAATAGTATAATAAATGTAAAATTAGATGGAATCTTATGAAAAAAAAGTTTTACGAATTTCATACTAATATCTTTTAATTTAATATTGAAAGAATAGTTTTATAAAATATACTCTTTTATATTTTTCCTCTTTCTTTTTTTAAATATATATTTTTATTCTGAATTTAATATTTAATATTTTTCTTCTTGTTAAATTCAGGTTTTACTCTTTTCTACATTAATTTTTTAAATCTTTACATTATAGAATTAGATATTATTTTTAAAATTATTTTTTGTGTTAAAATACAATATAAATCTATAAACATGTCGATACGAATTCAAACATTAAATGTTGGAACATGAATCTGACCCTATTTTATACAAATTTATTTATTTAAATATATTTTTCAAATTTTAATAAAATAGACGTATTTTATTGGTTGGTCGCATAAATGACGTGGTGGGAATGACCCATGATATAATTTATCCAAATTGAGGCTTTGGGTTTCCTATATTTAACCTTGTATGAAAAATAAGGATTCAGAATTTGACTCATAAACAGTATTTCTCCTTGCCTTTTCATGGTAGGGAAACTACAAATAAGGCCTTGAGACTGGCTCTTTTTTTTAATTAATTTTATAATTATATTTTTAAGGATTTATATTCAATACACAGGAGGTAGAAACAAAAAGTTTTCACAAGCGCCTTAACTTTAAGGTTTATGATTTAGATTTTAGGGTTTATAGGTTATGAGTTTAGAATTTAGGGGCTATGGTTAGAATTTAGAGTTTATAGTTAAAATTTTGGGTTTATGGGTTAGGGTTTAGAGTTTAGAGTTATATGGTAAGAGATTTAGGTTTTAACCTATAAACTCCAAATTATAACCATAATCCCTAAATTCTAACCACAACTCATCAATTCTAAACTATTAAACTTAAATCCCTAACCTTTAAATCCTAAAATCTAACCTTAAATCTAAGGCGCTGATGAAAACTAAATATTTTCTTTATTTTAAATATTCTTATTAAGAAATTATGTAAGTGATGTGTTGATCCCACAAAAGTTTTTAAAAGGTGTTTTATATAAAATAAATTCATATCACCTCATCATTATTTAAAAATTCTAATCTTTTAACTGTTAAGTTTTTCCTCTAATTTTTTTAATATTTTTCTCGTCTAGATAGATTTATTGTCGTCGTCTGATTTTTCTATTTTTTTTATTTTAGCCTCAAATAAAAATCTATTATTATATTCCTTTGTTTTACAAATCATTGGAAAATGATGAGAAGAATAAGGAGTGGTTCCAAATGCCTGTCCTATACAAAATTTTTGGTGTAAGATTTTCATGCTACCCTCAAAGATTATTACTATTAGGAAGGTTTTTCAAATTTGTAATGCTTATCTTTGGAAGGGCAGTGAAGTTGCTAAAGATTTGCCATCTAAGGCTGAAGGGGCTGGGGGTTAAAGATCCAGAAATATAAAATAAAGCTTGCATTATGAGAAGCTTATGACAGATCTTGGTTAAGACAGATTCATTATGGGAGGTTTGGGTTGAATTGTATTCACTTAAGGATAGTTAGAGTTTGTGATTTGAATTTTGTATTATTCCGATCTAAAAAGTGTATGATGTGACTTATTTAGTGAAGAAATAAAATCGGGAGAAAAATAGAGGATTTGTGACGAATGCAAAGCAATGATATGAAGTATGTCACGTGTTCAATCCATGCATGACTATACTTCTTCCGTTAGACTTTGGTTCAAAGTAGAAAACTCAATTTGAGTAGATTTCTTACTACGTAAGTTTATTTTGTAATTAATTTTATAAACATTTAATGCAATTTAGGGTTTTAGACTATCATTTAGGAATGAAAATTATCTATCTTTTTTTATACCTCTATTTATGCTCCGACATTAAAAAATTAGATTTAAAATTCTAAAAATTAAGAATTAGGTTAAACCAGAGAGTTTAATTTTTTAGTATTGGTACATAAATAAGAACACCAAAAAAGGTAGAACATTTTTGTTCATCATTTCGTAAGAGAAACGATGAACAAAAGTCGTTTAGACACACAAACTTATCCTCTTATATCAATGATTTTTCTAGTAGAATCTTGATGCCTGCTTTATCGTAAGACCATAATACTTATCGTTGTCATGTCACAAGGCTAATAGTATTATCCGGCAACTCCAACCCCTCCGATGACAGTTGGGGTTGCGAAAAATACTCAAGGATTTAGTGGTGTAGTGGGATAAACTTAAAGCTTACAAGTTACCAGGCTAGAAAGTGTAATGCCGGAGCTGCTTCTAATAACAGCAGACTGAACCCTTAGAGCAAAGAATATGACTAGAAAGCTGTTACTTCTTCTGAGGGGCTGCTCAGATTATGCTTCGACAGACATGTAAACAATCAAAGCATGAGATTGTACAGCAGATTATGATGGATATCTGACTTTTACCATAACATCGCGATCCCTACTGGAAAAATACTGAAATAGAAGCTTCCGGTAAGAGAAACAAGGCTTTCTTATACAATTATTTCCGAACAAAACAAGATAAGACATTATAGTTTCAAACCAATTTGAGCACATTTTATATTGGGATGAAGCACACAAAAGCCTTGCATATACTGTAACAGCATCTTAAATTGAACACATATCAACTGAAATTTGGAATTCTTACTACCCAAATTCTATAAATTTACTATTTGTATCAATCTCCTAAGCAAGTTTGTGGTTTGGAGGATTATTTAATTAACTACCGCCTCAGCGACCAAAAAACAAGGGTATACAATAACACACAAGCAAACAGTAAAACATTTGACTACAAGGATTCCTTCAGCCTGACCTTCTATAATAGCTATAAGCCACAGCAACGGTTGCAACAGCTCCGACCACAGCCGCTGCCGTAAGAACGTCACGTTGCTCCCACGACTCTACCCAGCTTGTCAGTTTGCACATCCCAGTCTTTCCAGGCACTTCTCTCGCTTCTTCAATTCTCTTTTTATCACTTGGTTCTGAGCTAGCCGTCATGCAACAGGTAAACCCATTAGCACCCTGACAACAACCACCCACATTTTCCGTTGTTTTCTGAGCTGTAGCTTCTTCGTGCTTCTCATTTTTCTTCGCTTCAGTCCCATTTGGAAGCTTCTGTTCACCTCCTTCAGTAGAAGCCCCCATTTGACCCCTGTAGGTGGACATAGAAAAGAATAATTGAAAGCTTGATAGGGAATATGTGACGAGTCACACAATAAACATGGAGCTTCCTACGGCTACCAGCAAAGAAACTCTGTATAGTAAACGATAGTATCATGAATGATTTTACTAAAACTCTAGCAAAAATAAGGAGCACAAAGTCAAAAAGGAAAAATTTCATTAGTGTGTGATATAAGGAAATGAAATCAAGCACAGCCCTTGGGATCAGAGTACCAAATCATTTTAGCACAAACAAAGCTAAGAGCTAATTACGATCAGTTACATGTATAAAATACTGTTGGCTTTCTTGTGAGCAAGTTCAGACAATCAATGAGAGCAGCAGTAACAGTGGCCTATAAACTATTCTGGCAAATACTGAATAGATTCAAATACTCCGCATTTTAAGTACATAGTGACAGTTGATAGTCAACTTCTAACAAAAATGATGTAGGTAGTAAATCTGTCTCAAATGATGAATGCACCCTGAAATTGAACCAACCAGAAAACTACAAATTTGACCAACCAAAGCACAGCATAGATAGAAAAACACAAACCTCCAAAGGCGTTCTATTATTTCTCCCTTTGCAATTTGCTGCTCCAGTAATTCAGGTACATCATCAGGAGTAACATAGCCATACCTGCAACCGTTTGAGGAAAAAGACCCAATATTATCAATCTATTAAATAACATAGAAGCATAATGACACAGCAATGCCAATCTTACCAGTTGCCCATAATCTTTCCCTCGGAATTGGGGCTGAAGATAATCAAGTTCCCAGCATACTTGTGCCCTCCAATGTGAGAGCAAGCACTTACAAACACCTGATCCTTCAGTCCTCGCAACTCAATCTCCTCGTTCAGCTTTTGAATTAGAGCGGGTCCACAAACACCACATCTCTTATCACGATTACCGTGAGCACAGACGAAGATATATGAACCGGCGAAAGTCTCCTGCGTTCCAGAAGCCCATGCCTTGCCATTCACAAGCACATCCTCAACAAAGCCATCCATATTGGAATCCGTCAAACCCCTTCCATCAATATAAGAAAAGAGTCTCAGCAAAAAAATCCCATCATTCATAATCTTAGCATTCTCTCATCATTTTTCGAACAAAAAGAACAAAAATTACAATCTCAACCCAACAAATAAACAAAAGGAAATGGTAAATAAACAAACAGAAGGATGATTACATTGAACTCCACAATCAGCTTCGAGTTTTTGACACATGTAAACCAAGTATTAATCATAATAAACGTTAATTTCCCTATTTAAGTTGGATGAGTTCCACATGTATATGTATATATAAAGGAGATTTTTAATGGACGGTCGACATATGAGGGAAAAATCAGATTCATACTCGATAAGTTAAAAAATGTAAAGCTCAAATCCATTTTTCCTCTCTTTTCTACAGCAACCGATCATGTAAAAGGAATTTTGAACAAAATTAGAAAGAAACTAGTTCGAAAAAGGAAAAAAAAAAAAAAAAAAAAAAGAGGAAAGCTTACTTGTATTTGATCATTTCGGGGAAAATCAGCACATCGCCGTCAGATTCCGCTCCGTCAATAACCGTCAACAGTGTCTATATTGAAAATAAAAGATACAGAAAACAACGATTAACTGAAAATTTTAAACCTCAAAAGCAAACGACAGTTGACCGAAACGACAGGAACGCACCTTGACGGGGATGTCGTTTTTGCGAGATTTAAGAGCGGAGGAGAGAAGATTAGGGAGACCGTCCTCTTCGACACGGGAAGCCCAATCGGTATACGACTTGTGGCGGAGGAACAAGTGGCGATCGTAGAGATTGACGGTGCCGGCAAGGTTAGTGGAGTACATCTCATCGCGGTTGAAGCCGAAATTCGCCGCATCTTCGGTGGAAACAGTAGAGAGGTAGCTAGAATCTGCCATTGGAGAAGAGGAATAAACAAAAGGCTAAGGTTTTGAAGGACGGTTATGGCGGATTCGAGAATACGATGTCGTGGATATGTAGGTCAAGAGAGCGGGAGGATGAGAACAACGCGGGTGAAGAGAGATTTCAAAGGAAATGGAGCGTGGATATACGCGCGGGTCGAGATTGACGGCTTTGTTTGATGTCCGACCTATTCGAACATCTGACTTTAGTGGGTAAGTCTTTCAATAAAAAAATTTTGTATATATAATCTTAGTATTAGGTTATTCATCATTTAAATCAATCCGTTAATTTGTCAGCTTTTATTTTACACGTGTATTGAATAATTTTTTTATTAAATTATATTATATTTTTATTTATTTATTTTCTTGATTATTATTAGTTTACATTTTTTAAAAATTCTTTTAGGTCTTAACATTACGTACAATTTCACAATGTTAACATTTATGATTGTTTTGTTTGGATCAATATTTTTTTAAAATATTTAGATTAGTAGAATTATATAAATTAAAAACTAATTATAAAAATAATGATATTAAAAATTTATCTTCTAAATCTCTCAGTCGTAAATATTGAACTGACGTGTTCAATCAATTTATATGAAAGTAAAAAATTCAATCAAATGAATCGATAATTAAAAATCTAGTAAATTCAACTCTTTATAAAACATGCGACCATGTGATGTATTGCTCACCGGTAATAAAAGGGTGGTGTGTTTCATCTAAATTGCTTAAGTTTGAGTAATTTAATCTATAAATATATGCGAGTTTATGTAAAATTAAATACAAATATTACATTGTACTTAAATATACTACATTGTACTCGAATAAAATGATGGAAAAATTTAACATGTTGACTAGTAAAAAATAATCGACCTAAATTTTTTCCTTTACAGTGAATTTTTGTAAATTAATTTTAATAGTAAATTTTTCTTCTTGGATTTTATTACTTGTTTAGTAAATTACCCTTAATATTTTTCGATAAATATACATTTTTGGTACCTAAATTTGACTTCAATGTCCAATTTGGTATTTAAGTTTTTTTGGTCCAATCACGTGTCTGAATTTGGCTCAAAATTCAACTTAGTGCCTAATTTTTTTGGTCCATTAGGTATTTGAACTTGAATTTTTTTTTTCAAATTAGTACGCGAACTTGACTTCATAGTTCAAATAAATCATTTATTGTAATTACCGATTTAGACCAAATAGCCAAATTGAGGTACCAATTTGAATGAAAAATTCAAGTTTAGATACAGATTGGATCACATTAAACTAAATCTTAAAGTCAAATTCATGTACCTAATTTAAAAAAAAAAAACTCAAGCACCAAATTGAACCTTGAAACTAAAATTCAAGTGTCAAAATGTATAGTTCCCTAATTTTTAACAAAAGGCTACTGGGGTCCACCGAGACAAGAGTAAAGAGTCAAAACCGAGGACCACCGTTGATCTTCCCGAGTTACTCGGGCGGAAATAGTATCGGAGCATTGAAAGATATATATTGACGCCATGTTAGGTGGGTCCCAGCCTCCCAATCATGAGGCCCCACGTAGCTCCTTAGGTGACTCGGCACGTGCTACTGAAGCCTGCGTGGGTTGTGAAAATTCTATTATTCCACTTTTTTCCAAAGTTTGCTGACGTGGGAACTTATGGTTGGACAGTCAAAATGTTCTTTCGTGACAGACGGTAACCTGGTAAGGAGATGTTAGTCAATTGTCCATTTAAGAGGGCAATTAACATTTTATAATTAATTTTCTGAAAGCGACCATAAATGAAGTTACGTAATTTTGATTAAAAAAATAATTTACGTAATTAATATTTAAACTGGCATATACTTTCTAAAATAAACATATAAAAGTAGTTTTTTTTTAATTTTTATACACTAAACAATATAGGCTTAAGGCACAATTTCCCCTACCGTTTTCTTGTTTTCCATACCTAATAATTTTTTGGGCACGAGTGCCCCTTAATATTTTAACCGTTACCTATATTACCTCATTTTCACTAAAGAGTTGTTAACAAAATTTTTCAACCAATAACAACGCCCCACATCAGCCATATTTAATAGGTTTGTTTTTTGTTCAATTTAGCCATTGAAAAGTTTATTTTTATCTAAAATTGATCCTTATTATTTCTAAATTTTATAATTTAATGCAACATTTATTATTATTGATACTATTATTTATTTAAATGTTAGTATTTAATAAAAAATATTATTATTATTATATTTAATAAACCATCTATTTACTCAAGTAAAAAACATGCAAAAAAAATTTTAGAAACAAATATTAGGGGGCACTTAATCAAAATTGTAAATGATAATACAAACAGTTTATTAACGAACCATAAAACTGTTGGCAACTAATCAAAATTGTTTTTTAACATATTATTGAGCACTTAAGCATGTTAAATTTAGAAATATAATATCAAATATAGTATTTTAATTTTATATTAAATATTAATATTTAAATAAAATAATATGATCAACAATAACAAATATTACTAAATTATAAAATTTAGAAACAATTATAGGTTAATATTAGGCACAAATAGTCTTTTCAGAGACTAAATTGGGAAAAAAATCTAAGAGACTAGATTTAGTTAGATTTTTTATTTAATATTTTATAATATTTTATTTAATAAAAATTGTGTGTTTTTTGTTCACGCTTTCTACGTGAGGAAATAGATGGTTTATTAAATATATAATAATTATTATTTTATTTTATTAAATATTAACATTTAAATAAATAATATTATCAATAATAATAAATATTGAGCTAAATTATAAAATTTAGAAACAAATAGGATCAATTTTAGGTAAAAATAGATTTTTAGTGACTAAAATAAATAAAAAACTTATAGACTTACATGACATTTACCATTTTCAATAAAATCAAACGAGTCGACCATGTCAAATATCGCTGACGTGATTAATTTCATTGGGTGAAAATTTTTGTTAACATCTCTTTAAAATAAATGAGTAAAGGTTGAAACGTTAGAGAGACACTTGTGCCCAAAAAAAATATTAGGTATCAAGTTAGAAAAATAAGACGTTAGGGGACAAACTGTGCATTAAACCAACAATATATAAAATTTTAAATACATAAAAAAGTTACGTTATTAAATTCGCATATAATTGACATGTAAGTAAGTATTGTATCTCATCGTCCTCGTGTTAGCTGTATAATTTATAATTCCTAAAAAATTGTATAATTTATAAATAAAAACATTTATTTTATTTTTAAAAATACATTTAACAAATAAAAAATTATCGAATATATATTATATAGTCTAAAGAGTACACAATCCTTTATGTTTTACGGATTAGAGATTAAATTTAGGGTTTATAAGTTTAGTTTGTAAGATAAATAGTTTAGATTTTAGAACTATATATTTAAAATTTATTTTAAAGAGTGATGCAGAATTGTGTAAAAATATTACACATGTGTATAAAAAATTAGTGTATTAATTTTATGAAAAATATGTTGATACACAATTTATGTAAAACTTTAGTTTATATAAGTTCATCAGTTTTAAATTTAAGGTTTAGTTTAGGAGTAATTTAGATTTTAGGGTTTGGAATTTTATAACATAAGGTTTTAGGTTAGGATTAGACTTTAGAGTAGAAATAGACAAGTTGTATAAACTTTTTTTGAGCATCTAGTGTGATTTTATAATAGTATTTGATAATTTTTTATTAGCAATTTGATAACAAACGGCTAAAACTCGAATCTTCTAAGAATAATAACATTCCCTTTTCTACAGACACCACTAGAAAATTCACAAATTATGTATTAAAAATATACTCTAAATTTATATTAAAAGCATTCATGTGTCAGATCAAGTAGAAGGAGACAATATTATAAAATCTTTTTCTAGGCCCGACCCGACTCACACATAATACCCAAATTTGTTTGAAATAAAAAATGTAGTTTCATAATACTAATAATATGTTTAAATAAATTATATTTTAAATTATTTACTTTTATTCGGGCTGAATTGGACCGACCCAGAGCTCCAATGCTCAAACTTGCTATACGAGGCTTGTTTACCCAGAAAGTTGAATTAAGTTTGTGAGCTATTTGAATTAAACATTAAAATGAACTCATCAAGTGATTTCAATGAAAATAAGAGTGTTGTTATCTCTAGGTGATTCGAATTCAAGTGATTTGTCTGCTCAGAAATACACATCAAAATACAATGATTCAACTTGCAGGACGGCTCAAACTTTGCGAATTTGATCTCAATTCGACAATAACAAAACCTGGTCCGATTGTTTTCGAATCAAAACTGAATAAGATACGAACACAAGTGTCTCATTTACACTCTATCCGTCTCCATAAGTAAACTTGAAATGCAAGAAATCTTTTGAACCACAAAAGATAAGATCAGCAAACGAATTCGTCAATTCTATTCGTTTGCAGTTCTTGGTGCTGTTCATGGAGCTTCAAGTTCAAAGATAAGTTTACAACATGTGCCACCAAAGGAACGAACAATTTTTATATAGCTTTCATTGCATGAATGAAACCTTTACGAGAACCATTGGAGCACGAAAAAAACTTGGAAATGAAAAATCATCACAACAATCAAAAGAAATCGATCTCTAAATAGTTACCCGAAGGCTTCACAACTAAACCAGGAACCTTATCGTTCATAGGTACCTTTGGGATGTCGGTTCGGGTGGCTGAAAAGTCCATCATCACTTGCTTAGGCACTTCGGGTGGATTCGCGCAACGAATGAGTGCCCAATTTACGCTCTGAAAGAACGGATGTTGTTTAATTTCAGTAGCACCGCGCCTATATGCGAGCCGATGCTGCGGTTCCTTTACGAGTAAGCCTCGGATCAAGTCCCTAGCAGCAAAGCTCACATTAGGATACTCTGGAAATCTCAATGGCTGGCCAACAACATTGAAGAGTGTTGCTCGGTTCCCAGACCCTTTAAATGGGGTTTTACCAAACAAAAGTTCGTATAAAAAGATCCCGAATGTCCACCAATCTACAGCACTTCCGTGGCCTTCACCTTTGATGATCTCGGGTGCCAAGTACTCGTGAGTGCCGACGAACGACATCGATCGAGCATTGGTAGGCTCTGCAATGAGCTCAGGGAGAGGACTCACTTGATGATTCGTTTCATTCTTTACTTTGCTCTTCTTGTCTTTCTTTGCCTTGCTTGAAAAAAAACGGGGTCCAAAACATGCAGGTTGGATGCAATCAGGCTGCATTACACAAGTTGGTTCAATGCATGCAGGCTGAGCACAGTATGCCGAGTTTTTCAATTCCTGGTTCGAGTTCGAAGATTTGACAAGAGTCGGAGAGACAGCACATCGAAGAGAGAGGTCGAAATCCGAGAGCATTATGTGACCGTCTTCTCTAACCAAAACATTCTCAGGCTTAAGGTCTCTGTAAATAATCCCAAGCATGTGAAGATACTCCAAAGCAAGGAGAACCTCTGCCACATAAAATCTGCAAAGAAGCATAAAACAATAATGCAGATTACAATAGTTAGTACTAAACTACTTGGCTTTGAATCTTCTTTCACTGCAATACATTGATATCGGACTACGTTATCATCCAATATGTCGAAGAACACAAGTTATTTCAAACTGCGGAACTGCAAGAATACGAATACTTGAATTAACAAGACATCGATCAGGGATCCGCAAATCGACACAGAGAAGACCTTGTTGACAAGAGTGAGGAGGGATATAAAGGTTCAATGATCAATATCTAAAATCTTGAAGTATCAAAAGAGGTGTTTAGATACAGGATTCCATGGTACTCAACTAGAGATGATAATGCGATGGACTCGGATATGAATTACGAGCAAATAGCTTTGATGTTCGGACTCTTTATTTTTAAGTATTTGCATTGTCGCTCGTGTCCAATGCATATACGGATATGAGAATAGGGATAAGATAAAGACCCTATAATGATCTGCCAAATACGATGCATACATACACACTCGAATCCTATCTCAAGTCCGAGTAACATAGGTTACCATGAAATGGATCACCTTAAATACATGTAGCAGCAGTTAAATTAGAAATCAAACAATGAAACTTAGGAAATAAAAAGAAATGAATAAATGATAAGAAGAGCAATGGCAAACCTGGCAGCTTGTTCTGAGAAGTACTTTCCGGGTTGTCTTTGCCTGAGAGCATGCAAATCACCACCAGGGCAAAACTCCATAACCAAGCAAGAAAGCTTCTCAGTCTCAAAGTGAGAATACAAAGTTGGCAAAAATGGATGATCCAAAGATTGAAGAATCTCCCTCTCAGTCTGAGCTCTAAGAAGCTTCTTTCTACTTGCCAAAAGAGCTTTATCCATAACTTTCATGGCAAAAAAAGTCCTGGTGCCAGTCAATTCAGAGAGATAAACACTGCCAATATCCCCACATCCCAATCTCCTCAACACCCTAAAGTGCTTAAAGTCCAAATCCCCTTTCCTTGTTCTCACAGCTTGAATTGCTTCCCATCTTATATCATTAGCTTTGTGGGGTTTGTAAATGGCAGTGCTTAAACAACTAGAACTGCTCTCATCACTGAAATCACTCCCGGTGCTCCCTCTGTAAATGCTTGTTTTCCTACTCACTTCACCACTGCAGCTCCCACTTTCACTGAGTTCAGTGTTGGTGAAACTCGGTTTGCCATTGGACATATTAGTTGAAGGGCTTTGACAAAAGCTTGATTCTGATTGAGACACAGTGTCATTTGTGGCAATGGGATGTTTGGAAGAAGATGATTTGGTTTCCATCATCAAGTTCTTCATCTGGTTAGCAATAAGAACCTCGTTGCTTTTCACCATTGATTCAGATTTCCCTTTGCTTGAATCATAGCATTGTTTCGCCATTGTTGAATGCTTTTGATACCCTATGGAACCATTCGGATGCCTAATGATCCGAACACCATTGTTGAGATTAGCTACATGGGAGGTTGAAGAACCTGGATTCTGATTCTTTGATGAACAAGACTTCACAAGTGATTCCATTGAGGAATTTCAACAAACACCAAACGAATGGCAAACTTAAACTCCAATTTTTTCAATGATTAGTAGAAAATGCATGAAAAAAATACATACAAAACTTGACCAACAGAGCAAAAGCTTTAATCTTTCATGAAATGAAAACCCAGAAAACAAAAGGAGCTGTTTTTTTAAGAGGAAAGTGATACAGCTTTGGGTTTTGCCTTGCTAATGTGCTTAAGCTAGGCCAGATCCAATCCAAACAAGAAAGAGGAAAGAAAAGAAAATGATGATAAAAAATCCTATTTTTTTCCATTGTTTAATGGAACAAGATTAAACATGGCCAACATAACAAGCAAAGCTTTAAAGCTGTCTTTATCTTTGGATTGTTCATTGTTGCCACCAAAATAAATATAATAAATAAATAAAGTTTCTTGCTTTAGTTCTATGTCGTTGCTTTGCTTGGCTTTTTTTTCTTCTTGTTATTGTTTTTATAAAAATAAAATAAAAAATTGTAGCAAGTGGAAACATATAAAGATTAAATTTTGGGTTGGCAAACCGTATGTAATCCATTAATAGATTAGCTTATATCATATATGGTAGAAATTTAATCCTTTTGTTCAGTTTATTCCATTTATAATATTAGAATTCGAGTTCTTAAACTTACTAAAAAAGTTTAATAATTAATAATGAGATGTAGTGTGGTGGTTACTCACCTCATCCCTTAACTATGAGGTCAGAAGTTTGATTCTTGTCAATGGAAATAGAGTACATTTTATGGTTAGTCGTTTACCTCTTAGTGAGAACACTCGCGGCAAAAAGATTAGTCATTGCTATCGTCGGTGAATACCTTGACTCAAACAAAAAAAAACTAATAATTCTCTCCTTATATCAACTTTTTTGATATAAACTCCCTTGCTGCCTCAACCATTTTTCTTTTATCAATTTGGTATATAAATTAGAAAAAAAATTCTTAAATTGATACATGAGTCGATTGAGGTTGTTAACATAACATTAACTGATTAAAATATTTACATTATTAAGTGTCACATGTCACAACTCGAATGACCGTTAAAATGTTAAATTTGAATATCAACTTATTTAAACCTATAAAATTGGGTAATTTTTAGGCAAAAACAGAATTTTGATTTAGGGGTTAAAATAAATAAAATTCTTTGAGGGGTCAAAACATAAATTTTCAAAATTATGGATTTTGGACGGCTTTTCCTTTGTTTCAATCGAACGAAGGTTTTGAAATTAACAAATTTCAGTACATTGATTTTTACTTTCTCTATTTTTGTTACTAATTTTATTAATGATATAATTTATTTTTATTAAATTTATTAATAATTCAAACTTAAAGTTAATTTTTAAAATGACATGACTTGTCCACTCTTAAAATAAATATTAGAATATTAACATTTTATTATATGTGACAAATCATATTTATATATGTTACATCAACTTCCTTAGTATCATCATTAATATTATCAAGGGTAATTATAAGTTTTGGTACCTAACTTATGTATTTTATGTGCAATATGATACCCAATTTTCTTTTGGTGCAATTAGGTACCTAACTTTTATTAATAGTAAAGTACTTAGCATTTTTAACGGTGCAATTAGGTATCTAACTTTTATTTTTGGTGCAATTAGATACTTAATATTTTTTGACATAATACCAAAAAATGTTTCAAACGTTTA
This sequence comes from Hibiscus mutabilis, assembly GCA_019671005.1. Taxonomy (NCBI): domain Eukaryota; kingdom Viridiplantae; phylum Streptophyta; class Magnoliopsida; order Malvales; family Malvaceae; genus Hibiscus; species Hibiscus mutabilis. Next base: position 1,896,577 of record CM033752.1, read on the forward strand.
ACTGAATTATCATTTTGACCTCTATTTTTTAAGAAATTTAGCTCTTAACATTTTATTTTGGGCAAAAATGGACCATCTGTGGATGAAAACTATTAGTCAACCAACGATAAATTACTTGAAATGACGTGGCAAACCTATATGGTTGTACACGCCGCGATAGCAGTGTCATATAGGCAAATATGTTGACTTTACAAAATGACACATCAGTCAAAAAATAATTTTAAAAATTATATAAAATATAAAATATTTTTTTCTTCTGACTTGTCATTTCAAGTTGTTTATCGCCAGTTGACTAACAGTTTTCATTCACGGATGGACTATTTTAACCCAAAATGAAACGCTGAGGGCTAAATTGCTTCAAAAAAATAGGAGCTAAAAATAACAATTCAGTTAAACGCTAGGGATATTTTTTGACATTATGCCATATTTTTTAAAGTTACACATATTCATACTTAAAATTTTAACACCTAACTTTAGAATTGAACAAATCAAAATTGAACACGCGTAATTTAAAAATGTTACGTATCTAATGGCACCAAAGAAAAAAAGTAAGTACCTAATTGCACCAAAACAACTGGGTACCATGTTGCAGATAAATACCAAAATTAGGTACCAAAGACCAAAGTTATATTTACCCTCAACTTAGCTCCATTTTAAAAGAGGATACAGTAACGTTTAGCCCATACATTTGATAACTTTTATCAATTTGGTCCCTTAACTCTTTTTTGTCAACATTAGTCCATGAACTTGAATTTGTGGTCACTTTTTGATGTCGATCTGATATTGTAATATGTGCCATGTTCTCTTAATATCACATCATCAAAATACTGAAAATGAAAATATATATATGTATGAAATTTAAGTACTAATGTGGACAACAAAGAGTTTAAGGATCAAATTAAGAAAATTGTCATATATAGGGATTAAAAGTTACTTTAACTCTTTTAGAGGTACAGAAACTTAATTAATTATATTTTAGTAAAGGGACTTAGTCTGCATCAAATTATTATTAATTAATGTTGAAAGAAATAAGCTTGTTTATTATATTGAAACCATTAGTATATTTTAACAAAATCTGAGCACAATCACAAGGTATTAGAATAATTCAATTTCAATCAATGTAGTCAAGAATAAGATTCTTTCTCAGAAAAAAAAAATCAAATGTATAGTTCAATTAAAATAAAAATAAAAATAAAACACATAAAATTATGCTTTTTTAATTATCGGTATTCATTAATACTAGTCTAAATCGGTTGTTGAGGTCAATTATGAGAATGATTCTCTCGCTACAATTTATTTATTTACTACGTCGGAATTCAAACTCTCGACAAATTATAATTAAATTTAATGAAAAAAGAAAAAATATACAAAAAAATAAATATTAAGAAATAAATTTCTGAATCATGTAATAAATTGGACAGAACAAGTAGATTGATGGTGTAAGAATTAGATGCAAATAATAAATTTATTTTTCAAATTTTAAAGACAAATAAATTTTGGAAGGTGAAAAATAAATAGTAATCACATGCAAATTTCACTAAACTTTATATATTTTACTTTAATTTATTTAGGGGAAAGAGGACAACTATACACATGTTGGCACATGGACTAGCTGTCATGATATCATGGGTGACATAATAATAAACACAAACACAAACTATTTTAGGGCATTAATTAAGTAGTAATTAACGCCAATAATCAGTGGGGGTAAAATAGTATTTTCAAAATTGACCCAATCTCTTTACTAAAAGAATGGAAATCAATGCCTAATCTTTTGATAAAACACCTCAAGACATGTGGGGCCACCGGTCCACGCTGGGTCCATGGCCCTTTTGTAAGGGCATGCGTGGGACCTGACTTGAGGGCTTTTTGGGAATTCTATGAGACATAGTCAAATAATGATGGATTTGATTGTAGGTATTCATACAAATGTATTGTTTGTAATCATAATTGTAACGTAAATAATTTTTTTTCACAAAAATTCTAGAACGAACGACACACTATTGTACATTATTACCGCTACACACTGTAATATATTATTATTTTTAATGACGTGATAATAAATATTAAAATACTTAAGGATTTAACATACAATTAATTATATTTTTAAATAAAAAACTTATATAGAGATGGGGCAATCTCGTATGCGGCAGCTCTTTCTTCGTTATAGTCATAGTAAGCAGTAGCGGAGATGAAAACCAAAAAAACAAGAGAAATTTATCTTTGAGGACTTGAAATTGGAGAAATATAATTAACTGTATATCGAGTCGTTAATAATTTTAATATTTATTATCAATCATTAAAAAATTAATAGTGTATAACGGTGTGTATCGTGCGTTCTAGTCTCATCATATTTTTAAAGTTCATAAAAAGGATTCTAAAGTTGGTCAACTAATCATAATACATTACTTTTATTAAACAATAAATCATAAAATTATATTTTAATTGTGATTAAATGTTTAACTAAATATTAATTTTATGTAATTATTTATGTCTTGATATATTTCGATTATCAGTTAATCCAATAATATTTTGTAATAGTTTATTCCAATTGTAATTATACAAATGTTTTTGTTGCATTTATTTTTGATTTTATTTGTATTTTTTGTTTCTCAGTGTATTCACTAAAGCGAGCTTAATAATTAATCCATTCACGTTCTGATGGCTCATATATGAGTAGACGCCAGCAATAAATTTTAAAGCTATTACATGCCTATATTGATGATCGAACCCTAGATCACTAGTTAAGATAGAATAGACATTTGCCATCTCACACAAGTCATATGATTTATAATTTTGTTTGTATATTGTACTATTAAGTTTGATTGTAGTCATATAGATGTATCTCTTCTCATTATAATTGTAACCTATTTTCTTCTAAAGTTCATAAAAAAACTAAATTTAGTCAAATATTAACAATACATTACTTTATTAAACACAAAATTTATCTTAAAACTATATATAGGTTAGGATCTACTTGCACATAGGGATGGCAATTCAATCCGAACACTACAAGAAAATGTATTTCTAGTGACATTAAAAATGGCCACTAAAAGTATTAAATTTAGTCATTAAAATTTTCGGTGACTATTTTTTTGAGTCGTCACCAGTCTCCGTCACTATTATATTAGTGACAAAATTTATTCATTTCGTCACAATTGGTTATATTTTTTTATGACTACATCATTTGACACAAAAGATTAATATCAATGACTAAAATTTAGACACTAATATTATTCTTATTAGTGACAAACATTTTATCACAAATACATATTGAAGTAGTCTAAAATATGTTGTCACTTTCAATAATAATAAAATAATTACATTTTTAGTTGTAACCATATTATTTTATGTACCTAAAATTTAATGGGCCTTTTGCATTGTAGTCAACAAATACTTTTAACATTTCATTACGTCGTTGAATTTTTAATTATAGATGATGTGACACCTTTATATGTCAATTTTTAATAAATACATATAATGCATGGCTTCATGGAGGATCGAGTTTGAAACCTTTAGGGAGAGAGTGCAATGTCTATCCACTAGGCTAGGCAAAAAAAATTAATATTATTTTTAAAGAAAAATGGTATTTAGGTTAAAATATAATTGTAATTAATTTTATTTTGGATAAAATTCACTAATGGTCACTAAACTTTGATCAATTATTTAATTTGGTAACTAAACTTCTAATTACTTTAATATTACCACTAAACTTTTAGTTTTGCTTCAATTTGGCTATTGACCCGCTAACATCCGTTAAAAGGGTGACGTAGTTGTTAAAATATTTTGTATAATAACACATTTAGTCATCCACATTTGCGCATTCAAACAATTTAGTCCTAATTCGAAAGAAATAACAAATTTAACCCTCATTGTTTACAATTTTCTTTAATTTTGCCATTTTTAATTAAAAATAATTTAACCCTAAACCTAACAAATTTATCGTTGTTGCTGTGTCTTCCTTCTGTGAATATCTGGCAGCGTATAAAGTATGATAATACTTTATTCTTGGGTTCTTGATGGTTGATAATACTGAGTATAAAGTATGATTCCTACGGCATGATAAATTGGTCCTATGGTTTCATATTTAGGGTTTTGGGTTAAATTATTTTTAATTAAAAATAGGGCAAATTTGAAATAATGTGTAAATAATTAAGGTTAAATTTATTATTTCTTTTAAATTAGGACTAAATTGTTTGAATGTACAAATGTAGAGGACTAAATGTGTTAATATACAACATATTTTAACAGACATGTCACCATTTTAACGGTTGTTAACGAGTTAGTGGTCAAATTGGAGCAAAACTAAAAGTTTAATGGTAACACTGAAGCAATTGGAAGTTTAGTAATCAAATTGAATAATTGATCAAAGTCTAGTGACCATTTGTAAACTTTACCCTTTTATTTATTTTAAAAGTATGAATTTATTATAACACTAATTAATATAATAATAATTTAATTAATTTTTTATGTTTTTATAAGAAATATGTTTGTTGAAGAACATATATAAAAATAACTGAGTTGATTTTAAAATATAAACCTATGAATAATAAGACTTATACCTAAAATATTAAATATTAGATATTAAATACTATATTTCAATTAATTACATAAATTAATTTAATTTAATTCAAACTATTGATAGTATTATCCTTTATGTGATAATTATTTAATAAAATGACAATACAAAATTTAACTCCACAAGCAAAGTTAAACAAATATCAAGTGTAAATTTTTTTCACAAGCAAAGTTTTGAGGTTGTATGAGTTCACTACAACAAATATAGATTTTTAATGACAAATTGGCAGTAACTATGAGTAATTTTAAATATTAAACTTTTGTAACAATTTTTTTGTGAGCAATTTGAAGAATGTAATCGTTGCAATTACTATTATAATAGTGACCAAATAAAAATACATCAAAATTACTTATACTATAGTGTCGCACAAAAAAATGTCACAAAAGTTTAATATTGGGACTAAATTACTCCTAGTCACTGCCAATTTGTCACTAAAAGTCTATATTGTTGTAGTGGAATTCGATCTGATCAGAAGGAATTTATTCGATCTAAATTTGATTGAAAAAAATCTAAATCTGAATCCAGAAAAAAAATATTCGAGTCCTAATAGGATATTGGCTGGATATGAATCATGCCAAGATCTGATCCGAATCCTATCCAAATCCATGTTCGATCTGAATCCGACGCATCTGATCCATATCCAAGTCCGAATCAAAGCTTTTATGTCTTTTAATTCCTTAAAACAAAATACCATGTATAATATTTACATTAAAACAATAAGACAACATAAATAAATTAAAAAAGTTAAAGTAAATACATTAAAAAAACTTAAATATATATTTCTTTGATCGAGAATATAAATGTATATATTAGGTAATTTATAGGTAATTTGAAATAATGGTAAAAAAGTTAACTTATATATATTCATATTAAAAGTGATAATAAAAATATAAATGTCTTAAAAATACAAGTTAAATAATAATAATAATATTTACTATGATTTACATATATTAACTAACCTTAATATAGTGTAATATATCTATTTATACCATATGCATATATACATAAATATAAAAAAAGAAATAAATGTAAGATAAAATCATAGATAAATAAATAATAAAATAAATACAATGGAGAAACAAAAAAAAATCTAAATATCAATGAATTACAAAAAAAAGTTAAGGAAATTAGTGAATGAAATTATTAGAGGGCAAAAACACAATATACTCTAAAGGCGCTAAAATTTGCGGATCTATCCTGGGTCAACACTAGGGATGACAATTTAATCTAAATCCGATTGAAAAAAATCCGAATCTGATCCGAAAAAATCTGATCCAAAAAAATCCAATCCAAATCCAGTTGAAAAATATCCAAATCCTAAAAAAATATCTGAGTCCAATTGTAACAGATTCAGAATTGAATTTTATACAACCCGATTCAAGTTTGATCCATTACCATTCCTACACACAGTGTATAACTATGAGTTTTAGATAAAACTTATTATTTAATATGTAAAGAGATAAATTTTATGTAATTATATACATAAAACTTAATTTAATTTCAGTCTAACCTTCACAAACCAGGCGTAATACAAAGTATGTATTGCATAAATAAATAATTATATATTCATCTATCTTTTTTATTTCAAAAAATGATACAATTAATCAAAATAAAAGTTTTACATATATAACTAATTCAAAATTATTTTTTCATATATAGTTTACATTAAAAAAGGCTTAAACAAAAAAAACCCTCAAATTATGCATTTTTTTATGCTTTTAGCCCTTAAACTATGATTTTGGGCAAAATAGGCCCTTAAACTATCATTTTGGTCACTTTAAGCCCCTAAACTATTTTTTAGTCAAAATAAGTACCTAAACTATGTCATTTTTCTTCTTTTAGTCCCCAAAACTATTAATTGGTCAAAAAATCTTTGTGATGTGTCAACATCTTATTAGTCAAAATAATTTTCTTTAGACTTAAATAACTATCGAACTTAAAATGACCAGAAATGATATTTTAGGGGCTTATTTTGATATATGATATTTTAAAATTTAAAAAGAACATAAATATTTATATATGTCAGAAAAGCCTATAAAATGATAGTTTAAGGGCTCATTTTGCCCAAATTATAGTTTAGGGAATTAAAGTGACAAAAAATTATAGTTTAAGGGTTATTTTGCCCAAATCATAGTTTAAGAGCTAAAAACAAAAAAAAAGTATAGTTTGAGGGCTGTTTTTGGTTTAAGCCTAAATAAAATGCATACATTACATTACATATTATAAATCATAATCCACATCTTCTAATGAAAAAATTCTTAATTGAATCCTAAAATATTGGATAAGAATTTTTAATAACTACTATAATTTTTTATATATAATTTATTGAATTTAAAAAGTAGTTCATTAATTATATTATTTTAAACATTTTCTTAATTTGTTCTTAGATTTTTCTAATATTTAAAAATGTTTTTTTTAAAATTTAAGGAGTGATCTCGACAGTGATAAAGGGTGACATGATTCTATTATTTTAATATAGTCTACATGTGTACGTAAATTAATTTAGATTTAAAATCAGACACATATATCATATTTTTTTTATCGAAGACACATATACCACATTGTACTTTAGTAGACTTATAAAAAATAATTTTATAAATTATTGATTGATCTAACAAAATGAGATACTAAATACACTAAGATAAGATGTTCAAATCATGACATTATGAGTAAAATAAATTTAGCATTTGAAAGGATCACTTTCATAATATACATTTATAAACCCTACAAGTGGTCTCAATAGAAAAAACAGATGATGTTCATCCTAGGAGACCTAGGTTCAATCGCTCTGTATGTAAGGTGTGAGTATGTTAAAAGGTTAAGAATATTTATGAACGGATACTATTTTATAATCACCTTTAGACTACTAAAATATATATGTTTATAATATCTAATTCGAATTAATCAACTAATACTCCCTTTGTCCCACTCAATATGTCCCTTTTGTGTTTTAAAATTGTCCCAATTAAAATGTTTTATTGAAAAAATCAACAACCTTTACAAGACATATTTTTTTATACCCATTCTTTAGTTTCCTAACAAAACAAAATTTAATTTTTTAAGTGTAAATTTGTCGTTTCAATTATTCTACATCATAATTCTAACATAATTTTCTTCTTCTGAAAATTACGTGAAAAGTCAACCATAGATACTCTTGATGAGACTTGAAGTAATATAAAATATAGACTGTCATGAAAAATAAATTTTTGGACAAAATCTTTTTTGTTTTAACGTAGATCTTGAATTGGGTCCTCCATTACAGAATTTCATGAAGATCCGACGGTGGCAAATGGAATATCTCTAGAAATTGGACGGTCCCTAGGGAGGGTTGGAAAAGGGAGAAGGGGGATGTTTTGATCAATGCCAACCGTCGTCTGGGTCGCGATTCATGATGTCGACACGTATAATGATTAGGTGGGTTGGGGAAGACATTGGTGGGACCCATTGTTGTCATGAAATCAAGAACATGTTACAACAATCATTTTCAGTGTGCAACGTATGCAATCATTCTCTCCCCCCTTTCATTATTTATACTCCCCATTATGGCCAATGTAAGAATGGTTGTTATTGTATCGATTATAATAAAAAGTTTAAGAGGTAATTTTATCATTAGTTATTTCAAATCAGTAATTTTATTATTTATTTTTAATTTCATCAATTTATTCCTTAAACTTTTAAATCACGTTAATCTTATCCTTTAATTGTCTGACTTAAAAATTGTTATCGTCAATAATTTTTTTCATGTCAGATACTTTATCGTTAAATAATTAACATGTTTGTATTAGCAAGTCCCTATGCCATTTTCTTTAATAAATTAATATCCTTCAATAAGGGGATGATGAGTTAATTTTGATAACATGACAATATAATTGACATGTATTTTTTTTAAAATGTATTTTAAATTAATTAATTATAAAACTCTCAATTTGTATTATAATATCATCAAAACTAACCCACCATCATTTATGTGGTAAGACAATTGACGATAACGATTAATGTGGAAGCATATAGCAATCACATGCACATAATTTAATGGTCCTGTCAGTCAGTAACAGTCAAAGGGCGAAATTGATGCAATTCAAGAGTTCGAAGGCTAAATTGATTAAATAAAAAGAGGGGCAACATTACTAATTTTGGAAGACTACATAGGCAAAATTAACCCTTAAATCTTATAAAAATATTAATGTGGTAGTCGATTGTGTTTAGTTCGGTTGATATGTCGTTGATATAATATAAATACAACATAGATTCCAGCATTTTAAACTGTCAACATCTTCTAATTTATAAGTGAAAACGAATCTTAGTAGTTTAAATATTATATCAAATTCTATATTAAAAAAATAATTGTTACAAGAACCAACTTAAATGATATGATTAATCTAATAACCAGTTTAATGATAATTAGATAAAAATTAAAATAAGTTCAATTAATTAAGTTAATTTTTTAACGGTTCACAACGGTTTGTTTAATTTGCGATTTAGTACGACTGATCGGTCCACTAGTAATTTCTAATTCAACTGGTCTAGTGGGTGGTTGGGTTAAGTTTGGGGTACCGCAGGTTTAGGGTGCGGTTAAAAGACGACAAGTTTCGAAATTTGTCTAAAAGCTTAAAATATTAAACTTTTAATAATATTTTAGGTTAAATTTTTTATGTTTTTGGACAAGTATCAATACTGATTTTGTAAGTATCGATACTTAGAAGTCTAACATTTTAAAATTTTAGACAACTATCAAAACTTGCATTTTTTAATCGTATCTTAAACCTGTTGTACGGTAAACTCGTCCAGTGGTCTGATCCATTATAGTTCTACCAACTTGACCTGTTATGTATAACATTTTCATCAGTCGATATTAATAGATTTAGATTTTAATTAAAATTTCAGTGTGTTTCAATCTCTTTTTGTTACGTATCGATGAATATTAATTGGTCAAAATTCTTGATAATCTAAATTAATTTTTAATATTTTATATTTATTCTTTTATTTTTATAAATGTATTTTAAAAGAAAATATTTATTAAAATAAGTTAATAAATAATTAATACTTTTCTATTTTATTAGATTTTGCCACACTAACATCATGGATGAAAGAGAAATATTTGTAGGACATATTCAACGATGATAGTTGGATTTGTAGTAAAGAATTTGTTAATAAATAATATTTAATGTGAGTTAAATCCTTAGATAAGTGATTTTTTTAAAACAATTCTTATTTAAAAGGAGAGAAGGAGAAATTTACTCATGAACCCATAACTAGAGGAGAGAGAGTGTAACACCTTAAAAATATAGAGTAAACATTGGGCTTATATGAGAGGGGAAAAAGGGTGCCGCCAAAGGGTATTAAACCCATGCCCCTTAGCTAAGTGAGCTGGCATTTTAACCATCAAGACTAAAGTATATTTTACTCAAGGCTTGCCTTGGTTTTTACTTAAACCATTCTTGTATGACACTATTATGAATTAAATGGATAAGTCTGAACCAAATCCCCAACCAGTATTTAATGCCTCATTTTAAATTTTAAGAAATATTCATACATTTTTTCTCTTTCTAACCCTTCTTCTTCTTACGCCGGTCACACCTCCGATCTCTGTTAACTCCGCCTCGTGGCTATCACCGCCGATGCCAAAGTGGCCACCGCTTCGCCCTGATCTCAGTCTCGCCTTCCACTTGCCGATTCGTAGTACCGTTGGCAGCAAATATCGTCTTAAAGTTTTGGCAGAATCTAAGAGTGTGCACTTTTTTGTTCTTTCGCCATTTTTGACTGTCTTCGTCGTCCGTGTGAGGCACGGTCGCCGTATCTAGACGTCTCGTGCCACGACGAGCAAAACCCTGTCATCGATTGTTTGTCCATCGACGTTTCGAGGATTGTCGAAGTTTCGAGGATTGTCGAAGGTTCGAGGAAATTGAACGGTTTTTTTTTCGCCATCGTATTTGTAGTCGTTCCAGCCTCGGTGAGCCCCTTAAAACTGAAATAAGTGAGATTGTCACCGTTTTTACTTTTTTTCGATGTGTTTTCTAGCCAAATTAGGATGCGTGTGGCAACCACGCGCCGTTACGGATGATTTCTGGCCGCCGTATGAGGCCTCTAGATTTGAACTGATCTGGCTCATGAACCGACATGTTTAGCCCAAACCGTAAACTAGGCCTGCAATATTGACAGGTCGGCCTGTTAAAGCCCAAAGGCATTTAGCCCAAACATGGATAACCCAAACTCGTTTAATCGACTCGACCCAAGTTCGACATGACTCGACCGACCGAGTTCAAACCCGTCTGACCCGACCCGACTGAGTCAACCCAACCGAGTTAACTCGCCCAAGTCAACTCATTGACTGAGTCAACCCAACTAAGTCAACTTGTCCAAGTCAATTTAGTTGACTCTAACCGTTGACTCATTAATCGTCGACTTTGACCCATTGACCTTGACCAGTTGATCGTTGACTTTGACCAAAAAGTCGATTTTTTTGAAAACTTTTATTATGAGTTTTTCGACGCCCCAAATCTGATTTTGAAGTTCGTTTTACAAAATTCTAACCCAAAAGCCTCTGATTCTGACCTTGAACCCGAGCATGCATATGTGTTGTATTAATTAGTTTAAGAGTGGCATAATTGAGTTAATGACTGATTTTGGATTATGATAATTGAAGGTATTCACATTCCTTGAATCCAGGATTTTTTAGGGATATCGAGTTTGGGTTCAAGAGCGATCAACGAGTGTATCAAAGGCCGACCAATGTAGCCAGAGTCGAGGTAATACTTTACTACCTATTGTAAGCTTTATAGAACTCGTTGGTAATTGGTTAATGCATGAACAAATATGATCGGTCATTTAAATATCGTTGATTATTTTTAAAGTTGTACTATTCCAAATATAAGGATAATAAACTGGTTTGGACCGAATAACTTGAATAAGAAATTGATGACCGGTAAAAAATTCAAGTTCAGTGATTAATCGATAAAGCATTTAACCTCGAAATCTTCAATTCAGATTTATTCTTGATAAAAGATCTAATGCTCGAAATACTTGGATAAGAAATGACAAAAATACCTTTGAGCTGTAAAAAGAATCTGAATACCCTTGGAAGTGAAAATGATATGGGAATTCATATATGACCTGATAGAATCCCTGATTCATCCTATTACATTTTTGATTTGTTTGGAAAATTCTGAAATCAAGTTTCTAACCTCCGAAATTGCAAAATGCCGAAATTTCATAATTTCTGAATAAACGTCTGAAGAACATTTTTCTTGGAAATACTCTAAATAAATATCGGAATATCAATTTACTGAAAGTACACTTTATAACCGGATTGATTGAAATAACAAAAATATCATTAGGTTCTGAAATGTTTGAAAATATCGTTAAGCACTGAAACGACTGTAGCTCTAAAATAACTATAATACTTCAGAGACTTGGAATAAGTGAAACCTTTTCAATACTGAAAGTACTGACACAACTTAAATGACTGTAATGCTCTTACGTTATATAAAGCCTGACTTATGTACGACAATCACTCATGATATTGCTACAAGTACATGGAAAATACCACACGAATACATGTTCGATTTCTCGTAGCACGTTCAGTGATTGATTGGTGAAGGCAATCTATTTTGTTATACACTATAGTCAGTTCTGAAAAATAAATAATTAAGGTGTACCTATCCCGTTGAATGGTAAGCACAATAATGATGGGTTCCGATTAGTTCAAAGGGACTTGGAAACCTGATGAGCGATTATGTTGGGCTTGATTTCCTTCAAACGTTTGTGTTGCCAAGTGGTGGAGAAGATGTGTTTTGGGTGATAGTTGCGGGAAGTAAAAGATAGAAAATTGACATGATAATTTTAGAGCGGTTCAGCTTTCTAACCAAAGCCTACATCCACTACCCTAGCTTCTCACTAAGGATTTCAACCAATTCACTAAGAATTCTTCCCATTTTCTAGGCTTAGGAGGCAACATTTTACAACCTAGACCCACTCACCAAGTCTAGCATCCAAAGCTCACAAACCGAGCTTTGGGAACACTGTTAAGCAAGAGAATTAATAGCAAACTGAAATACATCTCTAAAGGTATGTGTTTGCACTCTAAAGTACTCACCCAAATCTTAATACACTTGAGCATATAATGACAATGAAGCTCACAAGTGTTGTCTATACAAAGAATTGAAATTTAAAGCCTTAAGACAATTTTGGCATCATAATGTTGTTGACATTGAGATCATTAGTTGTTGCTGAAGCTTGAATGTCCTTTTTATACTCCCAAATGAGTTCCTAGCCGTTATAGACCGTTGGGATTGAATTTGAGCCGTTGGAGACTTAATTTCCCACAATATATGTAGTTCTAGAGCTGTCCGTATCGATACGCGCATAGCCGTATCGGTACGCCCTTCTTGGAAAATAGCCATTGAGCTCTTAACTGCCTTTCCATATCAGAACGCCTTGACGCCTATTAGTATACCGTATCGGTACGCCAGTGTTCCATATCGGTACGAGTGCTTTGTAATCTGCAGGGAACTAGCCGTTGGGGTTTTTTGAAAATAGCCGTTAGAGTTTAAAGCATAGGGTTTTGGTACGCATATAAGCGTATCGGTACGACATTTATCGTATTGGTACGACCAAGCCTGTACCAGTACAGTTTTTTGATTCTGGAAAATTACTGTAGCTAAAACCATTATCTGTATCGATACGGGATATACCGTATCGGTACGAGCATGTTGAAAATTTTAGTTTGGCTACTTTAAAACATTTAAAACATTTCCAAAACCTTTCAAAAACTTCTCAAACTTATTTTCAAGTTAGTCCAAAATATTTTTCAATTATTATATCAAAACAAATATCCTAACAGATTAGAATTCCTGAATTCTACAAATTACCGTTTATACCTTGTTGGTTTAAATTACCAAATTGCCTATAAAGGTCAAAATAACCATAATACTCTTGTAGGATTAAATGATTGGATCACTCATGATATATCTGAATTATCAATAATCTTGATGTATCAATTTTTGAATGTTTGGTTTGAGTTGTTAGTATTGAACCCCCTTTTTATAGGGATCTCGTTCTGAAATCAGTCCTAAATTGCCAGATGTTCAAAATTCTATTTCTGATAATTACCAAGTGTCTTCTAAAAATAAATTAGACCATATAGTGTGTTCCATGAATATTCTATCCATTTTAAACCAAGACTATCTGCTCCAATTTAAAAGTATGACTCTGTCATCCGAAATGAAAGAACAATTCATGGCTTATGTTTTATGATACAAAAATATATCTGACACCTATTTTCTGATATTATTGTCTACTGGATAAAAACTGATTTGATCTGGGGGTATATTATCTGGGTTATGATTAAAGATCTGTAGGCTCAGCGTTGGTAAGTCTTTCTAGACCTAAGGCATCCCCTTAGGTAAGCTCCTACGCCCAATGAGCCTAGAGTAAGTCTTTATGGACCTAAGGCATCCCCTTAGGTAAGCTTTTACGCCCAATGAGCCTAGGGTAAGTCTTTCTGGACCTAAGATATTCCCTTACGCCCAATTGGCCTAAGGTAAGTCTTTGTGTAAGCTCCTATGCCTAATGAGCCTAGGGTAAGTCTTTCTGGATACAGTTCTGGGATATTGCATAACGGTGTACGGTTAGAGGGTAGTTAGGTAATTAAAATAAAACTTTCATTTTCCTTTTAAAATCTACCCTACTGAATTAGTTTACTAAAGTCTGAAACACTCAGTATGCTTCCAATCTGTGCTTAATGAAACACGCTAAACTTCTTAGTTCAACTTTCGTAATCTATCTCTCTCTTTTGATTATCTGGGCTATAAGCATCTTGTTTGGTACTCAGGTTATCAAATCAAGAATGACTGTTACCTTAAAGTATAACAACAATATGAAAATTTCATATCATATCTGAAAACCTGTTGATACCAAGCTCATCATGTCATTTAATGTTTAGCCATATACCTGCACAGGCCTTTAGCATATTGTGGTAGTTCTGTATTACTGAGCTTTTCCAAGCTCATGCTACTACTTACCATAGCGGGTTATGCAGTTATTGACATCAGCATAGGAGTTCCTTCGGTATTGCTTGCGGAGTATGGTACCTGTGTAAATAGGGGGCATGTATGTCAAGTCTTGTTTTATATTTGAGTCTGAAACTTGTTTTATAACGTGTATTTATGAACACTTTCTGTTAAATGAATAATTTCTGAACTTGTATTTTAAATTTAAAGTTTCTTTTATGGTTTTAACTAGTTTGACAATTTGTTTATCTAAAATTTTTATTGTGGGTCGCTCTGGTAACTCGAATGTGACACCTCGGATTGGATCGGGTCACTCGTTCAGTCTGGGGGTTACAGAGAAGATGCCAACTGAGAGCTTTTAACCACATGTTCTGTAGATTGTTCACATATAAGTGATTTTTAGTTGTCTTAGGGTAAACTAAAACTACACCGATAGTCTTTGAACTTTTAGGACATTTTTATTATGGTCACCGAACTTTTAAAACTTGCAACACAGTCACTGAATTTTTAGCTCATTTTCTTTATGATCAACGCCGTTAAAAAATAATGTAACACGTTAATTTTTTTAAAAATATTTTTCTCAACCTTTTTTCTCTCTCTTTTCCTATTTTCCTTCCATCCAAATATGTTTATCTTTCTTCTCTTTCACCCTTTTTTTTATATTATGGTCATGACTCAAGCTACGAAGCATGGCCAATGAGAAGAGTCATTAGACTTTTCGAGAACAATATGACATAGAACATGCTTACTAGGGAGGATGGGAAAGCGGAAAAGAATGAAGAGAAACATGTATGATTGGAGGGAAATGGATGAAAATGGGAGGCGAGAAAAAAAAGGCAAAAAAAATATTTTTTTAAAAAGCTAACTTGACACAATAAATTTTTTAACGGAGGTCGAAGGAAGCGACCATAATGAAAGCATTCTAAAAATTTAGGGAGTATCAGTGTAATTTGTCCTAAAGATTATATAAAAGTATCGTACGATATAAATATTATTATAACAATATTAACTATTATTTAAAAGAAATATATTTTTATAATTTTTAACATCTAATTAACCAATAACATTAACTCAATTAAAAACTTAATGTTAATACAAATCTCTTGTAACTACGTTTATTATAAGCATGGGTTTGATTAGAAGTCAACTATAATCATATTCCTAATATTTATGTCTCGATAATAAAAAGAAAGGAAGATGTTACATTTTCTAGCAACATATTAATAATCTTTTATAATTGCAATGATTCCTAATAACAGGTCAAGTTGGTAGAACTATAATGGATTAGACCACTGGACGAGTTTACCGTACAACAGGTTTAAGATACGATTAAAAAAGGCAAGTTTTGATAGTTGTCTAAAATTTTAAAATGTTAGACTTCTAAGTATCGATACTTACAAAATCAGTATTGATACTTGTCCAAAAACATGAAAAATTCAACCTAAAATATTATTAAAAGTTTAATATTTTAAGCTTTTAGACAAATTTCGAAACTTGCCATCTTTTAACCGCACCCTAAACCGGCGGCACCCCAAACTTAACCCAACCACCCACTAGACCAGTTGAATTAGAAATTACTAGTGGACCGATCAGTCGTACTAAACAGATTATTTTAATTTTTATCTAATTATCATTAAACTGGTTATTAGATTAATCATATCATTTAAGTTGGTTCTTGTAACAATTATTTTTTTAATATAGAATTTGATATAATATTTAAACTACTAATATTCATTTTCACTTATAAATTAGAAGATGTTACATTTTCTAGCAACATATTAATAATCTGTTTTACACATTCCATTGAAAGGTTATTGTACGACTTATATATATATATAATTTTATGTATCGTTAATAAATTAAATTTTAATATTAAAAATAAATAATAAAAAACAAAAGAATATCGTATTGTAACAGTATTCAAGTTTTACAATTGTTATCGAACTCAACGGACAGCGACAGACCTACCTTATAGGTAGGAGGGGCTCAAGTTGGTAATTAAATCTTTTTTTCTTCAAGTTGATACTTAAGTTAAGCACCTTCTCCCAAGTTGAAACTAAAATTTATACATTTTATCAATTTGATAATAATTCAAAATAATTCAATAAATTAACCTTCTATATTTAAAAAATCATATCAATTTACGCATTGTTATTCTCATAAATTATTTGTTTTTCTCCTATAAATGTTATATCACCTTCCTGGCTTAAAAAATTAATAGTAACTTGTTGTTTTATGGTAGAATGCAGTTACCCCATTAATGTTTTGATCCGTTAGGCTTGCTTGATTTGGCAGAATTGCAAAAAATGACTAAATTAAAGAGTTAAGTTGATTCTTACTTGTTTCCCATTAATAACATGTGTGTCCTCGATGACTTTATCAACCACAGAAGGCTCTGCATAAGTCACAAAACCGAACCCACGAGGCTGTCCTGTTTTCCGGTCCTTCATTATCACGGAATCCGTAATTTCACCATATTTACCAACATGCTCAAGAAATTGTGCTGCATAAAGTACATAAAACAACTGAGTCGGTACAGACTACAAGCGAAGCAGAGATTAAGAAAAATCTCTAACAAACAAGCTAAGCTAAAGAACTAACCAGAACTTGTTATCCATGCATCGAAAGCACGTTATGAGAAACATATTTAAAACAAATTATTTACAATGCAATGGTCGTTGCGTACGTTGAAGCTTTTTTTATACTAAATTCTCTTCAACCAGATCATCATAGTTATTGTCTTCTTCAACTTGATCGGCATTAGGTCTAACATCGTGTGTGTTGATGGGACACATTAATTCATCATCGTATCCTAATCATACGATGATGATGGATCACATGTGAAGAATAATAATTGTAATTAACAATCTTATTGTTGAATACAAATTGTGAAAATTCCATCAATGAAAATAATTGGTGGTTTAAATACGATGTGTGTGAAGTGAATGTCGTGTCTAATAACACCAATATATAAAAATATTGTGCCGGACTCGACAGAACAAGAATAAAATATGGTACTACATCGACGGTCTAAAGGTTGGTGACATCATCGGTGGTGTTTTTTGTATTAATTTGAGTGTTGTTGTTTTTAATCAAAAGTTTTTTCTCGTTTACCTGAGGGACAATGAAATTATGTCCACAGATGTTTTTTCTTGCGCTGACAAATGGATTTCAACCTTTTTGCTATTCGAACAATATATACGGCTTCTGGTATTGATTGAACCATGCTATATATTGCCTAGCAACCGTTATATCAAGACTCCGAATGTATTCGCGATCAGGTATGCGACCATATCACGAGTCTTCTACTGACATCTACTAGATGTGCTTACTTTCTTAGTTTTCCCTTGTCTGTAAGCGTTTTTAAAATAAATTAGGTATTTTTTTGTTGCTTTTAAAAGTAATTTTTCACCTAAACCCAAAAGTTAGATTTTATGGCTTTTGCGGTGGATAAGCTAGTTTGAAAAGCAAAATTACTTTTTTACCCTCTATTATTTAATTATAATTGATTGTTAAACTAAATTTATACGTAATTATAAAATAATATATATGTTATAGTATTTATATTGAGAATAATTTTTTTTATTATAGTTTATATTTTTAAATTAAATTTTTTTATTATATTTTAAGTTGATTTATTTTTAAATTATTTTTTTATTATAATTTAAGTTGATTTATTTCATACATCATAATATTAACAAATTTGAACATCACCAAAGTTTACCTATTTTACTTTACAATACTATGTCTAAAATAGACATTTTGTCATCTCAAAATCACTTTTTGACATCAATGACAAACACTAACCAAACTTTTTAAAGCTATTTTTCTACCACACTTTTAAAATCACTTTTTCTATCGCACTTTTTAAAAGCAATGCCAATCTAAGCCTAAGTCAACACTGATTTGTAAATCTATTGTATGAATTGAATTGTCGTAACACACAATCAGTAAGATGTCATTCAAATTAATAAGAGACGTAGTGACAGGTCATACATCTAACGGACCACTTATATTATCTGAGATGCAAGTCTGCAATCCTTCATTTAAATAAGACATCGATTCAAATTACAAATAGGAAAATATTTTTATTAACAATAGTAAATTTGTAATTGAATTTGATAGTAAAATCAAATTTTTACTTATTAATATGTTCCCTTTTTCTAGCATTCTGTTTGATTATTATTCGTCCAAAAAATATATTAACATGTTTGAATATAAATATAATAATGACTTAAATGAGTTATAAAATAAGAATAGTCAAGAGGAAAAAACGCTATTTTAACCCTACAGACTCAAACGCAGCGTTTTAACAAAACTTAAACACCAACCTTAACAACATTAAGACGTTTAAACTCTTCCACTAACATTAAAACGGCGTAGTTTTTATTTAACTACAATTTAGACTCGTTACAAATGCCCTTACTCGAAATAATCCTTGTCCTCAAGGATTAAAACAAGACCCTCATTTTTCCGATGATTAGACCAAACGTGTCCCCATGCTCTCTTAGCCTTGATCGAAAATGAAATATGAATCGGCAGTAGTTCTTCCATGTCAGCAATGGCTCAAAACCAAATATGAACCAACAATATAGTTTCCATGTCAACGCAAACAAGCTTAATACCTCCGGGGTCAAAAAGCACCCTAATTGGTTCATCAAGTCGATCATGTTCGAAAGTAAACGGCATATTCTGAATCAAATGAGAATTCAACATTCGAACTGGCCTACCAATCAGTCCAACAGTGTTACTGTACTGAACCGGATCATTATGCATACCATGGACAGGATTGAAGTAGTTTCCCTGAACCTCATGACTCAGCATGAATTGAAATGATCTGTTGGAAAATCCCTGAACTGGTTGAAGTAGTCTGGTCTGAACTGGTTGAATTTTTTCTGCATCACCACAGCGTTGTTCACCACTTAGATTTTCCTCAATTGTTTTCACAATTAATTCTTGAGTCTTGCTGATTTTCATTTCTTTTTTAACCAATTCCAGTGTAAGTTGGCACTGCAGTTTGTCTGCACTAAATACTGCAACTTCAAAATCTGTTAATCCCGAAAAATTGAAATCACATATATTCCTTGTTTCTTGAAACAAATTAAAATCAGTATCTAGCTTTCCAGTATGCCCTCTTTGCTCAACTATAACACCCTTAATTAAGTCACTTCCTGCCAAATTGAATAACAATGAATCACAAGTGTTGGAGACTGTTTTGTTGTGTTGTTTGCCACTAGCATTAATAGACCGTAGAAGTGTACTCATACCCCCCTCAGCAACAATCAAGTCACATATTTTGTCAATCCAAGTTGATAAACATCTGATTAAAACTTTCAACAAAACAGAAGAAGCTTGCAAGTAAGCCAACAATCCAAACTTAAGTCTATCAACCAAGCTCAACTCAAATGATACATCATATGATAATCCAAAAAAATATCGGACTGTACTAGAATTTATAACCACAGCTAGTAGCCATATTGTTCTGCCATAGAGAAGTGGAAGGTTGCAAAGTTTCTTTTGCAGATCTTTATGGACGTCATTTCCCTCATTGGAATGGAGTGGCACTTCATCCGCAACTACAATATCAACAAATGAATCCCATAAATCTTTCCCTTCCATTTTAAAACCCCATTGGTTAGGCGCAGGGCCTATGATATATGCACATCCCCTGTTATCAGTGTCCTTCAAGAGTACTTGTTGAAATTGCAAGTCAAATGAAGAAGTTCGAAACAAGATTGGACTAAATTCATGCTCACTTCCGGAGTTTCTAGTTGCTATAATTGTTCCCAGTCGATCAAGAATACAAAACTCCATCTCTTCCTCTAAAAATTCTCCATTCATCATAGCTAATATGAGCTTGTGAGCCGTTGAATGTACCAAACTCTTCAAAATAGACCAATAGTAAGACAAATACAATTGTCTAACTCTATCAGTTGCATCCTCCAGCCAAACGCTATGCTTGAGCACCCTATGAAGCAAGTGTTCCCCTGAGAAGTTATCAACTCGATCATCCCTATTGAGAGGTCGGGCACCTATTTTTTTAGCTCCTTTTGAATCAGAAAATTCAGCATCTCTCTCCCCACCAACTATGAGCTGCATTACACCTCCCCTAACTCTAGTACGAGTTTCTTGTCTTACAATTTTGTAACTCCTTTTTGCTGGACTAAAAAAAGTAAAATAAGACCCCTGCATCTTCAGCTCTTGCAACTGTTGTGGGACTATTAATTCTTTAGGCACTTCCATTTGCTCACAATATTTTAACAGTGCAACCGTATAAAATTTACACTCAATTAATGTTATAGCATTGCTAATGAAGATACCAGGATCAAAAAATTTAAATTGTATCAATTGCAATGTGTAAAACCTATGTTTGGTTTTAATATAACAATTTATCTAAGGACTAAATTGAAAAAGAAAATAAATTTTTAAGTACTCAAAAGTCTCACAAAAATGACAAGAAAAATTTCTTTGAAGTCCAAAACTTAAACCCAAAATTTTCTAAGTGTTTTCAAGCCAAACTACACAAACACGCCCAGGCGTATCGATACACCCCTTGGTGTTTCGATACGGAAATTGGCTACTGGAATTTGTTTTTGCAAAGCGTACCGATACGGCTTAGCCCGTTTCGATACGACATTCATCTGGGCAAACATTTTAAGCTTAGAGTTTCGATACGGCTCACACTCTTTTCGATACGGTTTGAAATCTGGGTTTAAGAAATTTATACTCGTACCGATATGGTACATTATGTTTCGATACGGTTTGAAATCTGGATTTAAGAAATTTCAAAACGTACCGATACGGTTAACCCCGTACTGATACGGTTTGTCAAGATCTTCAAAGATCTTTGCATTAAATTTTTCGATCGTTGCTTGTCAGTTATTGGAATCCTTAAACTTTAAATTTCGGTTAACCCATACCGATACGCCCATAGGCGTACCGATACACTTTTTCATCCAAGATTCCAGTGAGCAAAACTCGTACCAATACGGCCCTTGCCATTTCAGTACGTCCATATTTTACACTATAACCGTTTTGATACGGCCTCCCGCGTATCGATACGCCTATATACAACGGCTACATTTTTGTTGTAACAGGTATTGATACGAGCCTTCGTGTACCGATACGGTTGTTCACCAGACTGCATTTATTGTGGGAAAGATGGTCCCCAACGACTCTATTGATGACTTCAACCACCCAAACGACTAGAATTCAATAAGAGGGTATAAATACAATTCTCCAATGCAACAACAATAACTAATGAAACTCCATTGAACAATATTCAAGTACTCAAGCAAAATCCAACCCTTGTGCTGAAAAAGTCAAATCCTTGTACCCAACTTGTGTAATCCTTTGTAATATTTATTTCAAGTTTGGGGTTGAGTGTTCTTGTAAATTGGGTAAATATTTACATTGTGAGGGCTTTTTACATTTACCATTTCTTTCTTTGTATTCAAGAGTGTTTGGTTCAAAGCTTTGGGTAGAAAGCTTGAACTTGTAACGGTTGCCTCCTTAGCCTAGAAAAGGGGAAGAATTCATAGTGAAATTGGTTAAAAATCCTTAGTAGGAAGCTAAGGTAGTGGATGTAGAGCTTGTTAGAAGCTTGAACCACTATAAATCATTGTGTTTCATTTCTTATCTTTTTCCATTAGCTTCCAAACTTTTAAAATTACCAATTCACCCCCTATTGGCCAACATCCACATTGATTGATCATCCTAACAATTGGTATCAGAACCACACTCAACCGAAGGTCTAACAACCGTTGAGGCGATCCTAGAAGGTGATTCAATCAATCGAAGAATTAGCCATGGCATCCACCCCCGACAACAACTTGTACGAGTCTCAATCCATCACCAAACCTCCTTACTTCAATGGGGATAACTATCCCTATTGGAAAAATCGTATGGAGTTCTTCATCAAATCCCATGACTACCTCCTATGGGATGTAGTGGAAGATGGACCAACAATTCTGATGAAGAGAGAAGGTGATGGGTTACTACCGAAGTTCAAGCACGAGATACCGATGAAGATCGAAAGAAGCTCAAAATCAACGACAAAGCAATGCACATGTTATTTTGCTCACTTGGACCGGATGAGTACTCTAAGATGTCATCTTGCTCAAGTGCTAAGGAAATTTGGGATAATCTAGAGATCATATATGAAGGCACCAATGAAGTTAAAGAGACCAAGATTGGGCTTCTTAATTTGAGCTACGAAAATTTTAAGATGGAGCCGGATGAAGACATCTCCAAAATGTTTGAACGGTTCTCCGTTATTGTAAATGGCTTCAAGGGTCTTGGAGAAGTCATTCCAGAGGAGAAGTTAGTTCAAAAACTACTCTACTCACTTTTCGAGTCTTGGGATGGTAAAAGAACGGCCATCATAGAAGCAAAGGATCTTAAGACGCTAAAGCTCGATGTTCTCATGGGGTCTCTTCTCACCCATTAGATAATGAAGAAAGGAAGAGAGGAAGAAAAGAAAAAAGAGAAAATGAGGATAGAAAAGAAGGAGGTAGAGAAGAAGAATATGAGAATCGCTCTCAAAGTTTCACAAGAAGAGAATGATTCAAGTGAGGAGGAAGACGAAGAGTTGGCTATGATAGCCAAACGATTCACTCGGCTCATGAGATCCAACCGAAGAAGAAAGTTCAATCGAAGAAGGGATCTCAAGAACAAGAACAAAGAGGAAGAGAAGGATTCTATTGTGTGCTACGAATGCAAGAAGCCGGGGCACATCAAAATCAATTATCCCTAACTCAAGAAAAAGGGCTTCGAGAAGAAAAAGAAGCACAAGGCCTATGTAGCCACTTGGAGCGATAAAGAGTCTTCAAGTGATGAGGAGCACGAAGTTGCCAACCTTTGTCTCATGGCCTTTGAGGAGAATCCAAAGGTAACCTCTAACTCATTAAATGATCCTACATATGATGAATTATTTGATGATTATAATGAGTTACAAGAGGCTTATGACGAATTGGTTGAAAAATATAAGGAATCCATTTTAAAAAATAAGAAAACTATCATTGATTTGAAAAACCAAAATGATTCCTTGTCTAAAACCAATTCGAAACTTGAAAAGAAGGTTAGTGATTTACTAGATGATCAAAAATATTTTGAAAAGGAAAATGTTGATCTAAACAACCTTCTTTTCGAGTTAAAGGATTATTACCTCAAGGAGGTTAATGATCTCAAAGCTTCTTTGAACAAGTTTGGGAAACAAAATCTTGAAAAAGGGCAATCTTCAAAACCCAACTATATAAAAAGGAACTTTAATGGGTATAAACATGGAGGGCACTCAAGGCCCTATTATGGTAAGGAAGTTAGAAGTGTGTGGATTCCTAAAGATATTATTGCTTCTAACAATGTAAACGAGATTGCCTCTTGGATTCCCAAGGGAACCAAGATTTTGAGAACTAATGTTCATGGAACCAAAAAGATTTGGGTATCAAAAATCAAAAATTGATTCCATGTTTGTAGGGGGAGCATTGCTTCAAGGCCAAGGCTACAAGTGCAAACTCATGGTACCTTGATAGTGGATGCTCAAGACACATGACCCGAGACAAGAGTCGATTCTTGGAACCAAAGCCAAATAGTGGAGGAGTAGTAACTTTCGGTGACAACTCCAAGGGCCACATTGAAGGAATTGGTTCCATTGGTAATCACTCATCCATTCTCATTGATAATGTTTTGTATGTCAACGGTCTAAAACACAATCTTTTAAGTATTAGTCAATTATATGACAAAGGTTTCAATGTTTTTTTATTCTAATGGTTGCAAGCTTTTAAATATTGAAACAAATAAAATTGTGCTTTTTGGTCATCGCATAGGAAACATATACATGGTGCATCTAGATTACATACACATTTCTCATGCATGTTTTGTTGCAAATGATGAGCATAATTCATGGTTATGACATAGAAAATTAGGGCATGCAATCATGAGTATTTTAGAAAAATTGGTTTCAAAAGATCTAGTTATAGGTTTGCCTAAAATAAAGTTTTCAAATGATAAAATTTGTGATGCTTGTGCAAAAGACAAACATAAAAGAGCTTCTTTCAAACCTATTAATGATGTTTCAACTAGTAGAGTTTTACAATTGATCCATATGGATCACTTTGGTCCTAGTAGAACTACTAGCTTGGGTGGAAAATCATATGCATATGTTTTAGTTGATGATTACTCTAGATACACATATGTTTTATTCTTAAGTACCAAAGATGAGGCTTTAGAAATATTCATCACATTTTCAAAAATTACTCAAAATGACCTTGGTAAAAAAATTTCTTACATTCGAAGTGACCATGGCACCGAATTTTAAAATCCAGGTTTTGAGGATTTTTGTAACTCAAATGGTATTAGCCACAATTTTTCAGCTCCTAGAACACCTCAACAAAATGGGGTTATTAAAAGGAAAAATAGGACTTTAGAGGAAATGGCTAGAACCATGCTTTGTGAAAACAATTTGCCAAAATATTTTTGGGCGGAAGCCACTTATACGGCTTGCTATATAATAAATAGAGTAATGATTAGGCCTATTTTAAAGAAAACTCCTTATGAGGTTTTAAAATCCAAAAAGCCTATCATTAGCTATTTTCATCCATTTGGTTGTAAACGTTTTGTTTTAAATAATGGAAAAGATAATTTAGGCAAATTTGACTCTAAAAGTGATGAAGCTATTTTCTTAGGATATTCTTTGAACTCTAAAGCCTATCGAGTATTTAATAAAGAACTTTAGTTGTTGAAGAGTCAATACATGTGATTTTCGATGATAACCTCATTCCGAGGAAGGATTCTTGTGATGATGATGATGTAGGGATTTTTGAAGCCAATGATGGTGGGCAATCATCAATGGTGAACGAAGTTCCAACCAAAGAAGAGGAAACACAAGACCCACCTCTAGAAGCCTTGAAGGACATGAGCCTAGAGGAAAAGGAAGTGAGCTACCCAAGAGAGTACAACTATGTCAAAAGTGGTGAGATTTTGGGTGATCCATCTAAAGGGGTAACCACTAGACTTTCTCTTAAAAATGCATGTAATGTAGCATTTATCTCATGCATAGAGCCTAAGAATGTTAAAGAAGCATTAAATGATGATTATTGGATAATGGTCATGCAAAAGGAATTAAACCAATTTGAGAGAAGTCAAGTTTGGACATTAGTTGATAGGACTAGTGATAAATCTACTATAGGAACTAAATGGGTTTATATAAACAAACTAGATGAGAGGGTAACATAGTGAGAAACAAGGCTATACTTGTTGCTCAAGGTTACACTCAAGAAGAGGGAATCAATTTTGATGAAACCTATGCTCACGTAGCTAGAATGGAAGCCATTATGATGCTTTTAGCTTTTACATGTTATTACGAATTTAAGCTCTTTCAAATGGATGTAAAAAGTGCATTTTTAAATGGTTTTATTAATGAAGAAGTGTATGTAGAACAACCACTCAGTTTTGAAGATCCAAATTACCCAAACCATGTTTTTTAAACTTTCTAAAGCTTTATATGGTTTGAAACAAGCTCCTAGAGCTTGGTATGAAAGATTATCAAGTTTTTTTAATTGAAAAAGTTTTAACAAAGGAAAGGTGGAAACTACACTCTTTATTAAAAGAATTGGCAAAGACATTTTAGTAGTTCAAATATACGTTGATGATATAATTTTTGGTTCTACTAATGAATTATTTTGCCAAGATTTTGCTAAGTTAATGCAAGGTGAGTTTGAAATGAGCATGTTAGGGGAGATCTCATTCTTCTTGGGGCTTCAAATTAAGCAAAGGTGAGCTTTATATGGTTTGGAGCGCCGTCGTCTCTGGCCCCTGGAGATGCCCAAAAAGCTCTCAAGTATGTATTTTTGAATTCTAATCTCGATTTTTAGGTTAGTTTTTTTTAAAAACTCCCCTAAACCCGTAGATCTAGGTTTTGTTTTTGTGTTTTTATTTTCAAAAAAAATAAAAATAAGAAAATAAAAACAAAATCGTTTTACCTCTATTCTCACTTGATTGAGTATGAAGTGAGTGGATTTGAATGGTTTTGAATCTGTTGCCTTTTGTGTTCTTTTTCATTCAAAAGATCCGTTCGTGTCTAACATTACAGAGATGATTTCAGGTAGATTTATACCCCAAAAAAGAAACATACAAGTTGTCTCTTGATTTTACATATCTAAAAAAGGATAATAATTTCTATGCTTTTGTTTTTTCAGGTCTGACAATGACGTTTGGGCAGTGAAGCAGGCGGCCGGTCAGAGATGGGCAGTGGGATGCAAGTGGTGACGTTCGTGCATCGCAAGGCCATGGATGTTCAGCGTGTGCATGCGCCGAAGGTGAAGAGGCACTTGAGGGGCGGCGGCTGAGTGTATAGTAGGCTATTTAGGGTTTTTTAATATTTGGGCTAGGGTTTATTTAATGTAAATGGGTATTGGGCTGTTAATTGGGCCTGAGTGTGGGCGATGTTGGGTTATGGATATGGGTGTAGATATTGGGTTTAATAAATAGGCCTGTAGGGTCTGGCCCGGACAAAATGGGCTACAACAACTACAATAGAGAATGGATTCGGAACACCGACCTTTCAGGTGGTGTACAACCCGATCCGGTGGTGGCTCCTCAAGAAGCTTCTATTCCACAAGCTCTGGTGGCCCAACCAAATCATGATGCTCTCATGGCTTTCCTCAATGAGAAGTTCACATATTTACACACCACTATGGACTCCGGATTTGCCTCGATCGACACTCACTTCACATCCTTGAAGGAAAGGGTGACGGCTATTGAACATCGCCAAAAATCTATAGACATTATTCTTAACGTCTTTCATGGTGAAACGCGTCAATCCCATGGACCTCCGGCCACAAATGTTAATGAGGATGAGGATGAAGAAGATGAAGACGATGGAATGGACTCTTAGGCATTTTGCATCTCATATCATATTATATTAGGATTTAAGTTATGCACCTTTATTTTATGATTTTATAAACTCCTATGCCTTGCTTTTTATTTGGTTTATGTTTTTAGGATTTGAGTTGAATTGAATTATGTTGCTTGAATTATGATTTGATGTTTAATGCTTATGTTGCTTATTTAAATTGCTTGGAGTTATTATTGTTTACCTTATGGAATTGATTTTAATCTAACAAAAAGGGGGGAGATTTAAAGAGTCAATTTTTTATAGCCTTAAATTAAGGGGGAGTAAATTTTCAAAGTTTTTTTTAATATACTTAAAAATTTTCATTTGGTTTTGTTATATAAAAAATGGGGAGATTGTAAAACCTATGTTTGATTTTGATATAACAAATTATCTAAGGACTAAATTGAAAAAGAAAATAAATTTTTAAGTACTCAAAAGTCTCACAAAATGAAAAGAAAAATTTCTTTGAAGTCCAAAACTTAAACCCAAAATTTTCTAAGTGTTTTTAAGCCAAACTACACAAACACGCCCAAGCGTATCGATACACCCCTTGGTGTTTCGATACGAAAATTGGCTACTGGAATTTGTTTTTGCAAAGCGTACCGATACGGCTTAACCTGTTTTGATACGACATTCATTTGGGCAAGCATTTTAAGCTTGGCGTTTCGATACGGCTCACACCCGTTTCGATACGATTTGAAATCTGGGTTTAAGAAATTTATACTCGTACCGATACGGTACATTATGTTTCGATATGGCTTAAAATCTGGATTTAAGAAATTTCAAAACGTACCCCGTACCGATACGGCTTGTCAAGATCTTCAAAGATCTTTGCATTAAATTTTTCGACCGTTGCTTGTCAGTTATTGGAATCCTCAAACTTTAAATTTCGGTTAACCCGTACCGATACGCCCCTAGGCGTACCGATACACTTTTCATCCAAGATTCCAGTGAGCAAAACTCGTACCGATACGGCCCTTGCCGTTTCGATACGCCCCTATTTTACACCATAATCGTTTCGATACGGCCTCCCGCGTATTGATACGCCTATACACAACGGCTATATTTTGTTGTAACAGGTATCGATACGGGCTTTCGTGTACCGCTACCGTTGTTCACCAGACTGCATTTATTGCAAGAAAGATGGTCCCCAACGGCTCTATTGATGACTTCAACAACCCAAACGGCTAGAATTCAATAAGAGGGTATAAATACAAGTATCCAATGCAGCAACAACAACTAATGAAACTTCATTCAACAACATTCAAGTACTCAAGCAAAATCCAACCCTTGTGCTCAAAAAGTCAAATCCTTGTACCCAACTTGTGTAATCCTTTGTAATCTTTATTTCAAGTTTGGGGTTGAGTGTTCTTGTAAATTCGGCAAATATTTACCTTGTGAGGGCTTTTGTACATTTGCTATTTCTTTCTTTGTATTCAAGAGTGTTTGGTTTAAAGCTTTGGGTAGAAAGCTTGAACTTGTAACGGTTGCCTCCTTAGCCTTGAAAAGGGGAAGAATTTCATAGTGAAATTGGTTGAAAATCCTTAGTAGGAAGCTAAGGTAGTGGACGTAGAGCTTGTTAGAAGCTTGAACCACTATAAATCATTGTGTCCCATTGCTTATCTTTTTCCATTAGCTTCCAAACTTTTAAAATTGCCAATTCACCCCCTCTTGGCCAACATCCATATTGATTGATCATCCTAACACAATGGCTCCAACTTCAAATACTCGTTCACAGTGAAAATATAATTATTAAGCAAAAACTCATCCAAATTGTTACCCCGAATACCAACGAAGTCGATTTCCACTGCTTCACTAATTTCTTTCATTGTTGCCCCTGCTTGTATTCCATTAGACATGTGATCAAACACCGTGGACTCTCGAACATTTTTGTAGAGTTTTTCATCAACCACGGGAACCAATAATGGTTGTTCGATCACACAACCATCAGTTTCTTTAGGAACTAGGATTCTTTGACTTGTAACTTCTTTGTATGTTGTCACGGACAATTTGTCGAACACCTTGAAGTCAATAGAGCATGTTACCAACGGTTCCTGTTCTGTCTCAGCCAACTCTATCGGCACTTCACCTTGAACTAGTGGTGGTTCCAACAAACGGTCACTAAACTCCACTGCAGCTGAGATTTCAGATGTCGAGACTTGAACATTCGGTTCTGCGAAATCGGTCGCCAAAGACGATTTATCCCAATTGAATGAATAAATAATATAAATCATCAATCAATTACCTCTCCCAATTGCACTATGGAAAATCCCCAAACAAAACGTGCAGATGCAGATCCAGAAACATGGTTGTGTTCTTTCATTGAAGCATTGACGGAAACATAAATATAAGGTTTCATTTCCTTCAACTTGGGTGCGATGCGGGCCAAATGCTCTGGAGAGTAAAGGAAGAATAGGCAAAATGAATTGCCAGTCTCAAGATCCATCCACGGCTTTGCATAGCTGCAGAGAACAAATATCATTACAAATAATACAAATATCATATACAAGATCAACATTCAAACTTGAATGAGAGAGAGAGATACCCGACAAAAGGAGGGTCTACCCTACAGTCATATGGAGCTCCTTTACTGCTTCCTATGCCGTTGATCTCGTCATTTGTATCACTGGTGTATGGTAAGAGTTAAAAATTTTGCTTACTCATCAGTCCCACAATTTATACACAACATAGCTATTAATGCCGAAGATGGTCTGCCAGCTCCAAAAAATTGTTATATATTCTTTAAAATTAATGAAAATTGAAATTCAGAAAAGGGAACTTAAACATTACATATTCCATTGTGATGAGAAGTACACACACAGGTTTTGATGTCCAGAAACTACAATCTATAGGCTTAAGAAATCCACTGGATTAGTTTGTAGTACAGAAGAATAAACAATAACAGGGGACAAGCAGGGATTACATTTACAGGTACATCTATATTTTACATTCGTTACAACAATGTACTAATTCTAACAATGTAATAATGTTCATAAGGTGGATATGCCGTAAGTTGTCTTCTTAGCCACTTAAAATTTTATAATAACCATTGGGAGTCAAGTTGCAAGTTGGCATAACACGCTTAGAAACACTAATTAACATACAAACCTGAACTTCACAGAAAAGCTAAATCCTTGAGGGGGAGAAGGAACATTTGTCAGCATCTCCTTTGGAGCATCCACAACAAGAGTACTTCCAGGTAGAACAGTGACTGTTGTTTGCAGCTTGTCATCGGAACTTTCAAAATAAACTACTTAAAATAACAAACATTAAATCAATTGAATGGCATCTCAATATGATGAAATAATTCACATCATTGTTCTAAAACACAGCAGATTTAACACAAATTTTAAGATGTTATTAATGATTATTTAGCACCTTGGGTTGATCCCTCCCCAACTGCTTCTGCGTGTCCAGATCGAGTGTGTAAAACTATAACGCTTTCATTGACACTATGCCAGTGACCTGAAGCTTGATCATCAGAGCCTGACACAATGAAAAAGATAAGAGTGTTTGAGGAAACATGATAAATTCCTTTGTTAGAAATGATACTCCATCATAAACCCACCTACTACACTGAAGTTGATACAACTCCCCTGGTGAATGACAGGATTTTGGCGCTGCACGTGGGCACCAACTGAAATCTGAAGAAATAAAGGCTAAGGCTTATAAACTGAAGAGAAACTATTGGCACACGCACATACACACTCAAATGAACAGGTGTTGGTCAAAGTAATGAATTTGAATAAAATGCATGTCAGAAGAAGGCCTTAAGCTTACAAAAAGTTCAAGTAATATCAGCCTAACAAAGTTATATAGCGTACATGAACATATGCAGATGCATGTTGTGCAATGATCATCTGACCAAAATATAGTTAGTGGTTGAGGAAATACGTACCAGCATATAGTCCGACTTCTGTGGACGATTTTCAATTGATACTCGCATAAGAGCTCTACCATGTCGCATTGCCTTCAAGCAGAACATTTGATTAAATATATTACTTGAGGTTAAACTGCTGTGCATTTGAATGAGATCTTTTATGCAAGTAGTCTATATGATAAATCGTAAAGTAAAATAGAATAGAAATTGCTTGATTAGCCACCCCAACTTTCGAATTAATTTCAAGAGATTAACAGACCTTCAGATGAATAATATTGGTATCACGGGTATCGTTAACAGAGACTACATCACGAGAATTAGTTTCAGCATAGTGGAGACTAACATTGGATGCCTCATAAAAGGGATATCCTGGGAAAATACAAAATCATAAGAGTATATCAATTAGGATCTAAAAAGTAACAGACAAGAATAATTTAACATAACAAGCTTACCTAGAGCATCATAATAGCTTATTGAAAGTTCAATTTCTGCACCAACAGCGAGATCAATTGCATGGATTGGAAACTCCTTGTTTGTTATTCTTATTTGCTCCACCTAAAAGGAATGTAGATCATATTCCCAAAAGATATTACGTAAATGTTGAAACACTCCTGTTTAACACACTGTCCTTTTGAATAAGGGGACATCAAATAAATATGTGACTTGGTAGGTAACACATAAATTTCTAAACATATCTGACAGTGATAGAGTTTGATAGTCAACGAGATAATAATGGTAAAGGAGTATTAACAAATTGGTATATATGTCAGTTATTGAGCAGGAGATGCAAAAGGTTGTACAAATACCTCAGCAACCCGGACACAAGAAGCAATCTCAGTTCTTCCACTGATGCAATCTTTGGCTTGAATGCAAGCAAGATTATTGCTCTGTTCTGTTTTTATTTTGTCACCATCAATAGAAACAGCATGCCGTGAAACTTCTGTCGCTTCCTCAAAGTTTCTTAACAAAGAATATAATATGCTTCCTTTGCGGCTCTGACTATCTTTTTGCCCATGTGACTCTATCGATGAAGGCAAGATGCTGGATGTGGTATAATGGGGAGGAAGTACCCATGTAATTGGAGCTCCAAGTGCCAGGGGAAGATCAGACACCACCAATAGGGAGAGAGACGCGTTGTAAGTCCTTGCCTCCAAGTGTGAACCAGAAGAAATAAAGTCACATGAAAATGAAACTGCAATATTTGTCCTACCTGGGGCCCTGAACAAGGAGATAATTACTCATTTGAAAAGCTACTGTAATTAGATAGTTTGGTCGGATAACAAAGATTCCACCGGCCAGCATAGATTTATATTCACTTCTAGATTAGGAATTTGAATTAAAGGGTCACTGAGGCTGAGTGGATGTCCCTTAAGCATTACAAGCATATGCCTGTATGTTGAAAATCATGTCAAAATATATAAAAGCCCTAAGCTTCTGTTTTTTCCTGAATTTAGCTACAAGATCATCTAGGTCTTGAACATTGTTGTTCATTTGAACAAATTTAGTCAATTTATCTAGATATCATCATTCTCCATACTAATCTCCAATATCTAAGACCAAGTTTCAATACTACAAAGAGACATTCAGAAGAATACCGCTAACCTTGCAGATGAAATTTTAACTTAAACCAAATACCTTTACTTAAAGAAACATCAACTTCAGATTTTACTGATAAATTCTAAAAATCAAACAAATTTGGTGAAAATGACATTCATAAATCCTATAAAGCACGGGCACTTTAATCTAATGCTGTACCACATACCCGATACATCCCTGTACCGGACACAGATTGGGTACGGCTTGAATACTACTCAGTATTTCATCTTCCTATTTTTTTCTGTCTTTCTCTTGTTTCTTTTCGATTTTCTCTTGCTCACATGATTCAACTATAAGTACATAAGTATGTGTGATGCCATGCTCACATGACTTTTTTACAACTTTTTTTTTACATTTTTTAGAATATAAAATTTATTTTATATTTTCCGTACCCTTACCGTAGCAATACCATGTAATTTTGAAAATTACCGTTTCCCATCCCCGTTTTCATACCAGTATCTGTATCCGTATCAGTGCAACACAACATAAATCATTCATCATACGAATAAGATGCAGTATAAACTACTCAACCCCGAGCATTCAAACTCTAGCAAGCTTTAGTATAAGATACCTCACAATGAACAATTTTGTGAGTAGGAAAAACAACACTCATCAATGTGCTTCCCACCCTCATAATTTCCAAAATAAAAAACAATTTCAAGTGCACAGGCAAAACCTTTTGGTTACAGGAAGCAGTAAATAAATAACATGATGATGTAATAATAAAAAAAAGTTTCTGTAAAAGAAAGATGATGTAATTTTTGTTAAAACAAGTATACCTTCCATACAGGACATTGATAAAACTAAGTTCTTCGTTGTTCACATAACTAAAGCGCTGAACTGCCTCTGAACCAACCAGTGGGACCCCAAATGTTAACACCTACAAAACAAAATGAAGTCAATATTTTATGCAAAAATTCAACAAAATTGAAACATATGGAAAATTAATAAATCAATTATCCAAAAAAAATATTCATCACAGACAAACACAATTGGAAGCAACAGTTGATGAAACCTCTTCATTATCTATAGTCCACTTGTAATCTTTGCATAGCCCTTAGAAAGAAAACAGGTCTCCCTGAAAATAAAAAATCTGTCAAAATTCAGAAAGAAAAAAAAAGGTAGTTGATTAAGACTTCTTCAGGATCTCCACACTTGCCTCTGAAAATAAAGGATAAATTGGTGTCTCATGGCCAACAGCAAGTTGTTCACTTTGTACATTCAGTACTGCTGAGGATGGTATTCCCACTTTAACACTGCTATATGCTTGACAAATAACATCATCACCGTTCCCATAAACTTTGGCAATCAAAATCTGATGGTAAAAGCAAAAAATAAACCTAAGTTAAAAACGTATCATATGATTACAACTCATTAAGGGAAAACTAAACGCTGGCAACAATTATTACTATTAACAAATCTTAACAACTCCAATGACTACAACAAAATAAATACTTAAAAAGACGAATCCACTCCTCTTATCTTAAGAATCATTAAATTCTATACCTATAAAAGAACGGTCTGATGTATCATGTAAATTGTTTGAAATGCAAGAGTCAAATAATTCTCTGTGGTGGAAGAAAATATCTCTCATTTCTCCCCCGAAGAATTTTTTTTCCCAAAAGAATGCTGTTATGTTGGCATGACAGGTGCATTTCACTGTTTTGGTGACAAAGCAAGCTGGTAATAAGTTTTAACCTTAATAGAATTTTAGATGATAAAATTTACCAAAAGAACTAATTTAAGCCACTGTCAAATGACAATGAATCCATTTTGGCTAAACCCTATAAATATGGCCATGAACAGCTGACGAAGACTTTATTAGTTGTCCACAAATATGCTCTCGTAAGAGCAGCTGATGAGAACTCAGTCCATTTAGTACAGTTGATGAGTCCAAATGAGATTTTCCCACTACTATTTATGTCTGGTGAAATATAGAGAGTGGGAAGAAAAGACTGCAAAGAATAAGAACATAATGTATCTACAGCAAAGTAACGTTCTAGCAAATGTTAGTATAAACATTCAATAGCATCCACCCACAAGAAAATGTCCCCATTCATCACAAACCAAAAAAAAAAAATCCAATCAATTGGAGCGTCTAGTTTATTCACAACTTGAAAATATACAAGTGCTTGACAAACTCTAGCATCATTAACAATAATCTTCATGAAGGTAAAGTTAAAAAGTTATAAACCATTTTCATTTGTATAGATAAACAAAACTATTTACGTATCATATCTCATATCTTACAGTGTTTCCAGGTGAACTTGCAGTCAATCGCCCTGAAGTTCTGTCCACTGCTGCAATGGCATCATCTGTACTTGTATATTGCACGAAGGCGCCAAGGGCTGGACCTCCTTTTATAGTGAGCTAAAAGCATGACAAACGCACATGATATTAGATATAGTTAGAAACAAGAAAAAGAATAACAAAATTTCTAAATAAAAGTAGGAAAAGAGGGTGAAGAGGAGTTTAGGGGAAGAGGATATGAAGCTCAACATGATACAAGGACTGTTAACCCAATAGCATGATGTGTACATATATTTAGAAAGTACAGGAACAGAGTATCATACCAAGTAAGAGGCACCTGGTACTAGGAAAATACTTGGTGGGTGAATTGTTGGTGGAGCATAAACTTCAACCTTGATAGCTTGACTCAATATTTCATGTCCAAAATGTCATTTAGCACTAACCTGTTATCAATATCTATCTTGAACTTTATGCAAGCAAACTCTTGATTGAGTAATCGCAACAAGTCCTAAGGAAATGATAACATAAGAGATATTTTCAAGAGGATAAATGACTTACGTAAAGAGTTGTGATGCCAAGATGTTTTGCCCTGATTTTGAAATTCTGTGCGCTAACATATCCACCACTAAGGCTTGAGAAAGCATCCTTGTCCACAAGTTCCACTATATCATCCTCAATATGCACATGGATATTCATGTAAGCATACTGCAAAAATGGAACCCATCAGGGTAATAGAAAGAATGTGAAAACTGGCACGTACGAAGATTTATTTTTTAAGCAACACAGTATATTATGAGATACATTGTCAATATAAGTTTGTGTATAGATCTTGTACTTCTAAGATAACCATTAGGCCATTATAAAATGATCCCACACATTGGATATGCCATAAGGAAGGATGTGCCCAGTCTTCAGTTGCACTTAGCTTGGCTAAATACAAAGCATTCTTCCCGAAAGCATGTAGTCTAAAACATGTCTCTGTAAAAGATTATCTGGTACGTATAGCTTCAGGAGAATGATAAATGGAAATCATTTCGAACCTGAGGAATACCAAAAGTGCTTCCATCATCAACCCCAGCCATCAAACCAATTGACTTCAAACTTCCTTCCTTCAGATATCAAATTACAAGTCAATAAGTGCAAAACCCAGTTGGAAATGTGGGGAAAAGTATCAATCAAGTATATGGCAAAGCGAAAACCCCACCATAAGGCTTATCTCTTCTCCAGACATAATCTCAATCCAGTCTATATCTGAAACTTGGACCTGTTAAAATGTCATCAGAGTAATAAATTACGAGTAATGAGATATCAAATATGAAGGAATCATTATTTGAAGGAGAATGCATAACTCCTGGCGTGAAGGAAATAAATAAGTGCTTTCAAAAACATAGCATGTAGTAATTTATGGGAATCTTTATGAAACCTTCTGGTCTTCCAAAGATGTCATGCCCTAAATTATCTAATCACAATGCATGAATAAAAGGGGTTTCCTACAGACTTCCCTTCAACCTTGCCAAAGAGAGCCAAAACTCACTTTTAAGAAAGTAACAAGCATTTTCATTTTCAAAATGGAGTAAGAGATTACCACGACAGAAGCCACAAGATTAGGAGTAAGCCCAATATCATAAATTGTCACAACGGCAGTTCCCAGGCCTTTCGGTGATAACATCAGTTGTAAGCATTGTAAACCAGGTGGTGACTGAGTAACTTCAACTACTCGAGAATCATTCACAACAGCTTCCAAGAAACAGCTGCCTCCAGTAATTGACAAGTTTGCCTAAGTACATTGTATGAAAGTTATGTCAAAATTCCCAGAAGACAGAATAAATTGGGAGTACTTATGCTGTAAAACAAAATTAAACCAACAGGGTTGGTTTGAAAATAAATTAGGCTCATAAAGATGGAAGATGTGCTGCTCAAAAGCCTCTACACATCGAGGTACCATTAAACATCACAGTCACTAAACATAGTTATAACACTTTTAATCTAAAATCTAATTTGCCCTACTATTCAACTAAAAATCAACAGCATAATCAACAAATGACGAGGAGCTTGAACAAGACACTACATCCTAATAGTCTGAGAATGAGAGTCATGACAATTACATAAATGTTGTTAGTAGCACGATAGCTTTTTTGACTGATTAGTGCAAAAAACAAAAATGAGGCTGATATACTGGGACTCGGGCTGGATGAAATTCTTAAAATTAGCAACAGTATTACAATAATTCCCCCAGATTTTACCATTCATTTTTTCCGTTATCAAAAAGACATGCAAAGATGAAAGTTATTTTATACAAAAGTTGATGCCAGTTTGAAGCCTCAGCTATCCATTCTTTTACTCCCTTATTGAAGGCCTTAAGAGCAAGCACTGCCCAAGACATTATTTTTTAAATTCCAAAAGTAGCAACTAGCAAGGGAACCATGGTGTCACTCCAATCCAAGCTATTCATTAGTCATTTAGATATGCAAAATCATCATCCTCATGTAGCAACTAGCAAGTAGACCATATCAACAGATTATTACAACCGAATAATAAATTTACGAAAATGTAATGTCCAGAAAATAAGAAACCATGTCAGCCACCGTCACCATTTTGTTAGATAACTAAAGTACAAGGCAAACAAGTTTATTTAAGGCAAAAACATAAATTTGTTTGCAAGTTATCTGTGTTGTTCATTCATCAAACTCAATAGCATATATATAAACTATCAGCAAAAATGCACCATACGTATCTCCAACAATGCATGCCATAATGAGAATAATCGAATCTGCTTCAAAAGCACTGCATACCACATCTTTCATCAAACTTGTTCAAAATAGTAATGCATATTCAATTGAAATCACCAAATGAATAAAGTGGAGATGGTGTTAGATTTCTACCTTAGCATCAGGATTGAAATATAACAAATTGGACTCCGGAGTAACTCTTAGAGTAGAAACAAGCTGCAAAGATTAACATGGCAAAATATTAGAATAAACTTTTATACCATGTCAACCCCCCCCCCCCCCCAAAAAAAAAAAAAAAAAATTATCAAAGAGAGGAAGAACCAAAGGGAGCATGCAAAACTTGCACATCAGAAAAAGGCAGACAAAGGTATTTAATGAATTTTATGCTGTTTGAGTAGATTATTCACAGCCAACCTGTAACCGTGCAGCATCTGTAAGAAAATTCTCTGAGTCTTCTGGCAATTCAGAAGAATAACGACCGACTGTGGAACTATCAAAGAATCCAGTAACAGTGGCACGTACAATACACTGAGACAAAAGCAATTGAAATATCATTTTATCCCAACTTAACACATCATGAGAAGAAAAAAGTTGCATTAAGTATTGAATGGTTAAGGAATAAAAAAAAAATACAAGGTCAACCATCTAAATAGTATAAAAATTCTTAAATTGCAAAGATGTCACATATCAATATTCAGTGGTAAACGTCTATTGATATATTAAAAATACAGCAATGAGAAGACAGAGGGTAAACCACATAGGATGGGAAAAAACTGAATGAGAAGCACATGCAAGCTTTGCAGTTAGGTAGTCACCTACTTCTCTAGTTATTCTATGACCTAATACGGAAGAAAGACGCCTCGAACCTGATTCTTAATCAACTGAAGCCGATATCAGATACTTAAATGCTGCAAAAATGTATTTATCTATATCACCAGCTTCTTCTTGAAGCCAATTTAAACCCATATGTGTTTTTTCATTCTTAACAACTTTAAGATATTATTGCAGAGAGATATTACTAATACATTTTTAGCTGCGGAATCTTTGTTTAGTTTAAAGAGTATTAACACAGTTACCCTCACTGTGTTTCAGTGCACTTATTCTTTGCTAAGCCCCCCCCCCCCCTGTTTTGACAAAGACCTCTCAACCCCTTCCCTTAGCATTTAATTGCCTGATGGCTTTCTACTGTCAACTCATGGTGGAGATATTGTAAACACAACGAAACTAGAAAGTAACAAACAGGCAGTACCAATCCCGGTTCATTTTGCAGGACCAGGAACCTCTCCCAACTAGACTTATTGTAGTTCTCTGAATCAGAGAGTGGTTCCAATAAGCCAGACTGTCACAATCGCCTAGCTCCCACTTTAAGCACAGAGAAGAAGAGTTTGCAAACTGTTCTCCATTGCTACTAATGCTGACAGCTGCCACTCTAATAGTTTGCCCATTTGCCACAGTAACATGGGTGACTTGAATTTGCCCTGGGCTATGGTCAGCTTGAATTGCAGTCCGAATAACACCTCGATCATTAACTGTAACATCAACCAAAATCACACAACTGGTTAAAAGGCGGAAGAAAGGGGAGTAGAGAAATTTGAGGTCATATTTGGCATCAGTCCAACACAAAATAATAACATTTACCAGGTTCATCCACTATTACCACAATAGAGGAAGGCAGGCTGCAAGCAAGAGACAATGAAGCTTCTACTAACGTGGGAAATGGATGATCATCTCCAACCAAATTACCACGTTTAAAAACAAGTTTCTGAACAGTTAGGAACCATTGAAAGCAAATATATCATGATTCTATAGATGGACCGTATTTGTATGAAAGAAATGGCAAAAATATAGACTTGAATTGAAACACATATAAGGGTTGTCTAGGAAACAGCAAAGAAGCTTACAAAAGTCCCTAGTGTTTGGCATAAAAGTCTATACAAAGTGCCATGGCTGCTAGAAATCTGATCCACAAGAACCTCATTACCATGTGCACGTGTTTCATCAAAAATCTCAACTGTTTCCACAAAGTCAACACCTCTGTCCCACCTTTCTGGTCCTCCTTGAAGCATAACATCTAATTGTGTTCCAGGGACAAGATATACCTTCTCCTGATCTTCTGGTTGATTAGCAGCTTCCGCTCCAGCTGTATTAGCCCAGTAACCACCAAACGGGTTCCCATCACCAGCCTGATGCAGAGTAAGAGGTCTGTATGATGCAATTCTGGAAGTTGCTTTTAAAACAATAGGCCAACTAAAAGAGGGACCAAAATGATGATATTCCTCTGAAAATGTTGCGTGCAGCATAGCTTGATCAGATGCAGAAGCATATATGTAAGTCCATGAACATGGAGGACCATCAACTGGTACATAGAGCTCCAAATTATCTTTCTTTTCAAGGACTGGTGCCTCCCCTGTTCCATTGGTAACAATGAAAGACTCACTTCCAGCTTTCCACTTTATAAAGGAATGAAATGCGACACATCTAGAAGAGTAGGCACCTGCAAATGGCAAATCAACTTCAACAGGAATGTTTGCAAGGTAGAAAAGAAGTTTCCAAATGGTTCTGGAATGTGACATAACCGTTTGATGTTTTCATTGTAACAACAGCTTGGAGATGTGATCCCACAACAGTCTCAACAGGGAAGTTTTGTAACATAACCATATAGGATGGAATTGAAACTTCAATCACGACCTGTCAAAAATAGCAGAAAGTGTAGGAATATACGTGCAGGGAAATAGAGTAAATTAAGGATTCCGAGAATATTTCTTGTATTTACAATCCCTTACTTTAAGGGATTATATCTTTCCCTAGAATTAGTCTCTTTCCTAACTTAGAGTTTCCTAAGATAGAGATATAGCTTGTATATAAATTTGTAACAAATATTTTTTTTATTTATATAGAGAATTAGTCTAATTTACTACATGGTATCAGATTAGGTTTCGACCATTCTAAATCCTAATTGATGGTCAATACTTCTTCTACTGAGGTTACATCCTCACCAAAATTATCGCATAATCTAATGAGTGTCTCTCAACCACTGATCTGCCTTAACCGAATTATCTTGGCCTGAGCCAAAGAAATCTATGGTGCTATAACGGTGAACCTTCTCAATCGAGGCCTCCTGATGAGTAGTTGAAGGCCTAAAAATGGCCATCATAATTCGGTGAAGGTCCTGGTGTAGGTGAGAGATATAGTTGGCCCCTCGACCCCTCTCATCCTTCAATATTTCCTTGGTGTTGAGAACGTAATCTTCATCATAACTCTATTCACGGGAGACCCAAATATCTTCTTGATCGTGTGCCCTCCTTGGCATGATAGATTATGCATAGAGAAAGAAACAAGGCTATACCATTAAATTTTAACTTAAACCAAGTACGACCAAGACTTATGAGCATGTATTCATTAGACACCCATTAACGACTCTAATACTACATTGGGGTTTCCTAGAATCAACTAAACCTAGACTCTGATACCACTAAATGTAACACTCTAAGCCCAGATATCATATTTGGGCCTTAAGCTCAAACCGTTACTTCAAAAATTTCAACTTAGTTTAACCCAAAAGAGTTTCATACCATAAAACATTGTTAAACAGTCTAAAACGTTTACATAATGAGCTCTAAATAGTTCAAACAATAAACTATTCTCTTGCTTAATATAATCCCAAATTAAGAGTTACAACATTATAATAGGGTCCTACGAATACATAGCCCAATAAGATCTAAGTGTTGTACTCTGAGCAAATGATGTGCTGAAACCTACACGATGGTACTCCTCCAATGCACGTGACAACCTAGAAACCTGTGAACGAAAACATTGATTTTAAATGCTGAGCTAATGAAGCTCAGTGGATACACTACCAGTCTACTATGCTTTATGTAAATCATAAATATAAGCATGTATCTAAAAGTGATGTCATGGTATTAGTGTAAATAATGCATCTAATACACATCATATACAAACAAGCAATCCACCATACAATACTGGAGTAAAGCCCAAAGACACACAACATCGAGATTCTTCACTCAAAGTATAGTTCAGAGACACACATTGTTAGGCCTCCATACCCCATACTCGAAATTACCCATTGAGGATCTTTAAACGAGGCCTAGAGACACAAAACGTAGATACTTCTCCTATCGGGACTTACTATTGTGTTGCAACACATTACCTGTGTATCCAGATCCCACGAAACAAGTACCCTCATGGAAATCAACCTCATCATACAAACATACAACCTTATGGTTGCTACAACATATAAGTATACATGTCAATTACTAAGTTTCGTATACATTATGATCAATTAGAAGGTTGATTTCTCAGTTTCTTATTTTTATAACTCATTTCAGGTCACAATGGGTTTATTGAAATGAACATTATAATTTTTTAGCCTTCCAGGCGAAAATTAGGGTTTTTGGACAAAATGCCCATGGGTATGATAATGGTACTCGCGTACTAGTACGGTACCCTAAGGGTATCAGTACTCATTGCGTACCGATATGAAATTGGCTCACTAGAATTTTCCAAGGCCTTAGTGTTGACTGACTAATGCTTGGCAACGATTGATGAATTAATGTAAATATGCCAGTAAATAATGCCAAGCTTAGGTCTTTTTGCGTGCAAGTATACACGGTCAGTAAGTAATACAACAATAAGCTATATATCGTATCCATAGGGATTGTCCAGAAATTAATGTCATAATAGTTACTTGTTAATTGGAAAAAATGAGTTGGTGATTGATCTCAGATTTTAACTTAAGAAATGATTAAAGGAAAATTTAACAAGATCTAGGCAGATTGGCAAACACTTTAGTTAAGATGATGGATTGACGTTGGCAAGGGATGCTTGGATTTCACGTTAGCAAAGACAACAATTAATAATATTCAACCTTGGTTTTATTATCGAGCAGATTTTAAGTTAGCATTGCCTCTGTTTATGACAATACTCTAAGTTAATTACGTTTAACACCTATATGTCTATAGTGATGTTTTTAAATAATTAACCTGGCAAAGTTTTAATCTTTACTCCTAAGGGGTAGACAATAATGTCAAGGCATTCAATTATTAAAAACCTAAAACTAAGTGTTCATTGCAAACACCCGAAGCCAACTTAAAAAATTAGTTCATGGCTGGGGAAACCAATAAAATATTATCATTTTTGAACATCACCATCATAAAAGAAAAATAAAACTAAGAGAAATTGAATAATGAGGGAGATTTGTCGATGTATCCCTTCAATAGATCTAGAGCTCTCGGTCATAGCCTGGTTGAGCCTTGATCAGTATCTACCATCACATTCTTCTCACGACACAACTTCTTTTCTTGCTCGATCAATGGTCTTCTTTATATAGGCGCACGTCGAAACCCTAGCTAGGGTTTGATTTTTTGAAAGTTTTTTAAGCAACGTTGTAGGCACGTTATCCTCTTTTCAAATTAGGGATAACCTGGCTCTGACTAACGGTTAATTGACTGGGCATCAGTCGTCCTTCTTTTTCCAACCGAGATTGTCACTATCTCTTCTTGCTTTTGCCAATGGCACTCGTCATTTCTCTTATGCTCATTTTGCTTCTGCCCTGTTTCTGATCTCCTCTGCCACACATGCCTCCGACTTGCCTACCACAACAAGAAGATACCCCTTCATTATGGAAATAAAAACTACACATTTCTTAACTCATAGATGCAGATGCATGATTCTACTGGCAAAATACACAAATATGTACCCAAATTCAAGCAATAGCATGGAAAAATATACATGAAAATAGATCTTTTGAGGAGTTAACACCCCCCAAAACCTAGCTCATTGCTTGTCCTCAAGAAATGCAACTAAAAACTATAAAATATAGTAAAG
This sequence comes from Hibiscus mutabilis, assembly GCA_019671005.1. Lineage (NCBI taxonomy): Eukaryota > Viridiplantae > Streptophyta > Magnoliopsida > Malvales > Malvaceae > Hibiscus > Hibiscus mutabilis. The sequence continues at coordinate 1,940,354 of CM033752.1, forward strand.
AAAAATAAAGTATCTCGACATAATTTTCCTGACTAACAACACAAGCTAGCAAGCAAAATCTGGCCTAGTTCTATCTTCAGATATCTTAGAGCAATAATGCAAACATAACAACAAATTCAAGTGTAGCAAAATAACTCTAACCTAGGGTCATGAAGTGTGCATGAAGTGCATGTGGTTTGCATCAAGAATCCTTTAACTCCCTTAGTGAAACTTTACTATCTAGACTCAGAAAACACATTTTTTCACCAAGTGTTTTTTTTGGCATTAAATTTGGGTTCACGTTATAATGTTGTTTGGCATGAGAAGTAAGAGGGAGAAAACCACGAAACCCCACGTTAATCTAGACTTTTATCACTAAGCTAATCCATTACACTCATACTCTAAAGTTTTTGTTGGCCTGAGAACTAAGAGGGAGCAAACTACGAAGCCCCAAGTTACTTATTATCTATAATGCAGACGAGTGCTCTAAATTTTTTTTCTTGTCGTTGTCAAAATATTATTGCCTTATTCTTTACTTTTACCCTGGCATATGTGTTTTTTTTATTCTGAGTTTAGTTTCAAGAATCCTAAGTTTATCTTGGGAACTAGATGCATACTGCGTGTTTGAGTGGGACTAAATTTCCCTAAGCTAAAGATAAAATGCCAAGCAACTTGGCATTACTAACTCTATCGGCTCATGCTAAAAAGATATTCTAATTTCATCATCGGACAGGCACACTAGTGCAAATTCTAACTATACTAGCATTGTTTTGGCAAAATTATCAGTTCAAAGTCAAGCCGTGGCAATTTTTTTAATGGCTTGGTATGTATGGTTCTACCTAATCTACATGGAAATAACATGATGCAAACAGAAACATAAGAATGAATGAATGTCATGGCAATATATATGAGGCAACATCCCTCAAACCTAAGGTGTGCATTGTCCTCAATACATGAAAACATATATATACAAATGAAATGTATACTAAAAATGAAAAAGAGAAAAATATGAAACTAAAGAGTTAAGGGGACTCTCTTTTAAAATGTTTTGGGGAAAAGACACGAGTTCTTCTCTTGATGTAAGATTCTCACTTTAATGCTACCGATTTCTTTCTTTTCAGTTGTGGCTTTGAGGCAACAGTTGAGGCCTTTACATCTAGCAAAACCTCTTCAATTACCCTCTCTAGCTCAGATGCGGCATGAGCTATAAGAGCAGCTGAAGAGGCTGAAGCTAGGGTGGCAAATCTATCTTGGCAGGCACATTAGCATCGACTCTTGCGGAGTCTCAGTTCTGGCAGATTTGACATGGATAGGTAATACTGGTACTGTGGCATCGGATTGTTGGGTTGGAGTACGGGTAGACTAAGGGCTTCCTGGCATTTCTTTCAGAATATAAACCTTAGTTGGGAACTCTGGATATAGTGGTAAAGGATTGGTGGACATTCCCTTTAGAGTTGTCATTAGGGCACGATCTCTAGTTCCAACATATTGCCAGAGCACCAAATTTTGTTCCTCAACCTTCTTTAACTTTTACAAAATAAGTTCCTGGCGTTGATATATCTAAGAAAGCAATGTTATTGCATCAGCTGGCATTTGTGTGAAAGGTTCTGCCTTGGGTATCTTGGCAGTAGATACCGACTTGACAACTTTTCCCTTTCCATTCTCTTTAGCCTCACTGGCAATCAGTTGCCCCCAAAGAGCAAGGGTGACACTTTTTTTCCATTTTTGGGCATTATCAGAGTTAAGCTTTGGCACTTGATGTTGCCTGTAAATTCTAGAGACAAGTGAAGAAAAAATCAATCTGCTACAATTCTTATCTGCACACTTGTAGGCCTCATCAATAATTAGATGACCCACATCGATCTTTCTTCTTGTCATGATTTAGTGCAACAATGGCATCCTATTTTCTGACACAGTTTTATTGTATGTGGTCAGCATCAGATTGGCCTTCAAGAAATAGGTCTATCCTATTGGTTGCGGTTTCAATGCCAACCTTTTCACTGTCCTATTTCCTTTTGAAGAGACATTCTATTTTGTACCAGGTTCATACAAATCTTTTAACATCAACTGTCTCGTGGCATCATTCATGGATTTGATGAATGTTGAATGCTCCTTCCCTGCACTATCTAAGATGAATATTTGATTAGTATACCCCTCGTCAAATTGAACACACTTACCTCGAATAAACACAAAAGGCGATGCCTTAGTGGTGAGGTGGGCATAAAATTCCCTAAAAACTGTTGAGTTGACCTCCTTAGGCTATTGGCAAAAGACCTCCCAATTTTGTTTATTAACGATGGCAACCACCTCTGGCGAATATCCCAAGTTGGGCCCATTCTTGAATTCGAACCCTTTTTCGTAATAAAAGGTCCGTTCAGTGTATTTTTCGTCATACTTCTTCTTTGTCCCATCGTTAAAGAAGATTTAGGTGGTTCTGATGAAGATGCCATTAAAAATTTAAGAAAATAGGGTTGATCGATATAAAAGATGAAAGAGGGGTTTGAGTTCTTGCTTTTCTTTGCAGGTTTGAAAGAAAATGAAAATTGGATGGTTATTGCTTAAGGGGGAATTGCGAATTAAATAACAGTTAATGAGATGGTTGGGTGGTTTAAAGTGGAGTTAGTGAGGATAATGATGTTTTGTCAGTTATGGTGTGTTTAGGTGAGTGGAAGTTGACGGCGTGAAAACTAATGTAAGGCTAGAATTTGGGTTAAAATTCTGAACTTTAAAATTTCACATAAGGTGGCTGCTACTAGGGTTTCTCGCTCAGCAAAAAGTACTATCCCTTGGGCATGATCTTTGATAATGTCCACGTGTTACCACACCTCGTGATGATGGGTATCCAAATGCCAGCCTATTCTGGCATACTATATTGGCAAAATAACCTACACCAGCACTCACAAAAACCTTTCAAAATAGAAAAAGAAAAAACTAAAATACTAAAAAGAAAATAACTACCCTAACTATTTACAATGATCATACTATGATGGCAAAATTTACTAAATCTCCACCGGTGAATAATCTATTGGCATTATTCTGACTTCTTTCCCAATAATGCTTCAACCTCTGGCCATTCACTTTGAACATTGTCCCCATTTTTTAGTCTTTGATGTATACTGCTCCATGAGCATAAAGCTTGACTACTTCAAAAGGTCCTAACCATCTGGATTTGAGTTTACATGAGAATACTAAGTTTTGAGTTGACAACAATATTTTTTACCCTACTTCAAACTGTCTTGGCAATATTTTGTTGTCATGCCACCTCTTTGTTTTTTTCTTTATAAAGCTTCGCATTTTCATATGCTTACGCTCTAAACTCCTCCAACTCATTTAGATCTAACAAAAGCTTCTCACCTGCAGCCTTCCATTCCATGTTCAACTATTTTGTTGCCCAATACAAGCTCGGTGTTCTAGCTCCACTGACAGATGACATGACTTCCCAAATATAAACTTGTACGAGAAAGTCCCTAATGGTATTTTGAAGGTTATTTTGCATGCCCAAAAGGAATCATCTAGCCTCAAAGACCAGTCATTCCAAGTTGGGTTCACAGTCTTTTCCAATATATTCTTAATATTCTTATTTGAAGTATCCGCCTGGCCATTTGTTTGAGGATAGTAGGCAGTGACAATTCTTTGCTAGATTTTGTACCTGCACAGAGTTTTACTGATTAACTAGCATTTAAAATAGGTACCTTCAGCATGTATGATGGCTTTAGGGGCACCAAATCTGGTAAAGATTTGCTTGTATAAGAACTTGGCAACTACCTTGGCATCATTTGTTAGGAGAACAAAAACTTCAATCTACTTTGAGACATAATCTACTGCCATAAGTATGTATAAATTGCCAAACTCTGGGGGAAAATGAACCATAAAGTGTATCCCCTATATGTCAAACAGCTCCATATGCATGATATTTTGAAGTGGCAATTGATGTCTGCTGGAAATATTTCTACTTCGTTTGCACATGTTACATGTCTTGGAAGAATAATGGGCATATTTGAATAGTATTGGCCAAAAAATATGACTGTAGCACCTTGGCCCCCAACAAAGTGACTTTCATATGGTGTTGCATGGCAAAGCTGAAGAATGTTTTGTTGTTCACCCTCTAGCACACAATGATGAATAATTTGGTCGGCATATTATTTGAATAAGAATGGTTTATCCCAATAGTATTGTTGAATATCTCGTAGAAATTGCTTTCTATCATACTTGTTAAGTCTGGTGGCATAATATTGCTGAATAGGTAGTTGACTATGTCAGCATACTACAAAATGGTAGTGGTCACATGCAACTACTCATCAAAAAAGTTATCTCTAATCATTATAGTGTTGTCATCTCATGGTGGTATTCTAAATGAGACAAGTGATCAGCCACCAAGTTATCACCCCTTTCTTATCTTGAATCTCGAGAACAAATTCTTATAACAAGAGTGTCTATCAGGTCAGTCTAGGCTTGGCATCCTTCTTGGCCAATAGGTATTTGATTGTCGAGTGGTTTGTGTACACCACAACTTTGCTACCTACAAGGTAAGATCTGAATTTTTCAAATGCAAAGACAACTACAAGGAACTATTTCTCAGTTGTTGTGTAATTAAGTTGGGCTTCATTCAATGTGCGGCTGACATAATAGATGGTATGGAAAATTTTACCATGCCTTTGCCCTAACAAAGCTCCAACGGCGTAGTCGCTGGCATCATACATAAGCTAAAATAGCTCATTCTAATATGGTACCATGACTATGGGGGCATTAATTAACTTGTCTTTCAATTTCTAAAAATCTTTCAAACAAGAATCGTGAAAATAAAAAAAAAATGGTATTATGTTCAAAAGTAAGCATAAAGGCTTAGAAATTTTTGAAAAGTCTTTAATAAAGTGATGATAAAAACTTGCATGTGGAAATAAACTTCTAATACATTTGACACTTGTGGGTGGTGGCAATTGTTTAATTACCTCTTCCTTTACTTTGTCTACTTCTAGTCCCTTCTTGGTCACCTTATGTTCGAGAACTATGTCCCCTTCACCACGAGTGGCATTTTCCCAGTTCAGGACCAAGTTGGTTTTAATGTATCTCCGTAAAATAAGTTCCAAATTCTGAAGGTATTCCTAGAAACTTTTTCCAAAGACAGAAAAGTCATCCATGAAAACTTCTAAGTTATTCTCGATCATATTTAAGAAAATTGACATTATACAACGCTAAAATATTGTTGAAGCGTTACACAACCAAAATGGCATTCTTCTAAAAGTGAATGTCCCATATAGACAGGTGAACATATTTTTCTCCTAATTTTTTGGTGCAATGTCCATCTGATTATAGCCTGATTAGCCATCTTGTAAGCAATAAAATGCCTTATCTGCCAATCTGTCTAATATCTTATCGATAAAAGGCAATGGAAAATGATTCTTCTGGGTGGCATTATTTAACTTCCTATAATCTATGCAAACCATCTATCCTGTTACGGTCCTCGAGGGGATTAGCCCATTCTTATTGTTCTAAACCACGACCATTCCACTTTTTTTGGTACACACTATATCGGGCTAACCCATGAGCTATCACAAATGGGATAAATTATCCCGGCATCCAGCCATTTTGTTACTTTTTTATTGACTACCTCTTTCATGCTGGATTCAGCTCCTTTGGACCTCGATTGTTTTGTTATGGTAATCCTCTAAAATAATTTTGTGCATGCAAATTATTGGGCTTATCCCTCAAATATCAATTAGAGTCCATCCCAAGCCTTGCTTATAATTGCCCAATATTTCCAACAATCTTTCTTTCTAGTCTTCGGTCAAATCAGCATCAATGATTACTGGCAAGGTAAGCATATTTGAGGTGGCTTGGCAAAGGCTTCAGTTTTGGCGGCTCCTCAATAGATGGTTTGGGTACCTTGATTTCTCTGCCAGTCAACTTAAGTAGCTCAGGTTTCTCGTAATAACTCATGACCTCATTCAACATGGTTGGTTCTTCGTATTCTTCGCTCATCATATCTTCTTCATCATGTTCCCTGGCATAACATCTGTGCCTGGCAAAACTGTGCTACGTCCATGTTGAAAATAGACTCTATCAGCTCAACATCTTGGCATTCCTCGGATTTATCTGCATACTTAAGAGCTTGAAATACTTTAAACGCAACATGTTGTTCATTCATACGCATAGTAAGCCCACTTTTTTTAATATCAATTAAGGTCCTACCCGTGGCAAGAAATGGTCTTCCCAATATTATTGGGATGTTAACATCAACCTTATATTCTAAAATAATGAAATCAGCTAGGAATATAAATTTATCTACCTTTACCAATACATCCTCAATCTTACCCTTGGGATGTGCATAAGATTGATTTGCCAACTGGAGTGTTACTGTGGTAGGCCTTACTTCAATGCCAAGTTTCCTAAAAATTGACATTGGCATTAAATTGATGTTGGCTCCCAATTCACACAATGCTTTACCCATGAATTTATTGCCAATCATGCAGAGAATAGTGAAACTTCCCGGATCTTTCAGTTTTAGTGGTAATCTATTGGATATCATTGTACTATATCCCTCCGTAAAAGCGACAGTCTCAAAGTCACCTAGCTTTCACTTTTTGGACAAGATGTCCTTCATAAATTTGACATAGTTAAGAATTTGTTCGATAGCTTCCAACAATGGTATGTTGATCTACAGTTTTTTAAGGACTTTCAAGAAACGTTTAAACTATTGATCTTACTTGTGTTTCTGAAGCCTCTGTGGAAAAGATGGTGGCGGATAGGCAAATACTGGTTCCGTTAGTTTTGTCAAAGTGGTGTTGGCATCAGATTGAGGTATGACATTATCAATGCTCACCACCCTTTTCTTTTTTTCTTTGGGTTTATCTGCTGGCACCAACTTCTTATCCTAGCACATAGTTCGTTGTTTGACAGGGGTTTCATTCACAAATTTTTTTCCATTCCAAAGAGTGTCTACTTTGCATTGTTCATTCCCTTTTTTTCTGAGCATCCTCCGTATCACTTGGCAAATTTCTCTAGGGTCTGTTATTGAGTGCTTTGGTAATCTATCCTAGCTGAACCTCTAAGTTTCGCATAGATACTGCTAAACTCTAGATAGTTGCATTATTTTGTTCCATATACTCCGTTAGAGTATTCCCCTGGTAAGATCTCTGCTCTGGATAAAAATTATTTTTTGTTCTCTATGCATTACATTCTGGTTAAAACCTGGCGGTGCATTGTTGTTTTGACGTTGGGGATTATATTGGTTACCTCATAATTCTCCCATGAAAAGTTTGGATGTTGCTTTCAATCTGTATTACAAGTACTGGAATTTGGGTTAAAATTATGATTGAAATTGCCAACAAAAATTATATATTCTGGGTTTGCTGGACATTCTTCCACATGATGATCCTATCCACAAATAGTGTAGAATGGTTTCAATCATTTACTTCTTGTACATCAATAGGCTTTTGCATCGTTTTCACTATATTAGTAAGGTTAGAGATTTGAGCATTGGGAGATGATAATGCATCAATATCTAATTTTCTGGATATTTTTATTTTGGTCCTCAATCTGGCAGTAGGGTATTGAAAATCATTGGTGGCAATCCTTTCAAGAATGTCAAATGCCTCCATGTAATTCTTGTATAGCAATGAATCATTTGCCGAAGCATCAACAACAGTCATGGCATGAGTATTGAGTCCATTATAAAAGGTCTCCATCTGGGTCCAAGTAGGGAATCCATACACGGGGCATCTTCTCAATAGATCTTTGAAACACTCTCAGGCATCATATAAAGTCTCATCATCAATCTGCCTAAAAGTGATGATATCACTATGTAGCTTGGCATTAAGCTTAGGTGGTTGGAATCTTAAAAGAAATTTCTAGCATAATTCTGCCTATGAAGTGACCGAACCAGGTGACAAAGAACTTAGCCACAATTTTGCTCTATCTCTTAGAGATAATGAAAATATTCTCAACCTCACTGTCTCTTCAGCCACACCGGTTGCTAAAATAGTTGTCACACCTCTATGAATTGTTTCAAGTGTTGTGTTGGGTCTCCGGTAGGTGATCCATCAAATTGACCTACATTCAATAAATCTAAATCATTATCGGTTTAAGTTCAAAATTAGCTAAATTTACCTCTGGACCAATCAGTTGTAGCATCAAATTATCTATGTTTGGCGCCAAGTGTTCTCTCATAGGTCGTTCTTCAAGATTTTCTGCAGCGACATAAAGAGTGGGTGATATCCTATTATGTACAAACGGATTCTCCTGATTGTTCAAGACACCATGTACTCCACCATTACCATCCATTTTTCAACGTTGTTTTCTTATCTTGCGTAGGGTTCTTTCAATCTCTGGGTCGTATAACAAAACTTCCTTCGCAGTGCGGCTCCTAGTCATACACCAAACAAAACAAAATAAGTAAAGTAAACGGAAACAAGCAAAAATCAAAACAATCGATTCTGTTGCAATCCCCGGCAACGGCGCCAAAAATTTGTCTACTGACTAATGCTTAGAAACGATTGAGGAATTAATGTAAATACGCTAGTAAATAGTGCCAAGCTTAGGTCTTTTTGCATGCAAGTACACACGATCAGCAAGTAATACATCAGTAAGTTGAATATCGTATCCAGAGATTGTCTAGAAATTAAATGCCACAATAGTTACTTTTGAATTGGAACAAATGAGTTGGTGATTGATCTTAGATTTTAACTAAGGAAAATGATTAAATGAAACTTTAACAAAATCTAGGCAGATTGGAAAACACTTTAGTCAAGATGATGGACTAGCGTTGGCAGTGGATGCTTAGATTTCACGCTAGCAAAGACAACAATTAACAACATTCAACCTTGGTTTTATTGCCGAGAAGATTTTAAGTTAGCATTGCCTCTATCGATGGCAATACTCTAAGTTAATTACTTTTAACACCTATATGTCTATAGTGATGTTTTTAAATAATTAACCTGGAAAAGTTTTAATCTTTACTCCTACGAGGTAGATTCACTTCTGAAGTAAGCTTATTTACTTGAACATCTTCTTTTGAAGTTTCTCTCCTTAGTATCTGGCAATTAATCATTATCTCGTAAGTCAGTTAAGATATTAAGGGATAATGAGCATTTAATGCCAACTATCGTATGGCATAAAATTTTATGAATATAAGCGCAAGCAAAATAGACAATAATGCCAATGCATTTAATTATTAAAAATCGAAAACCAAGTGTTCATCGCAAACACCCCAAACCAACTTAAAAAATTGTTCATGGCTGGGGAAACCAACAAAATATTATCATTTTTGAACATCACCATCATAAAAGAAAAATAAAACTAAGATAAATGGACTAAAGAATGCATCCCTTCAATGGATCCAGAGCTCTTAGTCACGGTCTGGTCGAACCTTGATCAGCATCTACCCCCACTTTCTTCTTATGATACAACCTCTTTTCTTGCTCAATCAATGGTATTCTATATATAGGTGCTCATGGAAACCCTAGCTAGGGTTTGATTTTTTGAAAGTTTGTTATGCACCGTTGTAGGCGCATTATCCTTTTTTTGAATTAGGGTTGACCTAGCTCTGACTAATGGCTAACTGACCAGGCATCAGTCGTCTTTTTTTTCAATCGAGCTTGGCATTCTTTTTTCCTGCTTTTGCCAATGGCACTCGTTATTTCTCTTTTTTCCCTCCTACTCATGATATGCTCCTGATCTGCTCTGCCACACCTGCCCCTGACCTGCCTACCATAGCAAGAAGATACCCATTTATTCTTGCAATAAAAACTACACATTCCTTAACTCCAAGATGCAAATGCATGATTCTATTGGCAAAATGCACAAATATGCACCCAAAGTCAAGTAATAGCATGGCAAAATATGCATAAAAATAGATATTTTGAGGAGTTAACACTTAACGTACCGGTACAAGTCGACCCCTACCGATACGGATATACATGGCGTACCGGTACTGGTTGAGCCCCGTACCGATATCCATTTCTTTTTCATCCAATACAACAGTGTTCTTAAAACCCAGAACACTAGGGTACCAGTGTGGGTTCCCCGAGTACCGATACTGATGTCCAGAAATGGCTTTTTAGGCTCAGAAAATCATTCTCCAAGCCCCCAAATCGCACTTTTTTGCCTCTTAACTCATTCATACATCTTATGGGAGTATTTAGGATGGTTTACTACCAATTTTACATCTTAAGAACCTCAAATCTAGTTTTTACCATTTACAAGGTTTCAGGAACCAAAACACCAAAATCACTAAACAAGCATACAAAGCATCCTTTTCATGATGTTCATGAAAACAAAGGAGTTAGAGGTGTACTAACCTCACTCTTACGGCTGAGAAAGAAGCTCCTAGCCCAAACCTCAAACCTTGCTCTTTCTTTGAGCCTTGGAAGTTCTCCAACCTCTTTCAGTACAAGGAGAAGTTGCAAAACAAGTTACAATATTGCTGGAAGGTTAAGGAATATAAAAGGGAGAGCTTTACAGCAATAAATGAAGCTAAATATTCAATTCTCGTTCTTCCACCTCAACCCCCCACCAAAACTCATTTTCTCCAAACTCCACAATTTCCCTTCTCATCCGTGTTCGTTTGTTGAGGAATGTAGCTTATTCGTGTTCGTTCATGTTCGTTCGTTAAAATAATAAACGAACGTAAACAAATACAAATTAACGAACATAAAAGGACATATGTGAATAATCTAAACGAACATAAACGAACGAACATATGTGAATAAATTTAATTTTTTAAAATATAATACTTTTGTTATGAAAAAAATAAATATAAATAAATATATGTGAATAAATTTAAACGAACATAAATGGACAGATTACCGAACTAGCGGCGGATCTTGGCCTTGGCCTACCCCATGCCCAGAGAAATGTCATTTAGTTTAATATAATATTAATTTTAATTGGGCTTTGGATAAATAAGAATAAAAGAAATGACCCAATATAGAAATTTAGTTTAGTTTTTAAGCCTTGAATTATATTAAGAAATAAAATTCAATTGAAATAAAAGATAAAAAGTAGAAAAAAATGAGATTCTTTATATTTTCATTATATTTTTTTATATATTATATAATTATTTTTCATAAAAATAATTAAATATATTTTGGTTACTAATTAATTAAATATTTTTTTAAAAAATAATTTCTTCAAGCATTGTTGAGGTTTTACCCTAGTATATAATAATGATCATAAAATACAAACAACAAAACATTATTAAAATTAAGATCAAAATTAAAATTTTAAAAATATTTTTTTATAGTAAAGCATATAACTCATCTCCAATATTTTTAGGAAAAGATAACTTAAAATAGAATAAAAATGCAATATATTTCTCTCTTATTTTTATTAAAACTTGTGAGAGAAGCTAATTTTAAATAAATAAATATGAATTCACTTTTTTATGACTTATATTTTTTACAAATAAATTAAGTTATAGATAAACATTTATCTTTTTAGGAAATATATTAATTTTATTTAAATAAATATATTTTTAAAAAATTAAAATTATTGCACAATTAAAATTTAAAATTTCAAAATCATACATACTAGTTATGTTAAATAATTCTCTACTACTATTTAAATCGGTTCATCCCATGATAATTTTTTAGATTTGCCACTGTACTAAACGCTCACGAGTGCAAATGAACGAACGAGTTCTTTGTTCGTGTTCGTTCATTTAATTAAACGAACATAAAATTTTGTTCATATTCGAACTACATACCGAACATTCGCTGAACGTTTAGTTGATTTACAACCCTATAAATTATGCACGAGTTTGCTGACATGAGTCAATTCAAGCACAGACCAGTTGGAAATTACATATACGCCCGCATTTTAAACTATATTGTATAGGTGTTTTTGTCTTTTTATTGGTCTAGTTGGCAGTTGATAAGCAAACTGAATCAACTCATTTCCCCAGCCATCTTCAATGTTCCTGCTTATTTCTATTTTCTGGTTTGCTTAAACTTCCATGGAGGACAAGAATGATAACGAGGGGGAGTCGAGTGATGACGAGATCAAGAATGAACCTCAAAGTGCAAGGCATGAATCCAAGAAAGTAGAGGAGTTGGATTTGGCCCTACAAATCCCCTTATACCTGTCGATATTGCGGCCAAGGTTTCAGCTCTAAACAGAGTTTGGGTGGTCATATGAACACCCATAAACTGGAAAAACAATTGTTAGCCACTGGGAAAGGAATCTTGGAAATGCGTTTGCCAGAAGAAGGAAACATCCACCAAGAAGATCACCAAACCACCAGCATTTGCAATGGCAACGCAAGCAAACTCTCCGTCTCTCCAAAACATGATCAAGAATTGTTAGCCACCTGCAGTGCCGAGAAAGCTACCGTCGGCAATGAAAACCAACAAGATTCGCAGACTGGGAAAGGAATCTTGGAAGAACACCAACTCTCTGTCTCTGTCTCTTTCTCACCAAAAGATGATCAGGAAGCTGCTGGTTCCAACAAAACCCTAGATTTTGATCTCAATATTTTCCCCTGAATTCATTTGCCATTTTCTTTTTGATTGATTCTGTGTTACACCATTTTCTCCATTGTATTCAATAACATCGAATGTGACCCCGGTCATGGAATTAGATAGTAAATTTCTTTATTTTGTATATCGATCAATGTTAGAGACGGTCCTTAATACCGGTGACACAATTGTATGTCAAATAGAGACTGTGTTGGAATATGGAAGTAAAATAACACAATCTTTTGGAGAGGAAGAAAAATATATGAATGAACTTCAAACAAAACTTGGAAATTTCTTGGAATACAATTGCTTTGCTTCATCACTTACAATCCTTTATATAGTGATTGTATGTGACTATTGGAACAATCACATCTCTTCATTTACATCTATTCATCATGCAAAGGCACATCTATTCATGATGGATAGTTACATCCATTCATTAATCTAGGTTTCTAAAAGAGTTGCACCTAATCGCTAAAAGGTTCATGAAGAGTCACATCTAATCATAAAGGTTCAAATTATGAAATTCAACACTCCCCCTTAATTTGAACATTTCTTCGTCGCGCTCAGATTTCCACGTTAGAATAGTGTACTTTGGTACTTCTAAATTTTTCATCAGTATCATCATCTTGATTATCAAGAGATCGTTTCCTTCCTTTACTATCTCTGTATCTAGCTCTCCTCCATTTGTCATGTAACTCATCATAGTTATAATCTCTATCATTGTCTCGATCACTGTAACAACGATCACATTCCTTGTGTCGATTGCTTTGAGAATCATAATCACAATCATGATCATGATAATGTTCATGCTCTCGCTTGCGCTCCTTGTAACGTTTACGCTCACGGTCTTTATCACAATCTTGAGTCTTGGACTTCTTCTGCCAAACTTTTACATCTTCTTTTCCGTCCATTAAATGGTCCTCACTAGACTTACAATAGTATGTTCACTTGTTAATCGATCATATTTCAATTTCCCACCTTGCCATTTGTCTTCACATGTCATGTTTTCTTGATACTTGTCTTTGTATCTTCCACCCCCATGCTTCTTATTAGTTGCATGCTCTTGTGGCAAATTTATTGTCTTACGCCATCCTTCATTACTGCTTTTGCAGTCAAACTCTGTGTTATCAACCATATCCATCATGCCTCCATCATTCGTGCGGTGTTCCTCGTCGACATTCACCAATACTTGTTCTAAATTGGTCTGTAGAGAATTTGTCGTGGCTTCATTCGTCTGCGCCAAGTCCCACAATAATTGGTTCTCAAAACAAAGTTTTTAAGCCTTTCTTGAAGAATCCAATTTAGTTTCCTCATTCTTTGAATCTCATCGTCTTTCTCCTTTAGTTTTTCCTGTTGCTTTGCAAACATAACGGAGATTCTTTTAGTTGTAGAATAAAATGTTTGTAGTTGTGCTTCATGAAGCATAATTCCTTCTCTGGCATCTTTTAGCTATATTCTTTCGTAATCAAGATCTCGCATTGCTGCATTTATTTCAAACTCAAGTCCATGAACTTTAGCACATGCTTCTTCTCGGGTCATCTTCTCAGTCTCAAGTTCTTTCCTCAATTCTTTCATTTCATGTTCAAGTTCTTCCACTTTTCTCCTTGCATCTCCCAAGGCCTTTTGTTCTTCACACATGTGATTGCTTGCTTCATTGTCAATATACGATGTGCTTGCATCATTGTTCTCTTTAGTCTTGAGTGTTAACAATAATGTTTTCTCTTCAATATCTTGTTGATCTTTAATAAGATTTATTGTCTCTTCATTTCTATTAGGATCACTTTGGCATTCCCAAGAAAAATGACCAAATTTATGACAATTATAGCATTCAACATTGGACTTGTCATACCTCATTTAATTTACTCTTTGATAATTCATTCTCCCTCTTCTTTGATTCCTTGATGACATGCTTACATCATCGTTGGTATGATCTTCACGATCACCTCTTCCATATTCTCGTTGGCCATAACATTGACCTCGTCCATGTCCTCGTCCATTTTGATTCTTTTCTTCTCGATTGTTTTTCAAAGACACCTTGGCTTTGAGGGCTAGTTCAATGGACTCATCTTGTCTTCTGTTGAATCTATCTTCTTGAGCTTGCAAATCACCCATAACTTTTTCAATAGTCAGAGTCTAAATCTTTTGACTCAATGACACAAACCACATAATCAAACTTTGGAGCCAGAGAACGAAGGATCTTTTCAATCACACGAACATCTTCTAAAATTTCTTTGTATCTCTTCATTTGATTAATAATAGCCACCACCCTTGAGTAATAATCCGAAACAGACTTAGATTCCTTCATCCGCAAGGTTTCAAATTCACCTCGCAATACTTGGAGTCGAACCTTCTTCACTTTTTCAACTCCTCGGGGAGAATTTTGCAAAATCTCCCATGCTTCCTTTGCGGTGTTGGCATTTGCCACTTTTACAAACATCGAATCATCCAAACATTGGTGGATGAGGGTGAGAGCTTGTTGATCCTTCATCCTTGTTTTCGTCAAAGCCTTTTTTTTCTTGTCGTGACAATGACGCTCGTCTAGAGGAGACTCATAACCCTTGTGAGTGATCTCCTAAGTATCTTGTGCCCTAAGTAAAACCTTCATACGGAGACACCAATTTTCATAATTGTCTTTTGTAAGACGAGGAAATTTAAATGGAAACATACAATTGTTGGCCATCTTCTTTTACTATCGAACCAAGCTCGCGATACCACTTTGTTGGAATATGGAAGTAAAATAACACAATCTTTTGAAGAGGAAGAAAAATATATGAATGAACTTCAAATAGAACTTGGAAATTTCTTGGAATACAATTGCTTTGCTTCATCACTTACAATCCTTTATATAGTGATTGTAGGTGACTATTGGAACAATCACATCTCTTCATTTACATCTATTCATCATGCAAAGGCACATCTATTCATGATGAATAGTTACATCCATTCATTAATCTAGGTTTCTAAAAGAGTTGCACCTAATCGCTAAAAGGTTCATGAAGAGTCACGTCTAATCATAAAGGTTCAAATTATGAAATTCAACAGACTGTTCTTAATCCATTAGTATTAATAACATCGAATGCAACTCCGGTCATAGAATTAGATGATCATTTTCCTTTTATTTTCATACTTTTTTTCTTGCAATTGTCTTAAACTCTTGCTTTATGAAATTAAATCTCTATATTAATTTTTAATATAATTTTTATTACTATATGACGCATTGGAAGCCTTAGAAGTATGAGAAAAACTAAAGAAGTTGAATTTGTTCGTGCAAAAAAAATTTAAACATATAATTTTTAGTGCTTCAACTTACTCTATTATTATAAATGAATATTGATGTTTTAGTAACTATAGAAAAACTATTGCATTTATCTGTAGTTTATTATATGTTTCAGGTTCACAAGATGAGTTAATTTCAATTACTATATATATATATATATATATATATATTACAACAGTAAAGAAACAAATTGTACATGGAACAAAGTGAAAAATTAGATCATATTACAAGGTAAACCGGACAAGAACGCAAAGGTACGGGTGAATTGGTTGCCTCGCGGTCAGTTCGAACTGTTGAAGGTAAAAACTCGAGTTTTTAGTGGCTTTGAGGGTCTTGATCTTTTTCACATGTTGTAGGGGTTGTGTTAATTGGTGTGGATTTTTGTTAACTCGTGAGTTTAGTGATTATTCTTGTTTGATCGGTTGGGAGTCGGGTGAGTTTTGTCCCGGTTTATTCTCTAGTGAGAATGGTGCTTTTTGATGGAGTGTTGTTTTTCGGTGGGTATAGAGGTTGGTTGTCTTTAGTGGTTTTGGTTCATGAGCTGCTGGCTGGAGTCCTAGTTTTTAATGAAATGATGAGCTTTGAGTGAATTTTGTGGAGATGGAGGAGGATTGTGATTGTGCTCCTGTTCAAGTTGCTTTATTGGTATTGAGAGTTTCGTATTTAGGGTTCGTATGCCGTACGCGTTTGGTACCGATTTTTATGTCTTCGCGAGGTTTCTGTTTACAGAAAGTGGTCGGGCATATGTTCCAATGGTGATTGGTTGTTCTTATTTGGTTCAGATTCATTCGGTGCTTGGGTATATGTAGTTTATGTATGGTGACTTGTGAGGACATAGTTTTGGAGTTGAACCGATTTCTATTGATGGTTGAAAGTGCTGTTAAGTTCCTTTTTCACGTGCAGTGTCCCATGGTTATTAGTTTCGAATCCTTTTCTCTGTTTTTGTTCTAAAGTTTTGGATCTTTTCACTAGGCATGGTGGGAAGACTTCATGTTTTCAAAACGAAATTTGTGGCGCGCAAGGTTGGTTTGATTGTTGCATATCTCAAGATTGTTGTGTATGTACTGTGTCAAGTAGGTATGTTGTGAATTGTATATGTTTATAGAAAGTCGTTTAAATTTGAACTAATTAATAACATAATATTTTAAATATTTACTATTAATTTTGAACAAAAACTCGAACAATTTGACTCAATTTGAATTTCATAAACTCGATTTAAAAAAAATCAACTAAAGTTTGATTTATAAAAAACTCGTTAACTCGACTAACTCAAATTTTTTGACTCGACTCGATCAAATGTCCACCCCTACACAAAAGTCCACTACCTTATATGTTTATTAAAGTTTAATTTTTATTTAAAAGAAAGAGTAATCTTATATTAACCATAAATTGCATCATCAAGTACATACAATCCGGGGCAAAAATCTCCTCCCTTTTCCGTGCCCCTTTTTTTCTATGCTCCAATACTAAAAAAATATTAAAAAATTAAATTTTAAGCCTTAACGCTAAATTTTAAATCTTACACCTTATATCTTACCCCAAATTCTCTAAACCTTAACTATAAATCATAACTTTAAACCCTAAACTCTAAACTTATTTTTTAGTGTAGCGCATAAACGTAGGCACCAAAAAATTTGAGGATTTCTATTCTACAATCAGAAGCATCAAAATAAAAAACACTAGGCAAATTATAAGTAAACGCTGAATGGGTGAACCTCTATTAGCTACCCGGTTCACCTTTGAAGCATGGGTGAAGGGCCAAGTGTCGTCGAGCCTCAACAGCTGCACCCCGTCCCCTACCACAGAAAAGGTCAAGGGCAGGGTTTGCCGGGCAATAATCACATTACACCAGCCATGTTCAACAACAAAGGACATACAGTGCCGCGGTCGTCTCAACATTTTCTGAACCGAGGAGAGCATGAGTGATTTTGAACATGTACAATAGGTACAACAGTAGAGACCCCCCTATCACCCTCCCATGATGATCTCTAGCCACGATATGAATGGCAGCGGCACCAGTCTCAATACGGAACGCCCCATCGACAATAACCTTAAGCACATGTCGTAGAGGACGACACCAACAAGGCGAGCAAGACGATGAAGAGGAAGGTTCCCTACCGTGCAACAAGGAGAAGTCTGTCACCAGCATCCTAGCGCAGTCGAATCAGGGATTCAAATTGCGGCCGTGGCCACATTTTTGGTCTTCTGTTTTATCGCGGTTGCGGAACGGATACTATTAAAGTTATTGTGTACCTTTATTTCTTGCAATAGCGATTTTGGACGGTAACGCTACCATTGCCTCCATGCCTATGTTTCCAACAAAATACCTCATGTCTGTCGATATTGCGGCAAAGATTGCAGCTCTGGACAGGGTTTGGGTGGTCATACCAAGACTCATACACGGGGAAAAGATTCATCAGCGACTTGCACTGCAAAGAGGGCCCGGAAAGCAAATTTAGTCATCTTGTTAACCCAGAATTTTCGATGAACTGTCGATAAATACGGTAATTTCTCTATAACTATTAATCACTCACTAACAGATAACAATAGGATGCGTTCAAGTATGAGAAGTTATACGTTCAAATTGATATTCAACCGAAGAGAAAATTACTATATCTTTTGGTTCGTCTTTGTTACTCACGTTGCAAATGCAGCTCGTTTGGTCTTCTTGTTGGATCTTTCCTTCTTCTGGCGAACCCATCTCCAAGTTTCCTTTCCCAGTCTGCAAATCTTGCTGAAGCTTTCCTTCATCTTGAATGCCGACGGTAGCTTTTCCGGGCCTTCTTTTGTTCCCATGCATGAGTGTGCATATGCCATGGCCACCCAACCCTGTCAGGAGCTGGAATCTTTACCACAATATCCACAGATATGAACTCGGCTAAGTTCTTGCAGTTTGAGTTTCATTCTTGGTCAACTCCTCTTCATTATCATTCTTCTTCTCCATGGAACTTACAACAAGCCACAAAATTAAGCCAAGAACCAGATACGTAGGAATGAAGACGGCGAGGGAAATGTATAACCTAACTTGAAAAATATATGTAGGGAAAACTACGTATGGTACCCCATCTTTATTCATGTTTCTGTTTTGGCACCCCACTTATTTTTTTTTGGTAAAATGGTACCTAATATTACGTTTTGTTTCTATTTTGTTACCACCTCGTTAAAAAAGTAACGACATGTTGACTAGGAGAGAAAAATCACAAGTGACAGACTGTCATGTCTTTTTTCTCTCCTAGTCAGCATGCCACGTCGACTAAAATTATAAAAACACACACATAATGTGCTGACTAGGAGAGAGAAAATAATGTGGTAGCCTACCACATGTGATTTTTTCTCTCCTAGTTAGCTTGTCACGTGTAATTTTCTCTCTCCTAGTCAGCATGCTGTTAATTTTTTAACAGCGAGATAACAAAATAGAAACAAAATATAACATTAGGTATCATTTTGTCAAAAACATTAGGCGGGTGACAAACAGAAACATAGACAAAGGTGGGTATCAAATAGGCAGTTTTTCCAAATATTTATTAGTCTACCTCTCTATATAGGTGTTAAAAAAGAAGGGTAATTATTCTATGCACAGGTGATGGAAACAAAAAAATTCCACAAGTGTCTCGATTTTAGGGTTTAAGGATTTTGGGTTTAAAGTTTAGGGGTTTAAGTGCAGGAATTTTGAATTTAGGGAGTGTGGTTAGATTTTAGAGTTTATGTTAAAATTTAGGGTGTATAGATTAAAACCTAAATCCCTAACCATATTATCTTAAATCTAAACCCAAAATTATAACCATAAATCATACATTCTAACCATAAACCATAAATTCAAAACCCCTACACTTAAACCTTTAAATCCTAAACTAGGTCTGTAAACCCTAAAACTAAGAGCATTGGTGGAAACTTTTTGTTTCTACCGCAGTAGATGAGATATTTAAAAAAAACAATAAGTTATTATTGCATTAAATGGAAGACTCATTATCAAATATCAATTTTAACTGATTGCTTATCAACTGCCAACCAGATCTGTTCACAAGTTAAGCTGCGATTCTAAATGTTTTTAATGTAAACTACATCATTAGTCTCTAAATTTTATGTTAAAACACTTAAATTTTAACATTAACATAGTGGTAGTGTTGGACCCTTCCAAAGGTCCTTGGTTTGAGCCCTACGTTTTGCATTCTAAATTTTCCTTTATTATTTTAACAATAAGATTATGATACATGTCAACAACATCTTATTGGATGACATTAGTTTTGAAATTGACATGTGAACATGCCACATCAGCTATCGTTAACGATAGTGACCAAAGTGTAAACAAATTAAAAGTTTAATGACTTTAATGCAAGTTTTAAAAGTCAAATAACCAAAGTGAAAGTATTATAAAAGTTTAGGGATCATTATTGTATTTACCCTTTTATTTTAATAGTAATTACATTGATAAGTTTTTGGTAAGTATTGTTTTAAGAGACGTGTTATGACCGGGGACAAAACTACAATAAGAGTGCCCCGTCCCAAATTTTTAGTATGATGACATTATATGTTATTTTTAGTTTAAATATTAATTAAATAAGATATTTGTTTTACTTAATTTTTAAATTTAAATACTTAACTGTCTTTAGCTCTGTTAGAATTGTGATCCAAGTTCTTTTGGAATTTGGTTTAAAGTAAGAATCCTACTTTTAGTGGATCTTGTTTACTTTATATTAATTAAAGGTAGGAAACTCAGTTTGAGTACAATTTGTTTCTATAAAAGTTTCCTCTGTAAACAAGGAATTTATCCCTATAAATAGATCCTAGGGATTAGGGGTTT
Source organism: Hibiscus mutabilis (assembly GCA_019671005.1). Lineage (NCBI taxonomy): Eukaryota > Viridiplantae > Streptophyta > Magnoliopsida > Malvales > Malvaceae > Hibiscus > Hibiscus mutabilis. The sequence continues at coordinate 1,960,866 of CM033752.1, forward strand.
AGATAGAACATCATAAATCAGTTGTAATCTCTTTCTCCATCATAGTGAAAATTATCATCCTCTGCTCGTGGTTTTTCTCTTTTGGGTTTTCCACGTAAATTCTTGGTGTTATTTTTCTTTTCTGCGTTTGCGCTTATTTACTTATCTCGTCATTATCATCTCGGTAGTATAACAGATTGGTATCATAGCTTTTCAGGTTACTCAGGATAATAGGACGGTGAAGTATGAAATTTCGTTGTTGGATCGCAACGTCAGGTTTTCGCTATGGCAGGTGAAGGTTCGAGATGTTCTTGTTCAGATGGATTTAGATGATGCATTAGATGGGTTTGATAATATGCCTAAAGAATGGTCGGATACAGAAAAGCGCCGCAAGGATAGGAAAGCTATTTCCCAGATCCATTTGCACTTATCAAATAGTATTTTACAGGATGTTCACAAAGAGAAGACAACAGTCGACTTATGGGCAAAATTGGAACAAATTTGCATGAAGAAAACTTTGACCAGCAAGTTGCTCCTAAAGCAACGCCTATACTCCCACAAGTTAGCAGAAGGTTCGTGTCTTGACGACTACCTAACCGATTTTAAGGAGATCGTCTCAGATTTGGAAACGATGGGGGTAAAGTACAATGAGGAAGACTTATGTTTGATTTTACTTTGCTCATTGCCGGCTTCATATTCATTTGTTAGAAACACCCTTGTTGGGCTCGATATTCTTCAACCGTTGTGCTTGCCAAGTGGTAGAGAAGTCAATTTTTTGGTGTATGTGGTTGAAGCAAAGATATAGACAAATAGACACAAGGATTTATTGTGGTTCAAGCTTCTAACAAGCTCTACATCCACTACCTTAGCTCTCACTAAGGATTTACCAAATTCACTAAGAATTTTTTCCTCTTTTACAAGGCTTAAGAGTCAACCTTTACAATCCTAGACCCAATTACCAAGTCTAACATCCAAAGCTTACAACCCAAGCTTTCGGAATTCTCTCAAACAAAGAAATAAAGCAAACAACAAAATCTCTCTACAAGATAGATGTTTGCACTCTTTAAGCTCTCACGCAAATCCTAAAACACTTAAGCATATATAAACATTTGAGCTCACAAGTGTTTTCTATACAAGAATGAAAGAATTAAGCACTAAGACAAGTTTTCATAATAATGTTGTTGAGTTGAGGATCATTAGTCTTCCATAGATGCTTGGAGGTCCCTTATATACTCCCAATTGAGTTCATAGCCGTTGGAGACCGTTGGGATTGAATTGGAGCCGTTTGAGCCTCTATTTCCTGTAATTAATATAGTTCTACAGTTGTTCGTATCGATACACGGTTACCCGTATCGATACGCCATTCTTGGAAACTAGCCGTTAAGATCTTAGCTGCCTAACCGTATCGGTACGCGTGTACCCGTATCGATACAAGTACTAGCCGTTATGCTCAGTCTTGCTAACTGTATCGAAACACCTTGGTCTATTTGCTAACCGTATCGGCACGCCATAGTTTGTTTGACAAACCGTATCGGTACGGGTTAGTCTGTTTCGGTACGCCCTACAATTTAAATAACCGTTGGGGAGGTTAAAAATGGGATCGGTACGCGTACTTGCGTATCGATACGACCCTACCCGTATCGGTACGCCTAGAGGCGTATCGGTACAGTTTTTAGTTACTGGAAAAATATTGTAGCTGAAACCCTTGGACCGTATCGATACGGGGTATATCGTATCGGTACGCTTGTGTTGAAAACATTAGTTTGGCTACCTTAAAACATTTAAAACTTTTCCAAAAACCTCTCAAAAACTTTACAAACTTATTTTCAAGTTGTTTGGACATAAAACTATTTTTGCAATATTTTCAATTTAGTCCAAAACTATTTTTCAATTATTATATCAAAACAAATATCCTAACAATCTCCCCCTTTTTGATATAATAAAACCAACTTGAAAAATTGTTTTTGAGATTCCCCCTTAGTAAAAATGAAATTTGAATAAGAAATTAATTTGGTAAAATTTTAAAAGCTCCCCCTTATTCATTTGAAAGTTCAATTTTTCAAAACATTTCCCCTTTTTTGTTATATCAAAAATGTATTAAACTTTAATGTCCAATAACAATGGAGAGTTAATATTTTGACAAAAATAAGTTTTGTTTTAAAATTTGGATCCCCCTTAATCAAGCATCATTCAAAAGGTTAGTCCAACATATATGATAAACTAGTTGAATTAAAATAAATAAATCAAAATAAAATAAACAAAACATCAACTAATTTTACCACACTTGAACCAAAGGGAGGATGTGAAGCCTTCATTTTCAAGTGTTCTTCCTTGTGTGCATAGAGCTCCCCTTCAATCTTATCACTTGTTGATCAAGGCTCCATCACACCTACAAAAGACAATCATTTGATTTTTGGTATCCAAATTGCTTTGGATCCATAGACATTAGTAACACATAACTTAGTCCCATTAGGAATCCATTTTTCAATTTCATCCTTTTTAGTTGAAGTAATTAGTCCTTTTGGGACCCAAATACTTCTAAAGCATTTTCCATTCAAAAATCTAGGGGCACTAGATTGTCTTTGATAAAAATTTGATTTTCCCAAATTTTTTTTCATTTCAAGCTCTTTGGAAATCAAATCTTTTTCTTTCTTAAGATCATCTACTTCAATTTGATGATCTTTTTCTTTCTTTTGAAGCAAATTTTGTAAATCTAAAACTTTAAATTCAAAATCCTTTAATTTTGCTTTAAATTCCAAATTGGTTTTCACAAGCAAATCATTTTCATTTTTCAATTTAGAAATCAAGTTTTTGTTTTTAGAAAATGCGGCTTTGAACTCAAAAACCAATTTGTCATAGACACCTTGCAACTTATCAAATGTATATGAATTTGAATTAGAGCAAGATGAGTTAGAAGTTACCTCCCCCTCATTGAGGGCCATTAAGCATAGGTGGGCTACTTCATCTTCATCGGTGGAGTCTTCATCACTCCATGTAGCCACATATACTTTCTTTGATGATGATCCCTTTATGTTGAAGCGAGGGCAATCGAATTTATTGTGCCTCATTTCCTTGTACTTGGAGCTCTTGGGGGGATCCATCATCTTCTTCTTCTTCGATTCATGTTTAGATTCTTCTATGTTGCTCTTCATGAACCGTGTGAATTCTTTGAAAAGATAGGCCAACTCTTTATCTTCACTCTCCTCCTCACTTGATTCTTCTTGTTGGCTTGTGAAGGGTTGTAGGGAAATAACGTTGACATCGATTCCTTGCTCTTTGATTATCTTCTTCTTCTCCCTCTTCAAGGGTAGAGACATCATCTCATGGGTGAGAAGAAATCCAACGAGCTCTTCAAGCTTGAGCTTCTTCAAGTCTTTAACTTCAATAATAGCCGTCTTCTTGCTCTTCCATGATTCGGGAAGTGAATATAGCAACTTCTGAATGAGTTTGTCCTCTAGAATCTCCTCTCCAAGTTCTTTGAGTTGATTGACGATTGTAGAGAACCGGTCGAACATACTCTTGATGTCTTCATATGGGTTTATCTTGAAGTTTTCATATTCGAGGTTGAGTAGGCCAATCTTTGTTTCCTTCACCTTATTTGTACCTTCATGGATTGCTTCAAACTTGTCACATAACTCATTGGCACTCCCACAAGAAGAAACCTTTGCATACTCATTGAGGCCCAAGGTACAAAATAGAATGTGCAAGGACTTGTAATTTAGCTCTATCTTCTTATGATCTTCCACGCTCCATTCTATCTTGCTTCGTTGAGGCACGTATGGACCATCTTCAACTATGTCCCAAAGATGATAGTCTTTTCTATTCATGAAGAACATCATCCTATGCTTCTAACAAGCATAGTGATCACCGTTGAAGAATAGTGGTTTGTCAATGGATAGCGCTATGGTCACCGGTTAATTGTTTGTTGTATCGAGCTTCTCGAATCACCTCAATAGGATATTAATCGCTCTCGATTGAGCCTCACTCTGATACCAATTGTTGGGCTCGATATTCTTCAACCGTTGTGATTGCCAAGTGGTGGAGAAGTCAATTTTTGGGTGTATGTAGTGGAAGCAAAGATATAGACAAATAGACACAAGGATTTATTGTGGTTCAAACTTCTAACAAGCTCTACATCCACTACCTTAGCTCCCACTAAGGATTTCCCAAATTCACTAAGAATTTCTTCCCCTTTTACAAGGCTTAGGAGACAACATTTACAATCCTAGACCCAATTACCAAGTCTAGCATCCAAAGCATACAACCCAAGCTTTGGGAATCCTCTCAAACAAAGAAATAAAACAAACAATAAAATCTCTCTACAAGATAGATGTTTGCACTCTTTAAACTCTCACCCAAATCCTAAAACACTTGAGCATATATAAACATTTGAGCTCACAAGTGTTTTCTATACAAGAATGCAAGAATTAAGCACTAAGACAAATTTTCATCATAATGTTATTGACTTGAGGATCATTAGTCTTCCATAGATGTTTGGAGGTCCCTTATATACTCCCAATTGAGTTCATAGCCGTTGGAGACCGTTGGGATTGAATTGGAGCCGTTGGAGCCTCTATTTCCCGCAATTAATACAGTTCTATAGATGTCTGTATCGATACACGGTTACCCGTATCAATATGCCCTTCTTGGAAACTAGCCGTTAAGATCTTAACTGCCTAACCGTATTGGTACGCGTATACTCGTATCGGTACAGATACTAGCCGTTATGCTCAGTCTTGCTAACCGTATCGAAACACCTTGATCTGTTTGCTAACCGTATCGGTACGCCATAGTTTGTTTGACAAACTGTATCGGTACAGGTTGGTCTATTTACATCCTGCAATTTAAATGACCGTTGGGAAATAGTCGTTGGGGAGGTTAAAAATGGGATTGGTACGCGTACTTGCGTATCGGTACGATCCTACCTATATCGGTATGCCTAGAGGCGTATCGGTACGGTTTTTAGTTACTGGAAAATACTGTAGCTAAAACCCTTGGACCTTATCGATACGGGGTATACCGTATCGGTACGTCTGTGTTTAAAACGTCAGTTTGGCTAATTTAAAACATTTCCAAAAACCTCTCAAAACTGTACAAACTTATTTTCAAGTTGTTTGGACATAAAACCATTTTTGCAATATTTTCAATTTAGTCCAAAACTATTTTTCAATTATTATATCAAAACAAATATCCTAACAACCCTCCTATACAGCCGTGATACCCTTACTCTTGAAGAGGTATATGATAATTTGAATTCACATGACAAGATGCAACATCTTATCGGCTTCGAGTTCCAAGTAGAGGGTCTCATGGTGCATGGATCGACTAGTTCAGACCGCAAAAAAAAGGTGATCGTAATTTCGACAGTCAAAATAAAGGCAGGTCCAAGTCGTCAAATCAAGGTAAAACATGTTATTTCTGCAAAAGGAAATGTCATATTAAATCTTAGTGTTACAGATTACAGAATAAGATGAAGAGGAAGATGAAGCTGATATTGCAGAGTAGTATAATGATGGTGAACTTGTAGTTTCTTCTGGCGAAGACTCTATAGTGAGTGGGGAGTGGATTCTTGACTCTGGTAGTAGTTTTCATATGAGTCCAAATCAGGATTGGTTTGCGACGTATAAACCTGTGTCTACAGGTGCTGTCTTGTTGTGAAATAATGCCTCTTGTAAAGTTGCAGGTATTGACACAATCAAGATTAAGACGTTTGATGGGATTGTTCGAACACTTGGTAATGTGAGGCATGTTCCAAATTTAAGAAGAAATCTAATTTCGGCAGGTACTCTGAATTCAAAAGGGTACAAATACTCCAATAAAGGTGGAGCTATGAAAATTTGCAAGGGCGCCCTCGTTGTGATGAAAGGGTATAAAAGAGCTGCCAATTTTTATGTTCTACAAGGTTCAACTATTTTAGGTGATACATCCGTTGTTTCCTCATGCATGTCAAATGACGATGTTACTGATGAAGGCGTCTTGACTGAATCAAGTAAAAGAGGATTTTGTGTTGAACATAACAATCGTGGGCATGACGGTTCTGGTAGGTAGAAAATAGTTATATTTCGTGGGCATGACGAATTTGAAAAAAAGAATAAAGTTGAATCTCGTGGGTATAACGGATTTGAGAAGCTTAAGAGAGTTTTATTTGCTTCAAAGATAAATAATGAGAAAGGTAGTAGGGTCATTGATGATCGAGGTCGTGTTATTGCTCGTGGTGATATAGTTGTGAGCAAAGTTAGCACTATGTTGATCTTACCGACGTGAAGACTAAATTACCTTGTACATCCAAGCTTGAACAAGGCTTGGATTCGATCGGTGTTCATTGCTGAAGACTACCCCTTGAAGGGGTTTCGTGGAAGCGGTGGAGATATTGTTCGACAAGAATTTGTTTCAAGGTGGAGATTGTTAGAATTGTGATCCAAATTCTTTTGGGAATTGGTTTAAAGTAAGAATCCTACTTTTAGTGGATCTTGTTTACTTTATATTAATTAAGTTAGGAAACTCAGTTTGAGTTGAATTGTTTCTATGCAAGTTTCCTCTGTAAACAAGGAATTTATCCCTATAAATAGATGCTAGGGATTAGGGGTTTAGATAGAACATCATAAATTAGTCGTAATCTCTTTCTCCATCATAGTGCAAGTTCTAAAGAGAAAAGGGATTTAACAATATTACAGAGAAAAGGGAATTCTAAAGAATGATATTATTTAAAATGGATTACAATAATATTGAGTCAAAAAGGGTAATTACCCAATTACAAGAGAGAGGCTTTTATAGCCCAATATAACAACCCATAACTAATTATAGAAACTAATTCAGTTACAAAATCAAATGCTAACAACTATCATTTGCTAATAGACAGTAGGTGTCCGAAGGCAGACTAATTCCAATTGCCATCTAGCAGAATGCTCCCCTCTGGTAAATCGAATGGAATGGAAATAACATGTTTTAATGGTCCTATGTTACCCACCCATGAATCTCGCCAAAAATCAACCTTTCTACCATTGTCTATATTCCAAACCAAACTCTTTCGGACATCCTCCCAAATCATAGTAACTCCTTTTCATAACCTCGAACAATTCGTATTACGTAGCAAACCCAAGACTTCCCCCTTCTATTTATACTTGGTTCGTAAGAGTTGTACTCGTAAATGAACTTTTTTAACTATCAAGTTGAAAGCAATATTCATGAGAAAATCCTCATTCTGATGATATAGGCTCTTAATAAATGTCGTCCCATTTAACCAGATGAATACTTTTTTTTTCCATATGTGTGACCACAAATAAAATTATGAATTAACCTCTTAATCTCATCACACGTACCTTTTAGAAGTAGTGTAGTGTGTATTGTGTATGAAGAAATTGCCGACAAAATTGTCTTTGCCAATGTTATTCTCCCTGACAACGAGAGACTTCTCGCCATCCAACCTGTTACAATTGAAATGTTTTGGACCCTATTATAGTTAAATTCTCAAAAAAAAAATCCAATGAGGCGTTGTGATGTGTTCAAATAATTTTTAAAAAATTAAAAATTTATAAAATTCCAAAAAAATACTTAAAAATTCAGAATTACTTTAGAAATTGTCAGGGAAATCCGGATATCTGCCTTGTTGCTTGTTCTTCAGAATTTTGATATAAAACTGTTGTTTTCTTTCGCATCTGATAACTTTAAATACAATAAAAATTAATAGCTGTAACATGAAAATACTGTGAGAAAATTTCTGATCTTTGACTTTGTTTTTGACATTATATTATTTTGGGTTCTATGCATCCTCGTTAATATTATTTTAATTTATATTATTAATATAGCTTAATGACTCTATTGCCTCCTAAACTATGCATTTTTTCTCGAGTGAGCCTCTAAAGTATTTTTCGAGACGTTTTGTCCCCTTAATTAAAATCGTGACCTCATATGCCCCTTTGTTAACATCCGTTAAAAAATTCTAACAGGCTAATCAGAACGCGCCACACAGTGGCGGATCTAGACTTCGTATCAAGTGGGTTCAAAAAAGTCAAAGTCAAAATTAAACGAACTAAAAAAAATTCAATAGTGGATAAGTGAATAGAAATCTTTTGTCGCTTTTGATGCCTTTATTTATGTTCTCACAATAATTAGGGTTAAGATTTAGGGTTTAGGGAATCGATTTATGGTGTACTTTTTAGAGTTTAAAGTCTAGGATTTAAAATTTAATGTCATGGCTTATAATTTATTTTTTTAGTGTTGAGCCATAGAAAAGAACATCAAAAAGGGACAGTGAATGTTAAGAGGCTTCGGGTAATATCTCTTCATTTATCAAAAAAAAGGATAGTGGATTTTCGTTCATATCAAGTGGGTTCAAATATATTTAGTTTTTTTCTCCCAAACTTATCAATTTTTTTTACCAGAACTTCTATAACCCAAATGGGGTCAATTGACATCAGTAAGGTATAGGTAAATCCGCCCCTGGCGCCACGTATTATTTTATTAACAAAAAAATAAGTTGACTTAAATAAAAGGGGTGAATTGTACATTAAGTATGCCAAATTTTATTTTTTTATTTATTTTAGTCTCTTATATGAATTGTTCATCTTCTTCCTTTATTTAGACTTATTTTAGCTTGAAAAAATACGTCTCTTCAACTTATTTTTTTTCCATCCGTTGTCTCCTCGTGCTAACACCCTTTGCTTGAAAGCTACAAGATTTAACAGTTTCGTCCTCCATTTTTCTGTCACTACCCATGATCGAGCTCTGTATGTAAAAGAAACACAAACATCAGGAGTTTTCTACATCAGTTGAATACTAGAACTGGCTTGGCTTATTAATGACAAGTTGACAACCCTAATACTTTAAGGTAAATATACACTCTAGTACCTGGATTTAACTTTAATCTTCAATTTAGTATCTATCCTTCTTTTCTTGTGCGGTTTTAGAATTCAATTTGGTACCTAAATATTTTATGGTACATGAATTTGCATCTTAATTCAAATTAATACTTGAACTTAATCTTTCTGTTCAAATCGATACTTATTGTTTAATCTTTTTAACCTACAAACCAAGTTTATGTGACAATTGAAGTCAAGTTTAAGTACCTAATTGGACAAGAAATTAAAGTGTCAAATTGAACATTAAAATCAAATTCAGGTATCAAAATATATTATCAATATAAGTGCAACTTAAAAATTATAAAATAATGATATTTCTTTAAAATCATTCTTAACCTGAAAAAATATTTTTGAAACAAGTTCATATATTTTAGGGTTTAGATGTTTAGTTTATGTTTTAGAGTTTAAAGTTTAGTTTTTAGAGTTTACGGTTACAATTTAGAGTTTAAATTTTTAAAATTTAAGATTATGAATTTAAATTTAGAGTTTAAATAGAAAAGGTTGTATAAACTTTATTTTACACCACTTGTGTATAAAAAATACCCTTAAAACCTCAACTATTCACTTTTTTTTCCTAGTCATCATTACCCTCCATTCAGTCCATTCTTGTTGAATTTGTGAGAGGGGAGAAATTATATCATGAGTCATTCACGCCACGTTATCCATGGGACAAACTAATAAAAACCACCCATCTCATTGTTTTTTTTTATGTCATATTTTTACCAAGTGAATCTTTACTCATATTTACTGTAAATCAATTTTAAAAACAGTTTTTACCAAATGAAGATTCACTTGGTAAAAATATGACATGGAAAAAAATAATGAAATGGGTGTTTTTGGTTGGTTGATCCCATGGATGACGTGGCGGAATGACCTATAATATAATTTCTCGTTTGAGGGTGCTTTGAAATTCCATTGATACAAGTGGAGGGAAGTGAAGAAGAAACAGATGCAAGTAATTAAGAACTAATGCTCACCTTCAATGAATTGATTTAAAAAACTGAAAGTGGACTAATAATTTGTAACAAAATTTTGAAGAAAAAAAGAAGGCCAATATTAAATTATTAAATAAAAAAAACTGCAACAAGATTCAGCTAATATTTAATTTAAGGATTTTTTTCACCTATCTATGCTTATCATAAAATGTATTTGACTGAGTAAAAAATTAAATAAAATATCATTGATTAAGTATTAAAATTCGAAAACAAATTCATTTCATTTGCCCAAATATTAAAAAACTAAATAAAAGATTCGGCTAATATTTAATTTAAGGATTTTTTTTTACTCAGCAAGGTTTATTTTATTTGTTATAAAATTAAGCCTCCAATAAGATTATAATACAAGGAAAATATAATCATTACAAAATTCAGCACCAAAAAAACAGCCAGCCGATCCAAACAAAATACAGAAAAAGCCAATAGGTAGTCTATTATCTCACATCCACAGTGTTTAATTTGGTGATTATCTAAACTGGAAATGAACAACAAAAACGTAGAAATTGATTGCAGCATTAACCAGCAGGCAGCAGGACAGGCGGAGCAGTCCTTCAGCGGGTGTCGATTCCGTCGTTGTCAACATCGGCTACCACCAAAGTGTTGGCGTAAATCGTAAAATATCCATCCCAATACAGCAACCTACTCCTGCACTCGCCATTTTCAGTCAAAAACCAATCCCTTTATACATTCAGACTCGGTATTTGAATGAAAGGGAAGTAAATCTTACCTAAACATTACAGCCGGCTTATCGTAAGCAAGACCCCTCAAAGCCTGAAACAAACACAGTAAGTGCAACATCTATCAGTAATCAGTATCACATCATATACGTGTTGTGTTGTGTAATTGTAAGAAACTTACAAATCTCTCCCCATCGGTTGGCCGCATTGATTGCAATAGACTTTCATCGCCTGCAGACCGTCGTGAAACCTACTGTTCCGCAGCCTACCGAACCGCACATTGACCCTATATATATGAATGAAGCAGGATGATTAAATTATAGTAATGAATTAGTGTAACTTCATATTTTTACACGGTGAAATGAGACATGTCTTACATTTGACGGGCGTGGCAGATCACCACCCTTGGAGCCTTGAAAAAGAAAAGAAAGAAATAGTTTTCAAGTTTCAACATATATATTCTTGCAAAGCAACATCGTATCATATATCCAAATAAACATTTTGAATGCAGATAAAGTTCAAGAACTATTAAGCAATGACCTCATACAATCAAAAACTGAAGTTGGTGTTGTAAAAGATTCATACAGAAATGATTCATATCATATATATAAGGAAGAATGGCATATATATATATATATATATATATATATATATATAGAGAGAGAGAGAGAGAGAGAGAGAGAGAGAGAGAAATACATACACGGACAACTGCGTTTCGATAGTTACTGGGCCTGGGGACACCGAGAATGTGGTTGCTGCAAAACATGCATGAGTAGAAACGACGAGTCCAAATCCTTGGAAATCTAACTCTCTCGGGAGGCATATTGGAAGAAAGCAGTTGAGAAGGATGCTTGCTTGCCTGTTTCAGCCTACGCCAAGAATTACCAACGTCTGCTTTCTTTATTTTCTCTGATTAAGCTTCTTGGAAGGAGAAATGGGAATGCTTTACATATATATACACAATTGGAGAGCAGATTCTTCTTCCCTTGTAACCGATTTTTCGGCGCCAATTTTTCTCTGAAAAAGGTTTCTTGATCGTCTGTGCTCAAGGGTGTATTAACTTGCACTGTTAGTTAAACTCCATGGTTTGGAATTGATCAAAATCCACGCATGAACTTCAAGCTGCGAATCATTTTCTCTTCTAATAACACATTTATATATTTGTTACCCAAGTGTCATTTCAATTTCAAATACAATAATTTATGTCATTTTTTGATGATAATTAATATTGTGCTTGTACCGATCAAGTTTTTTTTTAAATTGTCTAAAGGTGATCACAAGGTAATATCCGTTCATAGATATTCTATATCCTTTGACAAAGGACACACACCTTGAAGGCGTTGCGATTGAACTCGAGTCTCCTAGGATGAACATCATCCACTTTTTCACTGCGACCACTTGTATCGATCAAGTCTTAAATTAATATTAAATAATTAGCTATTCATCTTTGTTCCCTCATTTTTTAGATCATAAGTTCTAGACCCATTAAGAACACTCCACTCATCCCCTAGAGTCCCTCTTCCCCTCTACTCTAAGCAGGATTAGGTTTAGATAGGATTTGACAAAAACAAGTGTCGAGTCATAATTTAATTCAATCTGAAATGCATAATTTGAACTATTTGAACCATTTAAAAGAAATATTATTATCACCAATAAGTGTTAGATGTATTGGTAAGGCATTTTGCATTCTCAATGAGAGGACGCATGTTCAAATCTTGAAGACGACATTGTTGGGAGGGGCAAACCTTGCACCAAAGACATGGACCGTAAGATTGACATGCATATTACCAAATATTTTAAATGGCTTCAAGGTTGTTATACCTTCGGAACTCTTAGTTTCCGTTGAAAAGCCTACCGGCTGAGAGCCAGATCTAATCCTGCCGACCCATTAAGAGAATGGACAAGGCAACACTCTTCACCCATCCTATCAATTCTCTCTGTCTCACTTCGACCATCGTCTTTGGCTCTCTGCCCATATCATAATAGGTGAACTATTACAAACCGCCATCCTTCTGAAATCAAAAATTGGTGCGGTGAGCGTGGACCTCTTTTCGACCAAAAAAACCAGCTGTGATAATTTTTTTTGTTTCAAGCAATCCCGATCGTGAATAAGGTAGAAGTAGAAAGGATGGGCTTAAAATTCCTCACCGCACACATCTAAGGCGACGTCATTGGACCGAAGGGGCAGCAATCTCTCAGCACGCATGCTGACGGCGATAAGTCAAATGCTGATGAGGGTCCGCTTACCCTTGGCACTTAAAGAACAAACGGATACCGATTTCGATCCGTATTTTAAAATATATGAATTTTTAAGTGATCGAATTTCTTCCCAAATAGGGTAATGGTCCCGTGATAAGTTGTATCGGAGCAACCCTTTGACTGCCCGTTTTCACGCCGAGCCCCTATGAGTGGGGTAGGCAGGGTGGACAACCGTAACTATTGGCCATCACGAGTGTGGTTAACTCGTGACAAGGGCGTCACGAGGTTTAGTGGGAGAGAATGTCACGTCTAGGAAGAGGCGGGGACATTAATCCCACGTCGAAAAAATGGAGGTCTTGAAATATATAAACGGTGGCCTTGAATTATATAAACGGTGGCGTTATATATTTTATCAGATATATTTTTTGAGAAGAGGGTAATTACCTTTAATGAGTCCGATTTCTGCAGGTTTTATGGTTGCTTTTATGCATTTATTTTCTTTATGAATGAACCTTGTTGATATTTTTTTTTATCAATGAAAAAACAAAAGTTTCCTTCTTTTCAAAAAAAATTATTATGAGAGATCCATCTTTAAATATGTTTGAGGTCAACTTATTAATTTTAGGCTTTTTATTACAACTTTTCATACGATTAATATTAAAGTTTGGATTATTATTCTAGCTGTAGAAATTTTTTGTTTTCGCAAACGCTTTAATTTTAGGGTTTAGGGTTTTAGTTTGGGGTTTAGATTTTAGGGGGTTTAGTGTATAGGTTTAGAATTTAGTGTTTAGGGTTAGAATTTAGGGTTTTGGGTAATATGGTTAGGTATTTAGGTTTTAATCAATAAACCCTAAATTTTAACCCTAAACCCAAAATTCTATCAATAGCCCCTAAATTCAAAATTACTACACTTAAATCCCTAAACCCTAAATAGAGTCTCTAAACCTTAAAACTAAGGCACTTGTGCAAACAAAGTTTCCACAAGCGCTTGTGCATGGAATAATTACCCTTAAAGTTTTATTTTAATACAAAGTCGTATAAAAGAATTACATAACTCATCTAAACGTCTAATCTAAAATCTTAAACACTACTTTCTAAACTCTAAACACTAAATTCTAAACTTAAACCTTAAATTAAATCTCTAAACCCTAAACTTAAACCCATAAAGTCTAAAGTAAGCCTCTAACCCTAAAATTAAAATACTTGTGTAAACTAAAGTTTAGGGAGTTTGTGTATAAAAATTATTTTCTTAGTATTAATAATAGATTTAAATATATAAAATATTTCTATACTATTTCAAAATTTAAAATTTAGTATTCATACTTTTAATTTTGTGACAATAAATCCCTGCACTATTCTTTTTATTTGAAAATCTTAGTCCCTGCATTAACTCATGTTCATAGGGACAATAACATTTTTTATCCTTTACGTTTACAATTTTTATCAAACTGACCCTTAAAAAATTGTAAACGTAGATAACTAAAATTTGTATTGTTTATGCAATGATAATATATTATTTATTTTTAATATTAAAAGTTATATTAATAAAAATATATAAACATAGGGGGCAGAAAGTTATTTTGCCTTTTTTTTCAAGTGAAAGTAAGTAGTTAAGGCTAAGACCGGACATAAGTTATGAGAGGGACAAAGATTTGTAAATGAAAAATAGACATACTACATGGACTTAATGACCAAAATTAAAGTATATAGACTAATTTTAATTTTTAAAATAATACAGGGACCTCCAAAACATTTAAACCTTAATAATACAACTGCAAGATTAGCGAGATTAATGTTGTTAATGTTTCAGTATAGAGGATGATGTGCACTCGTACCTGCTTAAGCGCAAAATATCCACCATGTTCTAGGTTCAGGGAGGGATTTGAGTAGTTTAGATAATAATATAGAAAATAATACAAATACAACATTTTATCTGTTCTCCTCGCGTAGATCATACATTCTAATTTTTCAATAAACTAAAGGCATTTATTTCTTTAATGTAAAACATTTTAATCCATTAAATATATCAATTAGGAAGATATTTTTAATTGATAGGATGGAAATAGCTAACCTAGTTGAAACCCCAAGCACATATATGTTGAATTTTTAAAATATTAAATTTAAGGTTTAAGAGTATCATAAGTGTAACGCCTTAAACTCGACGTCGCATTTGGGCCTCAAATCCAAACCATACGTAAAAGTTTTCAACTAGATTTAGCCCAAATCACAAATATTTCCATAAATTCATCAATGTTTCGAAAAAGGATAGTTAAATCATTTACATGGGAGCTCCAATTTAAAACAAGTAATAAATCATTCGACATGATCAAACAAATACAAAATAAGAGTTACAGACATAAATCAAGTGTTTTATGACTACATTGCCTGACAAGCCTAAGTACTGGACTCTTGATCACATCAATGAGCTGAAGTCCTACTCCGATGGGCTCCTTCAATACAACGCCGCAACCTAAAAACTTGCGAATAGAAACAATGATTCCAAACATTGAGCTCATAAAGCTCAGTGGATACACCTCTATTGTACCATGCTTCATGCAAATCATAAATATGAGCATGTAGCTAGAAAAGATGACATGGCATTGAAAACAAGTATGATATTACCACAACTCATACACACATAGCATAGCATCAACACATCTCATAACAATCATATCCACAAACCTGGAGTGAGACATGGGGCCACACAGCATCAAGAACGTACACTTGAGTGAGACCCGGGGCCATACAACATTGGGAACATACACTCTATACTCAGAATCCCCCATCAAGTACCTTCTAATGAGACCTGGGGCCACACAGTGTCGGGAACGTACATTCGAGAATATATCTTACCATGGTGTTACAACACTCTCACTGGGTATTTGGATCCCACCAACCAAGTGCCCACATAGCATAGAACAACATCATATAATCATACCATCCTATAGTTGCCATCAACATATAAGTCACACAAGGCATTTACTGAGTTCTTAAGTTTTATGCTCGAGTATAAGGCGATTTATCAGTTTCTCAGTTTTACAACTCATTTTAGGCCATTAGGGGTCTACTGGATTGAACGATATAATTTTTTAGCTTTTCGGGCAAAAATTAACATTTTTGAGTAGATTGCCTAGTGGGTACCGATACCCAACCACGTTTATTGATACGTAACTCTAGGTATCGATACCCACCCTACACGTATCGATACTCGGCTTCACAGGGAAGAAGGTTGACCGTTGACCCTGTACCAGTATACGGGGACTGTGTACCGATACCCCCTCGATATCGATATGCCCTCAAGTGTATCGGTACTATTTTCACTACTAGAATTTGATGAAACAAGGGGGTACCGATATAGCTTGAGCTCGTACCGATACTCCCTTTAAATTTTTCTTGTGTTCTTTATTCAGAACACGGGGTATCGATACGGGTTCCCTGTGTACCGATACCAAAGCCCAGAAATAGCTTCCAAGGCTAGAGAAATCACTTCTCAAGCCCCCAAAATGTAACCTTTAACCCCTATACTCAATCATACATCTTATGGAAGTTATTAGGGTGGTTTACTACCATTTTTATGAGTTATTAACACAAAATCAGAGTTTCACCATTAACACTCATATCCAAGCATTCAAACACCCAAATCATCAAAAAAAGCATACAAGGCAGCATCCTTAGGATATGCATGAAACAAAAGGAGTTGGAAGTGTACTAACCTTCCTCCAAAAGCTGAAAAAGGAACCTCCTTACCACAAGCCTCAAGCCTTCCCCTTGTCTTGAGCTTTTGAGTGCTTTTCAACCTTTTTCACTATAAAGAGATGTTATAAAATGGGTTACAACATTATTGGAAGGTCAAAAGATACAAAAGAAAGAATTCTTCAACAAGAAATGGAGTTGAATCCTTCATTCTTGTTCTTCCTCATTAACCCCCACCAAACTCATATTTTCCAATCTCTACCAAAACCGTCCATCCTTACCTTCACTTGTAGATCGTTGGATGAAGACTACAACAATCTCCATAACAAATTTGAGAATCTAACTCTAAAGGTTGGATCTTTTGCCTTTGAACTTTAAGGAGAAGAAAGAGAAAAAAGATGGAGGATGAAGGGGACAAATATGATCTCATTCCCTTACATTTTTCTTACAGCCATTAAACTAAATTCCCCCTTTAAAATGAGGGAAATTATCCCTCTACCCCTCCATCATCCTCAAAAAAAATCCCAACCAAGGCCCTTAGCCCAACAATCACAAAGTAAGCCCACCAAGGCTTTCATGAGCAACTAATGGCCCAAAACTTCGGCCCAACACATTCAGTCCACTAGTCGGGTTAAATTGACTCACGATTTCTAGAATTCGGGTCGTTACAATAAGCCCTTGAACTTTTGAAAAAAAAATCAATTAAGTCCCTAAACTTTTTTTTGCAGCCAAATAAGCCTTTATACTCTAAAATTTCATCAATTAATCCCTTTGACCATCAATTTTTGACTTTTTTTTTCTTGAGATATTATTGTTATGTGATACAATACATAACTGTCATGTAGCATTTACATATTTTTTAGAAAAATATTTTTTTTATAATTTTTATAAGTTTTTTAGAAATTTTAAAGAATTTTTTAAATAAAATATATTTTTTTGAAATGCTAAGTTACAACACTATAATACGACACGTTGCATCAACTGATCCAAAAAAATGTTAAATTTAACAGTCAACGTTGGTCAAAGGGGTGAATTGATGAAAATTTAAAGTATAAGGGATTAATTGAGTTTAAAAATATTTATGGGCTTAATTGATTTTTTTTTCAAAAGTTTAAGGGCAAAGCCTAAATTTAATTAATGGTGGAACCTTAATTGAATTGACAATGTTATTACCATAACAATACGAAGGTTGTAACTTTTTTTGACCAAAATTAAGGTTATTACTATAAGCATACTTCAACGTTCGTTTATTAAGCTAAATAAACGAGTACGAACAAATTTTTTATGTACGATTAATAAACGAACAAGAAAAATAGTGTGTACGGTTCGTTTATGTTCACGAACAAGCTCGTTTATTGGCTGGTATATAGGTGCTCATTTTCCTTCTTTTACATTTTAAATATTGGTGAAGGTATGGAAAATTTTAACACGTGGTAAACTTTGGAGTTCAAATTGTAGTCTAAGGATTTTGAGGACTAGTGGTGTAATTTCACCATTTTGGAAAACATATAAACAATTGTGTTCATGAACGTTAAACGAGCATGTTCGCGAATGTTAAATGAACATGTTCGCGAACGCTAAACAAACAAACACCTTTAAAAATAAACAAACTAACACAAACATGATATTAAAAATTTAAACAAATACGAGCCTAACATGAACACCTTCAAAAATAAATAAACGAACACGAACAGAGTCTTGTTCGTTTAAGCTCGGTTCATTTACAACCCTAATTAAGGGGTGGCCCTCCCAGCTCAATTTGTCATATTCGCATGACCAATCAGTGTCTCATCCCACTTGACCAAATATGTACAAATTGAGTTGACAAAATATGTACAAAAAGAATCGAAATTATAACCAACAACCTAACATGTCAAACTTTTTACATTGCTTAAGGGATTTAGTGTCTCATCCCACTTGACATTATTGGTTATAATTTCAATTCTTTCTGTACATATTTTGTCAAAGTCTTATCTATGTCCGAACACCATAAGTACAAAGAAAAAGAAGTCAACCAAATGGACGTTTCAAATAAAATGGAACCCATTAAACGGGGCCCACCATGATCCTTTTGGACGGCTCAGATTAAAAAAGAAAACCCAGTGAACTCACTGATTCAGCCCTAAAAAAACAGCAGTAAGGGGTGTAAATGAATCAAGCTTGAACGAATAAAACTGTATAAATAAATCGAGCTTGAATGAATAAGACTAAATGTGTTCATTTATTTGTTCGTGAACATGTTCGTTTTTATTTTCAGAAATGTTAGCTAAATTAACAATAAATAAATAAATAAAACAAAAACATTAAAATAAAACTTACATTCCAACGTAAACTTATATAGCATTCTTAGCAACAACAAAAAGTAGTATTTAGATACATTCACAAGCATTTTTATCCTATAAACGAGCTTATAAATGAGTCTATAAACGAGCTTATAAATGAGCCGAGTAATTTATATTTTAAATCATTGAACTTAACTTCCACTTTCATTTACATCACAAATCTTTTATTTAATCAAATTACATCACCAAACTTTAATTATTAATAAACTAAGTCACTTATACTAAAATTGTTAATTAATTCAAACGAAAAAAAAACTAAATTTGGCACTTTTACTTGACATATTTTTCACATACTATCATCAAATAACATTTAATTGATAATTTTAATAATTTTTTGCAAGAATTTTTGATATTTTTTGTTTAAATAAATTCAAAGGAAAAATAATTAAATTTCCTGTAAATTCTAGCAAAAAGTATTTAAATTGCCAATTAAACATTATTTACTTGATATGTGAAACATATGTTAAATAAAATTGTCAATTCCAATTTTTTTCATTAGAATTAATTAACGGTGTAAATATAAGTGACTTAGTTTATAAATAATAAAAGTTAAATGGTGTAATTTGATTAAATCAAAGATTTGTGATGTGAATGAAAGTGAATGCTAAGTCTAGTAATCTAAAATGTAAATTATCCTAAACGAGAATATAAACGAACTGAATACAACTTTGTTAGTGTTCGTTCGTTTATTAAACGAATATAAAAAATTTATTCATACTTATTTATTTAACTTAATAAACGAATATTATACAAACGATTCACGAACAATTCACCCAACGCTGTGTTCATTTATACTCCTAGCAGCTGCCTTTAACAGTAACCCAATGGATTCTTTAAATTTTTTTCAGCGGGAAAGAAAACCCTAAAAATCGTAAATTCAAAGCCAATTTTCCCGCCAATAAGAAAAACCCCGGGCACGGGCAGAGAGCCACCCAAAAAGGGGCGGCGGTGAAATCAAAACCGCGTTGAACTGGGAAAAGAAAGGCGATGATTGATCTGTGAAATAACTAGGGTACAGAGCTGTCATTATTATTTTTATGGGTTTATAGAATCTTCTTGTTCTTAGGATTCCTTTATACTTTTATGCACATTGGATTCTTTTCTGTTTCCAACTTTGATTTTTGGACCAAAATTTGTATTTTCTTCTGTACATTAATTAGCGGACCGAATTGCTTTGAATTGACAAAATTTTCAAATTCTTGTGAAGTCTGTCGACTAATTATTACGATGTAGAAATCTATCCAGAAATATAGATCGAACTCGGAGAGGATAAAACTTCAGATTTAGGTTTTGATTATAGTTGGTATAACGAGTCGTTAGATTTTTTAAAATAATATTAATAATTTAAATCCCGATTTTATAAGTAAAGAAATTAAATTAAAAGAGTCGTCTTACAGTAAAATTTTATAATATCCAGTTTAAATTAGTGGACTATTAAGTCGAATTCTAATAATTATAGTAGGAAAGACAATAAAAAATCAGCTCACATTTTATTAAGTTTATATTAATTTGTTATTTAAAAAATTTGTAAAAATGTCATGAAGGCAATATTAAAATAAAATAATTAAAAAAATAGATCGTACTCGGAGGGTCCGAACTATTATGTTATTATATTAAAAATTTAGGGATGCAAATTTATATGATCGATAGAAAATATAAATATAACACATAAATTATATGAAAATTTTAAATTTCCAAAAAAATGTGACTGTCGTTGATTATTCATAATTATTTATAATTGTGATTTACATAATTTATCTGTACATATAAATGATGATGATTAATGTATTAGAAAGTAACGGATTAAATAATAGTGGTTTAGATCGCAACTCCTCACACAAGGGTCTAACTATCCATTACCAATGGGATTAAATTAAGAGTTTAATATTTTTGAATTTGTTCAAATAATGATATAATATTTTCTTTTAATCTACTCAAATAAGAGCCTTTATTAAAGAAACATTTTCTAAAGGTCAAAAGCTTATTTTGAGAAAATTCAAATAATGATGGTGTATTCTATCCAGGTGACCCGGGTTCGAGTATCATGTGTGTGGTGTATGTGCTTTATTAAATGGCTAAAAAATTAAACAGATACTATCTTATAATCACGCCAGAATATTTAAAAAACGTTAAGCCTTTGTATGTCTGTTTTGAAATATTATACCTTATTTGTGCATATACTAAAGCACATGGGATATTCAATGATTTAAGGAGTCATGTGCATTTTATTAAAATAGAACCCTCAATTTCAAAATAAAGAATTTATTGTTAACTTGTGTGTATGACAAATAACTTTAGAATAAAAAATAGTTTAACATGACTCGAACTCATAAAATACAATAACATTTTATTTTTCTTGTGTGCTTTTCCACTAATTTAGAGCTAAACTTTTGATTTTCTCTTGCAAATATTTTTCTATAAATGCAAGTTGGATGTATAAATGTCTCTCTGATGGGTGGTGTTAGACCTAAGGGTTGATAAGTATTGATAGCTTGAAAGTATAGTTCTGACGGTCATTGTCAAGTAATAGAGTCAGTTGATGGGCCAAATGAGTTTAACAGTTATTAACAATTATCATATCTATAGTACTATAATTCTCTAACAGAATCGCGTTAGAGAAACACTAAAGGTTTCATTGTTTTGTATGCGAAGGAGTTGTAGCGAAGGATATAGACTTCGGAGGAGTAATTGTAGAAGACCTAAAGATGGATGTAAAATAATTTATTATATCAGAATTATGTCTATACTTACAATGGTTGATTCTGATATATTACGATCGTAGTTACTACGATCTTAATTTTTTTTTTAATAAACTATGATCTTAATTTTTAACTTAAAAAATAATTGAAATCGATATTAAAAATCTAATGCTCCACCAACAATAAATTGTATAATTATTAACATTAATAAACACAAATATATGGTGACTATTTAGCTCTATTATTGATACCATGATTGCCAAATTGGTTGGTGAATTATAACATGGAAAATGTTATAATTAAGAGAAATACATAAATTATATAAAACTTTAAGAATTTGTGTAAAGATGATGTGTATGTATGAAGGGGATGCAATATTTTATATTAATGTACGATGTTTTATATTTAGTAAAACTGCATGAGAATATAAAATTTACAGAGGTACAAAATTAAATAATCAATATAAAATACAAAAAAAACTTTTTAAAAAATATCTGAATTTAAAATTTTTAGGCAGCACAACTGCCCTAGGTCCATCCTTATTATGTGTATAAATCCATTTAAGATGAACAGTATGAGACAAGAGCAGTTAGGTCAAACAATATCCTCAATTGGTTCATGGTTTGCATGATGAAATGCTATCTTTAAAAATCAATTCCTTTTCCTTTTTGATTTTTGGATTGTCAAAAAGATACACTTGAAAGTCCATTGATTCTACAGTTGATTCAAGATTTTCAAAGTTATTTTATTTAAGAAAAGCTTTACTTAGTTTTGTGTTAGGATATATTATTAATTTCATAGTTCAATTTTATATTTATTAAAATTTTATTACTTAATCAACTAAACCAACATTCATTGGTTGCTTCCCATGCAAGGACAATAAGAAAACCATAAGTGATTAAGGACAATAATAACCTAAGTTCATAGGATGTCTATTTAAGACATTGTTTTCATTATTATTATTTTTATTACTATAAATGCTTTCATAAAGAAACCTAATCCCTAGAAAAGTCTTTGTTTAATATGCAAAGAAAACATGAAGATAAAAGGTTAAACCCCCAATGTCCACTCTTTTTATATATTTTATCTTTAAACAAATCCTTTGGTCATGCACCAGATATCTTGTCTTATTCCATTTGTAAATAAATATTAATTTTACACTAACAATCCGTTGGTCTATTGGAATGAGAAACTAAATTCCTTAAGTAAAGTCGGAAGTTCAAATCTGCCATTGTTAATGGAGAAAATTGGATTAAGAGGGTCGCCCCATAATGGGTCTCTACAAAACTCAATCTGAATTGTTCGGTCAGTGGGTCGGAAATAGGTGATTAAACCCCCCAAAAAGTAAATATTAAGTCTTTACCGACAATCAATGACATTAAGTCTTTTAAGTAATGTCAGATGTTTGGCGTTACGAATGAAAAAAAAATATTAGAAAGATCGTCCCATAATAAATATCTGTAAAACCTAATTGGAATTAATTGGTAAATGGATCAAAGGCAGGTAATTAAATTAAAAGATGTATGAGAATCATATCCACTATCTACACAGCAGCTTTGAAAAAAAAAACCTAGTTTCATGAGATGTAGTAGCCATCAATTGCACACTTTGGAAAATACTCGCACTGTTTTAGAGATAACAAACTACAAATTATTCCGAGTTAATTTTAGGTTCGAATTATTTTAAATTTGAATGAGATTGAAGTTATTTTAGGTTTTTATTAAAGATCGGGATTGGATTATAATTTTTATGATGTTAATATATATAGATTATTTTAATAACTTTAAATAATTAATTACTACCATTTAAAAAACTGAGAAATTTAAGATCCAAATTTTGTTTTGTTTACAATGACAACTGAATTTTATTAATAACTATTAAAGAGAATCTCA
This sequence comes from Hibiscus mutabilis, assembly GCA_019671005.1. NCBI lineage: Eukaryota > Viridiplantae > Streptophyta > Magnoliopsida > Malvales > Malvaceae > Hibiscus > Hibiscus mutabilis. The sequence continues at coordinate 1,984,200 of CM033752.1, forward strand.
AATACAATGCATATAGAAAGGCGAATAATGGGGACTAGTCTACTAAAATATCATACAAAAGCCAAAGGTGCAAAAATAAGTAAATAGTTCTATAAAAATTAGCATACCGACAAAATTTACAAGTCTTCCTGAATCTCTTTGTCTCTATTCAAACGAGATACTTTTGTTTTGAATTCATATAATTTCGAGTTTGAAGTATTTCTAAAATTGATCCGCTCCACGTCCAGCATCGGATTCCATGGTTTTAACTTGATGAGAAACCTGGAAAAACACAAACTTCTCCACTAAAAAATTATAAAGATATAATCAACAAAGTTGACACTTTGAAGCCTGTTGATTTAAGGGTTTTTCTGCCTTTGACAATTGTTATTAATGGAGATAAAGATTTTATCTTTTTACAACACGAATATTTAACGAAGATAGTTCTTTTTAATAATATTATTTTTAAAATTTATTTTTTATCAGAAAAGCATTATATATTTTGTTATTACACTCAACACTTATTGTAATAGTAATATTTTATAGACAAATATAAGGATGGACATTTTACTCGATCCGGTCAGGTTCCGACCCGACCTAGCTCGACCGAGTCGGATTTTTAATGAAAAAATCGAGTTCGGGTCGGATCGGGTTTTTATTGAGGGTGAACTCGGGTCGGGTCGGGTTTAGGGTGAAAGATACCCGACCCGGCCCGAGACTAATTGTGTAATTTTCCCTAAATTTTTAGGGATATTTATAATAATACCCCATCTTTATATATTTTTTATAATTAGGTCTTTAAAATTAATTTTTTATATACAATTTAGTCCTTTAAATTATAATTTTTTAGATTAAGTCCCCTAAAATTATTTTTTACAATTATGTCTCTAAAATTAATTTTTTTCTATAGGTCGGGTGCGGGTTTAGAGTGTTTAATTTCGGCTCAGATTCAAGTGGGCCAAAAATCCAACCTGACCCGTACCCATCCCTAGACGAATATGATTAAAGTTTGAATGGTACTTGATAATTTATTTTATGTTGTAAATGAAATAAAATATATTAAAATTGTAGTATATTGATTTTTTATATTATTTAATTCAAATTAATAGATAGAAAAATAAAATAGCGTTAATTATAAAATTAAAACACACATTGGATCCTAATCTACCACTCAATATCACTTTGTCTTTTTTCATAATCAGATAAAGCATAAGCACTCAGCACCGACTTGGGGTTTGCCTTAGCTAGACCTTGAAATATTTTAAAATTATTTTGACTTCTAATGCCTACGATCCCCACAAAATTATGGAAAATTTAAAATTTGTCCCTAAAATTTTAAAAAATTTAATTTGATCCTCACAAAAATTTTAAAAATTCATATTAAATTTTAAAATTTTAAATATTTTTAATTAAATTTTCCCTCAATTTTTTTAAATACTTTTGTTAAATCTCTCAAATTATTAAAAAAATTAGTTAAACCCTCAAAATTTTTAAAAATTTTCTTTTAAGCCTCCAAATTTTTAAAAAAATTTAAGTTAGTCCCCTCAAACTTTTACTCAAAGTTTCGCCATTGCTTGTATATATAATACCAACTAGGGGCGGGTGCAATGACAAGACAAATTGCTCTCTCAATAAGAGAATTTGGGTTCAAATTTTGGAGACGACATTGTTTGGAGAGAGAGCCACGGATACCAAACATGGACAATGAAATGAACATGTATTATACCAAAAAATATCTTTCATATATAATAGTCGTATAATATTTAAAGAATTATATACTTACATAAATTTTGATACATCAATAATTTATTTTAGGGTAAACTACACGAAATGTCACTAAACTTTAACCTTTGTATCGAACATACCATTGAATTATAAAATGATACTATTATACTATAGAACTTTGTTTTTTGCTACTATTATGCCACTCTACCATTAAACTGTAACGAACCCGTTAAAGACAAAACGACGTCGTTTTGGTATTGTTGCTTTGATGCCTAAGATAGGCCAAAACGACGTTGTTTTGTTAGAAAAAAATTAAGAAAACACTACATTTAGGGAGGCACAAACCAAGAACCTTTAAGATGAAAGGTTTACACCAAACCACCAAGCCAACTTAAAGACTTAATATAATCTTAACGAAAATAGTATATAAATAATACTACAGTTGGACTTAATTTCATTTATCTCATGATATAATTTTATAAACATATTAACTTTATAAATAAACATTATTTATAATTTATATTATAAAACTAAAGTATTATTTATAATCTATACAACTAAATCTTAAGCCCCAAACCCTAAACCATACGTGTAACAGCTAAACTACAAACCCTAAACCCTAAATATATATAACTAAATCCTAAATCCTAATTCCAAGCCCAAAACCCCAAATATTATTTGTAATTTATATTACACATCTTAATATATTATAAATAATATTTTAATTTTAGGGTTTGGGTTTAGGATTTAGTTATATATATTTAGAGTTTAGGGTTTGTAGTTTAGTTAGTTACATGATGGTTTAGGGTTTAGGGTTTGTAGTTTAGTTAGTTACACATGTATAGTTTAGGGTTTAAGGTTTAATTGTATATATTATAAATATATTTTAGTTTTGTAATATAAATTATAAATAATATTTATTTATAAAGTTAAAATATTTATAAAATTATATCATAAAATAAATGAAATTAAGTTCAACTGCAGTATTATTTATATATAAATTTTGTTAGGATTATATTAAGTCTTTAAGTTGGTTTGGAGTAAATCTTTCATCCTTGGGGTTTTTGGTTCAAGCTTCCTCATATGCAATGTTTTCTTAATTTTTTCTCTAACAAAACGACGTTGTTTTGACCTATTTTAGGCATCAAAACAACTATACCAAAACGATGATGTTTTGCATTTAACGGTCCGTTATAATTTAACGGTCTAATGACATAATAGTAACAAAAAAATAGTATTTAATAGTATCATTTTATAGTTCAATGGTATGTTCGATACAATTAAAGTTTAGTGATATTTTATGTACTTTACCCTTTATTTTATCTAAACTTAACTAAATGGTGTATTACCTCATTTTTTATGTTTTTTAATATTTTAATTATTAATTTTCATAATATAATATGGAAATAACATAAATGCAATACAAATACATAAAATTCAGGTAAAAGATTCGCTTTAAAATATTTTTGTTGGACATCTTTAAGACTTTGTGTGGACTCTACACGTTGTATTTTTGTGTAGAGTCAGAGATAGAGACGAAAGAAAAATGGAATAAGTTGAAAGTTTTGATTGCAAAGATTCATTGACAAATTCCCTTTTAACAAAAATATGTATGACAATGGGTAGGTACGATATTAAAAAATTAAGAATTTATTAAATTTTTAAATTTAAAAATTAAAATAGACTAAAATCTTATTTAATTATTCTATATGTTCCACAAATAATATCGACTTTTTAAAAGTCAAATTTTGTAAACTTCAACTATAATTATATTAAATATTTTAAATAATTAAATTTTATAAAATATATATTTAATCTATTTGGTTAGAGGTTTTAAAAATATTTTTTTTTATATTTTTATCAATAGTAAATTTTAAATAATCACGAGTTAAAGTTAAAAAAATAAAAAAAAAAAAGTCAATAAGAGACATTATTTGTGAGACAGAGAAAGTAACATTTATATTAAAAACAATTTAAAAAAATCTTATGAATGGAAAATACTGAGTTTGAAAAACCTCTCCTATAATACCTCTGCAAAACCTGATTTAAATTAATCGAAGTTAAATACGGATAATTATACAATAATTTTTTTTAAAAAAACCCCTAAAATGCTATCTTATCGGACGATTTTAAGAGGTACAACTCCTCACAGTCCTCCCATCTGCTAAATGACTCCGAATATAACCTAAAAAGACATGAATCCAAAAGTGACAGAACTTGTTCATTTGAAGTTTGAACATACACCCAACAATCTCATAATCTTGTAGCTTTTGAATTGAAGTAGCTAAAGCATTACAAACAAGTTTCATAAATCCAAACCATTCCATGACACTATGAAAACAACTAGCTTCTACTATTAGCTAAAGCAAGAAACTTACATACTATATCATAATCAAGAAAACTCTGAGCTGAAAATGAACAAAATCAAAAGCTACACTACTCATGTCATACAAAATATCATAATTTTTATACACCTTGGGCTTTTCTCTACTGTTTTGCCTAACCTAAAGAATCAGTCTGAAAGTGATTGGTTTCCATTACTCAAGTTGCTTTCTCAACTACATGGAGCTTGAACACTGATTCCAAATCAGGAGGCGTAGGAAAGAACCCCCTGACTCCATTGTAATGGCATCTTAGTGTAGGCCTACGCTTCCTTGGAGCTAGAGGGCAAGCCAATTTCTCTGGTATCCTTGCTTCCCTTGAAGTTGGAGTTGTTGAACAACTCTCTTCTTCCTCTTCTTCTTCTTCTTCGTGTTCTTCATTTTCTTTCGCTCTAGGCTTCGTGTTTATCGGCTTCAATGAAGTCAGTATCGCGATACCGGCGATTACCCATTTCTTCCCTTCGGAATCCAAGACTCCATCTGGTTGTGTTTTTTTGGAGAACCCCATTTTTTATTTGATGTAAAGAAGGGGTTTTGATGCAAAAACAAAAGAACCCAAGCTTGAAAACAGAGGCAGAGCAAGGGGAAGGTGTTCTGTTTGAACAAAATGAGCCAAAAATTGAGTTTTTTATTTAAGGGAAAAACAAGTTTTGAATTTGATGGAGAAATAAGAAAGAGGCGTGTATGGCTAAGTTTTTGATTTCTTAAAGGGGAGATTTGAGGGAGAGAGAGAAATATGAAGGGAGGCTGGCCGGATATTTACGGGCAGCATAATGGGGTTTTGTTTTGGCGCCAAATTAGGGTGGGCAGCAGAGCAACGGCTCTTTTTCCCGCCGAGATTAATGGTTTGTTTGGACAAGAAAATTGATTTTCTGGGAAGTGATGCTCGCAGTCAGACTCTGAGGGCACAATCACCGGCGTCATGTCAAAAAGGACGTAATTATGACCACGTTCCGTATAAATTTATGGGCTCTGTCTAATGGGCAACGGCCCAATTGTTATTCCTATATCTTAATATTTTATTATTAATTTATTTACCTTTAAAAAATGAGAAAATATCTCATATATTGGAAACGAAAAGTTTTCACAAGCGTTAGAGTTTTAGAGTTTATGGATTTAATTTAGGGTTTATGAGTTTAAGTGGAAGAGTTTAAAATTTAGGGTTAGAATTGTTAGAGATTTAGGTTTTAACGTATAAACCCTAAATTTTAACCACATTTCCTAATTTTAAAACGCATATACTTAAACCCCTAAACACTAAACCCTAAACAGAGTCCCTACACCTTAAAATTAAGACACTTATAAATTTTTTTTGTTTACATCGCATGTGCATTAAATAAATAATTACCCTTAAAAAATGTGCTTTTAAAGACATTAATGTTACGTTTAGATCTTAACATTTTGTTACCAATTTGTTTAAACACTTTATATTTTTTCAGAAGATTCAACAATATTTTTCTGTTAGATTCATAATATTGCTATGTCTGTTTTCTTTAAGATATTAATATTTTCGAACAGAAAAATACTGTTAAATTTTCTTTGGAAAATTTATACACATTGTTTAAATTTTATTTTATATTGTATATATTAAATAAATTATACTAATTGTAAACACTATAATTGTCTAGCCTTAGATTTATAAATAGTAAAAAAAATATAATGAATATTATCAATAACAACAAAAATTATAACATAACAATATTATTAGACTTGTTGTGTTTTATTTTAAAGGAATATTAATGATAAATTTAAAGGGAATCAAATGATTTAAAGCTGGATTTGTAGAGTTTGGACATGTTTCGATAAAATAAACACTGAATTTACGGAGGATAAAAATGAGTGAAACATAAATTTTGGATTTAAGGTGGTGGTGAGTGATGATCGGAAATGACCAACGACAATTGTAACGGCGATCAATGGTGGGTAACTTTGGTCAAATTCGGGGATTAAACTGATATTTTATCTAGAATTCGTAAATAAAAATAACATTTTCTTTAAAGTTCAAGAGTCAAATTAAGAATTAATTTTTCTTACAAATGCGTCACGACATCAAACTAACGTCACTAACATCCTAATAACTCAAAAATTATAAACGATAACGTACATTCCCAAAAAATTATAAAACCATAACATAAATAATTAAAACCCTAATTTTTAAATTTAATAGGTAAAAAAATGATAGGTAATGTAGCTTATCCTATATATTTTGATCCCGAAGTAGGAACCAAAACGTATGACAAAAATTGAAGTATCGATTTAAACAAAAAAAAAATACTACTATTTTAACTAATGAAACCAAATCCAGACACCAAATAGCATATTTAACAACAGAATTGGTCAAATTGGAAATCAGTTTGCCTGATTGTTCATAAGTTACTAAAAACTAGACAACCAATAAAAATCAGTAAGAAAGCAAGACCCCAACTAAATTAGGGAAATTGTGATTTTTTATTTTGGAAAATAAAGTTGTTTTGAAATAATTTAGGAATATATAGTAATTTGGGAATAAGACCTAATTCACAAGGTTTGAACATAGATCTTAAGGTGCAAGACCAAGACACTTAGCTACTACATCAGAATCGCCAAACAAAAATTTCAACCTTTTCGTAAGGCTTAAATTAAAATAATTGTCTAAACTATACTTCTTTTAAATTTATGTGCATAAATATTTATAAAAAAAATTAAGTGTATGAAGTTTCAATCGTTACAATTTTAAGTTCTCGGCTGTTTAAAAAAACATTACCCAATTAGAACACATAGCATCAATATTAATTCATTATTTTTTTTTTAAAAAAAACTTTTTTTAAAAAATCCAATTACCCAATCAAGCAACTATTTCACATTTAATGTGTAATGTTCGAATAACACACAGTTTGCCTATTTTCAGCAACTAAGAAAAATGATCAACTGGGTCTAACGACAGAAAGGGTAAGATGGGCAACAACAATCGATAGTGGCAGCGGTGAAGATTTGGGGTTTTAGGATTTAGGGATTTAAAGACTGTTTTTGAAATTTTCAAAATTTCAAGATTTTTTTGAAAAATTTTAAATTATTAAAAACAAAAAACAATTAACAAATTATAAATTAAAACATAACACGTGTCAATTTTTTATTGGTTAACAATTTTTTTACAGGTAGTTAACTACCGGGCACCTAAAATTATAACTGTTGAAGGAACTTACTTTTACAAAAAAAATACTTTAAGCACCTAAAGTTCAAAAGAAGTATAGTTTGGGCACTTATTTTCATTCAAGCTTTTTCACGATATCTTGATTTATTCTCATCTATTTTCTTATAAAATAATCCCTAAGATTCGAATCTAAATTCTCACCAATACAACAACCATTCTTCTATTGAGTCATTCCACTACACCCAACACTTTTTATCAATAATATATAATTTACATAGATCTTTATGGAAGCTTTACAAAATACAAAGAAAGAGTTCGTAGCTGAAAACAGAACTCTTAAGGTATCCATGGCAAGCTAGGGTTTGCAGCAGCAAAGAAGCTACAATTTCTAGTGATGAGACAAGAATCTTTACTGCAAAGTAAGAAACCAGATGCTAGGTACAAATACAGCTACTTGTTTGATTCAGGTACGATAACAATACATACTAGTACCGACATATTTCGTATAGCAATTCAAGTTTATGGTTATTTTTAAAAAATACTAAACACAACCAAATAGGACAGAGGACTGAGGACCTAAACACTTACACCCAAGTCAAAGTAACAAAAGATGAAATATGCTTTAGCTAATCTACCATTGCCTGATTTACTCCAAGGCAATATAAACGCATAAACTACACTACACCAAATATTTCGAACAATCAGTTTTCAGATAAAAAGTCAAGCATACAATCTTCTTAGCATTATAAACACATACACTACATACATACAAGATTGGCTATAGACACTTTTCCAAGGGCTTGATTTCAACCAAAAACTTTCCTATCGCAGCATTTATTAAGCTTGCTGTGTTTCTTTGCAGTTTTCAAGTCACAATTTTTCTAAGCACTATAAATCATACAGACATGCAAACATCTATAAACACTATAGTCGCCCAAAATCGGTTTTTTCTGAGCACTAATCTAAGATATACATGTTCAAGCAGGACTAAGAAATCAAATTGGTTTGTGTCTTAGCAGTATTTATCCATATTCAAATCCAACCATGATCAGGAAACTCAAACATCAAAGAAAATATGAACCATTCAATCTTTTAGTCTTGGTTTCAATTGCCATTGACAATTGGAAATCAAAATGGTGCTTAATCTCAAATTCACCATTGCAATTAATCAACAGCTAAATAAATAAAAAATGAAATCCAAAATTAATGCCAGAAACTAAAAGTTCCTCATTTCAAACGCTTCAAAAGTAGAATTGCACTTCGAAATTCATAAATTCCAGTACCCTTTAACATAACTAACATTGTTCCAACAAAAACATTAAATCAAAAACCATAACAAGCTTTAGAATTAGAAAACCCAATGAATAGATGAACACTCACCACTTAAAACCTCCTCCCAGGTCCACCACCACCACGGCCGAACCCGATTTGAGGTGCAACAGCAACCGGGTCAACCTTGACAAGCCCAGGGATATCAGACATCCCAAGAACCGAAAGCATATCGAGTGTTTCCTTATCGACCTCAATTTGGTCGACCTTGATAGCCGATTCATCGGGGACAAAATCCATGCGGCGCTCACGCTCCTCCTCTTGGAGCTTAAGGGAAATGCCACGGACGGGTCCCTTCTGGATCCGTTTCATCAGATGGGTGGAGAACCCGGCGATCTTGTTGCGGAGCCTCTTGGACGGGATGATGGCGACTTCTTCGATGATCTTCTTGTTGGTGTGGAAATCGAGGGTCATGCGTGAGTAGTACCGCTCGATCACCTGACGGGACGATTTCTTCACTGTTTTGGTACGGACGCGGCCCATTGTTTTGGATGTGCTGACGGCGCTGCTCAGTGGCTAGCTGGAGCTTTGCGGTAGTGGAAGCGAAATGAAGAGCTAGGGTTTTCTGCGTGTGAAATTAGGGTTCATATATATATATATGGACGAGTAAATTGTTGGGCCTTTTTCAATTCTAGTGTTTGTGTTTATGGGCTTAGCTTGAAACAATCCAAGTATTTCCCCCCTCAATTATTTGATTAAATTACAGATCCGAGACTAGTGGAAGGAGACCCTAAACAAGGTCAAATACTTGAATTTTGATGTCGTGAATAAAAAAATTGAATTGAAAAAGTTAATCTCATATTGGGCATATAAAAAAGTTAATCCGAATTAATCAGGTACCAATAGTTAAATTAAATATTTTTTATCTAGGTCTGATATCGATAATTATATAAATTTTTTTCGAGAAATATAATATTTGTTCGATTATTTGTGTAATTAATTTTTTTAATTTATAAAAAAACTTGTCAATATAAATTTGACCCATGATAATCTTATTGGATGCGAAGAAAATAATTTTCATTTTTATTATACTTTCATCCTCACAATTTGTGATATTTTATTATACTCACAATATAAGTAAATGAAAATATTTTATGAAAATATGTATACAAATTATATTAATAAAACTGTTATCGGTGAAATAATAAATTTCCTTTTTATATTAATTTCAATTCTCAAATAGTGTTTTTAATCCATTATTTTAGAATTGAACACTAGATTAGTGTATTTTTTATATAAAATATTTTTTCATTCAGGTAATTCAACTAAAAGCATTAAAAATGATATATATACATATATGTATACACATATATTAATTTAGTATATTTAATATAAATATTATGAAAAATTATTGAACTAATTGCACCACACATCACCAAACTACGACTCTAATTTTAAATTGATCCATAAAATTTTAAATATCCTAATATATCTCTCAAATAATGACCTTCATTCCAAATTGGTCCCCCGAACTTTTGAATACTTCAAATTTATCCCCAAATTATTAGTATATCAAAATAATCAATTATCATGTAAACAGTAATGTCTATCAGAGAGTAATATGATGACATAAAAGATAATTTGAGGATGAAGTCGGAATGTTCGAAAGTTTGGGGTACTAAATTAAAATTATGGTCATAATTTGTAGATGAAACTATGTAACCCCCTAGACCCACCTATACGTTGCACTTAAATCTAGAAGGTCACATTAGGGTCGCAAGAGTGGCCCACAATAAAAAATCTCATAAAAATGTCTTTTTAAATATGTTAAAAATTATAAAACAAACTTCTATTTAAAATACCATTTCAAAAAAGAGTATCATTTAAACATGTATCAGTAGTTCAGAAAATATATTAGACACTAATATAAAACAATACACGACCTACATGCTCACTAACTGTACCAGTACCGTAGTCCAAAAGCAACGCCGAGAGAACTCCAAACACTGATGTTGATCAAAATACCATGATAAATTTCTTCTAACCTGTGGTGGTAAAAATAAAGTGAGTTTCGGGAAGCTTAGTAATACAGACTACCAAGAGATGCTAAATGCACAAGCAAGTATATGGCAAAGCGTAAAGCTGCCATGGTGTTCTGGGCAACACTATGATCCGATTTGATCTTAGTAGTTTACGAAAGTAACAGTTATTATTTCTACAACCACCCGAATATCATACAAGAAGCCTATAATCTGAAGAATCAGAAGATAGGTAGTTTACGAAAGTTGATCTTAGGAGTTTAGTGTTTTCTAATGAGTGCAGATCGAGAACATAAACAAGTTTCAGACTTCGAGAAATTTATTCAGTTGATAGATGTTTAAAAGGGCAAGAAAGTTTATTTTAAACACCTAACTACCTTTCAATCGAACTCTAGTATACAATTCCCTAGAATTTCATATATAAGGGCTTAACCCAGGCCCGTTGGACTTAGGTACCGACCTAAAGGGATATTTTAGGTCTAGAAGGAATCACCCTAACTAAAGTATAAGAGTCTGAATACAGAATGTATTACCCTAGCAGAAGCATATGAAACCTGATACAGAAGCCAGAAGGTATTACCCTAGCCGAAGCATAGGAACCTAATATAGAAGCCATAAGGTATTACCCTAGCCGAAGCATAGGAACTTGATACAGAAGCCATAAGGTATTACCCTAGCCGAAACATAGGAACCTAATACATAAGCCATAAGGTATTACCCTAGTCGAAGCATAGAAACCTGATATAGAAGCCATAAAGTGAACCTGATACAGAAGCCAAAAGGTATTACTCTAGTCGAAGCATAAGAACTTGATACAGAATGATTTACCAACTGAATCAAGGCTGAACCTGCAGTGAATTCATAATCCTAAGTACCCCATTAAAATAGTCTAGGTAATAATAATAGTAATAACCAGTAAGTAGTTGTAGCAGTAAATATGAAGCAGAAAATCAATTTTAGTGAAACAGTAACCAGAGAGCATGTCTTTTAGAGTCAGATACAAAGGTGTATTTTAGACAAATAAAAGTCATGGTTATGCTAGAATTCAGATATATCAGAATTAATCAAGATTTCGATTATATCAGGAGGGATTCAGTCAATTTTTCTTATAAGGGCATTTTGGTCATATTAATTCTCATGGGCAATTTTGCAGTTTAATCTAGATAGGGTAAATCGGTGATTTTTTGTGCTGAAGATTGCTGACGGCATGCCAGGCTTCCAAGTCCATTCCATTAACCATGTTTCATCAATGTATTACCTTTCAAGCATTTGAATAGGTACACCTCACGCATGTTCAATATTTAGTTCTAGATGTGTGGTATAGTTGAACATGTCACTAACACAAATTATCTTGGAACGAGTCTCGAAATTAAATAAGTATTTGTGCAATATTCTTTTATTATTGTAATGGTATTAAGAATGACTGGTTTTTAGTTAATTTGGTAATTTCAGTGCGTGATATTATTTCCGTCATTTCAAACATTCCGATCAATTCATTCATTATTGTTATTTAGATCAATTTAGAAGCATGAAGAACTTTCAATAAATTTATCTTTAGTTGTTTATCCAGAGTTCGGGAGAATCCAAGTGTTTTATTATTACACATATTTACATATTGATTCCAAGACTTTTCCAATGGATTATGGAGTTCAAATGCAGTAATTATTTTATCAGATCGAGTGTAAATTCCAAGTCATTTTCTTTGTTAGGGGTATTTTTAGTCATTCTTACGTCTCAAGGGTATTAACGTTATTTTTTGACAAAACATTTCTGATACCAACTCCTTTAACACTATTTATCGGATTGGGAGATTAACTGTCTTATTAATCACTTACTAAACTCAGGATCCTTCTGATCTATCAAACTTCTCATTCGAATAGTTTAATCTTATCAAGATTACCATTTTCTTTTTATTTCATAAATGAAATGACTAAAATAGAGTTGAAGGTATTCTTAATCATAATCATGCATAATTTAAACAATTACCAACATGTTTCATAAAGAGTGCAAGAGGTAATAATGTATTACCTCAGATCGGTGTTATGTCAGTCGACCATTGATGCACCATTCGATCACTCTCGAACCCAAATTCGGCATTCAACGATACCTCGGATATGAAGACATGTAAATACCACGACAAAAAAATGGTCGAAAGTCGCTCGAACACACCGAAAAATAGGCAACTTGCTTCGTCAAAGCTCTTTCGAGCTCTCCAAGGTAAAAGGTGGCCGCAATGGCGAGTGAAGGTCAGACCCGTGTTTGTTGGGTGACAGCGACCTTGATGATGGTGATCGTGAGTTGCACGAACAACAGACGGTGACAAAAATAGGGGAAAATAGAATGAGAACTTTGATTTTCCCCTGAAATCTTCTAACGACTCTTTGCGACAGTTGGCTTGACGTTTCTGCTAGTGGCGGCCAAGTCTAGATTCACCGAAAGCTGATGGATCGAACGACGGTGGCGGTGCATACCATGACCGGACGGTGACCAAGATCGGTGGTCGAACATGATTTGGGGAAGGGTGGTATTTTGAAAGAAAGTGTCATCATTCCCCATGCCCAATTCCAAACTTTGTTCTTCCTGGTAGCTGGAGAGTCAAATTCTTTTATTTAATAAAGGATTCAACCCAAAACCATGGTTTAAAATTAAACAGGCATAACTTAAAGCCATGCATTGCCTTAGCCCAAACGATTAAGGGTGAGGTTTACCACACTAAAAAAACAGGTTCGAACCTTCACATTTGCAATCCCCCTTCTTTTTTCTTTGTTTATTATTTATTTATTTATTTCTAGATGTTACAATTCTCCCCTAAAGAAAATTTTGTCCTCGAAATTTACCAGAGTCGGACTAATGCAGAAACTGCCATTCTATTCATTCACCTACTGGAAATTATCAAACAGAGTATGCTTATTTCTCGAGTCTCACAGACGATCACGGATCAATCTGGCAGAGTCCTCAATCACTTAGACTAACTTGGACCAAAAGTCATATTATCATTCATCTCATACTAACTGATCAGAATACGATATTTGAACCTATACAAAACTTCGTACGGTGCCACGCAAACACTTATCTCATAATTGTTCTTATAAGCAAACTCAATTAAGGATAGAAAACATTTCCAACTACCACAAAAGCTAATCATGCGACCCTGAAGTATCTCCTCTAGAATATGAATTACTCTACTAGGTTGACCATCAGCTTACAGATGATAAACTGTAACTGCAATTTAGACAAGTACTCAAGGCCTCCAACAGGGTCTTCTAGAACCAGGATGTAAACACCATATTTGAATCTGGGATGATATATATATATATATATATATAACGATACAACATAACATAATTTCAAGAAAAACTTTTCTTCAAGACAATCGAACATAACCAAGGTTTTGAACGAAAAAATCACTTATCTTCAACGTAATTTTTCAGACAACTGTTTTCTTTGTGTATAACAGAGTCACCACAGAATTTACACTTTCGCCACATTCACGAACACCTCTCTTTTAAATTCATAACACTTGTATCAAATTTCTATTAGAATATTCTCAAACATAATCATTATCACCGAATAGTCTTACATGTAATCTTATATAGTTTATCTCACATAATCAAACATGTATTCTCTATATGATTCAGATCTTCAATTTCACATGCATTAATCATCTCAGGTTTTTTTCCAGATTCAAATCTATCAAGCAAATTTGAATTACAGACGAATGCTACAAGTATTCAATGCAGTACAGATCAAACTATTATGGACAAAATGGTTAGATACACTTATTTTAGGAAAGAGATTTGACATCAGAGTTTTAGATCAAAGGAGTATGGTTATGATCTAGGGGCATGCACAGACCAGACACTCTATGACAGATGATCAACCAATCTACCCATAAAGAAGCAACTCTGAGCTCTGATACCACTAAATGTAACCCCCTAGACCCACTTATGTGTTGCACTTAAATCTAGAAGGTCACATTAGGGTCACTCTTGTGACTCACAATAAAAAATCGCATAAAAATGTTTTTTAAATATGTTAAAAATTATAAAATAAACTTCTATTTAAAATACCATTTCAAAAAAAGAGAGTATCGTTTAAACATGTATCAGTAGTTCAAAAAATATATTAGACACCAATACAAAATAATACACGACCTATATGCTCACTAACTGTACCAGTACCGTACTTTAAAAGCAACGCTGATAGAACTCCAAACACTGATGTTGATCACAATACCATGATAAATTTCTTCTAACCTGCGGTGGTAAAAACAAAGTGAGTTTTGGGAAGCTTAGTAATACAGACTACCGAGAGATGCTAAATGCACAAGCAAGTATATGACAAAGCGTAAAGCTGTCATGGTGTTCTGGGCAACACTAAGATCCGATTTGATCTTAAGAGTTTACGAAAGTAACAAGGTTGTTCTTTCTACAACCACTTGAATATCAGACAAGAAGCATATAGTCTGAAGAATTAGAAGAGAGGTAGTTTACGAAAGTTGATCTTAAGATTTTAGTGTTTTCTATTGAGTGCAGATCGAGAACATATAACAAGTTTTAGACTTCGAGAAATTTATTCCGTAGGTAGATGTTTAAAGGGGCAAGAAAGTTTATTTTAAACACCTAACTACCCTTCAATCGAGCTCTAGTATACAATTCCCTAGAATTTCATGTTAGACCTAGGTCTCGACCTAAAGGGATATCTTAGGTCCAGAAGGAATCACCCTAACTAAAGTATAGGAGCCTGAATGTAGAATGTATTACCCTAGCAGAAGCATATGAAACCTAATACAGAAGTGTAGACTCTTTAGGTGAAATGCTGGCAAAAGGGGCAGAAAATATGTATTGAAAAAGTATAAAATAGTGCCAAGATGAGTCTTTTGCGTGCAAGTATACACAGTCTGCAAGTAATACAACAATTAAGCTAAGTATTGATCCCACAGAGATTGACTTGGAATTCAATTGCCTTGATTTCTACTTGCCTTAAGAAAAAGTTAATTTGTTTTGAAGTTGGTTTTGGAAATAATTAAAAAATAAAATAAATAAAAGTAAAGACGTTGGCAAGGAATGTGCTTTAATGAATGATGAGTGTTGGCAGAGAATGCCTGGTTTTCTCGTTATTCATGCCGTGCCAACCTTTAATAATAACCTGTCTTGGCATTGTTTATCGAGCAGATTCAATATTAGCAAAGCCTCTCTCGATGGTCATTGCCCTAAATTGATCATATAAAAACCCTTATATCTATATAGTGCTTGCTTTTAAATAAACCAATTTGATTAAGATCCAATCTATACTCCTAAAGGGTAGATTTCACTTCTAAAGTAAGCTCATCTACTTGAACGACTTCTCTCGAAGCTTCTCTCCTTAGTATTCAACAACTAAATCGTTGCCACCCCAAGTCTGTTAAGATATTGAGGAGCAATAGGCCAACAATGCCATCTCTCGCTTGGCAGAGTATTTAGAAAACATTAAAGTATGCCGAATAGATAAAACATTGCCAATACAGTTTTATTATCAAAAACTAAAACTTAAAATAGCGTTCAATGCAAACATCCCCCACCAACTATGAAATTAGTTCATGGTGAGGGACTTAACCAAAAAACCACAAACGTTTCCCAAGTACATCATCATTTAAAACAAAATAAAATAACTTGAAAGAGAAAATAAGCTAGAAGTGGTCTCTCGATGCAGCCCTTCAAGATCCAGGCTTCTGGTCAGACCACCCTTCCAAGGTGCAGCTGGTTGTCAATCGTCGTGCACTCCAACTCCTCACGATCAAATCCTCCCAAGATCTTTTCAAATGCTTGCTTGGTTGGTGTTTAAATAGGCGTGCGAGGAATGGATAAGATTAGCCCTTCAAATTTCAAATTTCAACTGCCCAAGGGATAAGGGATAATCTTCTTATCATGTTTGAATGAGAGCTGATCAGGCTAGGAATGACGTTATACTGCCGACGTTGCCATGGCGTCCAAGCTTGGCATGAATCTGCCAACCAGTCTTGGCACCATCTTATCCGTTATTTTTTTAGAGATTGATCCAACTGCTATCTTTTTGGAGCCTGATCATGTCTTATTTTTTTGGGGTCCAACAGCTTGTTGACATGGCATCAAGTTCACTTCTCTGCCAACCAGTGCTTGGCATAGTCTGGTCCATCTGTGCCAACAGCACTTGACATTCTCTCTAGCATTCTTTCTTGTGTTGCTTTTCTGGGCCAAATACTATGCCAAACCTGCAAAATCGCCAGGAAAACAACCCTTCACATTGGCATAGACAAAATTCTAAACTCCTTATGCAAATGCATGATTTTAACATCCTAATGCAACTAAATGTACCTAAAAACAATCAAAAGCATTGTAAGATTGACATTAAAAACAGTACTTTTGGAGAGGAAACACACCCCCAAACCTAACTCATTGCTTGTCCTCAAGTAATGTAATCAAAATAAAAACAAAAACTGTGAAAATGTTACCTCAACAAAATTTTGGTTGAATGCCAACACGTGCTGGCAAAAAGAATTTGGCTCTATTTCTGTCCTCAATATCTCAGTGCAATAATGCCAAGCAGGTAGTAATTCAAGTGTAGCAACATAACTCTAGTCTAAGTTCATGAAGAGTGCGTGATGTGTAGGCAATATGCGTCAAGTATCCTTTCACTCCCTTACACAAATTTTACTACCTAAACTCATATTTTTTATCATTTTTTTCTTTCCTGGCCAAGGGTTTCTGTTGGCATTCATTTAAGCTTGCTTCGTGACACTATTAGCGTGAGAGATAAGAGGTAGCATACCACAAATCCCCACCTTAATCTAGACATCACTAGGCTTTCTCTTCAACTCACACCCTAAGGTTTTGGACTTGAGAACTAAGAGGGAGCAAACCACGAAGCCCCAAGTAGCTTATTATCCCTAAGGTAGAGGAGAGTTCTATTTTTTTCTTACCTTGGCAGAACATTGCTGCCTTATTAGTTTCTCTTACCCTGGCATCATTTTTTTTCTAATCTGAGCATAGTTTCAAAAAGTCTAAGTTTTCTAAGGGACTAGATACATACTACGTGTTAAGTGTAAGTTCAATTCCCTAAAATAGAGATCAATTGTCAAGCTAACCTAGCATACTATTCTGTTGGCATGGCATGTCAACTAAAGATTTGAATTTCCTCATTGGACAGACACCTAGATCAAATTAAACTTGCCTAACAAGTGTTAACATTTTTCAAAATTAAACCGAGGCAAAAAATTTTAGTGGTTCGGTATGCATCTATTCTAAATGATCTAGATGACATGGCAACATAAATTAAACATGAAATAAATGGCATAAATGTGAAGAAATACACACCCCAAACCTCATATGTGCATTGTCCCCGATGCATGAAACAACACATATATACAAAAAATAGAAAAATAAAATGCATGATTATATAAATGCAATGTAATGAAATGTAAAAGAGTTTAGGAAGAAAATGACTCCCCTTCGGAGACTTCTTCTTGTGTGACACGAGTCTTTCTTTTCACAAATGGCCCATGATCATGGGCCATTCATTTCTTCCCTTTCATGCTCAATTTTGATGCGGCAGTGTAGACTTCAACTTTTTCCACTTTCTTGGCAGGTTTCGATGCAGCAGGTGCATCGGTGGCATCAGATGGCGTATGTATAGCAGGTGTCACTGACGACTTAGGTTTGGTAGACTTGGCTTTGGTTTCCTTTGATTTAGATGAAGAATCAGAACCGGCAGACTCGACTTGAACTGGCGATAATGGGACTGTGGCATTGGATGAGGTATGGACTGGACTGGCCGGCATGGCATCACCGCTAGCAGAGGGCTCAGCAGGGAAATTTGGAAATTCTGGCATGAAATTAGGGGTCAATTTTTTAAGCATGTCCCTAATTACAACATCTCTGGCCTATATGTAATGTCTCATCTTGACATTAAGCTCCTCAGCTTTCTCTAACTTTTGAAGAATGATCTCATGGAGATGGTAAATTTGTGACAGTATTGCCAGTGAACTGTCTGGGACAGTGTTAGGCATGGTGTCTGGCACATCCTTTGTCATATTTGGCTTTGGCGTGGGCACTTTTGCCTTCTCCTTACCCTTGTCCTTTGGCTCGGCAGCAATGAGATTTCTCCATATAGCAGCTGTGATTGTTATTCCCTTGATCGTTTGTCCTCTATCTGTATCAAGCTTGGGCACACCATGGAGCATGCAAATGTTAGAAATCAACAAAGGAAAGAACAAACTGCCATTACCTTTCGTTGCACATTTATAAGTTCATCAATGATAAGCTTGCCAACGTTAATCTTGCGCCCCATAACAATGGAGTGCAATAGGATCAGCCTCTTTTCTGACACAGACTTATTATGGGATGTAGGCATCAGATTTGCCTATACAAAGTGATTCCATCCTCTCTACTGGGGCTTCAATGCCAACCTCTTCACCGTACGGTGCCCCTTAGATGACACTGTCCAGGCCGTGCCAGGCTCACACAAGTCTG
This sequence comes from Hibiscus mutabilis, assembly GCA_019671005.1. Lineage (NCBI taxonomy): Eukaryota > Viridiplantae > Streptophyta > Magnoliopsida > Malvales > Malvaceae > Hibiscus > Hibiscus mutabilis. Next base: position 2,003,209 of record CM033752.1, read on the forward strand.
GTAGCAGCCTCTTTCTCTTGGCAGCATTCATCGAATCAGCATACTCAAAATATTCATCCCCTGCACCGTCTAATTCAAACATAATGTTAATACCCTTAATCAAAACGTACACACTTATTTCTAATCATCAAGAATGGTGAATCCTTGGTCACAATATGCGCGTAGAATTCTTGAACAATGGTGGCATAAATCTCCCCTTTTTCCTGGCAGAACAGACTCCATTTGTGCAAGCTAATCGTAGACATAACTTCTGGAGGGAAGGCATTGTTTGTCTCCATTTTGAAGTCGAAGTGCTTTTCATAGCAAAAGCTTCTCGAGGCAAAATTGGTTTTAAACTTTTTCTAAATCTCCTCATTAAAAAATTGCTTGAAAGGGGTAGAGGAAGAAGCCATTGAAATCGTTGAAGAATTTGAAACGGTGTTGAACAAAGATGAAGAAAAAGAGACGATTTGGATTTTTGGTACTTGCTTGTCGAAAAGAAAAGTAAAAAATGATAGAGAGATTTGGTTATTTAACCGACTAGGGTAAGAAGGTGAAAAGTGGAATGGTTGAGTATTTTAATGGGATTAGTAAATAGGGATAATGATGGAAGATAAAAAGGTTTGATTTGAAAGGGGCAAGGTGATAAGGACGAAGTGATAAGGTTATAGGGTAGGGTAAAGATCTGAAATGATAGGGTGATTAGGTTAAATTTAAATTTTTAACCTAATTATTGGGCGGCTAGGGTTTTAAATTAAAGAAAAATACTCTCTCTTTATTGAATGGTCCGATCAAGCTAGGGTTTCTCTCGTCCTCTCATCTTTTAATTCGCCGCACGCCAAGCTGCTCTGGCACTATGCATGGCATGCAGATTTCTCCATTAGGGCATCGGCTTATGCCAAGTCTCCCTTTGGCATCAATCCTGGCATTATTTTTGGCATAATGAATCTGCATAAACTCAAAGAAAACCTTTCAACACAGTAAAGGAATAACAACGGAAATTTAAAAAAAAAAAGAAAAACTACTAAAAACCTTGAAACCTAAAAACAAAGGAAAACAACTAACCTAATATTTACAAAAATTCAAACCTGATGGTGTTTTCACGTTACCTTTGCCAAGAGGATCACCTCATTGGCATTGTTCTGATCACCTTCCTTGTAGTGTTTTAAACATTGGCCATTCACCTTAAAGTTTCTCCCTTCTTCAAGTTCTTAATGTCCACAGCTCTATGGGCATAGGGCTTTACAACTTCAAAAAGGGCCCGCCCATCTTGATCTGAGTTTTCCTGGAAATAATTTAAGTCGTGAGTTGAATAAAAAAAACACGTTGGCCTACCTTAAACTGTTTTTGCATTATCCTTCTGTCATGCCAGCGTTTTGCCTTTTCCTTGTAGATCTTGGCGTTCTCATAGACATGTGTCCTGAATTCCTCCAACTCATTTAGGTCTAGTAACCTCTTTTCTCCAGCGGCTCTCCATGCTATGCCAAGTGTTCTGATGGCCTAGTAGGCTTTATGCTCAAGCTCTACTGGCAGATGGCATAGTTTTTCGAAGACAAGTCTAAACAGTGAAGTACCCAAAGGAGTTTTAAAGGCAGTCCTGTAAGCCCACAATGATTCATCTAGTCTCAAGGACCAATCTTTCCTTGATGGATTAACGGTCATTTCTAGAATATTTTTAATCTCCTTATTTGAAATCTCGGCTTGCCCGTTTGTTTGTGGATGATATACCGTGACAATTCTCTACTATATATCATACCTGCACAAAGCTTTAGAAATCAGATTACATTTAAAATGGGTTCCCTTGTCATGAATAATCACTCTAGGTGCACCAAATCTAGTAAAAATATGCTTATGCAAGAATTTGGCAATGACCTTGGCATCATTTTCTGGTATAGCAACAACTTATACCCATTTAGATACGTAGTCAACAGTCATAAGAATATATACATTACCAAATGAGGGTGGAAAAAGACCCATAAAGTCTATCCCCCATACATCAAATAAGTCCACAAACATAATGTTTTAGAGCGGTAGCTGGTGTCTACCAGAGATGTTCCATGTCTGTTGGTATCGGTCGCACGCCTTGGCATACTCGTGGGCATTCTTATATAATATGGGCCAAAAAAAGCCTGACTGCAGCACCTTGGAACCAGTCTTTATCCCAGGAAAGTGACCTCCATATGGTGCAGCATGGCATAAATGTAATATGTTATGCTGCTTATCCTCGGGTACATACCGATGGATCACTTGGTCGGCACACTGTTTGAACAAAATTGGCTCGTCCCAATAGTATTGCCTAACTTCCCGCAATAACCTTTTCTTGGCATTGTATGCCAAGTCTGGTGGTAGAATATTACTTACCAAGTAATTGACAATGTCGGCATACCATGGCATGGCATTCACTGCAAGCAAATACTCATCGGGAAATTTATCTCTTATAAAATTGGTCTTACCATCTTCAAGATAATGCTCTAAACGTGAAAGATAGTCAGCTACTAGGTTTTCACTGCCCTTTTTGTCTCGGATTTCAAGATTGAATTCTTGAAGTATGAGCGTCCATCGAATTAGTCTGGGCTTGGCATCCTTTTTTGCCAACAGGTACTTCAATGCCGAATGATCTGTAAAAACCACAACTTTGTTACCAATTAAATAATATCTAAATTTGTCAAAAGTAAATACAACCGCAAGAAATTCTTTCTCTGTCGTAGAGTAGTTCAGTTGTGCTTCATTCAAGGTTTGACTGTCATAGTAGATGGCATGGAAAACCTTGCCATGCCTTTGTCCCAAGACTACTCCAACGGTATAGTCACTGGCATCGCACATGAGCCCAAAAGGCTCATTCCAGTCCGGTGCCACAACTAATAGGGGCATTGAACAACTTTTCTTTAAGCTCTTGAAATGCTTTTAAACAAGAATCGTCAAATGCAAAAGTGACATTATGTTCTAATAACAAGCATAAAGGTTTAGCAATTTTTGAAAAGTCTTTAATAAAACGCCGATAAAAACCGGCATGTCCTAAAAAACTCCTTATACCTTTGACACTTGTTGGAGGTGGCAATTGCTTAATTACCTCAACTTTTGCTTGATCAACTTCTAATCCTCTCTCAGTTACCTTATGTCTGAGAACAATGCCCTCATTCACCATGAAGTGGCATTTTTCCCAGTTCAGCACTAGGTTTGTCTCTATGCATCTCTCCAAGACTTGCTCCAAACTCTGGAGACATTCCTTAAATGTTTTGCCAAACACTAAGAAATCATCCATGAATACTTCCATGTTGTGTTTTATTATATCAGAAAAATAGACATCATGCAACATTGAAACGTTGTTGGTGCATTGCATAGGCCGAATAGCATCCTTCTAAACGCAAACATCCCATATAGGCATGCGAACATGGTCTTCTCTTGATCATCAGGGGCGATGGCAATTTGATTATAACCTGAATAACCATCCAAAAAACAATAGAAAGCTTTACCTGCCAACCTATCTAGCATTTGATCAATGAATGGCAATGAGAAGTGGTCCGTCCTCGTGACATTGTTCAGCCTTCTATAGCCCATGCACACTCTCCATCCTGTGATAGTTCTGGAGGGAATCAGTTTAGCTTTACTATTTTATACCACAGAAATACCACCCTTCTTTGGCACGCATTGCACCGGGCTAACCCAAGAGCTATCAGAAATGGGATAAATAATCCCAGCATCAAGCCATTTTATGATCTCTTTTTTACTACCACTTTCATGCTCGAGTTTAGCCTTCTCTAGCCTTCAATGGTCTTGCCATGGTACTCCTCCAAGATAATCTTGTGCATGCAAATGGTTGGGCTAGTTCTTCGGATGTCTGCCAAGGTCCAACCTAACACTTTCTTATAACCGTGTAATATTGCCAGCAATCTTTCCTCCTGATCATTAGTGAGATTAGTGGCAATGATCACTGGCAGAGTTGAGTGTTTACCTAAATAAGCATACTTCAGGTGATCTGGTAGTGGTTTTAGTACCAACACTGGTGGCTCCTCAATTGATGGTCTAGGTGCCTTGATCTCTCTACCGGCCAATTGTAGTGGCTCAATATAACTCGCCTTCTCAGCCTCCAAGACTGATTCTTCTGGTTCCTCTAACAGTTCAGCTATGCTCTCTAAGTTGCTGGCATCAAATTCTGTATCCTGGCATAACTGTGCCATGTCCAAAGTGTAAATGGACTCCATCATCTTCTTTGCTTGGCATTCATCAGGTTCATCTACACATTTCAAAGCTTGAAACACATTAAATGTAGCATGCTGATCATTCATGCGCATTGTTAGTTCCCCTTTATAAACATCAATCAAAGCCCTACTCGTGGTAAGGAAAGGTCTACCCAAAATAATCGGGACATTAATATTAGCTTCATAATCCAAAATGATAAAATCAGTTGGAAAAATAAATTTGTTTACCTTTACCAACACATCCTCAATCTTACCCTTGGGATGTGCATAGGATCGGCCTGCCAGCTGAAGTGTCACCGTGGTAGGTCTTGCTTCTATGCCAAGCCTCCTAAAAACTGACATTGGCATCAAGTTGATGTTGGCTCCTAGGTCACATAGTATCTTGCCCATGAATTTGTTGCCAATGGTGTAAAGAATAATGAAACTTCTCGGATCTTTCAACTTTGGTGGCAATCGGTTTATGATCATGACACTGTATCCTTCGGTCAGAGCAATAGTTTCAAAGTCTCCCAACTTTCTCTTTTTGGACAGAATGTCTTTCATAAATTTGACATAGTTGGCCATTTGCTTAAGGGCTTCTACCAATGGAATGTTGATTTGCAATTGCTTAAGAACCTCCAAGAAGCGCTTGAATTGCTGGTCTTGCTTATGCTTTTAAAGTCTTACTGGAAATGGTGGTGGCAGATAAAAACGTGCCGACTCTATTGGCTTTGTCAATGCAGTGCTGGCATCAATTTGTTTGGCATCGGTGTTGGCATCAGTATGCCGTCTGGCATCGATTTTGGCATCAGTTCTGGCATCATCTGCTTTGGTTTCCTCTTTCTCAGCTTCTCTGAGATTATCTACTAGCACAGCTTCTCGATGTGGCAATTAATTGTCTGCGTAGCAACCTTCTCCATCTCACACTGCTTACCACTCCGAAGAGTTATAGCTTTGATTGTCTTTGTGCCGAGCATCTTCTGTGTCACTTGGCAATGCTCCTTGGGGTCGATTGCTGAGCGCACTGCAATCTGCCCAAGCTGAACTTCCAAGTTTCTCATTGATTCTGCCAAACTCTGGACTGTGGCATCATTCCTTTCCATGTACTCTGTTAGAGTGCCTCTTTGGTTGAGTTTCTGCCCTTGCTGAAAATTGTTTTGAGCTTTTTGGGGGCATGGCATTCTGATATAATGCTGACATGTCATTATTGTTGAAAGCTAGCATGCCATTATTGTTGAAAGCTGGCATGGCATTGTTATTCTGCCTTTGGGTATTCAGGCGCTGGGCATGGTATTGGTTACCTCCTTGATTTTCCCATGCTAAGTTAGGGTGTTGTCTCCAACCTGCGTTATAAGTATTAGAGTTAGGATTATAGTAACGATTAACATTGTCAACAAAATTTACCGATTCAGGGTTAGCAGGGCATTCATCCATATGATGATTCTCTCCACAAACTATACAGAATGGGTCTAATGCTTTGACTTCTTGGGACTCATTGTTCTTTTGCAACGTTCTTACCATGCTGGTAAGGTTGGAAATCTCGACATGAATGGACGTTAGTTTATCAACCTGAAATTTCCTATTGGTTTTAGTTCTGGTCCCAAGTCTCACAATAGGATATTCAAAATCGTTTATTGTAATCTTCTCTAGAATATCAACAACCTCAGTATATGTCTTGTCAAGCAATGAACCGACTGCTGAAGAATCAACAATAGTCATCGTTTGTGCATTTAATCCATTGTAAAATGTTTGTATTTGAGTCCAATTCGGGAATTCATGCATAGGACACCTCCTCAACATATCCTTAAATCTTTCTCAGGCTTCATATAAGGTCTTATCCTCAATCTGCCTAAATGTAATGATCTCACCTCGCAGCTTGGCAGTGAGTGTTGACGGCTGAAATCTTGTCAAGAACTTATGGCATAGGTCTGTCCATGAAGTAACTGAGCCAGGTGGCAAGGAATTAAGCCAAGCCTTTGCCCTATCTCTCAAATAAAAAGTGAATAACTTCAGCTACACGGTTTCTTCAGGTACTCCATTTTGTTGGAATAACTGACAAATCTCCATGAACTTCTTCAGATGTTGCCTAGGATCTCCAGTAAGTGCTCCATCAAACTAACCTACGTTCAATAGAGTTTGAATCATCACCGGCTTAAGTTTAAAATTGACTGCATTTACCTTTGTGCCAAAAGGTCCTGGCATCAAATTGTCAATGGTTGGTGTCGAATGTTTTCTAATAGGCCTCTCTTCAATAACAACTGGGACAACAAGTGGTTGTGGTATCCCATTTTTAAGTGGATTTCCTCCATTGTTCACCACACCATTCTCTCCATTACCCAAGTTTTGAATCTCTCGAAATCTTCTTTAACCTCCGTAAGGTTTTCTCAATTTTTGGATCATATGGCCACACGTCCACCACAGGGTGGCTTCTGGTCATACACCGATAAAAACAAAAGATAAAAATAAAAAGACAAGTAAAAATTTAAAAACAATCAATTCTGTTGCAATCCCCGACAATGACGCCAAAAACTTGTAGAGTCTCTAGGTGAAATGCTGACAAAAGGGGCAGAAAATATGTATTGGAAAAGTATAAAATAGTGCCAAGATGAGTCTTTTGCGTACAAGTATACACGGTCTGCAAGTAATACAACAGTTAAGCTGAGTATCGATCCCACAGAGATTGACTTGGAATTCAATTGCCTTGATTACTATTTGCCTTAAAAAAGTTGATTTGTTTTGAAGTTGGTTTTGGAAATAATTGAAAAAAAAAGAAATAAAAGTAAAGACGTTGGCAAGGAATGTGCTTTAATGAATGATGAACGTTGGCAGGGAATGCCTGGTTTTCACGCTATTCATGTCGTGCCAGCATTTAATAACAACCTATCTTGGCATTGTTTGCCGAGCAGATTCAAAATTAGCAAAGCCTCTCTCGATGGTCATTGCCCTAAATTGATCATATAAAAACCCCTATATCTATATAGTGTTTACTTTTAAATAAACCAATTTGATTAAGATCCAATCTATACTCCTAAAGGGTAGATTTCACTTCCGAAGTAAGCTCATCTACTTGAACGACTTCTCTCGAAGCTTCTCTCCTTATTATTCAACAACTCAATCATTGTCATCCCAAATCTGTTAAGATATTGAGGAGCAATAGGCCAACAATGCCAGCTCTCGCTTGGCAGAGTATTTAGAAAACATTAAAGTATGCCAGATAGATAAAACGTTGCCAAGGTAGTTTATTATTAAAAACTAAAACTTAAAATAGCGTTCAACTTAAACATCCCCCACTAACTATGAAATTAGTTCATGGTGAGGGACTTAACAAAAAAATCAAAAATGTTTCCCAAGTACATCATCATTTAAAACAAAATAAAATAACTTGAAAGAGAAAATGGGCTAGAAGGGGTCTCTCGATGCAGCCCTTCAAGATACAGGCTTCTCGGCCAAGCTGGTCGAACCACCTTTCCAAGGTCTAGCCAGTTGTCAATCGTCGTGCACACCAACTCCTCACGATCAAATCCTCCCCAAGATCTTTTCAAATGCTTGCTTGGTTGGTGTTTAAATAGGCGTGCGAGGAAGGGATATGATTAGTTCTTCAAATTTTGAATTTTAACTGCCCAAGGGATAAGGGATAATCTTCTTATCTAGGTTTGAATGAGAGCTGGCTGACGTCATATTGTTGACGCTGCCTTAGCATCCAAGCTTGGCATGAATCTGCCAACCAATCTTGGCACCATCTTATCTGCTATTTTTTTAGAGATTGATCTAATTGCTATCTTTTCGGAGCCTGATCATGTCTTATTTTTTCGGGGTCCAACAGCTTCTTGGTATGGCATCAAGTTCACTTCTCTGCCAACCTGTGCTTGGCATCGTCTGGTCCATCTGTGCCAACAGCACTCGGCATTCTCTCTAGCATTCCTTCCTGTGTTGCTTTTTTGGGCCTAATACTATGCCAAACGTGCAAAATCGCCAACAAAACAACCTTTCACACTGGCATAGACAAAATTCTAAACTCCTTATACAAATGTATGATTTTAACATCCTAATGCAACTAAATGTACCTAAAAACAAGCAAAAGCATTGTGAGATTGGCATTAAAACAGTACTTTTAGGGAGGTAACAAGAAGCCAGAAGGTATTACCCTAGCCAAAGCATAGAAACCTGATACATAAGCCATAAGGTATTACCCTAGACAAAGCATAGGAACCTGATACAAAAGCCATAAGGCATTACCCTAGACGAAGCATAAGAACCTAATATAGAAGCCATAAGGTATTACCTTAGCCGAAGCATATAAACCTGGTACAGAAGCCATAAGGTATTACCCTAGCCGAAGCATAGGAACTTGATACAGAAGGAATTACCAGCCGAGTCAAGGTTGAACCTACAGTGAATTCATATCGTATCCCAAGTACTCCTAGTAAAATAGTCTAGGTAATAATAATTGTAATAACCAGTAAGTAGTTGTAGCAGTAGATATGAAGCAGACAATTAATTTTAGTGAAACAGTAACTAGATAGCATATCTTTCAGATTAGATATAGAAGTGTATTTCAGACAAATAAAAGTCATGGTTATGTTAGAATTCAGATATATCAAAATTAATCAAGATTTCGATTATATCATGAGGGATTCAGTCAATTTTTCTTATAAGGGTATTTTGGTCATTTTAATTCTTATGCGCAATTTCGTAGTTTAACCTAGATAAGGTAAATTGGTGATTTTCTGTGCTAAAGATTACTGACGGCATGCCAGGCTTCCAAGTCCATTCCATTAACCACATTTCATCAATGTATTATCTTTCAAGCATTCGAATAGGTACACCTCACACATGTTCAATATTTAGTTCTAGATGTGTGGTATAGCTGAACAGGTCACTGACACAAATTATCTGGAATGAGCTTCGAAATTAAATAAGTATTTATGCAATATTCTTTCATTATTGTAATGGTAATAAGAATGACTGGTTTTTAGTTAATTTGGTAATTTCAGTGCTTGAGATTATTTCTGTCATTTTAAACATTCCGATCAATCCATTCATTATTGTTTTTTAGATCAGATCAAGAGTACGAAGAACTTTTAGTAAATTTATCTTCAGTTGTTTATCCAGAGTTCGGGAGAATCCAAGTGTTTTGTTATTACACATATTTACATATTGATACCAAGACTTTTCTAATGGATCAGGGAGTTTAGATGCGAAAATTATTTTATCAGATCGAGTGTAAATTCCTAGTCATTTCCTTTGTTAGGGGTATTTTTAGTCATTCTTACATCTCAAGGGTATTATTGTAATTTCTTGACAAAACATTTTTGATATCAACTCATTTAACACTATTTATCAGATTAGGAGATTAATTGTCTTATTATTCACCTACTGAACTCGGGAACCTTTTGATCTATCAAACTTCTCTTTTGAATAGTTCAATCTTATCCAGATTGCCATTTTCTTTTTATTTTACAAACGAAATGACTTAAACAGAGTTGAAGGTAGACTTAATCATAATCATCCATACTTTAAACAATTACCAACATGTTTCATAAAGAGTGCAAGAGGTAGTAATGTATTACCTTGAATCGGTGTTATGTATTTCGACCCTTGATACATTATTCGATCACTCTCAAACCCAAATTCGGCATTCCTCAATACCTCAGATACGAAGAAACGTGAATACCACGACAGAAAAATGGTTGAAAGCCACTCGAATACACTGAAAAATAGGCAACTTGCTTCGTTAAAGCTCTTTCGAGCTCTCCAAGGAGAATGATGGTTGTAACGGCGAGTGAAGGTCAGGCCCATGTTCGTTGGGCAACGACGACCTTGATGATGGTGATCATGAGCTGCATAGACGACAGACAACAAAAAATAGGGAAAATAGAAAGAGAACTTTGATTTCTCCCCGAAATATTCCAACGGCTCTCCACGGTGGTTGTCTTGACGTTTCTGCGAGTGGTGGCCAAGTCTAGATTCGCCAAAAACTAACGGATCGGACGATAGTGGTAGTGCATACAACGGCTGGACGGTGACCAAGAGCGATGGTCGGAAGAGATTTGGGGAAGGGTGATATTTTGAGAGAAAATGTTCTCATTCCCCATGCCTGATTCCAAATTTTTTCTTCCGGTAGCTGGAGAGTCAAATTCTTTTATTTAATAAAGGATTCAACCCAAAACCATGGTTTAAATTTAAAATGGCATAACTTAAAGCCACGTATTGCCTTAGCCCAAACGGTTAAGGGTGAGGTTTGCCACACTAAAAACACAGGTTCGAACCTCCAACTTGCAACCCCCCTTCTTTTTATTTATTATTTATTTGTTTATTTATTTATTTGAACCTCCAAGTTTAGGAAGAATACATAGTTTGAGGATAAAACTGAAATATTCAAAAGTTTAGGGATCAATTTAATATGAGTCATAATTTAGGGCCGTACAATGCAATCAACTTGAAATCATTTTATAGTGCAAATTTTAGACAACACCATATTATCTATTTTAATGTCATGAGTTATTTTTTTTAACGCCCCGATTTTAGGGCTTAGCGGTTTGGTGGTTTATTAGACGGTCCGATGGACTAGAGTAGAGATTTGAGTTGGTTTCGGGATCGAATATTTTTGGTGTTGGAAAAATTATGGGAAAATGCTCAAAAATCATTATTAATTATGTATTTACTAATGGTGGGATCCATTTTGAAAAATGAGCTTTGGAAGATGGACATTTTGGTTAATGATCAAAATGAAAGTTTTGAAAACTGTGATTTTCTAGTGACTAAAATGAAAAGGGTCAAATACTTAGAATCTTTAAGGAGCTATTTTACCAATTGGTTTTTGATGATTTCTCCCTTAATTTAACTGATTTTAACATGTGTTTCAATTAGTAATTAAAGAGGAATTTGTTAAAAAGTTAGCTATCTTTTCTAAAACAAAAATCACGTCATTTTCTCTCAACTTTTTCTCTCCATTATCTCCTCAGCCAAACACTCGCGTTTTCATCAAATTTCCAGAGGTGAGGTGGTTTCTAACTTGATTTTATTGCTTCAAATTGTTTTATAAAGGTTGTTTACACAAAATCTTACAATAATCTTGTGTTTTCTTAGCTTTTCACAAATCAATTGGGGGAGAAACTTCAAAATAGGGGTAAGGTCCGAGATCTCCTCTATTGTATGGTTCTTTACTGAAATTCCCAAGCATTTGATCCTTGCTTTCGTGTTTCTAATCTGATTTTGATGAATTTCTAATGTTTAATTGAGTTATTTGGGGAAAATGAGTTGATTCGCGGATTGGATCTGTTTTCCAGTAGGTAATGATGCTTTGATCTATATTTTGGATGTTTAATAATATTGATAAGTGATTTTTATCAATGGAATCCCGAAACTTAAGAATCTCTATTTGTTTAGGTTGTTCGTTTTGAGGTTTTGTGGTGTTTCTATGGTTGTAAGGTTGCTGGAGGTGGTAGATCATTTTAGATGTATTTTGACATTGAAAATGATGCTAGGTTGATAGATGTTGGCTGGGTTGTGTATCGAAGTGTTTTGGTTATGTTTTCGGTTGTTGTGGATGGTTAATTGTGAGGGTTTTGTGGAAATTCGAGAAGGATTGGGGTTGTTGTGTTTAGAATGAATTATGATGCATTAATCCTCTGTTGTTTTGTGGTAAAAATAGAGGAGGTTGATCCGAAAGTGATTGGAGAAGCGTAGGAGGCTTCAGATACTTGTTTTCTCATCGGCGAATCGAGGTTTTGCGTATCAGTGAGTGAAAACGTGGTTTAAAGCGTTTTGATGTTTTGGAACAGAGGTTTGGGAGTTAAGGTAGATCTTGAAACACTTACCTAGACTCAGAAGTAAGTATAAAGTGGTTTTACTCTCTCGGTCGTGTTTGTTCGAATGGTTTTATGCACTTGGTTTTAATGTTCATGTACCTACCGTTTAAACATGTTTCAAAGTATTTGATATACTATTTTTAAGCATGTTTTGCTGAAGGATGCACATGGTAAGTGATCCTTGTAATTATGGTTTATACTTGTGTTTTAAAGCATGGTTGTTGCTTTAGAAAGGGCATGGTTTAATGCTTGTTAAAAATAGTGAGGTAAATGTCATTTGGTTAATTATATTGACAAGTGATGTGGTTTTAAAATCGTTATCGGATATAGTTGGCCGGCCATAGGATTGAATGCACTGTAAAATAAGTCGCATTGGATGTTGAGGGGTTTATACGGTGTACCGAATACTCAATCCAAGTACCCTAACTGTAGAGGGGTTATACAGTACCGAATACTCCCGTTAGTGGGTTAAGCATCTAACCGGTGAGAGGAATTAGTGTCCCTATGGGTTGAAAGTGTACCCGGTTGATATTGTACCCGGTTGTTAGTGTACCACGATTGTGATTGTATCGCTATTCCAGTTGAGATGGCTTGAAGTGTTGGGTTAACACTTGTTGAATCCGTGTATCCGATGAACTCTTTTGTTATTGAACTTGTTAATGATCACTTGAAATCCATTATAATTGTTAATGTATCATTGAAATGTTTTATATTGTATAATGTGGTTTATACATGTTTTTTCCTTAAGCTTTGCATTTGGTAGTAATGCATGGGAAGGCTTAAGTAGAGGGTTAGCAATGTGACTTGCTGTTGATTAATGATACATGTAGCATATGGTTTAATATGTTGGTTTAAATGATGTAAAGTGCATGTTTAAAAAGAGGCATGATGATGTTTTAAAGGATGATATTAAGTAAATAGTTTTAAATGCATTGATGGTGTTTGTTTTTTAGTATTCCTCACTAAGCCTTGTGTGCTTACGCTCTCATTGTCCATCAATGCATATAATTGGGGTCTTGGAAGGTAGCAAGAAGTAAGGAAATCTTGGCAAGACTTGTTTCCAAAGTATGTTAGAGACTAGACTATAATGAATAAGGGCAATGAGGTACTAGTTGTGTTTTGGGAGATGTTTTGTGGAACTCCCTATTTGAGCATATTTCTTTAGTTGCTCTTGGTTTGTAAATGGCCTTTAATGATTGTTTTTGGTGTTGGTTTGTCTTTTGGTATGTTGCTTGGATGCAATATTAGGAAGCATGCCTATAGATTTTCTTTTGATGCATGAAGCCTTGATGTGCTATTAGATTTGTGATGCTTGTTCCCTTGTGATATGTTTGGCATGTTGGTATTGTGTTTTATGCATTTTGGATTGATTTTGGTAGGCTTTTGGGTCGAAAAACCAGCTAAATGTGACATTACAGGCCCAGGCGTACCGATACGCGGGGGACCGTATCGGTACGGCTAGGCAATTTCTGGCTTGTGGGATCGGTACAGGTATTGTGCGTTTCGATACACCTAGGAAAATTTGGCATGGCGTACCGATATGGGTATGGGCGTTTCGGTACACTTTTTCAACATGAACCCGCGTATCGAAACACCTGAGAGGCTTTATCGGTACAGTTTAAAATATTTCAAAAGTTAGGTAATTCAGTTAGGCGTATCGATACAGTATGGAAGTGTACCGAAATAGGGTGTTTCAAGCAGTATCGGTACGGGCTTACTCATATCGGTACGGATGACCGTTTACACTGTTAATGTCACATTTGGGGCAGCTTTGCTTTTTTTGCATTTTAGTCCATGTATCTTGCCAATGCAATTGTATGTGATAGAATGATCGGATTGAACTGAAATTTGAGGTAAATGTTCAGAACCTGACTAATTAGAGCTTGGTAATTTAAAAGTGAGTTTAATCATGCAAATTTTTTGTATTTTCGTTTTGGTCCCTAAGTGGAAAACGTGATCAATTGGATGTCAAATTGATGCCCGATTGGTTTGGGGTTACACTTGATATCTGCATGAACATGTAGGATTAATAATTGGTATCTAGATAAGATAAAAAGGAAAAAATGGACCGGGTTTTCAATGTATCTCTCCAGTTTGCTTCGGCAAACCTAATGTAGCTTCCTCAATCGGTCTGGCGGCTAGACCGGGTCAAGGGGGTTACATTTTTTATATACATGTTGTGTAAATTTTGTTTCACACAACTTTTATATTTTAAACCTAAATCCTAAATCAAATTCCCTAAACAACCTAAACACTAAAATTAACAAACAAGTTCATGTATCAAAGTATTTTCCTAATATAATGTATATTATTTATGTAACACCCGATCTGACCCGGCTCATTCGAAAGGTTCGAGATGTCATATTGGGCCACCGAAGCAATCTACTACAATATTTTTTGAACAATTTCTACCTAGGCGGAGGGGGAAGGGGAATTTTGCTCCTACAGGGTCTTGAACCCACAGCCTAGGAGAAGAGAAGGGTGTCAAATGAGAACTTTAACTACCTGCTCTAGAGATTGTTGACCATAATTTAAAACCATATTTTCTAAAAAAATGCACATAGACTAAAATTTAAAATTTGAAAAATAAATATAAAGGACAAAAAAAGTATGTTCTTTTTTTAATTGTCATGTTAATAGTTAACGGTAAAATTTAATAAAAGCTAGGTGATGGACAATGATTTTAAAATAAAAATAGTACAATGACTTAGTTTCTCAAAAAGAGTAGAGATTAAATTTTAAAATGGTATAAGGACATATGGCATACTTAAACTTTTATAATAAAGTTATTAAACTATTGAAATTAAGGTAAAGTACATAAATGATCACTAAACTACATTGAAATGATGGTTTTGGCCGTTGAACTTTTGAAAGTTATAAAATAGTCATTAAACGTTTTATTCAGTTATAAGATTTTCATTATTTTTTTAAATATTACAACACGGTCATTAAAACTTATTGAAATTTTACAAAATTTTCCTTAAAAACAAAAAATATCACTAGTAGGGACCATTTTGTAATCAATAAACTGTTTAATTATCATTTTGAAAATTTAGTAACTAAAAATCATTTTAATATAGTTTAGAGACCATTTTTATGCTTTACCCATAGATAATATATTATTTTTTTATTACATAAAATAAACATATATAACTAATTAAATAAAAATAATTTTTAACATTATGGTGTGGTTAAAACATAATATGTGTTCATTAATCCTAGTTTTTTTTTGTTTAACTACTGGTATACAAGCCATTGGTTGACTAACCCGGATCGGGTTCTGCATAGGCCTATTATGGAGGCGACCCTCTCAACCTATTTTTTCCATTAACCACGTTAATATTCAACCATTGACCTTGCTTAAGGGATCTAGTGCCTCGTCCTACTAGACCAACTGATTATTGGTTAATCTTAACCTTTTAATAACACACCATGCAGACAAATTACTCGATCGAAAAATACCTAAAATTTATAATATTATTTTTCAATGAAACAATTTAATAGATTCAGTTAAATAAAAAATAGTTAAACACACAAATACACTGCAAATACACATGACAAAAGAAACTAATTTAACTAAAAAAATTAGCATGTAAAGATTATATATATAGTAACAATAAATTTATTATTTGAACAAAATGTACATATTTGAGCCGGCCAATGAAAATGTAACTTCATAATCATTAGTGGCCATGAGTAATCATTGGAATTTGAAATAATTCCCCTTTTATCTCCTTTATTCAGACCCAACCCTTTCTCCGTTTAAGGCAAGAATCAATGAATCTCATATGGTATTCACATAAAATTAAGTGCACTTATAAAACTTATATGTAGGGGTGGGAATCGGGTGCGGGTGAGGATAGTTTTGTATTCCACAATCCTTTTTCAACACGTATGTAGTTTTGGGGAATTTTCATTAAATGTTTTAGGATTTTTTTTGTCCTTATGTCCTCCCCGCGCAGATCTCCGCAATTTTTGAAGAATCTCTATCCCAAAAAGTAAATAAAATTATTATTTTACTAACCAAATTAAATGGTCTATTCAGTTTAAAATATAAAAGTTTGGATACTTCGAATGAAAGCAATTACAAAATGATGAAGATTGAAAGGGAATTGTATTCGGGAAGATTTAGACGAAGGTTTTAACTTATATCTATAAACTAAGATAGAAACATATTGAGAGAAAGTTAAAGTGATAATAATATAATTAGAGTTTTTTATGGGTTATATTTTGATACACAAGCTGTGTAGAAAATTTTACACAACCATTCATATTTAAACTATAAAATCTAAAACGTAAATTCCTAACCCTAACACCCTAAATCCTAAATTATAAACCCTAAACTCTAAATTATAACCTTAAACGCTAAATTCTACACCCTATAACCTAAACCCCTAAACCTTAAACCTCAAGCGAAACCTATAAACCCTAAAATTAAAAGGCTTGTGTAAACTTTGTGTATCAAAGTATTTTCCTTATTAAGATATGTATAAGGGGTATATAGATAAATAAGTATATATATTTTTAAAAATCTTGTAAAATATCGGGATCCTTTCATATATTTGTTGGGGATCTCACGGTTATTTATATGGTTACGGTTCGAATATAGCAATCTCCGTCCCCATCTTCATCCCCATTTGAGCTTCGGCGATAAAACTTTGCCCGTCCCCGTGGGTGAAGATTTTGATTATACCTCATCCCGACGGTTAGAATCCCCACGGTTTTCGAATATTTCTCACTCAGTTTTCACCCCTACTTATATGTGTATATTAGTAGAAAGTGTCATCTCTATTAGAGAGTATTAGATCAAATTGAGTTGAATTAGTAAAAAAAAATTAAGGTAGTCGAGTTTGAAGAGTTATTTTATAACTCAAATTTTATTTGACTTTTTAGTCAAGTCGAGTTGTTATAGTTTGTATTCAAATTTAATTATAAATTTTTATAATGTTATGATACTAATTGGTTCCAATTTAAATATCTTTCTATAAACATATACATATATATTTCTTCATATTTTTCATATGTGATATACATATATCAAATAGAATCCGGAGACTCGACTCAACCTTGAAAATCGATTCTCTAATTGCTAAAAAAATTTGAGTTATTTAAGTTTTATTTTACAACTCAAGCTTTATTTTAAAAAAATTCGAGTCGATTTTATGAAATTACAATTCAAATCGAAACGAGTCAAGTCGAATTTTACTCGTCCCTATTATCTATAGTAAGTGTTTGTTTTACTTGATTAAGATTAATCAATCAACATTAAAAAATATAAGTAGTTTAAAAAAAGACTTACATGTGTGTGTATATATATATTGATGATGGAAGGGATTTTTAGTTTTCATAATTTTCTTGGTTCATTTTTTTAAGTCTCGTTAATTCTGAGATTAATGAATTTAAGCTATAGTCTCTTAAATTTTTAGTTCAGTTACTCTCTAAATGTTTAACTAAACTCTAAATCCATATATCGTCTTAAATATTTATTAAATTTTAAAATTAAACGATTTGACTCATGATTTCATCCTATAACGTCCCTATTTGTCTATACAAAGACAAATTTATGCTTTGGATGGGTACAAGTGCCCCAACTTTTTTTTATTAAATATTATTTAAAAATATTAGTTAGAATATATACTTATTTAGACCCTAATTTTAAATCATTGTAATTTATCCCTTAATTTATATTATTATTATTATTTTAATTCTTTAAACGTGAGTTTTTTATTCCGTCTATATAAATATATATCACAAAATAAAACTTCTTTCTTAAAAAATATAAAGGGTAATTACACCATCCATTGACGGTGAAAACAAAAAGTTTGTACAAACATCTTAGTTTTATGGTTTATGATTTATGGATTAAGGGTTTAGAATTTAGGAGATTATAGGTTAAAACCTAAATCCCTAATATATTTCCCTAAAACCTAAAACCTAACATCTAAACCTTAAATTTTAACCACAACATTTAAATTCTAAACTCTTAAATCTTAAACCTAAATTAAATCTATAAACTCTAACATTAAGATACCTATAAAATCTTTTCGTTTCCACCTCATCATGGGATATTTTACCAAATACAATGCTCATTACTTTGATTTGATCCCGTATCTTTCTTTTAATTAATGACCCATAATCAATCACTGTATACATTGTGATAGAAAAAAGGAGGATTTATATTCCATATGGTGGAAATATTCCCATATTAATACTCATTACTTTTTGATAACATTTTAGTTGTGTGATAATATTTTAAATTTCGTGTTTTTTTTAAAAAATCTATAAATGTCACATGATAGAACTGTATCGAGTTATGTGACAGTAATATCTCAAGAAAAAATCATCAAAAATTAATGGTCAAAACCGGTCAAAGGGCTTAATTGATTAAATTTATTAGTTCGAGGACTTAATTAGGTACAAAAATAGTTTAGAGGCTTAATTGATTTTTTTTCTAAAAGTACAGGGGCTTAAAGCACCCTTAAGCCAAATTAACTTGTACTAAGTTTTTTAAGATCAAAATATAATTTCATCCTTATTTAGCTTAAAATTAGATAAATTTTTAATAGAACCAAACTGAAGTCTAATATTTTTTAGACTCAGATAATTATATTACTATCTTAATTTTAAAATCTGAAAATTTAAAGGAACTAAAAAGGACATGTTACCATTTAAGGGGCCAAGACCCCAACTAACCCTGTCTTCGCATCTATTTTGTTGAAAAAACAACCGCAATCCCTAAAGGGTAAAACTTTGATACATAGGTTGTGTAAAATTAATTTTACACAAGCTTGCGTATTTACACTATAAAAATCTAAATCCTAAATTATTAACCCTAACCTTAAAAAACTAAACCCTAAATCTTAAACCCTATCCACTAAATTCTAAATATTAACCTTAAATTCTAAACCATACAACCTAAACCCTAAACTAAAACCCTAACCCCTAAAACTAAAAAGCACGTGTAAACTAAAATTTACACAGCCTTTGTATCAAAGTTTTTCTCATCCCTAAATATATATCATAAAACAAATATAAAAAATGTCATATATATACATCTTGAACGGAATAAAACTCAAACTCAAAACATCGAAAAACTTAAAACCACGACCTTGTGAAATGCTCAGGATGGATATATTAGTTAATATGATGATACAATTGACCCCACTAAAATATCACAAACCCATTATAAAGTTAAAAAAATAGAATTTTTTATAGAAAATATTAAAATTCGTCCCACTATATGAAAGTTCTCGCTCCATCACTCACTAGTAGGAGTGTTCAAATCCAAGTACTTAGAATTTCAGGTACTCAAGGTGTCGGATACCAGGTTTCTCGGATAGCATATTTGTCACATTTTTTATTTTTTAAATCCATTTTAAAAAATACATTAAAAACACATAAAATTTAAAAGTTCATAATATATAATCCAAACACAAAAATTAGTGATTTGAAGTTAGTCTTAAGGGAGAAATATTTGGATATATATATATATATATAAGTTTATCACTAAAAGAAAAAAAAAAGTTTATCACTAAAAGAATACATTATAAATATTAATTTCGATCGTGATTTTTTTCGTTCGAATCTCATATTGACAAATTAACACAAATATTAAAAAATAAAACTTAAAAGTAAATAATACAAACATGAAAAGAATTTAGGGATTTAAATTTAGTTTCAGTAAAAAATATTAAGAACCTAAAATAAAAATATAATTTAATATATATATATTAAAGGTATTGTGTTGGGTTGAGTGCCCGATTGCAAAAACAAAGTTCTCCCCAAACTCGATCCGACTACTCAAAAAAATTACGAGTCAAATAACTTTTTAAAAATATATTTTTTTTATAGTTCAGATCGACGAGTCAACGAGAAACGCAGCTGGCAACTAAAAGTGCATCTAATACAAACAAAAACTCCGGTTAAACTAACCCTATAAATGCATAGTCATAGAGATGCTTTTGTAGCCCCATTTATTACACCAATTGTATCACTTGCCTTTTTCTATTGCTTCATTGTTTGGAGTGAAAATGCTCTTTGCCTAGCTTTATTCCCATCTTTCCTTACTTAGCCTCTCACCTCTCTGCAAATTAGGGTTTCCTCCCTAAAAACACTCTTTCTCTTTTATTAATAAACCCTAATCTTAAGGAATTTAATCCTCCTTTGGCTGCATAGTCTTTTTCATTGTGACAAGCCAGTGGTCAGAAAAGAGGTAAACCTTTCCCTTGTATATACTCTTTTTTAACTTTAAGGTCTGCTCAATCTTTTCCCACAAAGAATTTGAAGACAAATTTAGTTTTCATATGTATTTTCCTTTTCTTGCATGAAAGATCCAGCATGTTGGAAAATCGGGAAATTTTTGTGAAAATTTTAGTACGAAATATATTTCTGATAGTAGTATATTTAAATCAAGAAAAAAGCTGATTGACAGGTCAGAAAAAAAGCTAAACTTGTTGGGAAATAAGATGACAGCAAATAGTGTTTTTCTCCAATAAATTTTGATCTATTTCACAAGAGAAAAATATCATGGATGGACCCAACGAGCGCACCTTTTGAAAATTTTAAATTCTCAAATAATTTATAGTTTTTATATTTTTAAGGATAATTTATTTTTTCACTCTTTAAATTTTTATAATTTTATACTATAAATTTTTAATATAACTCTTTAATAGTTTGTACCGGTAATAAAATTTTGCGTCCGTTCATGGACAATATATATATAGACACACACAACTTCGCACTGAGAAGCTATAATGCTTGATGGATTATACAATTTTTTTTTTTTTTGTAGAGAAGATATGGCTTCTTCAAGCTATTCAAGTTCTCCATGTGCAGCCTGCAAGTTCTTGAGGCGAAAATGCATGCCAGATTGTGTTTTTGCACCATATTTCCCACCAGAGGAGCCTCAAAAATTCGCCAATGTCCACAAAGTATTTGGTGCAAGCAATGTTAGCAAATTGCTCAATGAAGTTCCAACTCACCAAAGGGAAGATGCTGTAAACTCCCTTGCTTATGAAGCTGAAGCAAGGCTGCAAGATCCTGTCTATGGCTGCGTTGGAGCCATTTCAGTGCTTCAGAGACAGGTTATTAGACTCCAAAGGGAATTGGATGTTACTAATGCTAACTTAATTCGATATGCCTACAACGAAATGCCGCCACGTCCTCCTCCGCCACCGCCGCCGCCGGCGGACCAGAGTTCTGGTTTTTCTTATCCATATCAGTGGATTGACCCTAATTGTGATGAAGACAAGGAGAGATCAAGTGGTGGTAATATGTAAGGTGGCTGGCTTTATGTATGTGAAAACAATTATTGGATTGCTTTAGGGTTTTCTCTTAGTTATGGGATTGTGATGAAGGACATATCATGGTATTTTATATGATATGAGTGACATGACCCCAGTCAATGTTGATCTTAGTATCTTGTTACTTTGTGTGAAAATTATCTCCATATATATATATATGTATGTATGTATATGTATAAGTTTTGCCAATACAAAATTTTATGCAGTAGTTTCTTCATGTAGTTCTTTAGAGTATAGCTTCTGACAAAGTTCCCAAACCAGCATAAGAAGTTCCATTTAATTTCCTTGATGATTGAGTTTAAGCTGCTTGGATATATAGGTATCTCCTCTGGTTCGTTTTACGGTTTATACCATGCACTTCTAACTATATCATATTTAAGGTTTGAACATGAATTCTCTCGACTTACCATTGATCTCCTGTGTATGTTTGAAATCAAGCAGAAAATATATGTCAAACACATATATTTGATCCCCTATGGATCTTGAGGCTTATATGTTACTTTTGAATCGATGTGAGTGTCGAATACTGATATGACATTCAGTACACTCCAAATAATTTTTTTTAAATTTTTTTTTTTTGTGTATTCAAAGGTCATATTTGATATCTCTAAATATATGTCAAAAATAGATAAAATTTGTGCATAACATAGATATTGACCTTATGATTAAATATACTCGAACCTATAGCTAAACAATGTGGTCTTAATTTAGTCTTGGGGGTAACTGAAAATGCCCATCAATTATAAGTTATGCATATGTGTTGCCCATATGGTGTCAAATACAAATTTAAACACATAATTTTATTTGGCACCTATCTGAATTTAATCAACATAATAAGACGATAGGAAATATAATATAAAAGTCATTATGAACTCAATGAGTGGTCCTAGCAGAAAAGATGATAATGTTCATTTTAAAAAAATTGAATTCAATCAATTTTATCTGTAAGGTAAATGTGTGTTATTAAAAAAATTAAAAATAAATATAAATAGATACTATGTTATTATCTATAAAAGGTGGGAGGGTGCAAGAGGCTGTGCATAGCCTTGTAGGAAGAATAAAGGAGTTGTTTTCCCATGTGAAGGGTACGCGCACCTACAGAATATTAAATTGCGTGAAAGATTTACTGCTGCTTCACATGTTGTTGGTGTTATAGCTAACCAAGAATGATTTTCTTTTATACTAGGGGAAATGTTTTTTTAATAATCACCTTATTTAGTTCATTGGTTATATATTTCAGATAGAATATTAATTAATTAATTCAATAAAATATTAGGGGAAATGTTTTTTTGGTATAATCATTTGTATCAAATTCATTGGTTGATTAATCTGGATCGAGTACTGTAAATGTCCATTATGAAGCGTGTAACACCCACGACCCGGGTGTTACATTTGTGCCTCACGCCTGAAACCCAACCAAACAATTTTGACCTAGTTTAGCCCAATCCACAAATCCATTATGAAAATCCATTTAATTACAACCCAATAACACATAATAAATATTCGAAAACATATACAGTGGAGCTACTTTTTAAAATTACATTATAAACCTTTGACTCGATCGTTTGAAAATCCAAATACGATTTACAATATACAATATGTTCCTACGAATACATAGCCCAATAACCTAAATACTGTACTATGATGAGACGAGGCGCTGGAATCCTTCCCTGATGGTGCTCCTCCAAGAACGAGCCAAACCTACTAACCTGCGAATGAAAACAACGATTCCGAACGTCGAGCTAACAAAGTTCAGTGGATACACCGCCACTCAACCATGCTTTATGCAAATCATAAATAAAGCAATGCAACATGAATGACATCATGGCAAGATAACAATGGCTCTACCATAATCACCTAAACACATAGCATTATAAATGTATGATCACGCAAACAGCTCTTACAAGTACCTCATACGTTTACCTAGCATCACACAGATAACACCAACAACATTAAGTGAGGTTCGCATCCACAAAGCATCGAAATCCTACACTTGAGTGAGGCCCGCGTCCACATAGCATCGGGATCCTACATCCATGCTCGGGATTCCTCATCAAGCATCTTCGAATGAGGCCCGCGTCCATAAAGCATCGAGATCCCACATTCGGGAGTCTTCAAGGTGTTGCAACACACTTAGGGTATCCAAATCCCAAGAAAAAGGGATGACTCGACTATCTAGGCGTCCCATCAGCACACAGCAAGGACCCTAGTCACCACACAGCACTCAACCTCGACCCAAGGGCCTTACCGCATACAGCTCTAACACACTTATCACCACCTTATTATTCGATAAGACTTAACCTTATAGTCGCCCCTTCCGCATACAGCAAGGGCCCAAATTACCACACATCATCAATCGATCCACCTAGGATCCCTATGGGTTACCACCTCGCACAACGTACCAATGTATAACGAGTCATTAGCCATTTATTTCATACATGACGTTTAAATATCCATTTCTCAGTTTTAATATTCAATTTACACCTTAACAGACCCCAGGGCCCTTTGCCTCGAATTATAGAACCCCCAAACGCAACCTCAAAATTCTTGGGCAGATTGCCCAGCGAGTATCGATACTTCAAGGTGAGTATCGGTACTCCCCTTTAGGTATCGATACTCCCTCATGAGTACCGATACTCCAATTAGGTTTGAAAGAATTAGACTCCAAGCCGTACCGATATGTTCCGTGTCGTACCGGTACGCATCATCGGTACTAAGATCGCCTCGTACCAATCTACCCTTGTACTTGTACTTCCACATATGCTTATCGGTACGCTAAGCCTCTCACAGGCAATGTAACAGTGGATATTGATACTCCCTTTGCGTACCGGTACTTAAAAGCGCTACTGGAATCCTTAATATGCAAGGGGTACCGATACACGGGGAGACGTACCAGTACTCCCCTCACGACCCTCTCCCCTTTTATACTAAGGCGTACTGATACGCTATCCCTAGTACCGGTACGCGAGCCTGATTTTCGAACTCTGGTGCGGGTTTCACCTAGAAACCCTGTTTAACCCCTAAGATTAAACCCCAAACCGTTCCTACAAGTTATGATGAAGGTATTAAGGAGTCTTTACCAATTTTAAGCCTTAACAACATCAAATCCACACTTTACCATTAAAGAGGTCAACCAAAGCATATCAAACCATAAACACCCAAATCATGCACAAAGCCTATTTTTATGAGTTGCGGGAATTCAAAGGAGTTAGTGGTGTACTAACCTTGTATTCAACCTGATGAAGAAACCTTCAAGATTCCATTCCCGTTCTTCATCTTCAAACCTTAGCTAACCCCCTTCCACTATCATTCCAAGCAAAGTTTACCTCAAAATAAAGGTCCCTTGCTGCTGAACAAACTTTCCTCAATAACCAAAACGAGATTCACACAATACTTCTCAAAGATTTAGCCTTTGATGGTATTTTTGGGTGGAAAGATTGGGTTTAGAAAGGGGAGGAGACAACCAAAATGAGATCATCCATTTCTACTTTTTGCAAAAAATTAAAGAGGCCACCCTCTCTTGTCATCTAATTATTTAATTACCGAACTACCCTCCTCCAACTCTTCCTAACTCAAACCCAACCCATCAATACAAGGCCAACAACCAAGATCAAGCACAAAAAGATTCCCAAGGGCTCAACATCACAACCCAAACGTGAAGCCCACGCCTCGGGTCAACTCGACTCTTGGATCCAGAATTCGGGTCGTTACAAGGTGACACTTCCGACTTATTTTGCTCCATTCACAACGTCAATATTCGAACATTTGACTTTACTTAAGAGATTTATTGTCTCATCCCACTACACCATTTTTTTGACAAATCTTATTTTTAATCCTAATTCTACCTAAAAATGAGGGGAAGGGAGACTCTAGAGGAAAGAAATGGGGTGTTCCTAGTAGGTCTAGAACCCATGACTTAAGAGAAATAAGGGAACAAAGATGAGCAATTTGGCCAACCGACCAAATACCCTTGCTCCAATTGGATGCCGTTATATGGAAGTTTATGATACTGAAAAGGTACTAATTAATTTTTCAGCTAGATAAATGTAATTCATTATATATGTATATTTTTAATTTAGTAACTAAATAATTCAATAATTTATTGTATTATTTAAAGATTTACTTACTCTTTCGAAGTTATTATTAGACTTATCAATTGGGCTGACTGGTTATCTTTAGATTTAGTTAATTTTAATACGACCATATACCAGCATTAATAAATTAGCTAAAAAATAAATTTATCATTAATCTCTAGATCATATTATCATAAAATTTCACTTATATTTTTAAATAAATTAATATAGTTTAAGTGTTTTTATTAGTATATATTATCGTAATATGTATAAATTTATAAATTAGCCGTGAATTACATGTCGATACTTTGTAAAAAAAAAACCCTTAAAATCATTAAAATTTTAATAATTAATCAAATTTATTAATAAGTAACATCTTATGATTTAGCAACGCGATTTGAACTTATAAGATTCATTTTAACATTAATCCATAACCTAATTAAGCATTAATAGTTGATTTAATATGAAGTATAATTATGTGAATTATCAATTAGGTTATATCATTATAAAATGAAAAAGTTAAACTCATTTAAATTTATTTTTTAATGGTAAGTTGATTTAATGGTAGTTTTTTAATGCTCCATATTTTCTTCCTTCATTTTTTCATCTTTTTAAATATTATTTTTTTGCGTATTTAATTTTTTTTATATTTCATTTACTATGTCTTCTTCTTTTCTAATAAAAACGGTTAATGTTTTTTTTACTCTTATGGCATATTTTCTATCTTTTTCATATTAAATATGATGTCGTCTCTACGGTTGATATTTATTTAGTTTATCTTGTTGAACTATCCATGCTTCAATAGAACTAGTTGCTCTTATTAATTAAAATAAACTATTAAATGTAGTGGTAGGATACATCAATAGAGTGTATATTCAAATTTTAAAGAGTTATAAATTCTGAACATAGATTATGAAACGAAAATAAAAATATTATAATAATAATACAAATACAAAGGGTTAAGAATATTTATAAACATATATTATCTTGTAATTACCTTTAAACTATTAAAGAAGCATAACGCCAAAAAGTGCCCCTAACTTTGACTAAATAGTCATTTTAACCCCTATTATTTTTTGAAACAATTTAAGCTCTAACTTTTATTTTGTGTCAAAATAGCCTTCTACGGATGAAAACTGTTAGTTAACTAACGATAAATGAATTGAAATAATGTGACAAACCTACATGACATTGTTATATAGATAAAAGTATTAACTTGAAATAAATGTCACATTAATCAAAAAATTATTTTATAAAGTTATTTTTTCGGCTATCATGTCATTCTGTTAAGTCAATGCAAGGTATTTATTGTTAGTTGATTAATATTTTTTATTTACAGAATGATTATTTTAACTTAAAATAAAATTTTAAAAATTAAATTAATTAAAAAATTAAATAATTATTCAGTCAAACGTTATAAATATTTTTTTAATATTATACTAAAAAAGGAATATAAATGAAGGATCATGAGCGGGGAAAGCCGCAAACTCGGAGAAAAGGCAAGAAAAGGAGGTTGATGTTAATAATCGCAGAGTCTAGGCCTGGGACCTCACAGCCATGGTCCCCAAAAGGGCCATTTTCACTTGTTAAATCTATCCTTGTCAAAGTAAGAATGGGTCACCACACAACCGCCCAAAACGAATATTAATATTTTAGACATAGAAGGACTAAAAAGAAACCGACCCAAGAGGTCCAAAACCAATGTCATCACCCAAATAACCAATTGTATCTTGATTGATTGATTGATTAGACGTATGGCATTTCAAGGCTCACCTCACTCTTAAAACATGTCATATGAATAGGTCTTAATTAAGTTACTAGGTTTATGTTATTTTTCTCTCTTGGTTTTAATTACTACGTTTTTTATTCACGTTTGAATTGTGATATTAATCATTTTGTTAATGTACTTTACTGTTATATGTATTTTTATGTTAGTGTTTATAATTTTATTCTTTATTATCGATTAATGATATTGTCTTATTTTTTTGAGTTTTGATCTGACTTTACTTTTTTCTTTGTATGATCTTTTTATAATCTTAAATGACTAATTTTTGTGTTAATTGTTATATGAAAATAGGGACGGAAGCAGGGGTGACCGCTCCCCAGTCCCCCCCTCAATTAATCCTTGTATGCCTATTTTATGATTAATGGCTCTTTCTCTAAACAATGTTCTCTTCAAAATTTGAATCTAGATTTTTTCTTCTCTTCTCAAAAGAACAATGTGACTTACTATTACATCCAACTCTTACTAGTAATATTTTCTCATTTTAATACAAAAGGAACTTACTACAAATGAATTAAACTAATGACTTTCACACATTTATTAATAAAACTACTAGTACAATATAAGATTTAAGATAAAACAAAATAAGAACTCAATAAGTGGTCCAACTGAAATAAATTTATCTTAAAATATATGGGTTCAATTATTTTGTCAGCGAAGTGTGTGTATTGTAAAAGAGTTAAAAATATGTATGAACAAATACTATATTGTAATCAACTTTAAACTATTAAAAAAGATAAAACAAAATAAATTACGAATATAAATTGTTGTAAATAAAGTGAATAAACAGTTAAATAAGTAAAGGTAAAAGATTCTCTATAATAAATCAATTATGTTAATATCCTTAAATTTCTAACTTCGCAGTTTTGTTTTCGGGGAATACTTATTAAACAAATAAAATATATAACATTCTAGATATGTAAAGTAAATTTTAAATTTATAAAATAGATAAATATAATAGAGATAGTAGAAGGACGAATTATCTGTCAGCGTTACTCAAATCGAAATAGATAATAAAAGATTATATTAAAAAATAACAAAGAAAAGATGAAAAAAGAAAAACAACAAAAAAGATCGAGATGAAAGAGGCTGAACAATATAAAAGAAAAAAAGTGATTTAAGGTTTTGACTATTTTTTAATTTATAATTACCAGATTTATTTATATATAGATAATTAAATCTAAATAAGATTTTATTATCTAAATATTAATTCGAAAAAATAGAACTTGTCCGAAATAAACTTTAGTTTTTAAAACCCTATCCAACCTGTTTTTTTTAATTTTCTTTTAATTATTTTCATTCAGAAGAAAAGGAATTTTGAGATCAATGGTAGGAATTTTTGCTTAAATTTTAAATTTTAAACCCTACACCATATACTCTACTTTAAATTCTTTAAATCCAATGACGGAGTCAGAATTTGGCGTTGGGGGACAAAACATAAATATTTAAAAGTGGGGGATAAATTTATAAATAAACCATTTTAATATATATATATATATAAAGGGACAAAAGTAAAAAAAAATTATTGGAAATGGGGGACAATTGCCCCTCTCCATCTGTATGTAGTTATATAAATATTAACCTTAAACTTTAAATTTTAAATTTTAAATGTAAGTTTTAGCGTGCGAGCATAAAACAAAGGATTTTATTCGGGTTCTTCTTCTTATGGTCTCAGACTCAGCCCCACTCTAGGCCATTCTTTTTCTCTAGCCAAGGAAACATTTCATTTCAACAAGAAATTGCAAGCTCCTGTAGGATAACATGCACTTCATAATTTTAAATAAATACTAACACAATAAAAATATTATAGATTTGGAAAATTTTACTACGCTCGACGAACACCGTTGAATACCACTAACGCTGAACATCGCTGAACATCAATAAATTGATTAATAAAGATTAAAAATCTCAAGGAACTCAATATATAATTATAAATTATTTAAAATAAAATTTCAATTAAATTATTTTCTATCAATATTATATTTTTTAATTTTTTTAAAAAATTAGATCAAATATCAACCTTAGTCAATTTAAAAATAAAAAACCCTAAACCCAAACCCTAAACAAAAGCTATAAACCCTAAACCCTAAACATGAAACCCTAAACCCTAAACCTAAAACCCTAAATTATAAACCATAACACCAAAACCCAAAACCATAAACCATAAACCATAAACTATGAACCCGAAACCTAAAACCTAAAACACAAAACCTAAAACCCTACACCCTACACCCTAATGGTTTTAGGTTTTTGGGTTTTTAAATTGACCAAGGTTGATATTTGATCCAATTATTTAAAAAATTAAAAAATATAATATATATGAAAAATAATTTAATTAAAAATTTATTTTAAATAATTTATAATTATATGTTGAGTCCTTGAGATTTTTAATTTTTATTAATCAATTTAATAGTGTTCAGCGATGTTCAGCATTAGTGATGTTCAGCGGTGTTCGTCGAGCGTGGTAGACTCATCCTTTAGATTTTATAAGTTTTTATATAATTATCGGTGTCTGATTTATTGGAGAATTAAATGGGATTGAATATTAGGAAGGTCTATTATAGAGGGAAGAATAAAAATCCTCTTCTACTTTTTATGTCCCAACACTAAAAAAATACATTTTAAGTCATAACCCTAAATTATAAATCTTAAACTTTAAAAATACACTCTATCCCCAATTTCCTAAACCACAATCCTAAATTCTAACACTAAACCATAATCCTAAACCTTAAACTTAATTTTTTACTGTGAGAACATATAGATAAGGGCACTAAAAAGGACATAAGCTGGATTTTGATACCAATATCTATATGTTGGACGTATTGGAACTCTAAGCTGGGATTTGATAACTCTTGCATGATATGCAAAAATTAGATTTACTTAATGTACAAGTTAGGGGTTTTCATAGTATGTTAATCGTATCGTTTAGTCTAAACTGTCAAATAATCGTTGTAACGTTATTAATCGTAACCTAACCATTAACCGTAATCGTTTCTTAGCGGTTCGATTACAAGTTAACTTGTAACCTATTACAATTTTTTAACATGTTCACTGCTTCTTTTGAATAATAAAATTATCTCTCTGATAAATATTATATTAAAATTTTCATAAAAAACATTTTAAAAAAAATATTCTAAACACAAGTTCTATAGTTAAAAAAGTACCTATACATTAACTATTAACCATTATTTTTAACGATTTAATTTATTAAATCCATTTAATTTTAGCGGTTAAGTTAATTAACATATAAAATATAATAATTATACCGATTAATTAATGCCTAGAAGATTAGGTCATAGAGGCTAAAGCCCAATATAAATCGAATTTGAGGCCTGGTTCCAGATTATGTTTAGCTCAACTTGGTTTAATATATCAATTAGCCCGCTAAATTTTGTTATTTTCTTTATTTTGATATATTTGAATTTTTTTAAAGAAAAACTTTAACTGATTTCATTAATAAAAAAAATTATAAAATATAATACACTTTAAATTATAAATGTCTATGGAGATAAAAATCATCAAAATATCAAAGAGCGTAAAAGATAAAATTAAACGTAATTCTTCCTAAAAAAATTATTCTGTATTTCAAATGAAATTCCAGCAAAGATAAACATTGAATCAGAAAATTTCATGTATCAAGCATTCTTTTCGCTGTATAACATAAGATTTAGCGTGATATTTCAATAACCTATTAAATTATGATGCGTAACATTGTATTATATGTATATATTAATTGATTATGTCACGTCAACATCTAATTAGTTTTTGGAATACTATGTTTGTACATATTTCAATTTGATTTTTTTTTCAAGTTCATATATTAAGATGGTTCTGAACCTACAATAATGACCTAATGGCCAGCACGGCCGGCTTCGACTAATTATTAGTAAATTATTTCGGTTAATCGCTAAATTTGAGTTAGTAAATTCTCGTACCTAAAATGTATCAATTAAACGGGTTAATCAATTGACAGTTAATCAAAATATTCAGTTTAATTCGGTTAAAGTAATTTATTTTTTACTTCACTTATTAAAATGTCAATTTTCATAACATGGTAAATTAATAGTTGTTTAATTGTGGTAAAAGTACAAAAATAACTAAAAAGTTAAAAATTGAGAATTCACACTCACTAATCATCGAATTCAAGATAAAAAAGTCTCCAAAGAATCATAGAAATCAAAAGCCTTGGACTGTAAATATAGTAGATAACTGGTCGGATCGATTAACTGATTTTGTCCAAAATTATAAACCAAAATATTTTTTTAAAATCAGTACCGAAATCAATTTTTTCGTTTCGAATAACCGAATTTTCAAAAAAAAAAAAAATTCAAGTTTCAGTTTATCGAATTTTAAGCCCCACCCTAATGGCCAGGGTTCATTCTCCCTTCCTATGTTTCAAGTTCCGTACCCAATATGATAAAAATTATCAAAATGGTCCTAAGAAGTTAAGATACCAAATAGAGAAAATTGTGAAATTCAACCGTGAATTGATATATGTATACTGAATATAATAACTGATATTTAATTTATTGACCGACTAATCTCTTATATTAATATATTAGGCCTTTTTAATTTCATCTATGTTCTGTTTTCTTTGCTTTTTGAATCCAGTTCATTTTCATTTTACAATGGTTATTACTTGGGAGCAAACACTGATTTGAATGAAGGGTGGAAGAATGTCATTTTATGAAGAATTCATTTATTTCTGCAAAAGCTCGGTGAGACCGTCTTTATGTAGGCTTGTCAATTTGAATTCAAATACGTACACTCGCTTCATTCAATAAAACACATATGTCCAACCTAATTTTATACCAAGATTTGTGTCAATTTTAATTTAATATAAAAAATTAAATTTAAATTTAAATATATAAATATTTCTTAACGGTAGTTGATAAAAATGTCTGTAGCAAAAACTAATTAAAATTTATAAATATATTGCCAGTTTTAAAAGTTCGATAATTAAAATATAAATATCCTAAATTATCCTATAAAAATAATTAAATTTGAATTTCGAAACAAATTTATATATATTCGAATACAGATATTATAAAACATGTAAATTCCCGATGGTTGTCTTCACCAACCAGAAGCGGTGAGATTTTCGGTGGGAAAAGAAGGCAATTTTTGTGGATAAATTATTTTCTTAGTCCTTGAATTTAGTAAATGTTTTAATTTGATTTCCAAATTTTTGTTCACATTAATTTTAAATGGCATCAAGTCAAAAAAGCTATTAACGTTTGACTGAATAGTTATTTTGGTCCCTATTTTTTAAGCAATTTGACCATCAACGTTTTATTTTGGGTCAAAATAGCCCCTCTACGGATGAAAACTGTTAGTCAACTAACGATAAACAACTTGAAATAACTTGAAAGAATGACACGTCAATAAAAAATAATTGTATATTTTATATAATTTTATAAAATTATTTTTTGAATAATGTGACATTCTTTCAAGTTAATATTTTTGTCTATCTATTTGACACTGTCATATCAGCATGCACTATCATGTATTTTTGTAACGTCATTCAAGTCATTTACCGTTAGTTAACTAACAATTTTCATCCGCATAAGTATCATTTTGACCCAAAATGAAATGTTAGAAGTTAAATTGCTTAAAAAAGGGCCAAAATGACTATCCATTCTAATATTAAGAGCATTTTAGGCTTTATGCCATTTTAAATTTATCATTTTTATTTCATTTTCAGTCATTTTGGTTTTATTAAACTAATATTGTGGCATATGCCATACACCCACAGTGACAAAATATACAAGTTTAGGGAATAATGTTGATGAAAGAGTTTAACGACTGAATTGAGGTAAATTATTAAATTCAATGACTAAAACTTATTTATCCCATATTTTTCCCTTGTATTTTTGGTGCAGGAATCGGAGTGAAACTTGTTTGTCATGCAGAGCCTGAGGTCTCCAAGTCATCCCTCTACGTGTCTTCACATTGCACCCATTTCTCCTTTATAAAACCCCGCATCGGTCCCATTCTTCCCTCAGACTCAGATACCTTATCTCTCTTTTTCTTCAATCTTTCATTTGTCACTTAAGGGACCCCTGACTAGCTTTCATCAATGGCTGACCGCGACCGCCCTGTCCAGCCCCAAGTTCACACACAGAACCGGTTCGACCCGATTCGGTACGACCAGGTTGTTCGTGGCGGCACTGGCACCGGGGCTGGCAAGAACTATCAATCCATCGGACCCTCAACAACCCAAGTTCTAGCACTCCTCACTCTCCTTCCCGTAGGTGGAACCCTCCTTGCATTAGCCGGTTTAACCCTAACCGGCACCGTCATCGGCCTAACCGTGGTGACACCGCTCTTCGTCATCTTCAGCCCGGTTCTCGTCCCCGCCACCATCGCTATTACCATGGCGGTGGTAGGTTTCTTGGCGTCGGGCGCCTTCGGAGTGACGGGGCTGTCGTCGCTCTCCTACGTGTTTAACCGCTTGAGACGAGCCACCAACACTGAGCAGGTGGATATGGATTGGGCTAAGAGGGGCATGCAAGATATGGTGGGGTATGTCGGGCAGAAGACCAAGGAAGTCGGGCAAAATATCGAGAACAACTACAAGACTCATGATCAGAGTGTTCAGAGTGTTGGTGTTAGGGCTTAGTGTTTCGAATGGGTAATAAATTAGTGGTCTGTTTCATTTTGAAAGCTACTTTCGTTGTCTTTGATATTTTCGTGCATGTTGAATTTAGCCTTGTACTAGGTGTGAGATAATGGAATAAATTAATAATATATGTTATATATTGTGGTATTTGTTGTAGGGTTTTTTAATAATAAAGAAAAATATTATTTTCGGCCTCATTAAAATTTTTTTCAACTTAAATAAAGGAAAAGAGCACTTCAGGTAACAATTACAAAAATAACGGGCAGAGCCCGCCAAGTTATGCCCGCCAAGTTCAATTAAACCAATTATAACAGACCAACTACTACTATGGTACAGAATACACATGTATCAATAAATCTTCATCCGTATGTAACCTAGCCATTCTATCTGCCACTTTATTTTTTTCACGCCGAATATGTTAAAAAGTTAATTGCCAATCTCTTGAACATAACGCGCGGATGTGTGAAATAATTCCAGGAGCTCCATTTAGCCGCGAGTCACCCTGCACTAGACGAATAACATCCGAGCAATCTACTTCCACAATCACTTTCCGAAGCCGCAACTCCCACACACATTGTAAGCCGAAATAAACCCTCCATAATTCCGATTCAACAATACTACATACCCCTATGAATTTCACAAAACTCACAATCTACTTACTTTCATTGTCCCGGATAACACCACCACATGTCCCGGATAACACCACCACATGAAGCCCATCCATCCTTCAGAGCCCATCACAATTCAATTTGAAACATCCTGCAGGAGGGGGAGACCACGACGTTACGCGTAAAACCATAACAGTTCTTGAAGGTCCAACCACTGTTCTCTGCAACCCTTTCAAAATTATGTTGTAACCAACTGTTTCACTCCAAAATCGATCCTCCTCCAAAGGATTCAAATGCCACCGAATTTCTATATAACCATAGATTCCAAACGATCGATCCAAACAATAAATCTCAATCACGTCCCTTTTAGCAAATAATAAAATAATCCGGTTGGGTGAGATTGATCCTCAACCATCCTGTTGTAGGTTTCGTTTTAGTATTTTGTGTTATCTTATAATAAAAAGTTTTTTTTGATAAAGCGCATTTCTTTTTTTTGAATAGATAATAATGCGTATTTCGAGCAAGTACATTTGACCGGTTGGTTAAATTGCTTATTTTTTTTTATATATTTTCTTAAATTATGGATTTTAAACTCATTAGAAGCGCTATCTTTTCTTTCCCTACAGTTTTTCTCTCTTTCTTTTTAGGTAAGATTTTGATTAGATTTATGATTTGTCAAAAAATAATAATACACATTTCAAATTCGAATTTTCAAAGCGAGAAGTATGAAAAAACAAATTCGAGTTCATTAATTCGGAATGAGAAGCATGAAAAAACAAATCCAATGTTCAATTGGGCAAGCTGCTTATTTGTGTTCTTTTATATTTTCTTAGGTCATGAGTTTTAGACCCACTATTTTTTCTTCTTTTAGAGTTTTTTTCCTCCCCTCTATGTAAGATTACGATTAGATTTAAGATTTGTCAAAATAATAATAATGCGCATTTTAAATTTGAGTTTCTTAAATATAACATTAATTTAGAATGAGTAGTATGAAAAAACAAATCCAATAAATAAATGAAAAAAATCATGTGTTGGTTGGATTCAGGCTAACATTTTCAGAATAAGGTCTCCTTTATTCAAAATTTTCCCATTTCAAACAAACCACAATTAATAAAAATCTTGTTCTCATTTGGAATTTGAAATGCAATGAAGCCATCAAGTATGAACTACACATGGACATATACTAGTTTGGGGAGATAATTCTGGAAAATAAAACTAACATTTAATGTGTAGTTTTTAAATAAATATTAAAATTCTTAGTCGAAACGCAATTACTTATATTTCAAAACTAAGTTATAATTTAGGTTGAATAACTTTCAATCTTTTTGTTTTTTAATATTTTTATTAATTTAAAATATTAATATTAAATTATCTATTTTTCATCATCCTCGTTCAACTAACAAAACTAATCCGCATTACATCAACCTTTCACTCCAAAATTCAAACATCTTAATCAAAATCAAAATAAAAATAAGGGTAAAATACACAAATGGTTACTAAACTATTTTTAAAAATATAAAATGCTCCCAAAACTTTTAACTTTATTTTTTATTACAAAATAGTCACTGAGCTGTTAACTATCGTTAACTAGGGGATGTAATAGTTGCGGAAATTTAAATAATAACATATTTAATCCTCAATATTTACACATTTAATCAATTTAGACATTAATAATGAGGATTGAATTAGAAATAAATTGATTAAATGTGTCAATATGGAGGATTAAATGTTATATTATTCAAATTTCTGTAATTATCACGTCACCTAATTAACGACAGTTACGGTTCAATGATGCCCATTATTTAACATTTAAAAGTTCGATGATTATTTTATATTTTTAGAGATAGTTCAGTGACCATTTGAGTACTTTACCCAAAAATAATTTTAGCACAATTATTGCCGATTTTTATTGGCAAAACAGTATGTTTAACAGTTCCAGTCACAGCTGATGGAAAATAATTTAAAGGCTTAAATGGAACATAAGTACCCAAACTATACCTTTTTTTTCAGATAGGTGCTTAAACTTTGTTTTGGGCCAAATAGGTGCCTAACGTTTTCAACGTTACTCAAATAGGTGTCCTGTCATTATTGTCCTTTAATTTTCACCGTTAACTTCTGTTATCCGACACATGTCATCTTCTTAAATTTCCAAAATTATATTAAAAAATAAATAAAAATAAATAAAACAAAATAGCCCTAAATTTCCCAAAATAACCCCAAATTTTGAAGTCCCTAACACCCAAAACCCAAATCTCGATTTGACCTGATTTCACCATCGATTGTCACGCTGCCGCCCATCACATCCATCGCTGGACCATCACGACCATTTATCTTATCACCTATTGGCCGAAAATTGACTGACTTGGCGCTAAACGTCAAAATTGTCGAATGATTCATTCGAATAATTCACGACGAAGATAGATAACGGACGGGGAATGATGTGTGGGTCATTCGGAAAGGGGATGGCATTTCATTCCGTCACCAAAAACGCGACCAACACCGGTGGAAGTGGCCGGATTTGGGGGTTTAGGGATTTAGGGACTTTTAGGATTATTTGAAAATTTCAAGATATTTTAAAAATTCTAATTTATTTTTTTAAAAATAAAATTCAGAAAATGTTTAATACTGCCATGTGTCATGTTTTTATTGGCTAACGAAAATCTTTTAATGGTTGTTAATGGCAAAGCATCTAAATGGAAACTTTGAAAACATTAGGCACCTATTTGACCTGAAAAATACTTTGGGCACCTATATGAAAAATGGTATAGTTTAGGCACTTATTTGCGTAATACCCATTTTCTGTCCAACCCAATTAAATTTAAATCAAAATCTCAAAAGTCAAAGTCAAAAATTCTAAAAAAAGAGAGAAAAGAGCCATGTCATATTAAAAGGTCCATTTCCTTTAAACAAATGTCCAAATTACAAGACCCAGTCGGCCTATACCTATTACATAATCTGAAAACACTAATACACCAAGAAACCCTAGCCGTCAGTCACCATTATTCTTTTACTGCTGCCGCATTCATCAACGACCACCGTCTCTATTAGCGGTGGCCGTTGTCTCTATCAGCCATAGCAGTTAGCCAACCCTAAACAAAACCTAATCCAATCCTAAATTAACCTTAACCCAAAACCCTCAAAATAACCCTATATCTTCAACCACTATTATGCTATACTAACCCCTAGCCGCCATCATCATCTATACTCCTACACTCACCAACTCGGCTAGCAAAGCCCGAAAGATCCGGAGCATTAAATTGAGCATTCTACAACCACCAATAAGGGATTTCTTTTTTTTTTTCATTTTAAAAAGATGCAATTGAAATTAGGTTATAAAGCCATTTGTAACCAACTGTAACCCCCTCGACCTGCCACAGACGCCAAACCAAACCGAGCAAGCTATATTGGGTTTGCTGAAATGAACCCGAAATAGTTTACTCGAATTAGGTATATTTTTTTCTTTTTATCTTTTCTAGATACAACATTATGACCTAGAGTGTACTTACTGGCAGCGGTTACAAGACTCAACCAAAAATGGAGTCAAATCAACATCCAAGCATACAAATAGCACTTTAAGGACATAATATAAATTTGGAAAATTATGAGGACTTACTAAAATTCAAAGTTACCAATCCTTAATTAATCAGGTTACATGCATACTTGTCAAATTTTAGGTTAAATCGATCAACTAAACACATTCAATTTGCATACATACGAAACATGGAACAAAATAGAAGAATATAAAACCATGCCATCTCTTTAATTGAAAATAACGCATTGGGTATCGGTACTCGGGATAGGGTATCGATACCAGGCCTAATTTTCAAAGGGGCATACCGATACCCTTCCCCTAGATCGATACCCAGGCCAAAATACCAAAATCCCAAATTTCAGTAGTTAAAACTCGTACCGATATACCTCCTCGAGTATTGATACCAAGGCTAATTTTCAAAGGGGCGCGCATAATATGTCCAATTTTGATGGTTTAACACTCAATTGATACTCTAAACATGCTTAGATCAAACTCATACTTAAACACCATAAAACTAGGGACCAAAGCAAGCCAAAAACCCACAATAATAGAAGCAATCAAAGATGAATTGAACCATATCACAATACTATAGGCATGCTTTCTAAAATATTCCAATCTAACACTCAAATGAGGTCCAAAGCACAATTCAACATTGACATCACATCAATTGATTATTGGCATCACTTAAAGCATGCTTGAACCATTAGAGCATAAGCATAAGCATTCACAACCTATATGCAAAACTAGGTAAGCCTCATAGCTTCAAGCTCATTTGGAAACAACCATCAATCATGACTCAAACCATCAACACAATAGTCCATCAAACCACAACATATAAACCTCTAAATCACATGAAATCCAGATTACAAAACCCCATAAAACATGGTAACACATTGCCTTATTAACCGAATTAAAACTAAGTTTCCATACTCAAGTGGTTGCCGTATTTTTTGACATTCCTTGCCAAGAGAATGCTGCTCTTCAACTCTATTACTCTGCATCAAGGGAAAAAGAGGGCATAATCACACAA
This sequence comes from Hibiscus mutabilis, assembly GCA_019671005.1. Lineage (NCBI taxonomy): Eukaryota > Viridiplantae > Streptophyta > Magnoliopsida > Malvales > Malvaceae > Hibiscus > Hibiscus mutabilis. Next base: position 2,042,127 of record CM033752.1, read on the forward strand.
TGCTTAGTGAGGTTGCTCATAGTCAAAATATTGATGTATTTCAAAACCCTTTTAAAACCAAATAACATTTGAAGTGAAAAGCAGGCTTGTCAAACCAAAACATTTTCTCGTTTGTTTTCAAAACGTATCATGTATAACAACCATATGCATCAAAAATATTTTCATATATATCATATGTCTCATATATCTCATATATTGACAAGTATTGTGACCCTGGATAGACTCACCTCTATCATTTCATTCAAAAATAGAATGTTTATTACAATACATCAGATACAGGGATTTCCCCGGTGGACTTACCTCTGCCTATTCTCACTTTGGTCCATGATAGCTTACCCCTACCCATCGTGATAGACTTACCTCTACCACCAGCAATAGGTTCACCCCTATTGCAAGAAACCAAAGTATACCATCATCCCGAGTAGCCATACCGCTATTCCTCAAGAGCCACGGAGTGATCAAATTTATATTATAGTGCACTTTAAACCCTATGGCATGCCAACTATATTCGATACTTTCTCATTTGTCACATAGCCAACATATCATTTTCAAATATATTTACTTACTGTTTTCTGATGCAATTCTCAAAATCGTTTTATATGCAAAACTACATTGTCAAAGACAATAACATATTCCTTCTAGGAATAAATCTCAATGCTCACAGACATCATTAAAATTTGATATGCATTGCATATTAATCCAAAAATATGCATTTATAGTAAGTAAATAAAACCATGCTTTTAAAACCAAAACATGAAATCCTCAAGCTCATATCAAACCGATACTCAAAGGTAAAATAGGGAAAACTTACTCTTGAGCGTAGTAAGCTTTTTAAGCTATAACTAAACCCCATGATCAATCGATCAAACCTTTAAAGAGCTTTAATGCGTTTATTCACTCACCGATACACTTTGCTTTGCTCACCAACACAAATCAAGCCACCGAAAAGCAATGTACGCAACTAGGCAACCTTGCCTTGATCGTCCCCTATTTTAACAACATAAAACCAAAGGGAAAATGCATCATTATGCATTATACTCACTACGAAACAACATTCCCCTGCATCTTTAACAATATCCTTCCAAAATTAGCCGAAACTACTGAAAACAACATCGATCTTATTCGCCCAACACCTATCATCAACCCTACGATTCTAACATTCAATCCTCATCAAAACACAACCAAGAACATCTCCTAAACATCTTTATATCTCCAGCAAGAACACACATAACAACCCCAAAACCACTAAAAACTCACCTAAAAATTAGTCAATTAAATAGTTTTTGGATTTATTTCAACAATATCATTTCACATTATGTTTACCTTATCAAAATGTGAATTTACCCAATCAAAATCTCCAGGTTTCATCAACTTAATCAAATCTTTAAGCAAATCATCAAAAATCTCAATTAATCAATCAATTCTTGAAATCCATTGCAAAACTAAGTTAAAATCAATCCAATATCAGCCAACTACTAGGGAATATCAATAAAGAACCTTAGTTTTAAGAGATAAGAATAGCTTCACCTTTGAAGAAACTCCCACCAAAATTGACGTAAGTATTTCCCTGAAATCAAGCTTAAGAAATGAAGGAAATCTTGAGAAATTTTGTAAGGTTTTATTAGGAATCAAAAATAGAATCAAATGATAATTCCTCCATTAAAAATCTGCAAGGAATTCTGAAAATCTTGTTTGAAAATTGAAATGGAAAGTGAGAAAATTAGAAAGAATAAGAACATGATTTAGAAATCAATTAACCGTCAACTCCTTACTCAATTAAGGTGGTAGTTTTTTTTATTACAAACATTAGAAAATAATAGCTCTCTAAGGATTCTTAGTATTAACCCACTTATAAAATAGTCACTAAAACGATTTTGCAAAGTTTACATTTCAGTCACCAAATAAAAAATCCATTTAATTAGATTAAATTGGTAAATTAAAAACCCAAAAATGTTCAATATAATGACTAAACACCTTTTAAAAATTAAACCATTTGCGAATTAGTAAAAATTCCCATTTTTATATTTTAATTTCACCCAAAACATATTTAATCCATTAATCCAGTTTAATTGGTCCAAATCGAACCTAATCAAACCCCTAAACCTTCTAACCCTATTGTTGGGGCATTACACCAACATTGTAAGGATAAAGAAAATCAATACAAGGTATATAGAATTTCAGAGACAAAAAAAAGGATTTTTCTTGATGGTATTTTCTCTCATTTTCCAATTTCGAATAGCAAAATGAAAGCCTTTTTTTGAGCAAATAGAGAAAAGGAGAAAACTTAACATGTTCATAGAGGGAGATTCGCCGTCTTCGTTGCATAAATCCCCTCCAGGATCGAGCAAGCGCGGTTTAAGGTGTTGTTGGTGGCCGCCAGAGTGTCAAAGTCTAGTTTTTTTTAGTTTTCGAAAGGTTTCTTCTTAGATCTAGGGAGTTGGGTTTGTTTTTTTTGGAAAATTGGAGGTTAGCTTCAAAATCAGGGTGAAGAAAAAGTCAGGTAGTGTTGACCTTTTGGTTTGTCGGTGTCGACGAGTGATGATTGGCGACGGCCAATGACGGGCGAATACGGTAGGACTCTCGTCGGTTTTTGGAAAATGAAGGTGCAAGGGAAGAGAGCTTTAGAGAGAAATTCTTTGTTTTTTTGAAAAAATCATAATCAAAATGAGATTTTTTGGTCATTTTGGGTTTTATACCCATCTTTAAAAACAGATTAACTTTTTCATTAAATTCCTCAGCCTCTTTTTATTCTTCCCGTGGTCCTTCAATCTTTTTCAAGGCTTTCAATTCTACCCCTATTTTGTCAATTTTGGTTCAATTCCAGTGGCCTAATTCCCCTTTCAATCCATGTTATTTCATTTTTTACTTCCGTTTTCGTGCATTTTCGTCCTTATTTAATTCAAGTATTGTATTATATTATATATTATTTTGTATATTTAGTACGATAATATGTATATACCTACATTTTGTTCCTATAGTTTTCTACTTATATACATGTTTTATATGTGCAAATATTATAGTTTTTATTAGTTATTATATTATATATGTGTTTGTTACGATTTATATTATTTTATATGCACTATACTATATGTTAAATATACGTATATATTTCATATATATTAATTAAGAATTGCTTTATATGCATATTGTCACGCTTGAGAAGAGACGGTGCATTAATCCCATATCGGAAAGGAAAAAGGGATGTCTTGGGATATATAAACGGTTGTGCTGCACATCCCATCAGACATGTCTTTTGGGAAGAGGGTAATGGCCTCGTGACAAGTGGTATCAGAGCGACCCTTTGACCGTCCGATTTCACACCAAGCACCCATGAGTGGGGTAGGTAGGGTGAACAACTGTGACAATTGCCATCATGAGCGTGGTTGACTCGTGACGAGGGCGTCACTAGGTTGAGTGGGGTAGAATGTCGCGCCTGAGAAGAGACGGGGCATTAATCCCACATCGGAAAGGAAAAGAGAGGTCTTGAGATATATAAATGGTGGCGCTGTACATCCTATCAAACATGTATTTTGGGAATAGGGTAATGGCCTCGTGACAATATGCTTTTGTATATTTATTTACGTTTTTTTATTTATTCTTGCTTTATATTTATTGTCATTATATTAATTGTTCATGCTTATTTATTTTTTAGCATTTAGATTAGTCCTCAAGATTTCGGTATCCCATTTGGGATTATCATCCCGGGTCTTTAGGTGTCATCTCCTTCGGATACCGTAAATTGTTACGTTTCTTATGTTTGAATAATATTGCCATACATACATGCATTTAGGGTTTAACTATTAAATTTAGCCAAATTTTCATCTTTCTTAGTAAATAGGATATGAACCCATTAGGTATCAATTTTTGGGCGTGGTGAGAGTGTGAACCCTTCCCCACATGTAACCGACTCCTGAACCTAATTTTATTCCAAAATACAAGCTTTCTAAGATACAAGTGACCGATGGTGACTCCATAAATTTTATTCCAAAATACAAGCTTTCTAAGAATTCTCCTAAAACCCATTTTTTTCAAGAAAAAATGGGAAACTCGTTTTCAAAATTAGTCGCTATAGCATGGCGACTCTGCTGGGGAGATTTTTTTTACAAAAAAGATAGTTAAACCTTACACAAGCTTGTATCATATTTATGAAGAAAAAATTTAAAGTCAGTCTAATTTAATTTTTAATCCCTAACCTTGTTTGTTTACTGCTTTTATTTGCACGGTGTTTGCTATAAATTGTTATTCATGCATGATCTACCTGAGCTCCATCCCTCAATAAGTGGGAGTGATTACTTTGTCTCGTGTGGTGTTCACCTCTATATGGCATTGTAATTTGCTTTCGGGATACGATCCTTATATTTCATGGGGTCCACGCCCCGTATGGTATAAGGGTTCGTATCCTTCCAAATCGATGTCTTAACGACAGTTCGGGTACCCTTAGTACTAAAACTTAACCGCATATAATAGACTATAGAGCCTACCTTTTAGAGCCATATCGAAGCTCTATCCATTATACAATAACCCTATTAGGCCTTACTTGATTTATTTACGCCTTTGTTTTCTATTTATATGTCATATATATATATTTTAATTGCTTTAATTTTGGTTTTTTCTATTATTCAATTTAATTTATCTGTTCGATTATCTTCACCGTACTAACCTATTTGTTTTAGTGTTTGATTTTTTATGTCACATTGGCATGCGACATTAATTTCATTCATTTACATTGTAAATCGGCATGACATAATCATAGTACTCTAACTAGTTATTCTTGCATTGCACCAACATGAGGTGTTGATTCACGAATGGTCCCTAATTTGGAAAGTATCCATAAATTGGGAGAAAATCTAGTACCCTAGATATCAATTAAATGAAATATTCAAAGGTTGCAAGTAAATCCCGTAGATTCTCGAAAGTTGTTCCACAAGAACCATTTTTTAATCAACACCTTCCCATTTAAGGCATGCACCTTACATTTATATACATTCATTGTCAAGATTTTAAGACTAATTCTTGGGATGTTCCGTGACAGTGATACTGGATAAAAGAAAAAGTCAATCGATTCAGTACCCTTACGAAACCCGACAAAAAACCAAAATGGTGAATGAAGATAGATTGGACAAAATTGAGAAAACTTAAAGAGACATACAAGCAGATTTAGCTAAAAAGTTGGAGGATCAGTTAGATAAGGCCAAACAAGTCACGAGGGAACAGTTCAAGAAATCTCAACAAGACATACTAGGCCAAATCGCCCAAATGCTAGGATTTAAGCTTTCCAAGCCAGGAGAGGCATCTGTTGTAAATCCTAAGGAAAATCCCACCGATGGGAATGAAGGTCCTACATACCCTCCGAGCTTTACTCTTACTCATGCTAAGGTTTAACATAACCCTCAAGTAATACTTTCTCGAAGGAAGTTACTACTTCATCAGGACGACGCCTCTATCCCTATGAATCTACCCTCCGCATCGGAAGTGAAGCTCGTGGAAAATCAAGCTAAATTTTTTTCTCAGAGATGGATCAGTTGATTGAAATTGAGAAACCCAAAATTGAGACCTCAAAAGAAATCGAGGATCATTGTAAGCGACTCGAAGTGAAAATAGAAGCTATGGAGGTAGTGGACACATTTAGTGGATTTGATGCCAATGAACTTAGCCTTGTCCCAAATTTGGTGTTACCCCCTAAGTTCAAGGTCCCAGAATTCAAGAAGTATGGTGGAACAAGTTGCCCCCGTTCTTATCTTACCATGTTTTGCTGAAGGATGACGAGATAAGGTAGAGATGACAAGTTATTGATCCACTATTTTCAAGATAGTCTATCGGGATCTGCCACCAGATGGTATAATCAATTGAGTCAACATTAGGTAAAGTCATGGAAAGACTTGGACAAAGTTTTTTTAGAACAATACCGGCACGTCAGTGATATGGTGCTAGACCGTTGGACCCTACAGTACATGAAGTAAAAGCCTAATGAAAGCTTTAGGCAGTATCCCCAATGTTGGAGAGATGTAGCGGCAAAAGTTCAACCCCCACTTGGTGAGAAAGATACGGTGGTCATATTTATCTAAACATTGGAGGGCCCAATTTTGGATTACCTTATAGGTAATGCAACTACCAATTTTGCCGATCTAGTTCCTTCTGGTGAGCTCATTGAGAATACCATCAAGAATGACAAGATTAAAAGTGGAAGAAGTTTATCCCACAAAAAGTCATCATATGGTTACAATATTGGTTATCCAAAGCAGTGATGGGTGTACAACCTATAGTCGCATCAAATACCCAAAGCTCCTCCAACCAAGATTTTAGTCAGAAAAAGAATAATGAGAAGATTGAGTTCATTCCAATACCAATCTCATATGAAGAACTATACAAAGAGTTGTTCGATGTTCATGTGGTGGCACCCTTCTACCAAGCACCATTACAACCTCTATTCCCAAAATGGTATGATTCCAATGTGAAATGTGTATACCATGGTAAATAAGTGGGCCACTCGATAGAGAACTATATAGGCTTTAAAAAGGTCGTGGAAAAGCTTATCAATCTTAGGATCATAGGTTTTAACAACACTGTCTGTAAGGACCTACATTTTGGAATTTGAAGGTCAATTTCTACCCAAAGATTGGGCTTCATGATTGGGTTGGAAGTATTGGCTTTTCTTTAGGCTTGCCTTATTGTTAGACTTGGTGCCTTGGGTTGGGTTGTGTTTGGGAGGTTGAAGGATGGGCAAATATGTAATTTTCTCCCTTTTTGAAAGGAAGGGGCTGATCACCCATTTAATTCTACAGAAAAGAAATGTGGGTAAGATGATCTTGTTCCCCTATGCTCAACTGACACATTCTTTATCCCTTCACCTTGCAACTATGTTAAAGGTCGAATCTTTGTTAATTTGAAGCAATTTTTGGAGTTAAGGGTTTAGGATAAGTTGCTCATCATCCATCGATCTACAAGTTAAGGATTGATAGCTTTGGTGGAGGTTGGAAAATGAGAGTTGGTGGGGTTGTGGAGGATAAACGGGAATGAGGTTTTTAAACCCATTTTCTGTTATAAAGCTTCATCTTTTATTTTTCTTAACCTTGTAGTAATGTTGTATCCCGTTTTGCAACATCACCTTGCAGTGAAAGAGGTGAAAGAACCATCCAAGGAGCTTGGGAAGAGGAATGTTTGTAGAGCTTGTTGGAGGCTTTTTTCTCAGCAAGGAATCAAGTTTAGTACACTACTAACTCCCTTGTATTCTTGGAAATCATAAAGTTAGATTGCTTGTGCTTGGTTTGATGTTTTGATTGGTTGAGAGCTCGAAATCCCATTAAGGTTGAAATTCAGATTTGATGTTAAAATGATGTAGAAACGATAGGAAACCACTTTAATCATCTTCCATAACTTGTAGGTGTGTTTTAGGGCTTAAACATGAAGGTTGGAGGAGTTGGGGGTGTTTTACAAGCTCTAGAAATTGGTTTTTGGGCTCGTGTACCGATACCAGATGAACTGGTATTTGCACCTCATTATTTTTATGGAAAAACTCAAGCAGAGTTTGAAGAGGATATTGATACGCATAAGTGATTACCAATACCCTCTATTTCACCTAAATTCCATTAGTTTTTTTGGGTATCGGTATGCTTGGGGGCGTATCGATACCATTGAAGGTATCGATATACAACCCCGTGTATCGATATCGGGTTTTAGTTAAAACCTTACTGTATGTAGGCAGAGTATCAATACTCGTAGGTGAGTATCGGTACCCTTAGAAGCATATCAATACCCTTATGTGGGTATCGATACTCGTTAGAAAATCTTTCCAAAAATTATGATTTGAGTTTTGGGGACCCATAATTCGTGGACTAGGGTCTAATGGGGTAAAATGAATAGTAAAATTGAGAAACCAAGAATTTAACCACATATATGAATATAATGATTTATAACTTGATAAATGTTGGGTGACTTGTTTGTAATAGCAATCATTGAGATCCTTAGGGGAATCATGCGTGGTTACGTGCCAAGTAAGGGCACTTGTGTGGTTGAGTTATTTGATTGATGGGATCCGAATACCCAACGAGAGTGTTACAACACCAATAGATGAGCTTTCGAATGTATATTCCTGAGGCTGTATGACATTGGGCCTTATCCGATGATACTCGATAAGAGATTCCAAGTATGAGTGTATGTTCCCGAACATCAAACCTTACTCAGAGTGTACGTTTCTGAGGATGTGTGACACCGGGTCTCACTCTAGGTTTGTTGGTATGGTGCATGTGTATCGTGTGAGTTTATTACATTATTGTTGCTATGTGTTTAGACGGCTAGAGGTAGCGCCATGCGTATTATATTTCCATGCATCGTCCTTTAGCTACATGCTCTTATTTATGATTTGCATGAATCATGGTTGAGTGGAAGTGTATCCATTGAGCTTTGTTAGCTCAGTGTTCAGAATTATTGTTTTTGTTCGTAGGTTAGTAGGTTGGCGTACATTGTCTGAGGACCATCGAAGTAGAACCTCAAAATTGACTTATGTCCGAGTACTATACTTAGACTTATTTAGGCTATGCATTCGTAGGACCTTATGTTGTATTATAACTCTCATTTTGGATTTTATCTAATGATTCCAATACTTTTAATTATGTATTTTAAATGGAGCTCCCATATAGCGTTTTGACTATTTTGTTTATGTCAAGTATTTAAACTTAATGGATTTTATGAAATGATGGTGTTTGGGCTAAATCTAGTGGAAGACTTTTTGGCTTTAGAGTTGGGCTTTAGGCCCAATTGTGACATCCAGATTAGAGATGTTACAACAGTGGTATCAGAGCCTAGGTTTAGCCAATTTTAGGAAACCCCAGGGTGTTTAGAGTGTTTTATAGGTGTCTAGAGAATACGTTGCCATATGTCGAAGTTATACTTGTTTAAATTGAGTATTTGATGGTGTAACCTTAATTCCTTGCCTGTGTAGAAAAAAATCATGCCAAGGAGGGCGCGTGAGCGTGAGGAGAGTTAAGGCTCTCAAGAAGGGATCTACGATAAGGATAATGTCCCTAGCTCGAAAGAGATGTCCGAGGATGATAGGGGTTGAGGGGTAAATTATTTCTCTCATCTGCACAATGCCATTCACCAAATTATGAGGGCTATACCTAGGTCTTTGACTATCGCTCGAGAGGCACCGCTTGAGAGGGTGCGTCGTCATGGTTCTACGAACTTTCTTGGATCAGGGCAAGATAACCCAATAAGGGTGAATTAGTAGTTGAGAGGCATTCGTTGGATCATGCGTCAGATGAGGTTGAGACTTTAAAACAAGTTGACATGTACTTTTCCCTATTAAAAAAAATGCCCGAGAATGGTGGGAGACTGTAGAGTTGGGTTGGTATCCTAAACAACCTACTTGTGATGACTTCTTGGATAAATTCGAGAAGAAGTATGTGGTAGAAGCCCACATTAACAGTTTGAGGGATCGATTCAACCGTTTGGTCTAAGGGAACATGTCAGTCTTTGAGTATGAACAGGAGTTTCGGTAGTTGAGTAGATATACCCCTGAGTTAGTGGCTACCGAGAAGATGAGGTGCAAGAGATTCCTTAAGGGTTTGAGGAAAAAGATTCAGACCTACACGACTGCTGCCTCACCGAAAGTGTTTTCAGAATTGACTACTAGTACCAAGTCGCTTGAGCAAGTACAAGGTTTGAATTATGGCCCGGCTGACAGGCTAGGGAGTTTGAGTGAAAGGATTCAAAACTTCTTCAACAACTTATAGTCTTTTTTCGGGAGGAACGAGAACCATTGGAACCAAGGGAGAAGAGGTTTAAACTGGGGTTCGAGATTAGATCATAGATCGAAATCGGCTAGTCGTAAGAGGCTTTCATCATCTTTATCCATGATGAGTCTTGAAGGATCACAAAAGAGTGTTGGCACACCCGTTTGCGATCAATGTAGACGTAGACATAAAGGCGGGTGTTGGGGGATATCTAGAGTTTGCTTCGAGTGTAGATCACCAGACCATTTTGTGAGGGATTGTCTAGCAGCTGCTAATACTACCCCAGTCTAGACTCAGAAGACCTTTTATCCAGTTCAGAGGGGTCAATTATTTGCTAGAGGATAAACGAGCCATATGTCCAGACATCAGAGTGAATGTACCGTCCGGTCCACTACAAGGGCACCAACGAGACAGTACGCAGTCAAGGCTCAGAAGGACTGTGAGGTCACCAACATCATATCAGGTATATTTACTTTGTTTTCTGTACTTATAGTTGCACTTATAGATTCGAGGTCTACCCACTCCTATATTCATATTGGGATATCCAGTAGTGGGGTATTCCTGCCAAAGACCTTAAGATTAAAGTCTGTGTGACTAGCCCATTGGGGTATGATGTTTTGGTAGACAAGGTGTATCGAAGGTTTCCAATTGAGGTTCATAGTTTGATCTTTTTGGCCAACTTGATGTTGTTACTGTTTCAAGAGTTTGATGCTATCCTAGTGATAGATTGGTTATTCAAACATGATACATAGTTGGGTTGTATAGCAAAGAGCCTTAAGCTTCGTGGTTTGGATGGGGTTAAGCTAGTAGTGAAGGGTGAAAGAAATCCTTGCTTTCCCAATGTAGTGCCGGCCATGCTGGCACAAAGAATGATCCCACAAGGTTGTGAGACCTTCTTGGCTCATGTGGTTAACACAAGTGTTGTGAGTTCGATGCTTGAGAGCCTTCAGACTGTTAGAGAATTTGTCGATGTGTTTCTAGAAGAGTTGCTCGAACTACCCCTAAATCATAAGCTAGAGTTTTAGATTGATGTGATGCCTAGCACGACACCTGTATCTATTGCACTGTATCACATGGCACAGACAAAACTGAGGGAGTTAAAGAATCATATCCAAGAGATGTTAGAAAAAGGTTTCATCAGAACAAGTATCTCACCTTAGGATACCTCGGTCTTTTTTGTTAAGAAAAATGATAGGTCAATGAGGACGTGTATTAATTACCGCCAGCTCAATAAGGTAACAGTGAAGAATAATTATCTCTTACCAAGGATAGATGACATGTTTGATCTGTTGAGAGGTGCTCATATGTTTTTGAAGATCAACTTGATTTCGGGTTACTACCAGTTGAAGGTAGTAGAAGAGAATGTCTAGAATACCACTTTTTGGACATGGTTTGGACACTATGAGTTCTTGGTGATGCCTTTTGGGCTTACCAACGCACCTGTGGCTTTTACGGACCAGATGAACTGGATCTTTCAGCCCTACCTAAATTAGTTTATAGTGGTCTTCATAGATGACATCTTAGTGTATTTGAGCTCAAAGGAAGAGCACGACTATCATTTTTATGTTGTTCTTCAAACCTTGAGGGATGTGTAGCTTTTTGCTAAGTTTAGTAAATGTGAGTTTTGGCTCTTCGAGGTAGCATTTTTGGGCTACATTATTGCAGCGGATGGGATTCAGGCCGATCCGTAAAAGATCTAAGCAGTGTTGGAGTGAAAACCACCTAGGAATATCTCGAAAGTCCATAGTTTTCTTGGGCTTGCCAGATATTATCGCCTTTTTGTCAAGAGTTTTTCCATCATAGCAGCACCGATGACTAAGTTGTTACAGAAAATAGTTCTATTTGAGTGGAACATGGAAAGACAATGAAGATTTAAGCAGTTAAAGGCTTATCTTACGGAGGCTCCAGTTTTAACGTAACCCAAACTGGGAAAGTATTATGTTGTGTTTAGTGATGCTTCATTGAATGTGCTTGGATGTATTCTCATGTAAGAGGGTAAGGTAGTTGCTTATGCCTCAAGACAACTTAAGCATCATGAACGGAACTACCCTAAACATGATTTGGAGCTTGTCGTAATTATCTTCATATTAAAGATTTGGAGGCATTATCTCTATGGGGAAAAGTGTTACATCTACATCGATCATAAGATTTTAAAGTACCTCATAACTAGAAAGAGTTGAATCTGAGGCAAAGGTGATGGATTGAGTTGTTAAAGGACTATGATTGCATCATAGTGTATCATCCCGGTAAGGCCAATGTGGTGGCTGATGCCTTAAGTAGGAAGTCCATGTCATACTTGAGGGCGATGTTTGCCCAGTTGAGGATGGCCGATGATGGTGGACCGTTAGCCAGGCTTTACGTGGAGCCCACCTTAGTGCAAGATATTAAGAAGACGCAAGTGTTAGACGAAGAGCTGGTGGCAAATATTGAGATGGAGGCGAGGCGTCCAATTTTGAAGTGCGAAATGGTGGGATCTTGTAATTTAAGGATCGATTATGTGTTTTAACTTTGGAAGATTTAAGAGAGCGTATCCTACGAGAGGTGCACCGTAGTCTGTTTATGGTGTATCTGGACAGCAACAAAATGTATCAAGACCTTCGTCCTTTTTATTGGTGGCCTAGTATGAAAAAAGATGTGTCCGAGTTTGTGATGAGATGTTTGGCTTGTCAGCAAGTTAAGGCTAAACACCAGGTTCTTTCAAGTTTACTTCAGCCCATTCAGATTCTACAATGGAAGTGGGATCGGGTGACTATAGATTTTTTAATGGGGTTACCTTTGACACAAAAGAAGCACGATGACATATGAGTAATAGTGGATCGTTTGACCAAGATTGCTTATTTCTTACATGTGCGTATAGATTACACGCTCGAGAGGTTGACACGGTTGTACATCTAAGAGATAGTGAGGTTGCACGAAGTGCCATCATCGATTATATCAGATAGAGATCCACGTTTCATGACACGATTGTAGAAGAAGATTCATGAAGCTTTAGATACCAAGTTGTATTTTATTATAGCTTTTCATCCTTAGACAGATGATTAGTCTAAGCGAGTTATCTAGATTTTGAAGATATGCTTTGGTGTTGTATCTTTGACTTTAGAAAAAGTTGGGAAGAGCAGTTACCGCTTGTTGAGTTTGCCTACAACAACAACTTTTAGTCGAGTATCAAGATGGCTCCCTTTAAGGCCTTGTACGGGCGTAAGTGTAGGACACCCTTGTATTGACTGAGCGTAATGAGAGAAGGATTGTGAGGGTCTGATTTGACCAGACAGATCAAAGAGAAATTTTAGGTAATTAAGGAAAGATTATAAACAGCTTTTGATCATCATAAAGCTTATGCAGACTGAAAGCGTAAGCACTTTGAGTATAATGTTGGTGACAAGGTACCACTATGGAAGAGAGTGGTCTGCTTTAGGCGGAAGGGCAAATTGAGCCTGAGGTTTATTGGGACGCATGAGATCCTTGAGAGGGTTAGACCCGTGGCTTACCAATTAGCTTTACCTTCGAAGATGGCCTATATCCACAATGTATTCTATGTATCCATATTAAGGCATTATCGTTTCAACCCTTCGTATGTTATTCCGCTTGAGGAGATTGAGATAAACACAAACTTGACCTACAAGGAAGAACCGATAAGAGTTTTGGACAAAAGAGTCCAAGAGTTGCCCAACAAGTGTATACCCTTGGTGAAGATGTTGTAGAGGAACCACAGAGTTGGATATTCTACATGGGAAGTTGAGAAAGACATGTAGTTGCTCTATCCACATTTGTTTCTAAAAGGTAAATTTTGAGGACACAATTTTTTAAGGGGAAAGAGTTGTAACGGCCCAAATTTTGGAATTTGAGGGTCAGTTTTTACCCGAAGCTTGGGCTTTGTGTTTGGGTTGAAAGTATGGGCTTTTTTTGGGCTTGCCTTATTGTTGGGCTTGGTGTCTTGGGTAGATGTGGCAAATGGGTCATTCGGTTCGATTTCGGTTCGGATCATTTCGGTTTGATTTATTTCAAGTCTGACTACATTCGGTTTAAATTCAGTTCGGGTCTGGTTCGATTTTAGTTCGGGTCTATTGTGATTTTGGTTTAGGTATCGGGTCAAGACTTTGGTTCGATTAATTTTCAGTTCGGTTGATCTCGGGTAGATTGATTTCGGGTCAGGTCAATAGCAGGTTAATAGGAGATTGATCGTTTTAATCGGCTTTTCAGGTTATGTTAGGTTTTTCCACTCTATATATGACTTTATATAGCCTGTATATTTGGCTTTTTGGAGTGTTATGCGACAATTCAAATATCATATTTATTTATTTATTTTAATATATTTTTTATTCCAGGTTGCCTTCGGTTTGGGTTACTTTCGGTTTGGTTGAAAATCGGATCGGGTCCATTTTTGGTTCAACTAAAATTCGGTTCGATTTTGTTCGATTTATTTCAGGTTTCGGATCAAATTTGGGTTATCGTGTTCAGGTCTATTTTGGGTCTCGGTTCGATTTTCTGGTCTCGAGTCAAGTTTGCCAGGTCTAGTCTTGGGTTGGGTTGGGTTTGGGAGGTTGAAGGATGGGAAAATGTGTAATTTTCTCTTTTTTGGAGAGGGAGGGGCTAATCACCCATTTAATTTCTATAGAAAAGAAATGTGGGTGAGATCACCTTGTTCTCTAATGCTCTATCAACCCCTTCTTCATCCATTTACCTTGCACCCATGTTAAAGGTCCAATTTTTGTTAATTTGAAGTAATTTTTGGAGTTAAGGGTTTAGGATAAGTTGCTTATCATCCAACGATCTACAAGTCAAGGTAATGATTGATAGCTTTGGTAAATGTTGGAAAATAAGAGTCATGAGGGTTGTGGAGGATGAACGGGAATAAGGTTTTTAAGCCCATTTCTATTATAAAGCTCCCTATTTCATGTTTCTTAACCTTATAGTAATGTTGTAACCCATTTTGCATTATCACCTTGCAGTGAAAGAGGTGGGAGAACTATCTAAGGAGCTTGGGAAGAGAAAGGTGTGAAAAGCTTGTTGGAGGCTTCTTTCTCAGTAAGGAATCAAGGTTAGTACAATACTAACTCCCTTGTATTCCTGGAAATCATAAAGTTAGATTGCTTGTGCTTGGTTGAGAGCTTAAAATCCCATTAATGGTGAAATTCAGATTTGATTATAAAATGATGTAGAAAGATAGTAAACCACTTTAATCATCTTCCATAACTTGTATATGTGTTTTGGGGCTTAAACAAGAAGGTTAGAGGGTGTTTTACGAGCTCTAGAAACTGGTTTCTGGGCTCGTGTATCGATATCGGATGAACTGGCATTAGTACCCCCTTGTTTTTATGGCAAAACTCAAATAGAGTTTGAAGAGGGTATCGATACGATATCCTCTGTTCTACCCAAATCCAGTAGCATTTTTGGGTATCGGTGCGCTTGGGGGTGTATCGATGCCTGTGGGAGTAATCAATACATGGCCCCGTATATCGGTATAGGTTTTAGTTAAAACCTTACTATATGCAGGCAAAAGTATCGATACTCATAGGTGAGTATTGGTACCCTTAGAATTTTATTGATACCCTCATGTGGGTATCAGTACTTGCTGGGCAATTTGCCCAAAAAATATAATTTGAGTTCCAGGACTCATAATTCGTAGACTAGGGTCCAACGGGCCTCTAATCGGGTAAAATGAATAGTAAAATTGAGAAACCAAGAATTTAACCATCTATACAAATATAATGAGTTATAACTTGATAAATGTTGGGTGAGTTGTTTGTAATAGCAATCATAGAGATCCTTAGGGGAATTGTGTGTGGTTATATACCAATAAATGAGCTTTCAAATGTATATTCTTGAGGCTGTATGAATCTGGACCTCATTCGATGATACTCGATGAGAGATTCCGAGTACGAGTGTATGTTCCCAAGGTTGTGTGACACTGAACCTCATTCAGAGTGTACGTTCCCGAGGCTGTGTGACACCGGGTCTCACTCTAAGTTTGTTGGTATAATGTAAGTGTGTCGTGTGAGTTTATTGCATTATTGTCGCTATGTGTTTAGGTGTCTAGAGGTGGTGCCATGTGTATTATATTTCCATGCATCGTCCTTTAGCTATATGCTCTTATTTATGATTTACATGAATCATGGTTGAGTGGAACTGTATCCACTGAGCTTCGTTAGCTCAACGTTCGAAATTGTGTATTTTTGTTCCTAGGTTAGTAGGTTGGCGTGCATTATCGGAGCACCATTAGAGTAGGTCCTCAGCATCGATTTGTGTCTATGTACAGTACTTAGACTTATTTGGGCTATGTATTCGTAGGACCCTATATTGTATTGTAACTCTCATTTTAAGTTTTAACTTATGAGTTGAATATTTTTAATTATGTATTTTAAATGGAGCTCCCATGTAACGTTTTAAGTATTTTGTTTATGTCAAGTATTTAAACTTACTGGATTTTATGAAATGATGGTGTTTGGGCTAAATCTAGTGATAGACTTTTTAGCTTTAGTGTTGGGCTTGAGTCTCAATTGTGACATCCAGGTTAGCGATGTTACACTATCAGGCCAACTACAACCGTAAACCCCTACTGAATCACACATGTGTCATGAATGCCATCTCTGACGAGAACAATCGACTGATTAAGACATATGTTTCTGAGGTTAAATCTCCACTCAGTTGGGTTTGAAAGAAACTATTCGATGCGAGTTTGATCATCCAAGGAGTGATGATACCCAATGGGGACATTGGTCTGTATTGTGAGTTCCATGCCGAAGATGGAAACGCTATCACAGATTATTGTGAGTTTTATGCTATAGTCCAAGCTCTAATGGATAACAAAGAAATCGAATTCTTTGTGGAAGTCAAAGAATCAGTTGAAAAATCTACCATCGGGTTCGTGTCCGCATCTACTCTAATGACTCTTGAAGCTTTTGAATCTATACCTCCTGAAGGAGACCAGCACATCCAAGGAAAGTCCCCAATGTCTGAATTTGGGGAAAACACTGTTGTCAAGAATGATTCCTTCATTTTAGGCTACAAGCCTAAGGATAAAGATGTAAAGAAGAGCCAAGAGAAGTTGGAACCAATGACCTTTTCTCCTCTAGATGAGACCTTCGTGTCAGGAGGGTTCATATATCAGATCTAGAAGCTCGAGATAGTGTTTGGGAGTATGGTCAAGAAGGTGGATGAGAATGGTGCCAAAGAGCCGATAATTGAAGAAGCCATGGAGAATCTGAGCATAAGCTTGATGTCACTGGAAAAGGATGTCAAATAGAATGATATGCTGGAAACCCACCCTTGCTTGTCGGGCTAGATGTTAAACTACTTTGATTTCAGTAGGTTTCCCCTTGTTTTTGATTTCTTTTACCTGCTCAAGCCCAACGGCGGTGGTAATCTTTTGTAAGGGCCTAAGACTACATGTTTAAAGTTTCAATAAAAAGATACATCATATTTTTTTGTCTTAATTATCTTTTAATTTTGTGTACATGTTTGTCTATTGGGTCCTCGTATAACAATTGCAGAAGGGACGATTTTGACCCAAAGATTGATTTTGAGCATCTTGTGTCTAGTGGAAATCGAAAGCTGCGAAGATGATGAATATTTGAATTACATTCTAATTTAATTTGGTCAATTATTGAGGAACTCACATATGGGGGCAAATTAATGCGTTTGGGAGAACAACAAAAATCTTTCACGAAAAAAGCAAAAAAATAAATGAAAGAGAGACAAGATAAGAAAAGAAATCTCACAGGCACTCCGCTTTAGCCTTAAGGTTGAGTACCTAATAAGGTAGCTATGCTCCATCTACTCTATATTTTGGCTTCATGAGTGATTTTTCAAATCCTGGCAAAGTCAAACAACAAATGAGATGAAGTCCCGAGATAAAAAAATCAATCAAAAAAAGCATAACAAAAAAGCACTCCAATGTTCGAAGCTTGGTAAAAGGGCATTCTCAGATAAGAGTGTGGAATCCTCATGGATTCTTGCATTCACTTCATAATTACCCAACCACAACAACCGAAAACTTCAACTAATCCTTTCCAAACACAACCCATCCACAACCTAACAATTCTAACACCACTTTTATCATCAATTAACATATAGAAACAGAATCAAATCAATCTAACACCTTCAGCAAACACACAGCCACCATAACACCTCAAAACATAAATCTAGCAACCTAAACAATTAGGGATTTAAGAGTTTCGGGATTCCATTGGTAAAATCGACTTATCAACATCATTAAACATCCAAAATATGTTAAAAAACAATTCATAACACTGAAATCAGATTCAATTCGAATCATTCATCATTTCATCAATTTCACCTAATTAAATCTATATAAAAACATAAAATTAGATTATAAACCATAAATCAAGGATCAAATACTTGGGAATATCAATAAAGAACCATTTAATAGAGGAGATCACTGACCTTGCCCCTGTTATGTTATTTCTCCCTCAATTTGCTTGTTTAAAGCTAAGAAAACATAAAATTTCAATGAAATTCTGTAAAACAAAGTTAAAGAATCAAGTTAGAATCAATAATCTGAGTGAAAAGAATCCCTCACCTCTGAATTTTGATGAAATTCTGAGTGTTTGGCAGAAAAGAAGTTAAAAGAAAATGTTTAGGAAAAAGTTACTTAAGTTTTCTTTAAAAGCAAATAACTAACTTAGATATTTTAATCCCTCTTAAATCACCTTTAAAACACATATTTAAAATAATTTAATTGAAGGGAAAAACCACCAGCAAAAACTTGGTAATTTAGCTCCTTAAGGATTCTAAGAATTTGACCCTTTTCATTTTAGTTACTTTAAAATAGTTTTCAAAAAATTACATTTTGGTCACTAACCAAAATTTCACATTTCCAAAATTGATTCCACCAAAAAAATATATATTAAAAGATGATTTTTAAATATTTTCCCACATTTTTATCTTACCAAAAAATAAATATATAGTCTCGAACCCGACTCGAATCTTTAACCCGGTCCACCAGACCGTCTAATAAAGCTCAAAACCACTAGGTCCAAAACTGGGGCGTTACAGGTGGTGTAGCAGATCAATAGATGAGTTCTATCTCTCCAGAGGATGAAAGATGGATCAGTTAGATCTTGAAGGAAGGGTCGTGCCATACGAAGAGTTCAAGCTTGATCGAATGAAAATGGCTATCTTTTAGTCTTTGCTCTATTGTCATTTCACAACAATGAGCAAAGAGGGGCAACTGTAATATCTATTTTCCATCCAAACTATTTAAATTTAAACCAAAAACTCAAAAGTCAAAGCCAAAAATTCCAAAAAAGAGAAAAGAGCCTTGTCATATTAAAAGGCCCATTTAATTTAAACAAATGTCTAAATTACAAGACCCAGTCGGCCCATGCCCATTGAATAATCTGGAAACCCTAATACACCAAGAAATCCTAGCTGCCAGTCACCATTATACTTCTACTGCTGCTGCCATCATCAACAACTACCGTCTCTATCAACGGTCGCCTTCATCTTTGTTAGCCATAACCTTTAGCCAACCATAAACAAAACCTAATCCAACCCAAAATTAACCTTAACCCTAAAACCCCGAAATAACCTCATATCTTCAACCACTCCTTTGTCATACTAACCCCTAGCCGCCATCATCATCAATACTCCTACACGTACCAACTCGACTGGCAAAGCCCGAAAGATCCAGAGCATTAAATCGAGTAGTCTACAGCCATCAATAGGGAATTTTTGTTTTTTCATTTTAAAAACAATTTAATCGAAAATAGGCTATAAAGCCATTTGTAACCAACATTGTAAGGAGAAAACATCAATGCAAGATATAGCAAATTTCAGAGACAAAAAGGGTCTTTCTTGAAGGTACTTTCTCTTGTTTTTCCAGTTTTGAATAGCATAATAAAAAGCCTTATTTGAGCAAATAGAGAAATGAAGGAAACCTTATTGTGTTCATAGAGGGAGATTTGTTGTCTCTGGTGCATAAATCCCCTCCAGGAATGAGCAAGCGTGGTTTAAGGTGTTGTTGTTGGCCGCCAGAGTGTGAAAGTCTAGATTTTTTTGTTTTTGAAAGGTTTCTTCTTAGATCTAGGGAATTGGGTTTGTTTTTTGGAAAATCAGAGGTTAGATTCAAAATTAGGGTGGAAAAAAGAGTCATGTAGCTATCAACTGACTAATGCTTGGCAAATGATTAATGAAATAATGTAAATATACCAGTAAATAATGCCAAGTTTAGGTCTTTTTGCGTGCAAGTATACACGGTTAGCAAGTAATACAACAGTAAGCTAAGTATCGTATTCACCAGTATTGTCCAAGAATTAAACCGAGCGGTGCATTAGTGTTATGCTGTTGGGCATTAAATTGGTTACCTCATTGATTTGCCCATGAAAAGTTTGGATGCTGGTTCCAACCTGTATTATAAGTATTGGAATGTGGGTTAAAATTACGATTAAAACTGCCAACAAAGTTTACCGATTCTGGGTTTGCTGGGTATTCTTCCACATTATGGCCTTCTCCATAAATAGTGCAGAATGGTTCTAATGCCTTCACTTCTCGGACTTCAGTAGACTTTTGCATCATTTCCACTATATTAGTGAGGTTGGAAATTTGAGCATTAGTGGATGACAATGCATCAAGCTCTAATTTCCTGGTAGTTTTTGTCCCAGTTCCCAATCTGGCAATAGGGTACTGAAGATCATTGGTGGCAATCCTTTCAAGGATATCATATGCCTCTGTGTAATTTTTGTCTAGCAACGAACCATTTGTCGAAGCATCAATAACAATTCTGGCATGAGCATTGAGTCTGTTATAAAAGGTCTCTATTTTTGTCCAAGTCAAAAATCCATGAATGGGGCATCTCCTCAACAGATCCTTGAAACACTCCCAGGCATCATACAAAGTCTCATCATCAGCCTGCCTAAAAGTAATGATTTCACTCTACAGCTTGGCATTAGGCTTCGGTGCCTAGAATCTCAAAAGAAACATTTGGCATAATTCTGCCCACGAATTAACTGAACTAGGTGGCAATGAACTTAGCCACAATTTTGCTCTATCTCTCAAAGAGAATGAGAATAGTCTTAGTTTCACTGTTTCTTCAGTCACATCAAGTTGCTGAAATAGTTCGCACACATCTATGAATTACTTCAAGTGCTGCCTTGGGTCTCTAGTAGGTGATCCATCAAATTGACCTACATTCAATAGCGTCCGAATCATTACGGATTTAAGTTCTGCATTTACCTCTGGACCAATTAGCCTTGACATCAAATTATTCATGTTTGGTGCCAAGTGTTCCTTGATAGGTCGTTCTTTAGGATTCTCTACAGCGATAGCAGGAGAGGGCGGCATCCCATCATGTATTGCCATATTTTTCTAGTTACTTAGGGTACCATCTACTCCACCATTTTCGTTACAAGCCTTTTCTTGAAGTTTTCTTCTCAACCTAGGGTTCTTTCTATCTCTGGGGTCGTATAATAACTCTTCCTTCGCAGTGCTTCTCCTGGTCATACACTAAACGAAACAAAATAAGTAAAATAAACAAAAACAAGTGAAAAATCAAAATAATTAATCCCATTGGAATCCCCGACAACGGAGCCAAAAACTTGTCGACTGACTAATGCTTGGCAAACGATTAATGAAATAATGTAAATATGCCAGTAAATAATGCCAAGTTTAGGTCTTTTTACGTGCAAGTATACACAGTTAGCAAGTAATATAACAATAAGCTGAGTATCGTATCCACAAGAATTGTTCAGGAATTAAATGCCACAATAGTTACTTGTGAATTTGAACAATTGAGTTGGTGATTGAGATTGGATTTTTAATTAAGAAAAATAACTAAAGGAAAATGAAGTAAGAATTCAGGTAGATTGGCAAACAACTGTATCGAGATGATGGGTTGGCGTTGGTAAGGGATGCTTGGATTTCACGCTAGCAAAGACAACAATTAATAATGTTCAACATTGGTTTTATTGCCGAGCAGATTTTAAATTAGCATTGCCTCTATCGAAGACAATACTCTAAGTTAATTAATTTTAATACCTATATGTCTATAGTGATGTTTCAAATAATTAACTTGGCAAGGTATTAATCTTTACTCCTAAAAGGTAGATTCACTTCCGAAGTAAGCTCATCTACTTGAACATCTTCTGTTGAAGTTTCTCTCCTTAGTATTTGGCAATTAATCCTTATCTCCTAAGTATGTTAAGATATTAAGGGATAATGAGCATTCAATGTCAATTTTCGTATGGGATAAAATCTGATAAATGTAAGCGCAAGTAAAATAGTCAATAATGTCATGGCATTCAATTATTAAAAACCCAAAAGCTAAGCGTTCATCGCAAAACACCCTTAGCCAACTTTAAAAGATTAGTTCATGGCGGGGAAACCATCAAGACAATATTTTTTTTAATATCACCATCAATTCAGAAATAAAACTAAGAGAAATGGATTAAAGAAGAAGACTCGTTGATACAACCCTTCAATGGATCTAGAGCTCTCGGTTACAGCCTAGTCAAACCATGGTTTGCCCTCCACTCTTACTTTCTTTTCATGGGGCAGCCTCTCTCCTTTGCTCGATCAATGGTCTTTTTTATATAGGTGCTCGTGGAAACCGTAGCTAGGGTTTAATTTTTGAAAGTTTGTTACGTACCATTGTAGGCATGTTATCCTCTTTTTGAATTAGGGTTGACCAGGCTTTGACTAATGGCTATTTGACCGGGCATCGATCGTCATTCTTTTGCCAACCGAGCTTGGTATTCTTTCTTCTTGCTTTTGCCAATGGCTCTCAGCATTTCTCTTCTACTCCTCCTACTCCTGATCTGCTCTGCCAATCCTGCTCCTGACCTGCCTACCTCAGCACGAAGATACCCCTTCATTTTGGCAATGAAAACTATATATTCCTTAACTCCTAGATGCAAATACATGAATCTACTGGTTAAATGCACAAATATGTACCCAAAGTCAAGCAATAACATGGCAATATATACATGAAAAATAGATCTGTTGAGGAGTTAACACTCCCCTAAACCTAGCTCATTGCTTGTCCTCAAGTAATACAACTATAAAATAGTAAAATATCTCGGCAAATTTTTCCCGATTAACAACACAAGCTAGCAAGAAAATTTTGGCTCTAGTTCTGTACTCAGATATCAAAGACCAGTAATGCCAACAACTTAGTAAATTCAAGCACAGCAAAATAATTCTAACCTAGGGTCATGAAATGTGCATGAAGTGTAGGTGGTTTGCATCAAGAATCCTTTAACTCCCTTAGTGAGACTGATACGATCAAGAGAGGGGTCAAAATAATCATCTTGGAAAAGAAGTTGAAATTGTTTTGCAAGTCAGAAACGTCAATTAACTTGCAACGCATTTTTGTATAGGATCCATGCATTTATGGGTTGATATGTCCTTAAAACTTGTCCGTCTGTCAATTAGCTTTCCAACACATCTTGAAACGCCTCAATCAGACATCTAGAACTCAAGATACATCTATTTTAGTGAAGGCAGCGCATGCAGAAATTCATATACGGGATTAATATAGGATTTTTGGATAATTATGGGTTTTCAAGATTTCATTTAATTGTTTATAATTTAAATCTATATAGGATTCTACAATGTCTATTAGGATCAGATTTATTTAATTAGGATTTTATTTTAAGCATTTATTTATTATTAAAAGTTACTTATCTAATTAGGAGATTAGATTTCATCATTTATTTATTGTATTTAATTCCTTAAGTTTAGTAGGATTATAACTTCTCCAATGCCTATATAAAGGAGGCTTCACCCACATTGTAATTCAGAATTCCTTGATTTAAAAGAAAGTTCTCTTTGAATTTATACTTGCAAGAACTTTATCTTGTTTTCTTAGAAGCAAATAAATCTTCAAGTTCTTGTGATTTGTTGTTGAGGATCTTCACAATCATGCTTGTTCATACAATCGCGTTTGGAATGGTGGGTTAGAGCTGCTTGAGGTTGTTTGCTTAGATAATTGCGTCTAAGAGGGTGCCAAGGACAACTATCAGTTCATCATGCCAACTCTACATATTCAAGCCTCCTCCATTGATGCCACCACCATAAGCAAATCTGAATTTTAAAATTTGTTCTTTATTTTATTTTATTTTAGTTTGTTTTTTTTCTTTTTATTTAGATTTGTGCTACTCTATCATTTGGTATCAGAGCTTCAGTTCGATTCTTTGGGCGATAAGAATGTTTCACAAAGATAAACCTCTTACAAAAAATTTTTGAGGTGAAGAAAGGTGAACCAATCCAAAGCGACCCACACACACTTTGGCCATTCCAAACTTCAGAATACCTTCTTTTCAAGGTAAGTATGATCCTGATGGTTATTGTGATTGGGAATATCGTGTATATCGCTTGTTTGATTTCTTTGAATATCACGAGGAAGATTAAGTTCCACTAGTGGCCCTAAATTTCAAGGATTATGCCTCACTTTGGTGGAAATCATTGCATCAAAATAGGCGTCTCAACGGAGAAGTCGAGATAGGATCTTGGACAGAACTTAAGAAATTCATGAGAGAGCGATTCATTCCCATCCATTATCAACAACAAGAATAATCTTTTATTGCAGTTGAATCATCATCGGTACAACAGATTAATGAACCATCATCGGTGTGTCATGTATAAAAAGAGATGAACACCACACCAGAGATAATGATAGTCCCACAAACTGGACCATTTGTTCTCTCCACGACTCTAGAAGATATTTCATGCGAGGACGAATGAGAATAAGATGATGCACAATCAGAAAATAAATTGTTTGTGTGTTATGAAAGTAAGTATGATTCTAACCCTTTATTTAATTATTTTCTTATCATTATGTTAGAAACACTTCCTATACAGAAATTGTATTTTGATGATATTTTTTGTGAAAGAAACTGGGCATGTGAGTTATTTTATTTGAAAAAAAACTGAGAGTCAAGAAGCCCGAGAGCAATAAAAGTCCAATTAATGGCCCAATTAAGGTGAGTGAAAAGAAACAAAAGGTAAAAGTCGATCCATATCCAAAATAAAAAGAGGAGAAAAATATAAAGAGAGAATTTTTAACCTACCCATAACATCCTTGTTTCGAGTGGTTTTGAGTTATTTTTCTAGGACTTTTTTGAACCATTGCAAGGTGCTCAATTAGATCACTCCACTTATGAAAAAGATTCCTTTATGCTTTCCGTTATTTCACGTCCTTCTTTTTTCGGCTTGGACTCGAGGACAAACCCCTTTGAGGAGGGAGGGAATGATACGTATTTGGCAAGGCATATGCGAACACTCAAACCCCCTACGAACACTCGAAAACTTACAAAGACTCTTTGAACGAAATCCTGATTCGAGGACGAATCATTTTGAAGAGTAGGGGAATGATACGATCAAGAGAGGGGTCAAAATAATCATCTTGGAAAAGAATTTGAAACTGTTTTCTTAAAACTTGCGACGCATTTCTGTATGGATCCAGGCATTTATGGGTCGATATGTCTTCTTAAAACTTGTTCGTCTGTCAATTATCTTTCAAAAGCATCTTAAAACGCCTCAATCAGACATCTGAAACTCAAGATACGTCTATTTTAGTGAAGGTAGCGCATGCAAAAATTCCTATACATAATTAATACGAGATTTTTGGATAATTACAGATTTTCAAGATTTTATATGATTATTTGTAATTTAAATCAATATAGGATTCTGTAATATCTATTAGGATCAGATTTATTTAATTAGGATTTTATTTTAAGCATTTATTTATTATTAGAAGTTACTTATCTAATTAGGAGATTAGATTTTAACATTTATTTATTGTATTTAATTCCTTAAGTTTAGTAGGATTAGAACTTCTCCAATGCCTATATAAAGGAGGCTTCACCCACATTGTAGTGAGAGCATGCGACTGTGGATACTTTTGGGGAATGAGAAATGGAATGAAAATGCAGGGTGTATGCGACTGTGCAGTGTTGAGAGGTAAGGGAAAGCTCGAATAGCTGGGAAATTTTTAGGGAAAATCCATCATGCTATGAGTTTTCTTTAGGGTCATATATATATATTATTTATCCCATAAAATAGAACCAATGAGGTTCAAGACCTTACTCACTAACTACTTTCCAACCAATGAGAGTGAGGCATTGGTTTATCCAATAAGAACCAAGCCTTAATGAGCAAGAAGTTAGGATTTTTATATTTTTGTATTTTTTTACTATGTAAAATCATATATAATGGGCCATGTAATGTGGGCTATTGGGTTAGGGTATAAGGTTTTGGTTGTTAAAAAGAGTGATGTAGGTTGATCTTATTTCGAATATTTTAATTTAAACTCGGACAAAATTTAGTGTCTACACCTTCATATTTAAAAAAATACATCAATTTCATCATTTTTTCTTCCAAATCACTTGTATACCCTTGTTAGTACTAGAGTACTTCATTTGAAACCATTAATTAATACAATACGCAAATTGATATATATTTTTTAAATATGAAGGGTCACACAAATGTAACCTTGCCCAAGTTGAGTGACCCAAATGCAATTTTTAACAATTGGGTGACCCGAATGTAACCTTACCCATAATTGAGTGACCAAAGTGTAACTTTTAATAATTGGGTGATCTAAATCTAACTTTACCCATAAGTGAGTGACTTTCGTTGTAGTTTACCCATTTTTTATTCAAAGATTATTATGTAAAAGTATAAAAATATTCTCATAAAAATATTTTTTTTCCGAAAATAATTATTAGATTTATAATAATAATTTTAATATAACAAATAAGTGTAAAGTATACCTAATTAAACGGTTGCAATTTATAGAGTTTTCAAAGTTTTTCTTAACATAAATTTTCAAACTATTGACTTCAAAATTGTGCCAAATTGTAAATCTAGTTTTCTCTTCATAGCGACCACATTTTTTTTATCTCATTTTTGTTTAACCAGTGACGATAATTAGTTTTAATAGTGGTTGTCGATCACCGATATTCATTATTTTTCTTGCTTTTTCATGTTTTATTTTTCAATTTTAATAAAAATCTCTGCTCTTGTGGCACATGTTTCATCTGCCTTTGTGGCACGCTTTTTATTGGCTTTTGTTGTTCGTTTCATCTGTTGTTTGGCACAATTTCAGCATACCATAGCGGCCGTTTGGTGCTCATATAGAAATCCTCACGGTGCTAGCTTTCTGATTTGATTCTGTCGGTGGTCAGAGAAAAGATTGATCCCTACTCGTTTGATGGTTTGTTAGCTGATGTAATCAGAACTGTGTAGCGAAGCAATATGCCTGATAGTTTGGTTCTCTCACTACTTTTTTTCATCCCGTAAAGCGTCTCATTTGACTAGAGATAAGGAGATTCATGAAGATTTTTGGGTTTGATGGTATGCTAATCTCCATGGAAAGGTTTGTTTTTCTTTGCACCTTTGTATGAGATTTTTAGTGGACCAGTCCCTTTTTTCTTTCTTTTTGATGCATTGTATCTGTAATATTTTTCATGATAATTAATAAAATCCAAATGTCATTGTTCAAAAAAAATGTGCCAAATTATTTCTTCAAATGTCTTAATTTACAAAGTTTTCTAGATGATTTTAGAACTCAAAACAAATCATGAAAAAAGAATTTCGGAAGGATTGTATTTTGATGTACAAGCTATGTACAAAAAATTTACTCAACCCTTTATATTTAAATTATAAAATTTAAAACTTAAATTTCTAACCCTAACACTCAAAAACCTAAACCCTAAACTTTAAATTCTAATTCATAAATCCTAAATTGTACTCCCTAAACCCTAAACTCCCTAAGCAGAAAGTTTAAGAGTTCCGAAACTTAACCTCTTTTATACTTTACTTTCCTCTTGTTTATTTCTTAAACACTTGGTGTTTTCTTATGTTAAGTTTTTCATGGGTTTTTGTTGAAATTTAATTATTACAAACATTTGAGATTTCTTCTATTTGAGAGTACTAAATTTAGATAAAAATCTTGAGAGAATTTGTGTAAATTTAAATCCTATTTCAACAGTTTAAAATTTTAGTAAATTAAAAAAAAAGATTAAGTTGAAAAAATTAAGATAGTGAAATAGACAATTGAGACTGAATCATTCTAATTTTTTTGTGTTCATTGTCTCATTTTCTTTCTTGCTCTATCTGAAACATTTAAGACATATTTTGATTGTTTCTTTAACTTAACAATAATAGTCTTTTGAATAAGGGTAATTATTTTATAAACTGACAGTGAATTCGAGATTTATTATTATAATTTAAGGTTTATAAGCTAAAACTTAAATATCTCACCATACCTTAAAATTAAAGAAAATTAAACACTTGTGAAAACTTTTAGTTTCCACCGCTGTTATACCAAATATAAATCCTATAATTATTCTCAAAGGAATAAAGATGTTTAAAATTTTAAATAACTGGCAGTAAAATAAAACTATTCCAAAAGCGTTGTATTTTAGGTTTAGAACTTTAATTTAAGATTTAGGGTTTATAATTAGGATTAAGAGTTTAAAAATTATAGTTTAGAATTTAGAAATATAAATTTAAATTTTAAAATTAAAATAGACATATCTGTATAAAGTTTTTTACACCGCTAGAATACCAAATAATAATCTTTAATTACATGGAGGAAAAAAAACTCAAGTGAATTGAAAAAAATAAGAAGAGTAAAATCACACGACATTAGAAATTAGTATGAAGCAAATGCAAAAATTCAAAGTGATAAAATACAGAAATTGATGGGAGAAAACCTTATATATTATAAACCTTATATATTATACAGCAAAATCAAATTAAGCTTCAACCTTTTTTTATTAAGTAAAAATATTACATTCCTCAGACAAATGTCAAGATTCGAACTCGTACAAGATGAGACAACATGAGTATCCTCGATCACTCAACTAATTCTAGAAGTGTTTGTTTAATATCCTTAAGGTACAATTACCTGGCATAATTAACCACCATGTTTGCAAGTCTAAGTTGCTTGTCTAGAGTCAAATAATGTTTCAAGCAAACACATGCATGGTGCATAACGGGCAATAGAATCTGCGCCATACCGTTTTCACTCTCGTCGATACCTTGCGAACTCGGTAATGCATCATCATCACTTGCTGATGATAGTTTCGTAGCCCAACTGTAAATCCGTTCCATTGATGTCAAAAGATAAGAAGTAAAGCTTTCGGCAATCACTTCCCAGTTTGGGTCCGACAAAAGAGACGTAAGAGTAACTGGTAGATCGTTCAGAACATATGATCGATCTGCAATGAGAAGGGGCATGTATTTGCAGCATGAACCGGATAAAAGACCAATAAACTGCAGTGCCTGCAGCTCGATAAATATGGATTTTAATTAGTTCAATAATGAAAAATAGGTGGTATCAAAATTTCTTAGTTATTCCCTTCTATCCACTAGCCTAAACAGCAAGCCACCAAAATCAAACAAATACGGTTGACAAAACCGAACAAGAGGTCTTGTCGGTTCTCTAATTTCCTGTTCAACTTGCATAGTTGAACCACCAGTACAACCAGTTCTGGTTCAATCGGCTGGTCTGGTTTTTAAATCAATGCAAACATGTGCCAAATTCACAGTAATGGAGGTATGATTTAGTGAGCTATGTGCATGGCAGAGGTAAAACAGGTCGTTTTTATCGAGAGATTAGTGCCTACCGTGGAAGGATAACTTGAAACGCAGCTGATTTCGACGGCATCAACCAGCCATTGTCTTTTTACACTTCCATCCACATGCTGTAAAGTTGCCACAACTTCAATTAGCACACCCCAGGTACCTGAATACAAAATGTTGTAAGTTTGTAGGATTAATGATCTTGCGACTACAATCAAACATTTGCTACATGTTTATGGTGTTTGTTCACATTTGCCAGAATTTCATGTTCGTAGAAAAGAACACTAACCAAGTGGTTCAGAGTTCAATAAATAAGACTTAGATTTTCCCAGTTCAGTAAGTGGGATGGAACCAGTTCGAACTAGCTTGGCTTTAGCTCGAATCCTTTTTAGAACTTCGACAAAGGTGACATCTCCTGAATCCAAATGTGAAACCTATGATGAACAAATGGTTAACAAATCAAATAGGAGCGTGTTTGAGGATATAATAGTTACTAATTTGCAAGGAAAATGTCCATACATGTAGAAAATCCAATAACCAGCCTGGTCGAGCCTTTGCCAAGCACCTAACTGCCTCGGACCACTCAACCGAGTTCAACTGATTCACTTCCACAGCGGCAGGAGATTGAGGTGATGGTAAAAAGGAAAAAAGCACTTCCATGCACCTTTCAATACTTTTAATGTATTCTAGAGAGTCAAGAGATGCTTCGTCGAGACACTGATTGAGACCCTTCCAGCAAGAACTCCGTAATGAACTTGTCTCTTCCAAATCAAGCACTTGGTCTGTTGTAAGGGAAGAAAAGTAATTAATCACATCACCTAATAATTTCTCCAGCCTTGAACCCGAGAATAGTTTTAGCAGGTCTGCCAAATGACTGAGCAGACAATGTTGGAGGCTTAACTCCAGTGTCCTGAACCGAGAAAGATCCGACAACTCATCGAGGAACGTCAGCAGAGCATCAAATTGCTTTGCATGGACCAAGACAAACTGCAAGCATTCCTCCCTAAGGGTTCCTTCCTTATGGGCCATATCTGGTGCTGACAACCGAGTAACTTGAGCTTCAGATCTCATACAGCGTCTAACAATGGCACCCCAATCCAAGGTCGGTATCCTGGGAGCTAGTGATAGGCACCTTAAAATTGCGGCTACTGTGCATATATGTGTATCGGTACCTGTCTGAATTTATGGGAGCAAGAAATTATAAACATAAACTAACAAACTAGAAGTAGAGAAGTAGACAAGGGCAATAAATAAAGCGTTCACTCCGTAAATAAGGTAAAGTAGCATGGATTTCACCAGCAATTTGCTCTAATGAAACCTAGAATGTTGAGAGAGAACAAAAAAGAATTTTATTTTCTTCCTAAAAACATGATGGAATCAAGGCATAAGAATATGTCAAAACAGGGGTATCCATGCACATATTAGTCCAGAAAAAGAAAATCCAACTATCGCCAGCCAATACAAATATTCTAAGGAAACTTACTCCAGATTGATTAAAAGATTTAAGCCACAGACCAAGCTTCATGACAGCACTGTCCTCGGGAACACCTTGCAAAATAGATTTTGAGCCAACAGACTCACTTTGTGTACCACTAGCACTATTTGAAATTTCTCTAGACCACAGTCCATTTCGAAGAAATGAAACTGCCCATGCTGCATATTGTTGCAGGTGATTATCATCAGAATTTTGTGCAACAAGAAAAATCTCTTGCATCAATGATGTTGAGTGCTCTACACAAGCAGGATTCGCAAGTATTGGACCTGAAATATGGGAATGGTCCTGTTGGCCAAGTACGTGAGTATTTGGGTAACACAATAACCAACATAAAGTAGGGGGTTACATAAATATCACATAAACCAGAATAATACAACATACCTTTTGATCATACCCAGTGTACGCAGAGGGGTTAAACGCGTGAAAATCAACTAAATTTCCAGCACCTGCGCCAAAAGCATTAACAATTCCAAGCATTCCACCTAAATGGACGATAGGAGGGTAAGGACTAGAATAACATTTTCTAAACAGTTCAAGCAAACACTTTACACGTTCCACTTCAATAAAGTGCGAGCCTTCGGATAATATGCATGATAAAAGACTCCCAGCTCCAGCAGTTGATGCCATCAACAAACTCTTGTGAAAAGCACCAGATTTATTGACAGACAATAAGTCAGAAATGAGCTCCACATAGCCATTGATCAGATGGTCTAATTCATTACCGTCCACCATTTCCACTCTTTGGCAAAAAGCCACCACGTGAGGAAGTGCAAGACAGGCTCCTACAGATAAAAGTATCTCCGATCTATCATTGCTGGAATCGAAGGTTTGAACTGAGGAACTCATACGAGGGATCCAGGATATGATCAACTCTTTCACCTTGAGCACAGCATCATAAGAGACAGCTCTATATATTGCACCAATAGAGCTTCCCAAGCCAATGACAAGGCCAGCCATGCCCCATATATCATCGTCCAAATCATTAGAATCATCATCTAACAAGTCGGAAGTTGTACTAGAATCCACATCATCTGTGCCTGCTGAAAAATGTGCACAGAGACTTTCTAGAGTATTGACCGAAGAATCCGCAACTGGATGTAACATTAGAGATAATGTTCTAACTATTCTTCCCAACAATCTTTCTTCCAGCATTTTGTGGTTTCCTTCATTAGCATTAGAGTCATCTGGAGCTTCAACTCTTGAAAGAAGATCTTGGCAGGAAAATCCCAGGCCAATTCCACATGCACCTTTAACAATGGAACTTTTACTGCAGCATAAAACCTGAACCAAGAAATTCCAGAAAATAAATAAATAAACTACCAAAAATTCTATAAATATTCCTAAAGACTCGTATAATTATTCCCATAGCTAATGGTTACAGCTACGAAAATAGTACTGAAGTTCCTTGCTCTAAAACATGCACCAAGAAATTTAATACCTCCTTCATTGAACAGTTTATTCCTCCACTCTTTCTAAAATACGGAATGGTCATAATTGCGTGATCAATAGAAAAAAAAACTCAGTCAGCAAGGATAGTACTACAAGACACATAAACCCCAATAACCAAAATTTTGTTGTAAACAAATAGACTACCTCGAGAAGTCCAGTAATATTCATAAATTTCTGCTCATGATCTGTCACATGCAAGGAGCTTGAGATCAATCCAAGAGACATGGCAGCTGACCATTGGCGATGCTCATGTTCATACTGAAACAACCAGCCCAAAAGAAATTTTGAAGCAGTTGATTTAATGATATGGGCAGATGGTGGCAAGACCTAACAACAGCAAGAAAAAAACTGAAGATCAGGGAGAATAAAAGTTGTAGGTGCTCCTAAAACATTGTCATCTATCTAGAGAGTCAAGGCAGAGTTTAGCCAGCTATCTAATTATGGAGTTTACAGACAAATATATTATCACTTAGAAAACTCACCGCACAAAGTGCACCAATAGCCAAACCAATATTTTCAGCAGATCTAGGGATAGATTCTTCAGCAACTTGCATCATGCTCTGCATGATAAAATTAGAGAAAGAAAAGTATCACTTTTACTAAATACAACCTATTGAAATAGGTACAATAATGACTTAAATACAGCATAGGATGGCAAACCTTCAGTATACCATTAGCAGCTTTTGAGGTTTTGTCTGAAACAATAAATGAGGCTTTAGCATCAATAGACAAGATACTAGCACTCATCCAACGTCGCACAAAGGCTTTCCATGATTCAAGTGAAAGAAGTGCAAGAAAAGTATTTCTTGAGAGTTGAAGAGATGCAGCTATTTGCACCATCATATCTTCATATCCTGAATGGGGATCTTGCAATCCCTAAAAGCTTAAGAATGTCAGACTTAGAAAGTTCAGAAAATTCTAATGAAAAGACATTGGTAATTCAGATTATCCTACTCTAACTGTGCCTTGGCTTTTCAAATTGCTAGAAATAAAGGAACCACATAATAAGGCTGCACCAGGTAATTCTCCAGCATTACTTCTTTTTCCTGCCAATGAAATGACCAAAACAATGGCTCGATCAGAGAATAAAATGCAGCTTACAATTAAGAACTTAGAGTTGAAGCGTTTTTAACTATTATACAGATGAAGTTGAACTTATAAACTTCAAAAGGTCTCACTTGTCCTAAGGATATAAGAGTGAGGTGGCATATAGTAAGATTTTGATTTACAACCAATCTTTTTCCTAGGAACCAAAACTTCTTTTCAGAAGGCAAAAAAAAAAAAACCAATTCTTGTCATACCTGATGAGAAGATCACCTGAGGAAATACATCCAACAACTTCTCAATCTTACTTGCTGGGACCTTCTTCTCCTTTACAAATCTTCGCCGGTTGCTGGAAGAAGTTGACAGAAGTTATGAGTACAAGAAACAAAACTACTTCAGTATGTTCTGCTATGGATATTTCATTACCTATGTTCATGTCTGTAGGATAATGCGGCTTGTATATTATGTAAAAGACTTTTAAGTTATGTAAAAGACTAAGAGTTATCTATTAGTAGATAAGAAGTCTTCTATTATTAGGATTCCTAGTTAAAGATAAATTCTTAAGGACTCTATAAAAGAGTTCTATGTTGTAACCTATTCGATATTGAATAACAGAACACTATCTCTTCTGTTTTCACTACTTTCTACATGGTATCAGCTTGGGTTTCGATCTTCTAAATAAAACCCTAGTCGATGGCCACCTCTTCTTCTTATAATTCCTCTACTGAAATCACTTCTTCACCAGAAATTTTTCTGGTTCTGATGATCTCAATGAAACTTCCAGCGTTGTTATTACTTGTCATAGATGGAATGGAAATAATTATTTGGAATGGTCTCAATCTGTCAAGATTTTTATCTCAGGGCGAGGCAAATTGGGCTATCTCGCAGGGGAGGTTGACAAGCCTGCGACCACTGCTGCTGGTTATGCCAAATGGATGCAGGAAAATAGCCGTGTGATGTCTTGGTTGCTCAATTCTATGGCTCCTAGTGTAGGCAGGAATTTTCTCCTTTACCAAACAGCGGCTGAAATTTGGAGGGCTGTCCAAGAAACCTATTCCAGTAGAGATAATATCTCGGAGTTGTATGGGATTGAAGGTCCGGTTCTCAAACAAGAAGGAATGTCAGTCACCCTATACTACAATACCCTCAATGCCCTTTGGCAGCAGATAGACCTTTATGAGCAGAATGAATGGGAGACACCAACAGATGCTGCCTTATACAGAAAAATTACTGCACAACGCAGAATTTTCCAATTTCTTCATGGGTTGAATAAAGAGTTAGATGCAGTTCGTAGTAGGATTCTTGGCAGTTCCCCTCTTCCTTCGATTAGAGAAGTTTTTTCTGCAGTTAAGAAGGAGGAGAGCAGGCGCACTGTGATGCTTCCTGAATCCTCTTCCCATGAAGGATCTGCTCTTCTCACTCAGACAACTTCTACTAAAAAATGTAGGCCCTGGTGTGGTCATTACAAGAAACCAGGCCATTCCAAGGAGAAGTGCTGGAAGCTTCATGGCAAACCAGTCGATTGGAAGCCAAGGTCTTCTAGAGATGCACAGTCCCATTTAGCTTCTGTCTCCAGTGTTACAAGTTTTACTAAGGAACAGATTGAAGATCTTCAGAAATTGTTTGGGAAATTTGCATGCCCTGGTGAGGCAAATCTGGCCATGAAAGAAACTGAAGGTACCTCCTTCCCTACAGCCCTTTTATCTGCACAACTTACTCCAACCTGGATCATCGACTCTGGGGCGTCTGACCATATGACTGGTAACAAGGAATTGTTCCTTAAATACACAGCATCTTCTTCTGGTAGATCTATTAAAACTGCTGATGGCTCCCTTTCTCAAATTCAGGGCTGTGGTTCTATTAGTATTAATGAAAATCTGTTGCTCCATGATGTCTTATTTGTCCCCAATCTTGCCTGCAATCTTATATCTGTTAGCAAGCTTTCAACAGATTTAAAATGTTCCACAATTTTTAATGCTTCTGGTTGTGTTTTGCAGGCAATGGACTCGAAGACAATGATTGGCAATGCTAGTTTGCACAATGGCCTCTATGTTCTTCATGGCACTCCACCCTCTTCTATCTCTCAATCTCCTTGTTCATTTACAGCTTTAGGACAAAGTGATGATGTTTTATTGTGGCATTTTAGGTTAGGTCATCCTAGTTTTCAATATCTTGCAAAATTGTACCCTTCCTTATTCATCAATAAAAAGCAAAGCTTATTTAAATGCCATATATGCCCTCTTGCTAAACAAACCAAAACATCATACTTGCCATCTACTTATAAACCATCTCACCCTTTTTCTTTGATCCATAGTGATATTTGGGGCCCTTCTAGAGTGAAGAATGTTGATGGTTGTAAATGGTTTATTACTTTTATTGATGATCATAGTAGGACTACTTGGACTTATTTGATGAAAGAAAAGTCTAAAACTGAAAGCATTTTTGAGAGATTTTACACCATGGTTCTTACCCAATTCCATACTAAAATCCAATTGTTTAAATCTGACAATGGCAGTGAATTTTTTGCTAGGTCTTTGGGTGATTCTTTTCGAAAAAAGGGAATAGTTCAGATTAGTTCCTGTGTTGATACTCCACAACAGAATGGAGTGGCAGAGAGAAAAAACTGACACCTTCTTGAAGCCACTCGATCCCTTTTATTTACCAGTAATGTTCCTAAGTACTTGTGGGGAGGGGCTTTGTTAACTGCCACATATTTGATCAATCGCATGCCCAGTAAGGTTTTGAAATTTCAACCCCTCAATCAATTTTCTTGGAAAAATATCCCCCACTTTAAGCCTCTTTCTTGTACATTACCTCCTAAGATCTTTGGTTGTACAGTTTTTATTCATAATTCAGATATTAATAGGTCCAAGTTAGATCCTAGATTTGTAAAGTGTGTGCTAGTAGGGTATTCTTCACTTAAGAAGGGCTATAAATGCTATCACCCCCCGTCTCGAAATTTTTTTGTTACTATGGATATTACCTTTTTTGAATATGACCCTTACTTTACTAAGGCTACAATTCAGGGGGAGACTTGGGATGATTTTCAGCCTTCTTACCAACATTAGGTAACTTCTCCTAGTTTTTCTATACCTCCAGACTTTTCATTCACTCACTCCACAAATCCATCCTTGTTGCCTACAACACCTTCAGATTTCTCATCTGTATCTTCTTTACCAATCCCTTCACAAACACCAGCAACTTCTCAAGATCCTTCCAAAACACCTACTCCTCCCAAACAACTTTTGACCTATACAAGGAGAAAGAAAACTATACCCGAGGCCATCTTGCAATCTGACACTTGTCGAGAATTGGATTTGGGTCCAATTGCCAATATGGAAGATGAAGGAAATTTGATCAGTGAGTCTACTACTCCTAATCTGGATGATTTTCCTATTGCTATTAGAAAAGGAATTAGACAGTGCACTAAACATCCTATCCAAAAATTTGTTGCTTACAGTTCTTTGATGCCATCTTTTAAAGCTTTTATAGCAAGTTTAGATGAAAAAGAAATTCCTAGAACTGTTGATGAGGCACTAAAGCATCCTAAGTGGAGAAGGGCTGTTGAAGAAGAGATCAATGCACTTGAGAAAAATGGTACCTGGAAAATAATGGATCTTCCCCAGGGTAAAAAAGTGTAAATGGGTTTTTTTTCTGTGAAATATAACTCTGATGGCAGTTTGCAGAGATATAAAGCAAGGCTCGTGGCTAAAGGGTATACACAGACCTATGGGATTGATTATACTGAAACTTTTGCTCCAGTGGCAAAACTCAACACTGCTCGAGTTTTGTTCAGTCTTGCTGTCAACAATGATTGGAACCTGCACCAACTTGATGTCAAGAATGCATTTCTTAATGGGAAGTTAGAGGAGGAAGTTTATATGAAGATCCCACCTGGTCTGAAATCAGTTGAAGGAAATCAGAAAATTTGTAAGCTCAACAAGTCACTTTATGGTCTAAAGCAGTCCCCTCGAGCTTGGTTTGACAGGTTTACTAGAGTTAATCTAAAGAATGGATACAGGCAGTCACTAGCTTATCATACACTCTTTATTAAGGTAACTTCGAAAAATAAAAGGGTTATCTTGATTGTTTATATGGATGATATAATCTTGACAGTGGATGATGATGAAGAAATTAGCTGCTTGAAGAATCTTCTGAATAGAGAGTTTGAAACAAATGACTTAGGGAAGCTTAGATACTTTCTGGGCATGGAGGTTGCAAGGTCAAGTAAGGGGTTGGTGATAAATCAGAGGAAGTATGTCCTTGGTTTACTAAATGAAGCTGGAATGCTGGGGTGTAAACCAGCAGATACACCAATGGAAGCTGGCTTGAAATTTACTAATGAAACAGGCTCTTTAGTTGACAAAGACAGGTTTCAGATATTAGTGGGAAAATTGATCTATCTATCACTAACCAGGCCAGACATTGCTTTTCCAGTAAACGTGATAAGTCATCATATGACCAATCCCAATAAAGAACACATGGCAGCAGCAAACAGAATTCCTAGGTACTTGAAAAAGACTCCTGGACATGGTTTATTGTTTAAAAATACACAAGACAGATCTATGGAAGTATTTACTGACTCTAGCTGGGCTAGAGAACTCACTGAAAGGAGATCAACCAGTGGCTACTGCACTTTTGTTCGGGGAAATCTCATGACCTGGAGAAGTAAGAAGCAATCAGTTGTCTCCAGAAGCAGAATTTCGAGCTTTGGCACTAGGAATGTGCGAAGGAATTTGGTTACTTAAGTTACTGAGGGAGTTAAACACAGACCAAGAAAATAAGTTTGAGGTTTTGTGTGATAACCAATCAGCAATTCAAATTGCTAGGAATCCAGTTCAACATGATAGAACAAAACATGTTGAAATAGACAAGCATTTTATTTCAGAAAAGATTAACAATGGGATAGCTTCTTTGTCATACATCCCTACAGAAGGACAGCTAGCTGATGTACTTACAAAAGCCTTACCCAAATCAGTTTTTGATGAGTTCTTATCCAAGCTGGGACTATACAACGTATACTCTCCAGCTTGAGGGGGAGTGTAGGATAATACGGCTTGTATATTATGTAAAAGACTTGTAAGTTATGTAAAAGACTAAGAGTTATCTGTTAGTAGGATAAAGACTAAGAGTTATCTGTTAGTAGATAAAAAGTCTTCTATTATTAGGATTCCTAGTTAAAGATAAATTCTTAAGGACTCTATAAAAGAGTTCTATGTTGTAACCTATTAGATATTGAATAACAGAACACTCTCTCTTCTGTTTTCACTACTTTCTACAATGTCCTATAATTTTCATTAGAAGTCCTTCCAAAGCCTTAAGCACATCAGGGTTTGTCTCAGAAAGAAGTAGATCCATGACCATTTGTTTGAAATTTGAAATATTCTTCACAATACTTGGCATCTGGTAAGACATTGATTAACAAAAGAAGATACTTTAGTGTCTGTATCCCAAGAGTATAACAGAAAAATAGAAACAAACAAAAGCACGTAAAATGAGAAAGGTCTGGTTCTTCAAACCTCGTATTGGATTAAGGCCTCAAATGCGGAGGCCTTTGCCTTTGCCCATTGTAATCCATGACCTATATGCAAGGAGCAGCCAACACCCCATATGATCTTCATTACTTCCTTTGAGGCATCTGGGTATGCATCAGCATCCATTGCACCCCTAAGAAAGCAGGCTCCGACAACAAGCAGAAATTAGAAGACCTTGAAATTTTTAATGTAAAATATAGAATTATTACTTATCTAGTGAGTATGTAAATCTAATATTTGTTTTATACAAAGTGAATACCATAAAGCAGACAACATATGCATCAGAAATGATTGTCACATTCAAATATAAGAAAATTTTACCTATAGGCAAGAACTGGGTCCTCGTTATAGCCTTGCACATACTTTGCTATAACATCCCATGCCGTATAAAAATCTGAATGCATATAAAAAATAGAACATAAATCCAGAATACCTCATATATCTAAAATCAGCAAGGCTAACTCATAAGATTGAAAGATAGAACTGGAGAAAATAATCAGGCTAAAATATTCTCTTGATTTTTAAAAATAATTATAGCTCTAGCATATTAAGAAAAGAACGTTAAAACCTTTTTTCTAAACCAGGGCCAGGAAGGGGAGAGATTTAAGACTATATGCAGACAAATAAATATATATTATGATATAGTGGAGACATACAAAGGCATTAAGAGTGATTCTCAACTGAAAATAACTTAAATTTAATCCTCTAAGAAATGCACAAAAATATGCATCTTCAAGTTAAAAAATCAAGATTACCAATCACATCAGCTTCACAAAGGTGCGCAAGACTTTGAAAGCCAAGAGCTTAAATTGTGGGATCTGGACTCTCAATGCAAGCCTGTCAATTCGAGGGAAAATGGAGGGGTTAGAAAACAGATGTGAACAAGAATAAAAGAAAATAGAAAGCAGCTTAGAGTGCTTCATACCGAGACAGACAAGATAAGGTCCACACCCCTATCAGGGTTCTTTCTGCAAACATCCCGAATGGAAACAGCCATACTGATACATATATTTCTCTCATGCATAAATTCAGTGAACCCTTTTGGAACTAATACTCCCTATATGCCAAGGAAAAGTAAATATAAATTAAAATACAACATATAAATAATGCAGATGAACTAGAGGCAAACATCGGAGCGTAACACTCAATCCCCCTAATGCAGGTTTTCAACATGAACATAACATGTAAAGAAGTCTATTTTTGGAAGATGAACATGCTTAAAACATTTCTCAATAGAACTTAAGGAAGTGACTGAGAAAAGTCCCCAATACGACAAATATCGATTAAATTCATTTAATCAGCAGTTGCAAATGTCCAAAACACAAATATGCAGGGTCCTCCAGATAAAGCTAATTTTGCAAATTGAGAAAAAAATATAGTAGAAACATTAAAGGGCTAAATTAACACAGGTCTTAAGTTGGCTAACTAACATTAGGCAACAAGGGAATAATTGCTATAGTGCTTACTTGCAAACTACCAAAGGCACGGTCATTGATCTCCCAGGTTTGACAAAGCAAGCGAGTAGTTGTTGCGTACAATACTCTGAACACGAAATAAGTAAATACAAAGACAAGTTAAAGAATGATTCTTCATAGTTCACAGCAAAAGAACAGTTTAATGGCTCATCAGAAAACACCATTGAACCACAAAATAAAGTTTGATTCTTCAGGAAGCAATCAAATGAGTGTAAAAAGTTATTGACTAAAATGCAGCTCTTATCCATCGGAATAAAAAGAATAACTTCTCAAGAATACCAACAGATACCAATTCAAATTTGTATCATTGTTTGAAGGAATTGATTAAACTTTGTTAATCACATTATTTTCATTGTTTTGTTAAGAAATTTGAAGGAATTGAATTGTGGGTACGATAAGGAGCTTCATTTTGAACAATAAATACAAATTTTGAAGAATATTGTATCATTTTTTATCATTAGATTAGAGAAGAATAATGAGAGAATTGTATTTGGAAAAGAAAATAAATTTTGAGATTTGGAAAAGAAAATTAAATGTTAGGAATGAGAATTAAATTTTAATGTTAGATAAATTTATTCATTTGATAAATTTAAAAAAATAAAATTTAGAAAACAAGAATAATTAGCTTTTAGGGGTCCTAGGCTAGTTGAGGGACTGTGTAGTCGCTCATGGTGCTCCTCCTAATAGCAGACTATGGTCCTTATAACTTTAAATATTAGACAAATTAGGCATTGCCTTATGAATTTTGAGTTTAAACACCTAATAAGTCATTGTATTTTTTAAAATTCAATATTTCAACCCCTATTAATATTCAATTATGACTCCGTCCCTACTATAAAGTGATAAATTATTAAAAATTATTTAAAATAAGAAATATCTAAAATTATATTGAAAATTGCTCAACATTATAAAAAATAAAAATTCAAAAAATAGATATACACAACATTTAAAATTATTTATATTGTTGTGTTCTAAATTTTGCAGAGTAACAGTAAAGCTGACAAATTAGCTAAGAGCATGTCCAACTGTTTAAGTGTATGCCCAACTGTTTTCCTTGTTATGTGCTTATGATCGTCTAAGTCTTGTTTTGCATTGTGATTTATCATAATAATTGTGTTCAATAAATACATTTCTTAACTAGTTTGTCAACTTCACCATTGTCCTCATTGCTACAGAATTGTAAGTCCTACAAAATCTAAAACACAATAATATAAATATTTTTTAAAAAAAATAATATAATTTTAATATTTTTTTATAATTTTAACACTATATAAATATTTAAAATTTTGATTTTTTTAATAATTTATTATTTTATAGGTTTTTATATTTTTATTTTTAAAAATTTTTCATTTATTTTTATTTAATATTTTAATATCTTATTTTTTTTAAAATGACATAAATCAATTAAGTCATCGAACTCCCTTAAAAATTAATTTTGTTCTCGAACTCCCTAAAATTTAATTTTGCCCTCGAACGCCCTAAAAATCAAACGCCTCCCTTTGTCACGTCATCGTTCACACATGGTCTACCATGTTAGTACCATTAACGTTCATATTAGCACCCTAAATGTCAATGTTAGTCAAAAAATTAAATTGATGTAATTTGTGAGTTCAAGGGTCAAATTGGGTGTGTTTTTCGTAGAGGGGCAAAATTGATTATTTGGTACGAACCAGGGGCAAAATTACCCCTTAAGCCTAAAACATAAGTTTGAAATATGTATTTCATATAAGGCTTAATTATACATTTGGTACCTGAACTATACATTTTCTCCTAAGTTGGTACCTAAAGAAATTTTGCTCCTAAGTTAAAACTTGGAATCAAAATTATATATTCTATCAATTTGGCCCTAATTTGAAAAAATTCAATAAATTCCTTCTGATTTATAATTTTTGCCTTTTCTTGTCTTTCAAATTCCATATCATATTTAAATTCCTTCTGATTTATAGTTGTTGCTTTTTTTGTCTTTCAAGTTCCAAACGCACATAGAACCCTTTT
This sequence comes from Hibiscus mutabilis, assembly GCA_019671005.1. Classification (NCBI taxonomy): domain Eukaryota; kingdom Viridiplantae; phylum Streptophyta; class Magnoliopsida; order Malvales; family Malvaceae; genus Hibiscus; species Hibiscus mutabilis. The sequence goes on from CM033752.1 coordinate 2,084,398, forward strand.
TACTCTATTGTTAATATCTATGAAAATTCTAGAATGGGCGACTGTTCGACTGTGTGAGTGCTTGGCCAAAGGGTGGAAAAATGTATTGGAAATGTATAAAAACAGTGCCAAGACTAATTTTTTTGCGTGCAAGTATACAAGGTTTGCAAGTAATACAACAGTAAGCTAAGTTATCAATCCCACAAAGATTGGCCATGAGTTTGTTTGCCTTGCTTGTTTACTCGTCAAAGGGAAAGTGTTGTTGATTTGAAATGGGTTTTGAAAATAGTTTAAAAGAAAAGAAATAAAAGGAAAACAACGTTGTCAGAAGGAGAGTTTAAATGAGTGATGAGCGTTGGCAAGGGATGCTTGTTTTTCACGCTTTTCATGCCAGCCTTTAATAATTTTCTGCCTTGATATTATTTGCCGAGCATATTCAAAGTTGGCATTGCCTCTGTCGATGGCAATGCTCGAAATTAACCATGTCAAAAACCCTTATATCTCTATAATGAAGTTTTTCATAAATCAATTTGATTAAGTCTCAATCTATACTCCTAAAGGGTAGACTCACTCATGAAGTAAGTTCATCTACTTGAACTTCTTCTGTCGAAGCATCTCGCCTTAGTATCTAGCAACTAATCGTTGCCTCCTAAGTCTGTTAAGATATTAAGGTGCAATAAGCAAACAATGCCAGCAGTCGCTTGGCAAAGAATTTAGAAAACTGAAGAACATGCCAGATAGGGGAAACAATGCCAAGGTATTTTTTATTATTAAAAACAAGACATAGAAACAACGTTCAACGCAAACATCCCCCACCAACTATCAAATTAGTTCATGGTGAGGGTATCAAACCAAAAACCTTCATCGTTTCCTAACAACATCATCATTTAAAAATAAAAATAACTAGACAAAGAGAATGGGCTAGAAAGGGGTTGATTGCTGCAGCCCTTCAAGTTCCAGGCTCTCGGTCAAGCTAGTTGAACCACGTCTCCTTGGTGCAGCCTTCCTCTCAATCCGATCGTTTATGATTGGTGAATGTCGATTATGTGCTTGCTTGAGTTCTTTAAATATGCGTGCAAGGATAACCTAGGATAAGCCTTGAAAATTGAATTTTGAATGCTCAAGAGATAAGGGATGTGATCATCTTATCATATATTTGAATCCTAGGGCTGACGTCATCAAGGTCCAATAGCTACTTGGCCGAGCATCAAACTCTTCTTCGCTGCCAGCCGATGCTTCGGCAATTTTTGGTCCAACGCTTCCAACAGCAACTCGGTATTCTCTCTGGCATTCCTTCATTTCTGCGCTGCACTGCTTTTCCATGCCTACAATAATGCCAGAAAAACAACCCTTCACACTGGCATAACACAATTCCTAACTCCTTATGCAAATGCATGAATTTTAAGGCTAAATGCAACTAAATGTACTTGAAGGCAAGCAAAGATGATGTGAAATAAGCATAAGATTTAGTAGTTTTGATGAGTTAACACACCCCCAAACCTAGATCATTGCTTGTCCTCAAGTAATGCAAATAGCTAAAAGCAAAAATGGTGAAAATAGTACCTCGACAAAATTTAGGTCGAAATGTCAACACGTGCTGGCAAGCAGAATGAAGCTCTAGTTCTGTCCTCAGATATCTCAGTGCAATAATGCCAAGCAGGTAGTAAATTCAAGTGCAACAATATAACTCTAGTCTAGAGCATGACAAGTGCACAAAGTGTAGGCAATATACATCAAGTATCTGTTTACCCCCTTAGTCAAATTTACTACCTAAACTCAAAATTTTTCTTTTATTTCTGCCAACGGGTTCTTTTTTTCAACTGGCATTAAATTAGGGTTCGCGTCATGGCACTATTTGGCGTGAGTAATAAGATGGAGCATACCAGACTACATCACTAAGCTAACCCATTACACTCATACCCTTAAAGTTTTTTACCTGAGCACTAACGAGGGAGTTCCACCAAGCCCCAGGCTACCTATTATCTCTAAGGCAAATGAGTGTTCTATTTTTCTTGCCTTGGCAAAACATTGTAACCTTATTAATTTCTTTTACCCAGGCATAATTTTTTTCTGAGATTAGTTTCAAAAATTCTAAGTTTGCTTAGGAACTAGATGCATACTACGTGTTAAGTGAAAGTCAACTCCCTAAGCTAGAGATCAATTGCCAAGCAGACCTGGCATTACTATTCTACTGGCATAGGCAACTAAAGATTAAAAAAATTCCTTCATCGGACAGACTACCCTAAAATACATTAAACTTGCCTAAAAAAGTGTTAACATTCTTCAAAATTTGACTGAGGCAAAATTTTCTTTTTCTGTTTTTTTGTGGTTCAATATGCATGGCATTAATCTAGGCATGGCTTTTAAAAATATATTTTAATCTAAAAACGGGGTAATTTAAATTTTTTAAACTAATTTCCCAAGTGGTCACCTATCTTGAGATTTCTTTAATCCAAGCACGCTTAACTTTATCTAATTTAGAAATAAAATAGTAATTTAATACTCGATAGTAAAACTTTTTACGTAAATAATATAATCATATCAAAACATGTAATAATAAGCAGTAAATATGTTTAACATCTATGAAAGGTTTATAAAACTATTACATATCCGGTTAAAGTATTTTAACAAAGAGACATGTTTATCTAGTACATGCCACTACTAAATATACAAAACATGGATGCCATTAGTATTGAAATTAACCTGTCGATTATGTACTCCCAAAAGAGAAAGTGATGCAAAAGTCGTCCACTCCTAATTCCGTTTACCTGCGTGTATAATGAAAATACACACTGAGAATAACTCAGTGAGGCATAAGATGAGAACATATATAAAATACTTTGTAATGCATGATACTTTCAAAAGCATGATAATCATTAAATCATATAATCTGTAATGCAGGAATATCTGTATAAGAAATCATATAGTTGTATTGTATAATCATATAATTGTATTGTGTAATCATATAGCCCAAGGTAAATATCAAGTGACTAATAAACGAGTCGCGTACTTTAAAAGTACTATCATTTTCTGTAAACTATGGACATATTTAAGTGTTAGATAACTGTAGGATACAATGAAGTGTCAGACACAATGAAATGTCAGATGACTGTAGGACACAATGAAGTGTCCGATGACTATAAGACTCTAATGGTATACCACAATATTGTCCAACTTAATATTATACTACCAAGGGCAAACTTAAAACAATTCCTGCAAAATGGCAAGCAACCCAATAACAATTTATATCATGTAAAACATATTCATACTGGAGTAGTTCATACTCCAATACGTTCTATATAATCCATGGTATACATGCCATTTAAAAACTATATAAAATAGCTTGTCATATATATATATATATATATATATCATGCTATAAACCATTTGTAAGCATAAAGATATACCATAATCTTCAAATCAGTAAAATATTGTATCATGCAAAACATATTATGCTATATAAAAATCTTTACCTTTTAGGTTGACTTATCACAAGTCTCCCTATAATATGTATGCTATTAAACATACTTTTAAATACATGTATGCACTCACCTTAGCCTTGATAATATTAACTTTGCTACTTGATTTCATTTTCGATCATTTTCTTTTCCTTTTCTGCTGAAACAACCTTGGTTTATATCAAAATCTACATTAAAAATAACATATACCATTCCAAGCATATGTTAAGACATATTCATCTCATATATAATAATGGAAAGTAATTAAAATAACCATCCATTATGCACAAAATTGATCCGATAAAGCTTTCTATATTTGAATCACATTTTCTCACATTTCTCTTCAAATCTTCAACTTTTACCCAAAATACTTATTTTAGTCCCTATGGACTCTTTTAAGCTTCCAACCATAAATTTCAAATCTAGTCCTTACATTTTTCATCCTTTGCACTTTAGGGCCCAAACTTTAAAAGTCTTTCACCTTGGTCCCTAAAGTAGTCAAATGGTCATATTGATCCCAAATATTGATTTGAGCTTCAGAATCAATATTCGAATCACTTGAATTAATTCTCCAATATAATATTTCTTAAATACAAGCTCAACCACCAAATCCCTAAACTTTACAAAGTTTACACTTTAATCCTTAAATACAATCTAATTAGGAATTTTCATTCTAATCACCTTATATCAACACATTAAACCAATCTTCCTTCAATCATATCCTAAAATTCCAAACTTTAACATAAACCCTAATTCTTATTTTCAAGAACATGAACATTTCTTTGTCCAAATAACAAAATCAAGCATGTAAAATATCATTCTTATCTTTTCCATCATCAAAATAAATTTTGCAATATTTCCCCTTAATTTCTTCACATAACCGAATGGCCACTCAACCATTTTTCATAGGATTTTCATCACTTTAATCATAAGAACAACATCCCAACCTCAATTCTAACATGAACAACCCTTAAAACAATAGATTCTAACATATCCTTCATCCACCCTAATCATCAATATCAACTTAGGAGCATGGAAACCAAGTAAAACTTATACCAAATGATAGAGAATTCAGTGAAGAACAACTTCTTATTTCATATCTAAACCACAAATCCAATCCAATAGGCTTAAAAATTTGAAATAAAACTTTCTTACCTTTTCTTTGTAGGTCCCGACAAGGAGAGAAAGATGAGAGAACTCCACAAAATTATGTTTTCTTGATTTTATGCCAAATGGCATATTAAAAGCCTTATTTAAAAAATAAAAATCCTTTTAATAGTCAAATAACTATTTTGCCCTTTAATTATAACCAAGAATATGTTGCCACATGTGCAATCTTCTTTTCCATAATCAAATATATTCAAAAAGTATAGGTGAAATGACCATTTTGCCATTAATGAAACAACTTATCTTCAAAATTGCCATTTACATCTACTACACCAAATACTGCATAGAATCAAATTCAAATCGAATAAAAACGATTCAAAAACCATAATATCATATTCTTCAAGTCTTCCTAAGACTTCCATAAAATTTTCATAATTTTTTGAATTCAAATAATCATTCGAACTAATTACCGAAACTTATTCATTTTATAACTTTTCACACAAATCTTGTACCAAAAATCTGATTCCCACCAAAATTCTTATACCATGATAAATTATTCATATATGGGTATAAAATATTATTTTGGGAAAATTACCATTTTTGTCCCTGAACTTTTCTCAACTTTTCACTTTAGTCATCCAACTTTAAAAATTTACGTTTTAGTCACTGAACTAAAACCAACAATCTTTAACTCTTTACGTTTTAGTCACTAAGCAAATATTAGGGTATTACATCATGGGTCGACTTTTCACCAAGGTAGGGTAAATCTTTTTCTTCCAAATTTCCAATCGTCGCATGCTAAACCCTTGTATGGCATTGTATCTGGCACAGAGAATTCTCCCAATTTGCAATCGCCTCTTGCCAGGTCCCTGTCTCGACACTATGCCTGGCACACTAAATCTGCACATTCTCAAAGAAAACCTCTCAATGCAGAAAAATCAAAATAAAACGGAAAATTTAAAACTAATAAGAAAAAGAAAGAAATGAAAATTTACTGAAAAGAAAAGCATCTAACCTACTATGTACAAAAATTTCAAAACCTGATGATAATGTTATGGTACCTCTGCCAAGAGGATAACCTCTTTAGCATTCCTCGGATTGCCTTCCAAATAGTTCTTTAACTGTTGGCTATTTACCTTGAAAATGTCTCCCGACTTCAAATTTTTAATGACTACAACACCATGGACATATGGCTTTACAACTTCAAAAGGGCCTGACTACCTTGACTTAAGCTTGCCTGGAAACAATTTAAGCCTTGAGTTAAATAACAGAACATGTTGGCCTACCTCAAATTGTCTTGGCATTATCCTACTATCATGCCAGCATTTGTTCCTATCCTTGTAGATTTTCATAGACTTGTGTTCTGAACTCTTCCAACTTATTTAGGTCTAGTAGTCTTTTTTCTCCAGCAGCTCTCCATGCTATATCAAGCGTCTTGATTGCCCAATATGCGTGATGCTCTATTTCCACCGGTAGGTGGCATGCTTTTCCAAAAATGTATCTGAATGGTAAAGTACCCAAGGGAGTTTTAAAAGTTTTCCTATAAGCCCACAAGGAGTCATCTAGTCTTAAGGACCAGTCCTTCCTAGATGGTTTTACTGTCTTTTCAAGGATACTTTTGATATTCTTGTTTGAAATCTCGGCTTGCCCATTTGTTTGGGGATGGTATTCCGTGGCAATCCTTTACTGAATTTCATATATGTACAAAGCTTTAGAGATTAGATTGCATTTAAAATGGGCACTCTCATCATGAATAATCACTCTGAGGGGTACCAAATCGAGTAAAAATGTGTTTGTGCAAGAATTTGGCAACGACCTAGGCATCGTTCATTGGCAATGCAACAACCTCAACCCATTTTGAAATATAGAATAGCCACGGGGATGTATAAGTTACCAAATGATGGAGGAAATAGACCCATGAAGTATATCCCCTATACATCAAATAGGTCCACAAGCATGATGTTTTGGAGCGGCAGTTGGTGTCTGCCAGATATGTTTCCTGTCTGTTGGCAATGATCGCATGCCTTGGCATAGTTGTGGGCATCTTTGTATAGTATGGGCCAAAAGAATCCTGACTGCAACACCTTGGAAGTAGTCTTTATCACAGAAAAGTGACCTTCATACGGTGCGACATGGCATAGTTGCAAAATATTGTGTTGCTCATCCTCTGGCACACACTGTCTTATCACTTGGTCGGCACACTGTTTGAACAATATTGGCTCGTCCTAGTAGTATTGCTTAACTTCTCACATAAATCTTTTCTTGGCATTGTATGCCAGATTTGGTGGCAGAATATTACTTACTAGGTAGTTGACTATGTTAGCGTACCATGGCATGACATTGACTGCAAGCAAATACTCATCTAGAAATTCATCTCTTATGGCAGTCTTCTTACCATTTTCAAGGTGATGCTTTAGACGTGATAGGTGGTCAGCTACTAAGTTTTCACTGCCCTTCTTGTCTTGAATCTCGAGGTCAAATTCTTGTAGTAGAAGCGTCTATCAGATTAGTTTGGGCTTGGCATCATTCTTTGCCAAAAGGTACTTTAGTGCTGAATAATCTGTATACACCATAACCTTGTTACCAACTAAATAAGATCTGAATTTATCAAAAGCGAATACAACTGCAAGAAATTCTTTCTCGATTGTGGAATAATTTAGCTGAGCTCTATTGTTTGGCTTTCATAGTAGATGGTATGAAAAACTTTTCCATGCCGCTATCCCAATACTACTCTGACGGCATAATCACTGGCATCACACATGAGCTCGAATGGCTCATTCCAATCTGGTGCCATGACTATAGGGGCATTAATCAACTTCTCCTTAAGTTCCTAAAATACTCTTAAACAAGAATCATCAAATGCAAAAGTGGCATTTAGTTCAAAAGCAAGCATAAAGGTTTAGAAATTTTAGAAAAATCTTTACTAAAACGACAATAAAAACCTGCATGTCCCAAAAAACTTCTAATACCTTTTACACTTTTCGGTGGTAGCAATTGCTTGATTACCTTAATTTTTGCTTGGTCGACCTCTAATCCCTTCTTGGTTACCTTGTGCCCGAGAAAAATGCCCTCATTCCCCATTAAGTGGCATTTTTCCCAGTTCAGTACTAGGTTTGTCTTAATGCATCTCTTCAAGACCTGATCCAAACTCTAAAGGCATTCCACAAATGTTTTGCCAAACACTGAGAAATCATCCATTAATACTTCCAAATTTTGTTCAATCATGTCAAAAAAATATACATCATACAACGTTGAAATGTTGCTGGGGCATTACACAATCCGAATGGCATTCTTCTAAAGGCAAACGTCCCATATGGTCATGTGAACATGGTCTTCTCTTGATCTTCTAGGGCTATGGCAATTTGGTTATATCCTGAATAACCATCTAGAAAATAGAAAAATACCTTACCTGCTAGTCTGTCCAACATCTGATCAATGAAGGGCAATGGAAAATGGTCTTTCTTGGTGGCATTGTTCAGCTTCTTATAACTCACGCATACTCTCTATCCGGTAACGGTTCTGGAAGGAATTAAATCATTATTGCTATTTTGAACCACGGTCATGCCACCTTTCTTTGGCACACATTGCACCGGTCTAACCCAGGAGCTGTCAAAAATATGATAGATTATCCTGACATCTAGCCACTTGATAATCTCTTTCTTAACAATCTCTTTCATGCTCGGGTTCAATCTTCTCTGACCCTCAATGGTATTTCCATGATATTCCTCCAAGATGATTTTATGCATGCAAATGGTTGAGCTTATTCCTCGGATATCGGCTAAGGTCCATCCCAACGCTTGCTTGTAATTGCTTAGAATTTCCAACAATCGTTTCTCCTGATCATTAGTGAGATCAGCAGCAATGATCACTGGCAAGGTTGAGTGTTTACCTAAGTAAGCATACTTGAGATGGTCTGGTAGTGATTTGAGCTCTAGTTTAGGTGGCTCCTCAATGGATGATTTTGGTGCCACAATCTCTCTGCCAGCCAACTCTAATGGTTATGGTTGTCCAAAATAGCCCACTTCTACCAAGACTGCTCCTTTAGTGTCCTCACTTGTTTCACCTTCATTGTCACTTCCGTTGGTATCATCATCAGTATCTTGGCACAGTTGTGCCACGTCCACCTTAAAAATGGATTCTATCTTATCATTTGCTTGGCATTCGTCTGATTCATCTGCATATTTCAAAGCTTGAAACGCATTAAATGTAACATGCTGATCATTCATGCGCATAGTTAATACACCTTTATGAACATCAATCAAGGTTGGCTCTATCTGTGGCAAGGAACGGTCTGCCCAATATAATTGGGACATTTAAATCTGCCTCATAATCTAAGATAATAAAGTCAGCTAGGAATATGAATTTATCTACCTTTACCAATACATCCTAAATCTTACCCTTAGGATGTACAAAGAATCGGTCCTCCAAATGAAGTGTCACCGTGGTAGGCTTTGCTTCTATGCCAAGCTTCCTAAAAATAGACATTGGCATCAAATTGATGCTGGCTCCCAAGTCACACAGTGCCTTACCCATGAATCTATTACCAATGGTACAGGGAATAGTAAAACTTCCCGAATCTTCCAGCTTTGGTGGCAACCGATTGAGTATCACTGCACTGCATCCCTTAGTGAGAGCTACAGTTTCGAAATCACCCAGCTTCGTTTTTTGGACAAGATATCCTTCATGAATTTGACATAGTTGGGCATTTGCTCGAGAGCTTCCACCAATGGTAAATTGATTTGCAATTATTTAAGTACTTTCAAGAATCGCTTAAATTGCTGATCCTGCTTGTGCTTTTGTAGTCTTTGTGGAAACAATGGAGGTGGATAAACATATACTGGCTCTACTAGCTTTTCCAAGGCTCTGCTGACATCCGACTGAGGTCTGGCATTGCTTATGTCCGCTTCTTTCTTCGTTGGTTCTTTTGGTTTATCTACTGGTAGTTTCTTCTTCTCCTGGTAACTATTTGGCTGCTTGACAGATGTCTCAGCCTCGCATTGTTTGCCACTCCGTAGAGTCACAACTTTGCATTTTTCATTATAGTTTTGCCTGGCATCCTCTGTATCGCTTGGCAAAGCTCCCTAGGGTCTATTGCTGAGTGCATTGGCAATCTGTTGAATTTGTACCTCCAAGTTTCGCATCGATGCTGCCAAACTCTAGACAGTTGCATTATTCTTCTCCATGTATTCTGTCAAAGTCCCCTGGTTGTTCCTTTATCCTGCATAAAAATTGTTTTATGCCTTTTGTGGCATGGCATTCTGGTTAACCCCTGGCATGGCATTGTTCTGACGTTGGGCATTGTTGTTCTGCTGTTAGGCATTATATTCGTTGTTTCCTTGATTCCCCCAAGCTAAATTTGGGTACTGCCTCTATCCTGCATTGTATGTATTAGAATTTGGATTATAATTACGATTAAAATTGCCAACGAAATTTACCGACTCAGGGTTGGCAGGGAAATCTTCCATGAGATAATCCTCTATACATATTGTACAGAATGGGGCTAATGCCTTAAGTTCTTTGGCCTCATAACTCGTTGCAAAGTTTTCACCATGCTAGTAAGATTGGAAATCTCGGCATGGATGGATGTGAGCTCATCTATCTGTAATTTCCCACCAATTTTAGTACCGATCCCAAGTCTGGCACTAGGATAGTCAAAATCATTGATTGAAATCCTCTCAAGGATGCCAACTACCTCTGTATAGTTTTTTTCAAGCAATGAGCCATTTGCCGACGCATCAACAACTGTTCTGGTTTACGCATTAAGTCCATTGTAGAAGGTCTCCATTTGGGTCCATTTCGGGAATCCATGCATGGAACATCTCCTCAACATATCTTTATATCTCTCCAGGCATCATATAAGGTCTCATTATCAACCTACCTAAATATGATGATCTCACCCCTCAACTTGGCAGTGAGTTTAGGTGGCTAAAATCGTAACAAAAATTTCTGGCATAGATCTCCCCGCGAGGTGACAGAACCAGGTGGCAAAGAACTTAGCCACGCTTTTTCTCTATCTCTCAGAGAAAATGTAAACAACTTTAGCTTCACTGTATCCTCCGATACTCCAGGCTGCTAAAATAGCTGGCTGACTTCCATGAACTGCTTCAAGTGTTGCCTTGGATCTCCAATAGGTGCTCCATCAAAATGTCCTACATTCAAAAGCATTTTTATCATTACCGATTTGAGTTCAAAATTAGGTGTATTTACCTCGGGACCAATTAGTCTTTGCATCAAATTGTCAATGTTTGGTGCCGAATGTTCTCTAATAGGTCTCTCTTCCTCAATATTAACAGTTGGGGCAACAAGAGTTGGTGGTATTCCATTGTTATTGGGTGGATTTTCATCATTGTTTAACACACCATTTCCTTCATTGCCTTGTTAAGCCATTCTCGAATCTTTTTCTTTAACATTCGCAGGGTTCTTTCGATTTTCGAATCATATAGCCAATCTTCCACCACAGGGTGATTTCTGGTCATACACCGGTCAAAACAAAGAAATAAAATAAAGAACAAAAATAAAAAGAAGACAAGTAAAAATGTAAAACCAACAAACTCCGTTGCAATCCCAGCAACGGCGCCAAAAACTTGTTCGACTGTGTGAGTGCTTGGCAAAAGGGTGGAAAATGTATTGGAAATGTATAAAAACTGAGTTATCGATCCCACAATGATTGGCCAAGAGTGTGTTTGCCTTGCTTGTTTACTCGTCAAAGGGAAAGTGTTGTTGATTTGAAATGGGTCTTGAAAACAGTTTAAAAGAAAAAAAATAAAAAGAAAACAACGTTGGCACAATGAGAGTTTAAATGAGTGATGAGCGTTGGCAAGGGATGCCCTTTTTTCACGTTTTCCATGCCAGCCTTTAATAATTTTATGCCTTGATATTATTTGCCGAGCAGATTCAAAGTTGGCATTGCCTCTGTCGATGGCAATGCCCGAAATTAACCATGTAAAAAACCCTTATATCTCTATAATGAAGTTTTTCATAAATCAATTTGATTAATAAGTCCCAATATATACTTCTAAGGGGTAGACTCACTCCCGAAATAAGTTCATATACTTGAACATCTTTCGTCGAAGCTTCTCGCCTTAGTATCTAGCAACTAATCGTTGCCCCTAAGTCTGTTAAGATATTTAGATGCAATAAGCAAACAATGGCAGCAGTCGCTTGGCAAAGAATTTAGAAAATTGAAGAACATGCCAGATAAGGGAAACAATGCCAAGGCATTTTTTATTATTAAAAACAAAACATAGAAACAACGTTCAATGAAAACATCCCCTACCAACTATTAACTTAGTTCATGGAGAGGGTATCAAACCAAAAACCTTCATCATTTTCTAAAAATAACATCATTTAAAAATAAAAATAACTAGACAAAGAGAATTGGCTAGAAGGAGGTCGATCGATGCAGCCCTTCAAGGTCCAGGCTCTCGGTCAAGCTGGTCGAACCACGTCTCCTTGGTGTAGCCTTCCTCTCAATCCAATCGTTGATGATTGGTGAATGTTGATTATGTGCTTGCTTGAGTTCTTTAAATAGGCGTGCAAAGATAACCTATGATAAGCCTTGAAAATTGAATTTTGAATGCTCAAGGGATAAGGGACATGATCATCTTATCCTATATTTGAATCCCAGGGCTGACGTCATCAAGGTCCAATGCTGCCAAAAACAACTCGGTATTCTCTCTGGCATTCCTTCCTTTCTGCGCTGCACTGCTCTGCCATGCCTGCAATAATGCCAACAAAGCAACCCTTCACACTGGCATAACATAATTCCTAACTTCTTATGCAAATGCGTGAATTTTAAGGCTAAATGCAACTAAATGTACACAAAGGCAAGCAAAGATGATGTGAAATAAGCATAAGATTTAGTATTTTTGATGAGTTAAGAATGACGTACACCGCTGCACATTGTTGATTTTTAATGGTTTTATATTAAATATTAAAATTCTCATGGACTCGACATATAATTAACCATATTTCAAAATAAAGTTATAAATCAACTGTGACTGAAATTGTGAAGGGTTGGTTGTTTAAATTACGCTCAAGTGACAAATTGTAGCGACTAATTTTGAAAACGGGTTTCCCATTTTCTTGAAAAAATTGGGTTTTAGGGGAATTCTTGGAAAAGCTTATACTTTGGAATAAAATTTGTGGAGTCGTCACCGATCACTTGGATAGGGTAGACCAGACACCAAGAAGTAAACCATAGAAAATTGGGTTCGGGAGTCGGCTACATATGGGGAAGGGTTCACACCCCCACCACGCCCAAAAATTGGTACCTAAAGGGTTCATATCGTATTTACTAAGAAAGATGAAAATTCAGCTAAATTTAATAGTTAATCCCTAAATGCATGTATGCATAGCAATATTATTCAAACATAAGAAACCTCGCAATTTACGGTATCCGAAGAAGATAACGCCCGAAAACCCGAGATGACACTCCCAAATAGGATACCGAAATCTTAAGGACTAATCTAAATGCTACAAAATAAATATGTATGAACAATTAAATATGATGATAATAAATATAAAGCAAGAATAAATAAAGAATGAGCATAAATAAATATACAAAAGCATATGCATATAAAGCAATTCTTAATTAATATATATATATACATATATATATAACATATAGTATAGTGCACATAAAATAATATAAATCGTAACAAACATATATATAGTAATGATATAGAAACATACAATAAATATATATACATATAATAACTAACAAAAACTATAATATTTGCACATATAAAAACAACATATAAAACTATATAAGGTAGCTAGATAGATAGCTAGATAGATAGCTAGATGGATGGATGGATGGATGGATAGATGGATGGATGGATAGATGGATAGATGGATGGATGGATGGATGGATGGATGGATGGATAGATAGATAGATAGATAGACAGACACACAGACAGACACACAGACACACAGACAGACAGACAGACAGATAGATAGATAGAATAAAATGTAGGTATATACATATTATCGTATTAAATATACATAATAGTATATAATATAATACAATACTCGAATGTAAATAAGGATGAAAATGTACGAAAACGGAAGTAAAAAAATGAAATAATAGGGATTGAAAGGAGAATTAAGCCACTGGAATCAAACCAAAATTGACAAAATAGGGGTGGAATTGAAAGCCTTGAAAAATATTGAGGTACCACAGGAGGAATAAAAAAGGCGGAGGGATTTAATGAAGAATTAACCAATTTTTAAAGATAGATATAAAACCCAAAATGACCAAAAAATCTCATTTTGATTCTGATTAAAAAATAAGAATTTTTATCTAAATCTCTCTTCCCTTACCTCTTCATTTTCTAGAAATCGATGAGAGTCTCGCCACACTCACCGATCGTTGGTCGTCTCCAGCTGTCACTCATCTCGCTGACGAACCAAAAAACCACTACTACTGTTAACTCCTCAAAAAATCTATTTCATGTATATATTGCCATGGTATTACTTGACTTTGGGTACATATTTGTGCATTTAGCCAGTAGATTCATGCATTTGTATCTAGGAGTTAAGGAATGTATAGTTTTCATTGCCAGAATGAAGGGGTATATTCTTGCTCTGGTAGGCAGGTCAGGAGTAAGATTGACAGAGCAGATCAGGAGTAGGAAGAGCATAAGAGAAATGCCGAGAGCCATTGGAAAAAGAATGAATGAATAATGTCAAGCTTAGTTGGTAAAAGAAGGATGTCCGATGCCCGATCAAATAGCCGTTAGTCAAAGCCCGATTAGTCTTAATTCAAAAAGAGGATAACGCACCTACAATGGTACGTAACAAACTTTCAAAATCAAACCCTAGCTAGGGTTTCCATGAACACCTATATAAAGAAGACCATTGAGCGAGCAATGGAGAGAGGTTGCGCCTTGAGAAGAAAGTGGGAGTGGAGGGCAAATCGTGGTTCGACTAGGCCGTGACCGAGAGCTCTGGATCCATTGAATGGATGCATCGACGAATATCTTTCCTTAGTCTATTTCTCTTAGTTTTATTTCTGAATTGACGGTGATGTTAAAAAATGATATTATTTTGATGGTTTCCTCAGCCATGAACTAATCTTTTAAAGTTGGCTAGGGGTGTTTACTTTTGGGTTTTTAATAATTGAATGCTCAAGTAGATGAGCTTACTTCAGAAGTGAATTTACCTCTTAGGAGTAAAGATTAAAACCTTGCCAAGTTAATTGTTTGAAACATCACTATAGACATATAGGTGTTAAACTTAATTAACTTAGAGTATTTTCTTCGACAGAGACAGTGCTAATTTAAAATTTGCTCGGCAAGAAAACCAAGATTGAACATTATTAATTGTTGTCTTTGCTAGCCTGAAATCTAAACATCCCTTACCAAGCCAACCCATCATCTTGATACAGTTGTTTGCCAATCTACCTGAATTCTTACTTCATTTTCCTTTAGTTGTTTTTCTTAATTAAAAATTTGATCTCAATCACCAACTCAATTGTTCAAATTCACAAGAAACTATTGTGGCATTTAATTCCAAGACAATTCATGTGGATACGATACTCAGCTTACTGTTATATTACTTACTGACCGTGTATACTTGCACGCAAAAAGACCTAAACTTGGCATTATTTACTGGCATATTTACATTATTTCATTAATCGTTTGCCAAGCATTAGTCAGTCGACAAGTTTTTGGCTCCGTTGTCGGGGATTGCAACGGGATTAATTGTTTTGATTTTTTTACTTCTTTTTGTTTATTTTACTTATTTTGTTTCGTTTAGTGTATGACCAGGAGCCGCACTGCGAAGGAAGAGTTATTATACGACCCAGAGATTGAAAGAACCCTATGTTGAGAAGAAAACTTCAAGAAAAGGCTCGTAATGGAAATGGTGGAGTAGATGGTGCCCTAAATAACTAAGAAAATCTGACAATACATGATGGGATGCCGCCCTCTCCTGCTATCGCTGCAGAGAATCCTAAAGAACGACCTATCAAGGAACACTTGGCACCAAACATGAATAATTTGATGTCAAGACTAATTGGTCCAGAGGTAAATATAGAACTTAAATCCGTAATGATTCAGACGCTATTGAATGTACGTCAATTTGATGGATCACCTACTAGAGACCCAATGTAGCACTTAAAGTAATTCATAGAGGTGTGCCAACTATTTCAGCAACTTGATGTGACTGAAGAAACAATGAAACTAAGACTATTCTCATTCTCTTTGAGAGATAGAGCAAAATTGTGGCTAAGTTCATTGCCACCTAGTTCAGTTAATTTGTGGGCAGAATTATGCCAAAAGTTTCTTTTGAGATTCCAGCCACCTAAACTTAATGCCAAGCTACATAGTGAAATCATTACTTTTAGGCAGGCTGATGATGAGACTTTGTATGATGCCTAGGATGAGATGCTTCATGCATGGATTTCTGACTTGGACTCAAGTGGAGGCCTTTTATAACGGACTCAATGCTCATGCCAAAATTGTTGTTGATGCTTCGACAAATGGTTCGTTGCTAGACAAAAATTACACAGAGGCATTTGATATCCTAGAAAGGATTGCCACCAATGATCTTCAGTACTCTATTGCCAGATTGGGAACTGGGACAAAAACTACCAGGAAATTAGAGCTTGATGCATTTTCATCCACTAATGCTCAAATTTCCAACCTCACTAATATAGTGAAAATGATGCAAAAGTCTACTGAAGTCCGAGAAGTGAGGGCATTAGAACCATTTTGCACTATTTGTGGAGAATACCATAATGTGGAAGAATGCCCAGCAAACCCAAAATCAGTAAACTTTGTTGGCAGTTTTAATCATAATTTTAACCCAAATTCTAATACTTATAATACAAGTTAGAAGCAGCATCCAAACTTTTCATGGGCAAATCAATGAGGTAACCAATTTAATGCCCAACATCATAATACTAATGCACTGCTAGGTTTCAACCAGAATGTGATGCCAAAAAGAGTACAGAATAATTTCCATCCATGAGAGAGTTCTACCCAAGGAATACTTTAATTGAGTATATGGAGCGAAATGATGCAATTGTTCAGAGTTTAGCAACATCTATTTAGAAATTAGAGGTTCAGCTAGGATAGATTGCCAATGTACTCAGTAACAGACCCTAAGGAAATTTTCCAAGTGATACAGGGGAGCTCGACAAAAAAAGAGAGAACAATGCAAAGTAGTCACTTTTCGGAGTGAAAAACAATTTGAGAATGAAACCTCTATCAAACAACAGTCAATTATTTACCAAAATAAGAAGTTGATGCCAACAGATGAACACAAAGAAATAGAGAAAAAAGAGGCAAGCACTGATAATGCCAGACCTTACTCTGTTACCACCACCACTTTGGCAAAACCAGCATTCGCCTATCTACCACTCCCTTTTCCATAAAGACTTCAGAAATACAAGTAAGATCAACAGTTTAAGTGCTTCTTGGAAGTCCTTAAATAACTGTAGATTAATATACCATTAGTGGAAGCTTTAGAACAAATGCCCAACCACGTCAAATTCATGAAAGACATCCTAACCAATAACTGAAAGCAGGGTGATTTCAAGACTGTCGCACTTATTGAGGGATGCAGTGCAATGATAACTAATAGATTGCCACCAAAATTGGAAGATCCAGGAAGTTTCACTATTCCCTACACGATTGGTAATAAATTCATGGGTAAAGCACTATGTGATCTGGGAGCCAGCATCAATTTGATGCCAATGTCATCTTTCAAAAAACTTGGTATTAGAGAAGCAAGGTCTATTGTTGTGCGTAATAAGTGCTACGCAATTGTGCAAGTATACACGTTGCAAGTAATAAAGTGATATGATAAGTATCGAGTATCATCTCCACAGGGATTGGTTTGGGCCACTTTGCTTAAGTTACTGCGTTTGAAAAGAAAAACACAAGTAGGTGATTGTAGGAATTATAACTAATGATAAACTAAGAGCAATAAACTAAAAGAATAGATGAAATCAAAATAGAGTGAATAGGCCAGGTTATTGTGAGTGGAGGTGAGATAGCCGATTAGATCGTCTAGGTGATTGAGTAGCAGCTGGATTGCCAGGGTAATTCTGTTATGATTGCCTAGTCCATTGCCAGGGCAATTCTGCCGTGTTGCCTGGTCGGTTGCCATGGCAATTCCCCCTCGCTGTCTGATCAGATTGCCTGGCCAATGCTCCCGCGATTGCCTGGGCAATTAAGGATGGGTCGATTGCATGTGCAATTGAGCATTCACTTCCAAAGTTCAGCGACGTGTTCTTCAATGGTTTCTTCTTATCCCTAAGTCGAAACTCTAGTTATTTGTGCATGCCTTGATAATACATCCCTACGTGAATCATGGGTGAACAACAACCAATCTTGCGCTCCTCTTAGCCGTTGAAATCCTAAACTTATTCCTAAGCCGGATTAGTCTTCACCATCAATTGATTGAATAAAGACCATGCTCATTCGTTTCTTGAATCTAACTCTACCGCTATTAGATAAATAGATGAAGTTACGAGATCCTCTCCCAATTCACTCGCAAACAAGATTGAGAACCAAGAATGAACAAACTTTGAAAATTGAATTGCAACTCAAAAACCTAAACAAAATCCAATTGTTTTTCACAACAACAAAACACAGTAACCCCAACCAATCAAGTTAGTTAATGGTTGGGTTCAAAAAATATACAAAGAATAATCCCCAAACCATGAATCTAATGGAAGCAAAGAAGAAGAAGAAGAAGAAATCGATCAGCTCTCTTTGGAAAACCTCTCAATCGAACTCTCCCTCCAAGCTTTCTCCCTTGTTGAAATCTCTCCCTTCTTTGCCCTGTCAAAATTTCTCTCCCTTCTTTACTTGGAGTTGACAGCATGGCCTCTAATTTATAGGGCTAGGTCAAAGTCTTTCTTTGAGGAGGAAGTTAAGTTGGAATTAAATTATCTTTAAAGAATATAATTCTTTATTATATTTATATTCCTTCTAGAACTTCTCCTATCTTCTTGGGATTTAATTTCTCTTTAACCTCTTCATGGAAATCAAACTCTTTTGGGATTTAGCTTTGCTCCACGTCATCTTGGACTTATCTAGTCATCAATTTTGACTACCATATCATCTTATTCCTTGTCGAAAATTGCCCTGGCAACTAGCTCGGCATCTCCTTCATGCATTGCCCTGGCAACTAGCTCGACATCTCCTTCATGCATTGCCCTGGCAACTGGTTCTAGCCTTTCTTTGGCAAGTGATTCTGCACACACACACAAAAACACACCAAAGCAGCATCTTTTTCCCACAAAAATCACCAAGTTATATAATCAAGTTCACCGATGGAAAGAAACATGAATTAATGCATGAATGACTAATTATGCAACTAATATGAGCCTAAGTCTAACAATAATATGAGTAAAAAGGGTAATAAAAATAGTACTTTTGAACACTTATCACACCCCCAAACTCAAACTATTGCTTGTCCTCAAGCAATGCAAACTAATAATTACCCGCCAAGATTTCAATTTTCACAAACTTAGCTTTGAACTTGATTTCAATTCTCAGAACCGTAGCACAAAGTTGATCACCTTTTAATTTTTCGGATAGCACAAAAATTACCTGGAACCAAACTATAATGCTCGTGACATGTGTGTGCGTAGTTGTGTACAAGTTGATTTTCAAGATTCTATGTGAATAATAGGCTTTTATCAATTTAATTTCCGAGGCATTTATTTTTATTTTCACTAGAGCCAATTTTGGGCACCTCTAGCAAGGTAAGCATTTTCTCATTTTATTTTAGTCGACTAGAGCCAATTTTGGGCACCTCTAGCGATTCTTTAATGTGCATTAACTACTAGAGCCAGTTTCGGGCACCTATAGCAAGAAAGTGCATTTACTACTAGAGCCAGTTTCGGGCACCTCTAGCAAGAATTTAACTTTTAATTTTCAATTTTAAAATTATCTAAATTTTAAGCAACCTAAGTTCACTAAGTTTCTTTCAATCAACAAGCCACAACCGTGTAAAAAAGTTCAGCATTATAGTAAAATTCTAAGTTCTTTTCATGTAATCCTAAAACTAAAGGTTCTCTCAATTAAATGCAGCGGCAAAAATTCATCATTGGATTTTCAACAAGTCTTAAGCAATTAAATCCAATTAAAGGCATGGCAAGTAACATATGTAACCTATTTGTGATTGCCAAAGATGAATGCAACTAAACATGAAACTAACTAGAAACCAACACCCCCCAAACTCGAGAGAAGCATTGTCCTCAATGCATGTAAAAGTGAAACTAAATGAAATGAGTTAGTCGGAGAGGTTGTCACCTCGAGTGATAAGTTTCATTCGTGTCGTTTCCTTGATTCATTTTCCGGTCGGTGGTTGAATGCTTGTGGCTAGTACCGCGTGAATAGCATTGCTTTGATTTGATACATGCTTGTCGATGCAGGTTCACTTGTCGGGCATTAGTAGTTGCCGAAGCCATTTTTGTTGCCTGGGCATCGCTAGTTTCTGTTGCCGTGGCAACTGCTGAAGTAGTTGCAGGGGCATCGTCTGTTGCGGTTGTTGTGGCAAGTAATCGTCAGTGAATTTCCTTAGCATGGTGGTTGTGAGTCTTGTTGTGGAAAATAAAAGAAAAAAAAGAAAACCTGGAAACTAAAGATAATGAAGAAAAATAAAATAAAATATATCCTAAAAATAAAAATGAAAAAAAAAGAAAAAAAAGAAAATATTGAAAGGACAGCATGCTCATGCATCTCCTAAGGTGACCACTTCTTTGTTACGTTCCACATGGGCACCGTTGTAGTGCTTCAATCTTTGTATGTTGACTTTGAATTCATGTTCGTCAGTGATGGAATTGATTATCACGGCACCATGAGAGAATGGTTTGACAACTTCGAATGGTCCCAACCATCTTGATTTCACTTTTTACGGGAAAAGTTTTAGCCGAGAATTGAATAAGAGAACTAGTTGCCCTGGCATGAATTACCGCGGCAATAATTTCTTGTCATGCCATTGCTTTGTTTTCTCCTTGTAGATTCGTGCATTGTTATAGGCGAGTGCACGAAATTATTCTATCTCGTTGAGGTCCAACAAACGCTTTTGTCTGGCATTTTCCCAATCCATATTCATGGTCATGATTGCCCAATATGCCTTGTGTTTGATTTCCACCGGTAGATGGCATGTATTGCCATAGACAAGTCGGAAATGGGACATACCTAAGGGTGTTTTGAATGCAGTGTTATATGCCCAAAGTGCGTCATCTAGTCTTACTGACCAGTCCTTCCTAGAGGGATTTACAACTTTTTCGAGTATACCCTTCAATTCTCGGTTGGAAATTTCTGCTTGCCCATTGGTTTGTGGGTGATATGTCGTGGCAATCTTGTGCGATACACCGAAGCGTTACAACATCTTGGCAATAAGTCTGTTGTCGAAGTGCTTGCCTTCATCACTGATAATTGCTCTCGGCATCCCAATCCGTGTAAATATGTTTTTCTGCAACAATCGTTGCACGGTCTTGGAATCGTTGTTGGGAACTGCAGCTACCTCAACCCATTTAGACATGTAGTCAACGGCAAGTAGAATGTAGAGGTTACCGAATGAAGATGAGAAAGGTCCCATAAAATCGATCCCTCATACATCAAACAATTCCACCTCGATGATGTTTTGGAGCGGCATCTCATGTTGTCTAGAGATATTACCCGTCCTCTGGCAACGATCACATTGCTTGTAAAACTCTTGGGTATCTTTGTACAGTGTTGGCCAATACAAACCGATTGCAAAACTTTGGCCGTAGTACGAGTTCCTCCAAAATGTCCTCCATAGGGTGAAGAATGGCATTGCCGGAGTACATTCTACTGCTCCTCTTCAGGGACACATCGGCGTATAACCTGATCTGCACATTGTTTAAACAAAAGAGGCTCATCCCAAAAGTAATGCTTAGCATCATGGCAGAACCGCTTCTTCTCTTGGTGAGTAAGGCTATAAGGTAAAATACCACAAAAAGGAAATTAACTAAATCTGCGTACCAGGGTATTGCCGAGGCATGTGCTGCTGTGGTGAATGCTCCTGAGATTGCCGAGGCATGTGTGTCTAGAGTTGCGCATCAGTGGTTGCCGAGGCATGCGCGTTTGGAGTTGTCGAGACGTGCGCGTCAAGAGCTATTGCGGCATCGAGGGTTGTCAAGGCATGCGCATCTATGGTTGCCGAGGCGTCAAGGGTTGTCGAGGCATGCATATCCATGGTTACCGAGGCGTGCGCGTCAAGAGATGTTGCGGCGTCGAGGGTTGCCGAGGCATGCACATCCATGGTTGTCGAGGCGTACACGTCAAGAGCTGCTGTGGCGTCGAGGATTGCCGAGGCATGCGCACCCATGGTTGCCGAGGCATGCGCGTCAAGAGCTGTTGCGGCGTCGAGGGTTGTCGAGGCATGCGCACCCATGGTTTTTGAGGCAACTAAAAGTTGCTCATCAAGGAATGCATCGCATATCTCTAAATCCGTGTCCTCATCCCTATTGCATTCTATACGTGATAAGTGATCGGCCACTTGATTTTCTATTCCTTTCTTGTCCTTAATTTCAATATTAAATTCTTGTAAAAGTAATATCCAACGAATCAAACGAGGTTTGGCATCCTTTTTAGCAAATAGATATTTAATTGTCGAATGGTCCGTATGAACAATTACCTTTGTACCAATCAAATAGGATCGGAACTTGTCAAATGTGAAAACTACAGCTAGTAACTCTTTCTCCGTTGTTATATAATTCACTTGAGCACTATTAAGAGTTTTACTAGCGTAGTATATCACATGGAATGTCTTACCTGTGTGTTGGCCTAGGACTGCTCCTACCGCAAAATCACTTGCATCACACATGAGCTCAAAAGGTAGCGTCCAATCTGGTGGAACGACAATGGGTGCCGAGGCAAGCTTTTCCTTTAGGGTTTCGAATGCTTGGGGCGCAAGAATTATCAAAATTGAAGACTTTATCATGTTCATGTTCAAGAAAATTGCACAAGGGTTTAGTAATTTTAGAAAAATTATGAATGAACCTCCTGTAGAAACCTGCATGTCCAAGAAAGCTTTGGATTCCTTTAACCAAACTTGGTGGGGGTAATCTCTCGATCACGTCCATCTTGGCTTTGTCTACTTCAATTCCCTTGGATGAAATCTTGTGGCCGAACACTATTCCTTCACCTACCATAAAATGGCACTTCCCCCAATTAAGGACTAAATCGGTTTCTTCACATCTTGCCAACACCTTCTCTAAATTGTCGAGGCAACTATCGAAGTCATTTCCAAAAATGGAAAAATCATCCATGAAGATCTCAAGGAAGTCTTCGACCATGTCAGAAAAGAGTGACATCATGCATCTTCTAATGTTACGGCATATCTGAGAAAACTTGAAGAGAGTCGTTTCCGATACTTCTTATAGTCCATTTGCGCCCTCCATCGAGTGACAATAATGCCCAAAAAGAGTTTGGCCAATGTGCTTGCCACTACTCCCTTTTGTGTTACCATGGTGGAAGTGTCTTTCTTTCGTGTTCCCTTGTAGTCCATGCATGCCCTCCACCTTGCTATTGTTCCTGAAGGCACAAATATATTAATAGGAAAAATTATATCCATTCCCAACGATTCAATTACCTCATTCTTGTCGACTTCTACCATGGTTGGATGTAGCCTTTGTTGTCGTAGCAATTGCTGCTCAAGCCAATTGTCGTGGCAATCGGTTGCCAAAATTTGATGTAAGTTAAGGCAAAAACCAATTTTTTGAAAAGCTTCACGAGTCCAAAAAACCGTTTTCTTTTGGCCTCTCAAACATCTCCATCAGTAGAGATTTCGATGGCTTCAAATCTACCAACATTGGTTCCTCAAGACATACCTACAATGGACGATGTGAGTTTTTAAAGAATTCAAAAGGTTCAACCATTACCTGCTCATGTTCTATTGGCAAAGTATTATCATCTCATTGATCTTGCATGTGGTCGTGCAATTGCCGTGGCAACTGTAGATGAGAGCAATCTACAGATTCCTACTTCAACATCAACGTTGTAAGCTTCTGGGCATCTGGTTCCTCAGAATTTGTTGTAGTATTGTTGTTCTCAGCTTCACTGAGTGTTGTCGTGGCATCGCTCTGTTCAGGCTCCTCATTCATTGCCGAGGCAATTTGTTGCTCAGGCTCATCATGTGTTGGGCAGTCTTTTTCATCAACATACTCTCGACTTTAAGGTTTTAGTTGTTCCTCACACATCGGAGAGCTTTCCTTGCATTGTTCCTTGTCCTCTTGCCTTGAGAATTCAGTATCCCTAGGAATGAATTGTTGGTGCATGTTATCCATGACATATGTGGATCTCCTCAATTGATCTTCTGAATCCCCCAAGGTTGCATCCTATTGAGCTATCCTCGTATCTATGGACTTTGATATCTCTCGAATCTCTTCAATTGATATGTCAAGTCTATCCAAGGAAGCTAGTAACGTTTCCTCCAAGGAATTGGAATGCTCTTGAAAAGGACTACATTGCCATGACATATCTGTTGCTGCGGCAAAATTGTTATGGTAAAAAAAATTTAGCTTTTTGACCATACCATGAAGAATTTTTTTGTTGGTTCCCTCTATGGTCCTCCATGTAGTCATATGCACCAAAAATGTGAGGGCAATTTTCAAACACATGATGTTCTCCACACATAGCACAAGATTTTTCCACGGTATAGGCTCTTTGGGCTTTTCTCGGTTGGTATAGGTAATCATCAAAGGGTGCAAGAAACTCTTGATTGGATTGATCCATATCTTCCAACATCAACTCTCGAATAGATCGGCTTTTATTTCCCGACATGTTGATGTCCCTTAACTTGTACCGCACCTTTTTTTTTGATAAAACAAACAAAAATAAAAGTTAGTAAAACTAAGAAAGAAAAAATGCAATAACAAAAACAACTAACACCAATTGCCAATCCCCGACAACGGCGCCAAAAACTTGTTGCGCGTAATAAGTGCTACGCAATTGTGCAAGTATACATGTCGCAAGTAATAAAGTGATATGATAAGTATCGAGTATCGTCTCCATAGGGATTGGTTTGGGCCACTTTGCTTAAGTTACTGCGTTGGAAAAGAAAAACACAAGTAGGTGATTGTAGGAATTATAACTAATGAGTAAACTAAGAGCAATGAACTAAAAGAATAAATGAAATCAAAATAGAGTGAATAGGCCAGGTTATTGTGAGTTGAGGTGTGATAGCCGATTGGATCGTCTTGGTGATTGAGTAGCAGCCGGATTGCCAGGGCAATTCTGTTACGATTGCCTAGTCCATTGCCAGGGCAATTCTACCGTGTTGCCTGGTCGGTTGCCAGGGCAATTCCCCCTCGTTGTCTGATCAGATTGCCTGGGAAATTAAGGATGGGTCGATTGCCTGGGTAATTGAGCATTCACTTCCAAAGTTCAGCGAAGCGTTCTTCAATGGTTTCTTCTTATCCCTAGTCGAAACTCTAGCTATTTGTGCATGCCTTGATAATACATCCCTGCGTGAATCAAGGGTGAACAACAATCAATATTGCGCTCCTCTTAGCCGTTGAAATCTTAAACTTTTTCCTAAGCCGGATTAGTCTTCACCATCAATTGATTGAATAAAGACCATGCTCATTCGTTTCTTGAATCTAACTCTCTCGATATTAGATAAATAGATGAATTTACGATATCCTCTCCCAATTCACTCGCAAACAAGATGGAGAAACAAGAATGAACAAACTTTGAAAATTGAATTGCAACTCAAAAACCTAAACAAAATCCAATTGTTTTTAACAACAACAAAACACAATAACCCCAACCAATCAAGTTAGTTCATGGTTGGGTTCAAAAGATATACAAAGAATAATCCCCAAACCATGAATCTAATGGAAGCAAAGAAGAAGAAGAAATCGATCAGCCCTCTTTGGAATACCTCTCAATCGAACTCTCCCTCTAAGCTTTCTCCTTTGTCGAAATCTCTCCCCTCTTTTGCCCTGTCGAAATTTCTCTCCCTTCTTTTCTTGGAGTTGATGGCATGGCCTCTAATTTATATGGCTAGGTCAAAGTCTTTATTTGAGGAGGAAGTTAAGTTGGAATTAAATTATCTTTAAAGAGTATAATTCTTTATTATATTTATATTCCTTCTAGAACTTCTCTTATCTTCTTGGGATTTAATTTCTCTTTAACCTCTTCATGGAAATCAAACTTCTTTGGGATTTAGCTTTGCTCCACGTCATCTTGGACTTATCTGGTCATCAATTTCAACTACCATATCATCTTATTCCTTGTAGAAAATTGCCCTGGCAACTAGCTCGGCATCTCCTTCATGCATTGCCCTGGCAACTAGCTCGGCATCTCCTTCATGCATTGCCCTGGCAACTGGTTCTAGCCTTGCTTTGGCAAGTGATTCTGCACACACACACAAAAACACACCAAAGCAGCATCTTTTCCCACAAAAATCACCAAGTTATATAATCAAGCTCATCGATGGAAAGAAACATGAATTAATGCATGAATGACTAATTATGCAACTAATATGAGCCTAAGTCTAACAATAATATGAGTAAAAAGGGTAATAAAAATAGTACTTTTGAACACTTATCATCTAATACAGTAGCATTTCAATTAGCAAATCGATCGTATGCACATTCTAATGGTAAGATTGATGATGTGTTGGTATAGGTAGATCAATTTATATTCCAGTTGATTTCATTATTTAAGAATAAGATGTTGATGTAAATGTTCCAATAATATTGGGAAGACCATTTCTTGTCACGGGTAGAACTTTAATTGATATTCAAAAGGGTGAGCTTACTATGCCTATGAATGACCAGCAGATTACTTTTAACGTATTTCAAGCTCTTAAGTGTGTAGATGAATCTTAGGAATGCCAAGCTATTGAGCAGTTGGAGTCTATTTTTAATATGGACATAGCACAATTTTTCCAGGACACAAAATCTGACGCTAGGGAATAGGATAATGAAGATATTATAAGTGAAGAATCTGAAGAACCAACCATGTTGAATAAGGTCATGAGTTATTTTGGGAGACCTGAGCCACTTGAGTTGGATGGCAGAAGAATCAAGGTACCCAAACCATCTATTGAGGATCCACCAAAACTAGAGCTGAAAACTTTACCAAGCCACCTCAAATATGCTTACCTGGGGGACAACTCTACTTTTCTAGTGATCATTGGTGCTAATTTGACTGAAGACCAGGCAAAAAATTGCCGGAGACACTAGGCAATTACAAGCAATCCTTGGGATAAACCTTAGCTGATATTCGAGGGATAAGCCCAACAATTTGCATGCACAAAATTATTCTATGAGATTACCATGGTAAAACAATCGAGGCTCATAGGAGATTAAATCCCAGCATGAAGGAGGTAGTCAAGAAAGAAGTCATAAAATGGCTAGATGCCGAGATAATTTATCTCATTTCTGATATCTTATGGGTTAGCCCAGTGTAGTGTGTGCCAAAGAAGGGTGTAATGACCATGGTTCAGAACAAAAAATGAACTAATCTTCTCGAGAATCGTGACAGGCTAAAAGGTGTGGATTACAGGAAACTAAATAATGCCACTTGGAATGATCACTTTCCACTATCCTTCATCGATCAGATGTTGGACAGATTGGCAAGGAATGCATTCTATTACTTCCTGGATGGCTATTCGAGCTATAATTAGATAGACATTACTCTAGAAGATCAGGAGAAAACTACATTCAACTATCCATATTCACTTTCAGAAGAATGTCATTTGGATTGTGTAACGCCCCAACAACATTTTAGCGTTGTATGATGTCAATTTTCTCAGATATGATCGAGAACAACTTAAAAGTCTTCATGGATGACTTCTTCGTCTTTGGCAAAAGTTTCTATGAATGCCTTCATAGTTTAGAACTTGTTCTTCAGAGATGCATTGAAACCAACCTAGTCCTGAACTGGGAAAAATGCCACTTCATGGTGAATGAGTGCATAGATCTCAAATATAAAGTGACCAAGAAGGAACTAAAAGTAAATAAAGAAAAGGTTGGGATAATCAAACAATTGCTACCAACTACAATTGTCAAAGGTATTCGAAGTTTCTTGGAACACGTAGGTTTTTATCGTCGCTTTATTAAAGACTTGTCAAAAATTTCTAAACCTTTATGCTTACTTTTAGAAAAGAATACCACTTTTGTGTTTGATAATTCTTGTTTGAAAGCTTTTAAGGAATTGAAAGATAGGTTAATTAATGCCCCCATAGTCATGGCACCCGATTGGAATGAACTATTCGAGCTCATGTGCGATGCCAGCGACTATATCGTTGAAGCTGTGTTAGGCTAGAAGGGTGTCAAAATTTTCCATACCATCTATTATGCCAGCCACACATTGAATGAAGAATTACACAACAATTGAGAAGGAGTTCCTTGTAGTTGTCTTTGCATTCGAAAAATTCAGGTCTTATCTGGTGGGTAGTAAAGTTATGGTATACACAGAGAACTCGACAATCAAATACCTTCTCGCTAAGAAAGATGCCAAGCCCCGACTGATCTGATGGATACTCTTATTACAAGAGTTTGATCTTGAGATATGAGATAAGAATGGAAGCGAAAACCTAATGGATGATTATTTGTCTCATTTAGACCACCACAATGAGGATGGCAATGCAGCTGTAAATAAAGATGAATTCCCTGATGAACAGTTACTTGTAACCACTACCATTCTATGGTACGCTGACACAGTCAACTACTTAGTCAACAATATAATGCCACCGAACTTATGAAGTAATGCCAGAAAGTATTTTCTGAGGGATATCTAAAAATATTACTGGTATGAGCCATTCTTGTTCAAACAATGTACCGACCAAATCATTCGTCGTTGTGTGCCAGAGGATGAATAACAAAATATTCTTCAACTCTGCCATATAACACCAGATGGAAGAAACTTTACTGGAATGAAAACAATGGCCAAGATGCTGCAATCAGGATTTTTCTGACCAATACTATTCATTGACGCCCATCATTTTGCCAAGGCATGTGACAGATGCCATCGTACTGGAAATATTTCTAGCAAACATCAATTGCCACTTCAGAATATCATGTCTGTAAAGCCGTTTGATGTGTGGTGGATAGAGTTTATGGGATATTTCCCCCATTTTTTAACAATTTATACATACTTGTGGCGGTAGATTATGTCTCAAAGTGGATTAAAGAGATTGCTCTCCCAACAAATAATGCCAAGGTAGTTGTCGAGTTCCTACACAAGAACATATTTACCATATTTGGTACCCCTAGAGCCATCATACATGATGAAGGTACCCATTTTAAATACTAGTAAATTAGTAAAGCTTTCTGTAGCTACATAATCCAGCAAAGAGTTACCACTGCCTACCATCCTCAAACAAATGACCAGGTAGAAATTTCAAACAATAAGATCAAGAATATCCTGGAGAAGACTGTGAACCAAAATCGGAAGGACTAGTCTTTGAGGCTAGATGATTCCTTGTGGGCATACAGAACAACCTTTAAAACACCATTAGGGACTTCCATGTACAAGATTATATTTGAGAAGTCATACCATCTGCCAGTGGAGCTAGAACACCGAGCTTATTGGGTAACCAACCAGTCGAACATGGAATGAAAGGCTGCAGGTGAGAAGCGTTTGTTAGATCTGAATGAGTTTAAGGAGTTTAGAGCACAAGCCTATGAAAATGCCAAGCTTTATAAAGAAAAAACAAAGAGGTGGCATGACAGCATAATATTGGCAAGATAGTTTGAAGTAGGGCAAAAAGTATTGTTGTTCAATTCAAGGCTATTCCCAGGTAAACTCAAATGCAGATGGTCGGGACCCTTTAAAGTAGTCAAGCCTTATGTGCATGGAGCAGTAGACATCAAAGAATAAAAAACGGGGGCAACGTTCAAAGTGAATGGCCAGAGGTTGAAGCATTATTGGGAAGAAAGTCAGAGTAATACCAAGGAGACTATTCTTCTGCTAAAATTCAATAATTTTGCCATCACAGTATGATCATTTTAAATAGTTAGGTTAGTTATTTTCTTTTTGTTACTTTGGTTTATTTATTTTAGTTTTTTTTTGTTTTGAAACGTTTTTGTGAGTGTTAGTGCATGTTATTTTGCTAAGTCAAGATAGGCTGGCATTCAGATACCCATCATCAATGGGTGTGGTAACACGTGGACGTTATTCAAAATCAGGCCCAAGGGAGAGCACTTTTTGCTGAGAGGTAAACCCTAGCAGCCACCCAAGTGAATTTTCAAAGTTTGAAATTCTTTTAACCCTAACCATGTTTTCTTTTTTCGCGCCGTCAACTCTTCCACCTGCCCAAACTCATCATTATCCCACTTCCCCATACAGGCCATAACTGTCAAACCATCATTCTCCCTACTAATTCCATTTGAAACCACCCAACCGTATTCATTAACTCTTATTTAACACTTATCTTCCTCTTAATCAATAATATTTCCTCTTTTTATTCCTTTGAACCGGCAAGTAAATCAAGAACCAAACTTTTCTTCATCTTTTATTCCGATCACCACTATTTTTCCCAAATTTCAAATGGCATCATCATCATCCCTGCCCCAAATCTTCTTCAATGATAAGAAAAAGAAAAAGTATAAGGTGTAACACCCCTTCCCGTATTCGTACACCGAACACGAGTCAAAAATATCACAATAATTTATAAATTATATTGCATTAAAATCGGGAGTATTTAAAATTTTTATTTAACTTATAAATAATAATTTCATTATATCTAAATTCTAATATAAGATACAGTATTTATACATATCATATACTATTCACGATACATAAACAAAATCATTACAACGCATGCCGGTTTTAATTTTTTTAACAAAATAAACAGGTTATTTCATACATGCCACTATTCACATATAAAACCAGGATGTTATAAGTACTGAAAATAACCTGTCAACTTTATGTCTTCACAAAATATTTGATGCAACAGCTCCGTCCAATCCTACTCCGATCTACCTACGCGTATTATAGAAATACACGCTAAGTATAACTTAGTGAGGCATAAATAAGGAACACGTATAAAATCTTTATAATGCATGATACTTTACAAAAACCTGATAATCGTGAAAAATTACATACTTTGTAATACAAAAATATAGCCCAAGGTAAATATTAAGTACTATTATAAGAGTCATGTACTTTAAAAGTACAATTCTTTATTGCTTGCAGACACAATAAAGTGCCTATAACATATATGACACTTTAAAGTGCCGATAACTTTATGATACCCATTGAAGTGTCAGCAACCTTATAATACTATTCAAGTTTCATTAACTCGTAGAATGCCTTATATGGCGATGGTGCCTTTAAACCACTTAACTACCTTGTACGGTTGAGGGTGCCTTTAAACTAACTAACCAACTTATATGGTTGATGGTGCCTTTAAACCAACTAACCAACTTATACGGTTGATGGTGCCTTTAAACCAACTAACCAACTTATACGATTGGTGATGCCTTTAAATCACCTAATCCATACTCGAATAATATATTTTTACATGTCCATAAGACAACTCATCATAACTTATTGAATTGTCAATAACTTGTAGACATAATTGTGTCAGAAGCTATAAGTCTCTAAGAGTATACCTCAATATTGTCTAACTTATTATTACATTACCAAGGGCAACCTTAAAAACAATTCCTGCAATTAAGGGTAAGTAACACAATATCCATACATACATCACTTAAAACATTTTATATTGGAGCAGTTCATACCCCAATATGCTTTATAATATTCATGGTATACTGCCATAATCTGTAAATCATTAAAATAAAGTACCATGCTAAAAACATATATACACTCACCTTAGCCTTGTAAGGTGTATTTCCTCACTATTTGGTATTACTTCTGAATTTTCTCTTTTCCTCTAGTACTTGTATCTCCCTTAGTCTCTCTTGGAACTATAGAAACCAATCGAATACATACATTACCATACTTTTGTTAGACTTAAATATAACATTGTTAGCTTAACAACAAATATACTTATTTGAATATAAAATATTCAAATATTTTCCTTCATTCTTTGTCCTTATCGAATATTTATCATAGTCCTTAATGACTAACTTAACCTCATATAATTCTCCCAAATCACCAAAACTACTTAATGAATTCAAAATCTCAATACTTCCATCATTAAAATAATTTTCACAATAACTCCACTATGTTTTACATCTTAACTGAAATGGTCACTTTCCATAACTAAGGGGTTTCAATCATTCTAACATCAAAAAATAAGACTTCTATTTTCATTATTCATTCATTTTAATCCTTAATTCAATTCCCAAAACTTAGGGTTAGGGATTATGTCTTGAACATAAGATAAATTCTAATTCAAGCTTGTTTTCATGTCTACAACATCAAATATACTCAAATCAAGCTTCAAACTCAACATGTATTCAATTTCTCATAATCTTCTTCAACCAAAAACATAACCTATGCTTAGCTTTACCATGCAAAACTACCATCAAAATGAAGAGAATCAAGCATATATTAATTTATTCTAAAGCATCATACCTTAATTTTTCTTGTAAATCTCTCAAATAAAGCTTGAAAGTTGAATTTTTCTTCTTTCCCTTGTTCTTCCTATCTCACGGCTAAGTAGAGAAATATGAACAAATATTTTGTTCATTCCTTCTTTTAATTAATCCACATGTCCCCTATTTTAATCTAAATATGCCACTTGTCTCATTAAAAATGAATTTTTAATTCATTTTTATCCATTTCACCAATTTGTCCTCCAACCAATTTCATATTTACAAGTCCTCTTCCAATATGCCATTCCATTACATGGGAACTAATATAATTCCTTCCTAACCGGCCATCTAAAAAAATCAACAAATTTCATTTTACGATTTTTGTTCGATCTAATTATCCGAAAATCACCTAATACAATTTTCCATCAATCGTATTATCAAATATAATCCAAAAATCTCATATTTCTAATTTCCATAAATAAATAATACTTATAAAAATTTATCCTATATTTATGGAGTCTAACTCTAAAATTTGGACTTGATCCAAAAATACCGATAATTATCCCTAGAATTTGCAGGCAACATAAGATGCCAAAGCTTAACTCCAAAAACGTCCAGAAAGGCAAAGGAAGCATCAACCATGTTCTTTGGGGGCAATTGATTGCTAGGGAGGCGAAAGAGAAGGGCAAGGGAAAAGTTGTTGAACTGGCGTCTGGTGCCAAGACACCCAAGGTGGAACCTTTCACACAAATGCCAACTGATGCATGGCATCGCTTTCCTAGATATATCAATGCCAGGAACTCATCCTGCAAAAGTTAGAGAAGGTTGAGGAACAAAACTTGGTACTATGGCAATATGTTAGAGCTAGGGATCGTGCCCTAAAAATGACTCTTGAGGGCATGTCAACCAATCCTTTGCCACCATATTCTGAGTTGCCTACTAATCCTTATGCGCCAAAAGGAATGCCAGCCATTCCCCAGTCTGCCCATACTCTAACCTACCAGTTCGATACCATAGTACCAATATCACATATTCACGTAAAATCTGCAAAAATTGAGACTCCACAGATGTTTGATGATAATGTGTCTGCCAAGATTGATGTGCCACCAGTGGCCCTATCTTCTTCATCCGACATTTTAGCTCTCGTTGCATCTGAGCTAACAAAGGTAATTGAGAAAGTCCTGCAAGACGTGAAGGCCTCTACTATTGCCTCAAAGTCGTAAGTGAAAAAGAAGAAGTACATGGCACCAAATTGAGAGAGCTTCATCAAAAGAAAAACCTGCGTCTCTCACCCAAAACATTCCAAAGGGGAGTCCTCTTCCCCTTAACTCCTTAGTTTTATATGTTTTTCATTTTTATCGTGCATTGTATTTGTATATATGTGTTCTCATGCATTGAGGATAATGCATACCTTTGGTTTGGAGGGTGTCGCCTTATATTTATTGCAATGAAATTCATTCATTTTTATGTTTTTGTCTATATATTGTTATTGCCATGTAGATTAGGTAGAACCATACACACCCAACCATTAATATTTTTTGCTACGGCTTGTTTTTAAACTAATAATTCTGCCAACATTTGCTAGCATTGTTAGAATTTGCACTAATATGCCCTGTCTAATCTCTAGTTTAGCATGAGTTGATAGATTTAGTAATGCCAGGTTTCTTGGCAATTGATCTCTAGCTTAGGGAAATTTAGTTTCACTTAAACATGTAGTATGCATCTAGTTCCCAAGACAAACTTAGGATGCTAGAAACTGAACTCATAATAAATAAATACAAAATTTATGTCAGGGTAAATATAAAGAAAAAGGCAACAATGTTTTGTCAAAGGCTAAAATTTTTAAAACACTCTTCCACCTTAGAGACAATAAGTAACTTGGGGCTTCATGGTTTGCTCCCTTTTAGTTCTCAGGCCAACAAAACTTTAGGGTATAAGTGTAATGGGTTAGCTTGGTGATGTAGTCTAGATTAACGTGGGGGTTCGTGGTATGCTCCCTCTTATTTCTCACGCTAAACAACGTCATGGCGCGAACTCAAATTTAATGCCAGAAAAAGAAACCATTGGTGAAATAAAAAAAATGTGTTTTCTGAGTTTGGATAGTAAGGTCTCTGATATAGTAGCGCAAATATAAATAAAAAGAAGAAAACAAAACAAAATAAAGAACAAATCTAAAAATTTAGATTTGCTTATGGTGTTGGCGTCAATGGAGGAAGCTTGATTATGTAGAGTTGGCGTGATGAACTGATAGTTGTCCTCGGTGTAATATCCCAAACTTTGTCTTAGGAGTGTGCTATAATGGATTATTGATTAAATTGCTATAGAATTGAAATCAATTTAGACCAATCAAGTGAATTGGGATTAAATTGAAACTAGGAAGAATTGGAGAACCATTTTAAAAGGGGGCTAAACCGAATTATTATGAAATCTCAAGAGTTGCATGCCACAGAAATATAAACCCAAGGACTAGTACACATGGAAAATTAAGATGAAGACATGAGTGGGGAGGGGTTCGACCATCAAGGGTGACAATTCTAATTTGGCTCCTTCATCCCCTAATACCTAAAACAAAGGTTTGAGAGAGAGGGCCAAGTTGTTGCCATGGAATTCTTGAAGATTGAGTTTAGTTAGCTCAAATTCTTGGGTGTTATTCCATCCCTTATGGGAGAAGGTAAGCATTCTTGTTTTTCCTCTTGTTTTAGAGTCTAAATTGAGGATTTCATATGAAATTTCTGTGTATTTTAAATGTTAGCGATTTGGTTAGTGAGAGATAGATTTATGCTAGGAATTCAACTTTGAACATTTGAATGTTTCATGTATTGAGAATGAATCATGTGTGAATGGTTACTTGGTTGTTTAAGTCATGGAATTTTCGAGTGGTAAGTAATAAATTATTATGTATGTGATTTTTGTAACATAATGTGAACTGGTTGTTACTAGAAAATAATTATAGGATTGTAGAGAATGAAGTATTCGAATGGCATCCTTGTTGTTCGGACAAATAGTGCT
This sequence comes from Hibiscus mutabilis, assembly GCA_019671005.1. Classification (NCBI taxonomy): domain Eukaryota; kingdom Viridiplantae; phylum Streptophyta; class Magnoliopsida; order Malvales; family Malvaceae; genus Hibiscus; species Hibiscus mutabilis. The sequence goes on from CM033752.1 coordinate 2,119,405, forward strand.
TGAATGGATCTAAGTGTCATTGCTTTCTATTAATCCATTTGGAGACTGTTTTGAAGAGTTTAATAAACTGTTTTGTAAATCTAAATATATATATAGGGGATAGTTTTGCTAATGAAATGGATTGTTTTGGTGTACAAATATGTATATATGTATAAGTGGACTGTTTTATGTGTATATATATATATATGCATACATGTGAATTTTGGACTATTTTGGATACATAGGAAGGTATATGGGATTGTTTTGTGCATGTATTTGTGTACCTATGAAATTGAAATGTTTTGCATATATATGAGCTTTGTGGAGTTGTTTTGCATACATATAAATATTAGAGGACTATTTTGTACATGAATATGAGTGTATAAGGAGGTTAAGGGTTGTTTTGATGTGTATAAACATGTGTGTAAAAAATAAGGACTATTTTGTATCTATGTAAACTTTGGTGGGCTGTTTTGGATGTGTATAAGTGAATATATGTAATTAGCGGCTGCTTTGTGTATGTAAGCATCTTAATGGGTTGTTTTGTGTGAAAATATATATTCATATACATGAGTGGTGAGTAGTTTTTACAAATGAATGCTGTTAAGAATTTTTCTAATACATGATTTTACTTCTTGATACATTTAGACCAAGAAGGATTAGGAGTAAAGGCTAAAGTAGACCACATAGTGGATAAGCAAGAGGGACTTGCAATACGGGAGAAAAAATAGCTGGGAAGAAACTGTGAGTGTAGTTTAAAGTCTCGGGATAGGCTAGTAACCTTCCCGAGCATTTCTTAATGTTTTAACATTATTGCTTTACCTTGAATTATATCATGTATAAGCAAGCTTAGACTTGAGGTAAGTACATAATTGTTAGGTATGATATGTTATGTAATCCTTGTTCAATGATATGCTTGTAATAAGATCTATGTATGTTTGTTAAGAAACCTTTGTCGTGCTATCATTTGACTAAATAAAAAGGGATGTGAATTGAGAACTATGTATATGAACTATACATGCACTTGAAATAAACAAAAATAAGCTATGTTCACTCGATGCTTTGATTATGGTTGAATATATTTGAGATGCTATGAAATGCATACTTTGTTTGAATGATACATGTGATTGAACTTGTGGATATGCTATGAAATCAGCTTTGATGGCATGATAGCAAGAATATGGTGCAATGCTCATCTTTGATAAGAATATGACAAGTTCATGACTATATGAATAAGGAGCTAAGTTTAACCTTGATTATAACAAGATAAGAATATGTGAAAAGCCTTGATTTCGAGTCAGTCATAGGTATAGTTGGCATGCCATAGAGTCTATAGAGCTCAGGTTTGGGGTGGACTACGGTCCTTATTTGGCGACAGTAGGAGGGAAGTGTTGTGGTCAATTGGCGACAGTATGAGGGATTGACCGGTACTACGTGTACCATTTTATTTGGCGACAGTTGGTTGGCGATTCATGTACCTAGGTTGTTACTTGATTCTCTAGGCTATATTAATAAGAATTTATAAGAAAATCAACGAGTTAATAAATAGCTGGCATAACAAGTAATATGTATCATAGACTCTTGATTGTTCTTTTGAGTGATAATATATCCCTTGTTAAATTCTAAATATGAATCTTGATAATAACTTGCAAGACAAGTAATATGCATCTATACGATTCTTGTATTTTTCCTTTAGGAAAAATATAGGCTATGTTCGAATATGTATAATTGTATATATGTATATGTTTTGATTGAATGTCTTAATACACATGAATTGTTGAATCTCGTGCATATATGTACATGCTTAGTTTGAATACTTTGACACAAATTTGATAGATTTTTTTCAATCTTATAACCATTCATGAATAAGAGATGAAATGTTATGTTTAATGTCTTAAGTGCCAAATAACTCGTGATTATGATATTTCATGATAACATCTTATAGGACATGAAACTCATGTTAAGATGAACCATGTTTATGTCTTACTTGCCAAGAAACTCATGTTTTGGTATATTATGTTTGATGACTTGTGTGTCAAGTAACTTATGTACTGATAAGCTATATTAAAGAAGAAACCAAGAGAGTTTATAAGTTAAATTAATGAATCATTATAAGGTCTTGCATAGCAAGTAATATCTTTCTATTGATTATTGAGTATCTAATTGGGTGAATAGATATGTTAGTTCAAATACTCATATGTAAATGTATATGCTATTTTTGAACACCCTTGTGTATATATATATGAAAATGCTTTGATTAAGAATGCCTATGTGTATATGTACATGCTATGCTCTATTCAAATACCTATGTGTATATGCACATATTATGCTCTACTCGATTACCTATTTGTATATATAAACATGCTTAGTTTGAATCACCTATGTATAAGTATAATTGCTTGATTGAATGTCTTGTCCTAAAATGACTAACTTCTTGTCCAAGCTTGGAATTATGTGTATATGATCAATAGATCTAGGTGAAAGGATGAATTATTGTTTCATGCTTTAGTTGCTTTATGCTACCTCACTAAGTAATCATACTTATTCATCCATTCACTGTCTTTCAGGTTAAGATCGCTTTTGGTTAGCTTATGAGCTTGGACAAGATCATAGGAAGTAGAAATTGTATGTCTTGTATTCCTTTAAAGAACTCCTAGATGGTGGCACATAATCGATGGCTATGCATAATGCCTTTAGTTAATTCTTTTATCTCATATGTGTATAAGTTTCTTAAGTAGCTATTGCTATTTTGCAATGGCCTATTATGCTTTTTGGTTGTTTGCTGGCTAAGTTCTGTTCAATATAGTAAATGAATAGTTGCTTGATAGCTAAGCATGGTAGAAGTATATTCGAATGCCTGCTTGTTGAATAAGTCATGCTAGTTATAATGTTTGAATGAGTTAAGGTCATGAATGAATGGAATGACACCTATATGGTTCGAATAAGATAAAAACAAAGATATAATCAAAATTCTTGTTATGCTATGAGATGATTGATTAATTAGTTATGTCCATAGAAGTTGAATAGGCTAGTCAAACCATCTAGGAAGGTCGGTCCTTGGGTGGTTGTTTGATTTCTTGTTTTGCTAAGTATCTTACCAGGTATTACTTAATTGGTTCAAATAATGAATAACTACAAAGTTTTGTTGAGTATAATATGTTGGAAGTCAAGGAATGAGTCTTAAGGTTTAAAAGCTTCGAATGATTTATACATGTAAGGTAAATGATTGTTTAAACAAGCTAGTAATATTTCTATGGGATTAAATAATGTTTAGTACCTTATATTAGTCAAACTGGCCATAAGGAAATGATCTATGGATCTTCATTGTTTCTTATGTACTAATTCGAATAAGATGGTATTGGAATAACAAAGATGTAGTTAATAAGCTAAGGGCTTTAAGATATCTCACTAACGAATGAATTGGTTTAATCCAGTTGGCCTAATTTGTTATGAACTTTACAAGATTTAAAATCGAAGTATAAACCTCCTTTGTAAAGAATAGTTGAATGCTTTTAAAAGGTAAAAAGGCTTCAAATGCTTGTGAGATGAAAGATCTTAATTCGATGCTTGATGAACTAGTTATGTACTTGAATCCTTATAAGGTAACTTGAGTTAGGGTTTAAAATTGTTGCTAAAATTGAGAAAACTGTAGTATAATCTTGTCTTTGTTTTACTTTTGGTGTCTCGGAATCAGGACTTACATGTGCTAAGTTATACTTTTTTTTGTTCTGTAACAAATCTAGTTCGGTTTACTCCTAAACTGGGTTAGGGGTGTTACACTCAGCACCCTCTTAGACGTAATTATCCAAGCAAGCAACCTCAAGCGGCTCTAACCCACCCTTCCAAATGCTATTGTATGGACAAGTAGGAGTGTGGAGATCTACCTTAGTGGCTGGTGACGACTCTAAGTTTTTTATTTTCAAAAATACGAAAAGAATTTCCCGTTTTTATATTTTCCAAAAGAGAAAAGGAAAAGAACCTCTTTTAGCGATCATCAAATTTAAAAAAGGTCGCTACAGAAGGGTGGCCCAAATGTAACATTACCCGTAGTGACCCAAATATAGCCTTTAATAATTGGGTAACCCAAATGTAACCTTACCCATAATTGAGTGACCCAAGTGTAATTTTTAATAATTAGGTTATCCAAATGAAACCTTATCCATAATTAAGTGATCTTCGTTGTAGTTTACACTAAAAAATTAATATTCATTACTTTAAATTCTCAAGTAAATATCAATACTTTAGAACGGAACACATGACATAACATAACAAAAAAAAATTGAACAGGACTTTTTTAAAAAAAATTAAACGCGTGATTAATGAATTCATAATATAATTTTTAATGTTTTATCTATGATAATTTGTTAATTTTATTTTTTTTAAATATATATTTTTTCATAAAATAAATTTTCACTGACATTATGGGTACGGAAATATCTAATAATTAAATTATAAGTTAAAATATACACTAAATCGTTGGATTATTTGTACACTTATAATTTATTTTTTTGGGATAAATCATTTAGAATTTAATCCTTGTGTTTGTAGTTTTTTTCTCAGTCAAATAAAAATTTATTAATAAAAATAAATCCACTAAAAAAGTGGAATACAAGAAGTGACGAAAGGTAAGAAGTACCGGTGGGGCCATGGCCTACTAAGATAGGTCTTTGAAAATTTTAAATTATTTTATTTGAGAAAAAACTTTGATACACATGTCGTGTAAGCTTTAATTTACTTGTGTCTTTTAGTTTTACGGGTTAAGATTTTAAATTAAGGTTTAAAATTTAAGGGTTTAGGTTGTAGGGTATAGAATTTAAGGTTAGTGTTTAGAGTTTAAGATTTAGGGTTTAAGGTTTATGGTTTAGTTTTTTAGGGTTAGGGATAGGAATTTATGATTTGTGTTTTATAGTATTAATATGCAGGCTATAATAAAATTAGCTTTACACAGCCTGTGTATCAAAATTTTACTCGGTCCCAGGTTTGAAAACTTTCTATTTCTCTTTTTTTAAACAAAAATTCTCATTAATATGTATTTATATTAAATTAAATTGATATTTTGTTGGTTTAATCCCTAGTTTTCAACCCACTAGTCGACTAATCTAGATCAGATTTTGTATAGAGGTGACCATCCCAACCTATTTTTTTTCCATTTACAACGCTAAGATTCAAACTCTGACATTGCTTAAGGAATTTAGTGTCTCATCCCACAAGACCAACTGGTTGTTGGTAATTAAATTTGTACCTTTAAAACTTAAATTTTATATATTTGACTTAAATGGTTGTAAAAATTAAGTAATGTATATATGAATTTAAATTTAATTTTCAAAACTTCTTATCCGACATGTTAATTTTTTCTAAGTTTTCTTTGTAATTCAATATTTTTAATTATTTCTCAAACCATGATAATTTTTTGTTTTCCTCCTATTTTTTTAGTATTTTCAAATAAAAGATATTGTAACACCCCTAATTTATCAAAGCAAATAAAATAAAGTGTTGTTAAAAAAAGGTGGGAGAAATTATGATTGTGGGTATTTGACCTCGCAACCCCTAGTCTCATGAAGCTGTGAGATAACCATCTGGGCTGAATTCGCCCTTAGCTAAATGTTGCACTTACTTACCTTTAAAGTGTGTTTCAATGTCTGATCTCATATTAATTAAGCACGAACCAAACCACCCAAACAAAAAAAAAAGAGACAACTTTAAAGAAAGTTTTCAAAATCATCTTTCTTTCATGCCCTTTCATCTGCCCCGACCGGTCACCGCTGCACCGTGGTGTACGCTGCCACCGTCGATTGAGACGTCACTCCACCTTGAACCCAACACCGTTGGCCACTCGCGGTGAGATGCTACCGTTCATCGCAAAAATTGATCTAAAGGTTCGAAGAAAATCAAATCTCTGCCCTTTTGTTTTCTGCATTCTCCGACCGCTTTCGCCGCCCGTTCAAGATACAACCGCTGTCATCTTCTTCTTCAAGTCGAGCCGATCAAAACCCATCTGGCCAAACATTCGTCCGACGTCGAATAAAGCATCATCGGAGCTATGACTATCTCTCCAGTCGTTGTACGTTTTAGGTAAGATTGGTATAATTTCGTTCAAATTCCGGTGAAATTATTGATGTGGGTTGAGGGAATTCTGGAAATGTGGCATTTTTGGCTTTTTCTGCTGTTTCGAGGCCTCGCGTGGGTCTCACAGGCCATCCGGGGTGATTTTCGGCCGCCCTGGACGGTGGCCCATGAACAGGGCCAGTCTGGTGTTAAACCAGCCTAGCTTGACCCGGTCCACATATCTCGAACCGAACCAAATTGACCCGAGTCCGAACAACCCGACCCTACCTGTTGACCCGTTGACTCGACCCGTCCGAGTCAACTCAGTTGACTGAGTTAACCCGCCTGAATCAACTCGGTAATTGAGTCAATCCGACCGAGTCAACTCAGTGAGTCAACTCGTCTGGGTCAAACTGTTGACCGCTGACGTCAGCGTTGGCTGTTGATATCAACATTGATCGTTGACCGATGATGTCAGTGTTGACTTTGACTGCTGACGTTAGTGTTGACTTTGATCAAAAAGTTAAAATTTTTCAAAAACCTGTATTTTATGTTTTTCGACGTCCTGAGTCCGTTTTTGAAGCCCGTTTTGTGAAATTTTGACCCAAAAGCCTCCAAATTTGACCTTGAATTAGAAAATGCTTATGTGTTTAATTACTCAATTAAGTGTTAATGCAAACGTGTTATGGACTAATTAAGGACTTTTTGTAATTGAAGGAAATCACGGCTCTTTGTATCCGAGCTTAGAGAGGACGTCGAATTCGGGATTCGAGAATGATCGAATAGAGTACCTTGGATCGACAAATGTAACACCGAATCAAGGTAATACATTACTACCTCTAGCATGCTTTATGAAACATGTTGGTAATCGGTTAAGGTATGCATGATTGTGATTAAGTGTACGTTCAACCCTGCGTGAGTTAATTCGAATACGAAATAAAAGAACAGTAATCGGGATAAGATTGAACCATTCGAAAGAGAAGTTTAATAGATCTAAAAGACATTAAGTTCAGTAAATGATTAATGAGACAGATAATCTCCCGATCTGATTAATAAAGTTAAAAGATTTGATAATTGAAACATTTCATTAAGAAATGACAATAATACTCTTGAGAAGTATAAATGATTTAAATACCCCTAATAAAGGAAATGACCTAGAATTTTACACTCGATCTGATAAAATGATTACTTTATCTGAAATTCATGTTCTATTGGGAAAGACTTTGGTATCAAGAATGCAAAAATGTATGATAACAAGACACTCGGATTACCCAAATTATGGACAAACGCCTGAAAATAAATTTACTGAAAGATTCTACGTATTCCTAAACTGATCTAAATGATAGTAGAGAATGAATTGATTGGAATGATAGATATGACCGAAATAACCTCAAGCACTGTAATTACCAAATTAACTGAAATGATGGATTTACCCTCAGATTGAAAATGAATGATTAGTTGGAAGAATTGAAAGGAGCAGGATAACAAAAACATCTTCATGCATTGAAGAGTCTGAATTACCCTTGGATTGTTAAAAATGATCGAAACACCGCTAAAACTTGGAAGAGAAATATCGTTAAGCCTAAACGATTAAAACAATTCTAAAAGTTATATTATACGAACTGTGTTAATAGATTGTTCCTCCTAACTAGCGAAATATTGAAAGAATACTATATAAGGTAGATTCATTTTTATGTGGAGGGAGTAAATTGTTAATTGAAAGAATATCCTATTCTTTAAAGGCACATTCGGAGCTAAGGATGGAGTTTGTGTAAAATAGATGTGTTCGAATACTTGGTAAGAACCATGATATTGCGAACTGTTCAGTTCCTTTGGACTTGAAAGATGGATAAGCCGTTAGAAGCCTTGGATACCATAAGTAACCGCGCTACCCTTTTTGACCAGACTACAAATTTACCCTCGAAAGTTAAAATAATTAGAAAGGTGCCCATAAGAGCTAATTGTCTATAATCTTCCCGATGAACCTAGAAATTTGATTGATCTTGATATGTCAAAAAAAATTATAAACAAGATATGGGAGAAACTCTAAATGACCTTGAGCTATAATCCTTGAATACCTGGATAAAGATATTTATCGAATTCCTTTGAATACGGTTCTTGATTCAGAAAGCAGTCTATAATGGATTATAGTTCAATGATTTCTATCAGTTTGAATCAATGACCCCCTGAGTGATACACTGGACCATTTGGTGTGTACCACTTACACATGACATACCTCCCTGATTTTGAAACGAAGTCTATATAGCTTGATCTCAATTATTCCTGTTATATGAAGTAAAAGCATGACCTCTAGCTCTCTATGTCTGATGTGAGTATACCTTATTTATAAGTCCTGATACTTTGAGTCTACCGATAAAACATCGGTCTATATCCTAATTCATGGCATCCTGTTGCTAAATATTGGTTTAACGGTTTCTGGTTAATATTGTTTTACAGTGGTACTACAAGGAAACGTGAGAAGTTATTGATAGACACTTGTGAGCACAAGTCTCATATATGGTTCCTATGTTTCGTCTATGGTTAATGCCCGTATTCGGATCTTCGGCTACGGCTAGAGTGATTCTGCCCGTATTAGGTTCCTATGCTTCAGCTGGGGTAATTTCGCCCGTGACCTAAGGTATTCCCTGAGGATGGTACCCTCACCTAATGGCCAGGGTTAACGCCCGTATTCGGATCCTCAGCTACGGCTAGAGTGACTTCGCCCAGGTTCCCATGCTTTGGCTGGGGTAATTCCGCCCGTGACCTAAGGTATTTCCTTAGGATGTTACCCTCGCCCAATGGGCTTGGGTTAACGCCAGTATATGATGCAGTTTTGGGAAAACTGTATCTTGGAGTTCCCTTGGCGTTGCTTGCGGAGTACGGTACCTGTGTATTAGTGGGCATGTATGTCACGTTTTATTTTATGATTGTGTCTGTAATATGACTTCTGAATTTCAATTTTGTGTGAACGAAATTTTAATATGGTTTAACAGAAAATTTATTTTACACTTTTCAATGTATTTTTTTTAGAGTTTTCTTTTGTTTTTACTGTGGGTCGCTCCGGTGACCCGAATGTGACATCCTAGACTAAGCCTATTGCATAGGCGGGTTTAGGGGCGACAGATATAAGAAAATTCATTTGGTGGATAACCAATTTTTCATGTTCCTTTAATTGTTTAATTAATAAAAATAATAATTTATTTTTAACAATCTCACATAATATTTAGACGGTTTTAGATTCTAGACATTTATATCGGTTTGATCGTTCTCTTAAAAGTTACTTTTATTAAAAGAATGCCATGAAAAAATAATAATCAAAGCTTTACTTTATATTATATATATATAGGTAAAGCTTTGATACACAGGCCATGTAAAATTAATTTTATACGAGCCTGTGTATTTACACTATAAAAACCTAAATCCTAAATTCCTAACCCTAAAAAACTAAACCTTAAACCCTATACACTAACCTTAAATTCTAACCCTACAACCTAAACCCCTAAACCTTAAACCCTAAACTAAAACCCTAACCCCTAAAACTAAAAAATACGTGTAAACTAAAATTTACACGGTATGTTTATCAAACTTTCTCTCTCTATATATATTACATTGTTCTTTTTTAAAAAATTAATTGGCCTTCCAAAATAGAATGTCAAGATCCACCATCAAAACCGTATAATAATTTTCCACCACCGAATACAAAATTACTAAAAAAACATGAAACCACGCCTAATAATCACCTCGCCAATTCTTAATTAAATCATTACCAACACCTAAACAGCACAAACACTATACTAAGGAAAAATACCAGCCTGCATGAAGATCAAATTGCAACACGTCTTAAGCAAGATTTTAAATATTTTTTAATTCATTGAATAATTTTTTGTTCATATGATAATGTAAAATAATTTTACTTAAATTGTTAAATATAATTAAAATGTACTAATTATTTTGATAATTAAAATATTACAATAATAGAAAAATTGCTAAGAAAAAAAAATCTCGCGGGAACAAATTAATTTACCAAATCTTCTAATGTGGTGTCTCTACTTTCTACTCATTCAATGTATCCCTGTACTCTGCTTCCGAGTACTATTGTGCCCCCGTAAGACTAAGTCCCGATCCTCAACTTGTAGGCGACTCTTTCATGCTAGATGTTGGGGATGGAATCTGCTCCGATACTTCAGCCAATTCCATATGCTCAACGAAACTCTCTCGATCTGAATTCCCAGATTCCCCATTGCCTGAAGCAGCGACTTCTTGGGCAACTATGCATGCTGATTTTTCTTCTGTCAGCTCATCGGCTTCTAACGGTTCCTTGGGTGTGGAAGATGAAGTTTCTTTGCTATGACGGTTAGTGTTAGATGTCAGCCATTTTAACTGCAGATTGTTGCCTTGCCAGCATTTACCGTTTATATAAGCCCTTTCCGCCGATTGGCGTGTGGCGTAAGTTATAAGAGCCGAGCAATTCTTCAATGGCTCTGACCTGATATCATCGGTATCTTCATTTTCCACGTCTTGTAGCTCCACAGAGAAAACATCTCCGTACTGTAAGAAGTGCTCCTTCAAAACAGCAACCTAATGACAAGCATATATGAGTTACCTCTCATTGACAACAACAAAGAACATAGAAGGAATTGAGTTCGCCGTTACAGCCTAGAATTTTAGATAAGGATCAAAGACTAAGAACAAAAGTTACATGCTACTCGGACCTGGTTGATAGTGTCAAATATAGGTATGTGTTTGACAGGGGTATGTTCAATTTTTTTCCAAAGTTTTTCCATGTATTTGAAAGGTCCTTGAAGGATCATATCCCTAGACCCATGTCCGAATATATGTCAGACACTGATATTTCAAGAAAAATGAAGAATCACGAGCAACATAGCTACAATATACCGAAGGGATCAAAATACTCGGACGTTTACTCAAAGAGCAAACAATGATTATAACTTGGATTTTCATGTGAAAGAACATAAAGTTCTCTGTTCATTATCAACTGGCTTAATTTCACCTTTGGAATAATTCATCCACATAAAAGACGGGAGTAAAGACAATTCTCAGATGAAGACAAGGAGAGAGGGTGACTCACATCTGCAAAACCAGAAGGCAATGGCGGAATAACTCTAAATGAAATTGGTTGGTTGTCCAATTTGTATTTATTCGTCAGGAATGGATGCCTAATAGATGCAGACAGATGAGGCTTATGAGACTGCTGCTTTGAGCTCATAGATTCCGGCAATGCCATAGAGGCACTCGGTTTTGGACTTCGAGACACAACATTCTCAGTCAATTTGTTCTCATCTGTCATCCCTATAAAGTATGGTTTTGCATCAGAAGCACCAGATTCAGAGGAACCAGGAATTGTAGCTTTTGCAGGATCAGCTGCAATTCCCACCTTTTGCCTCTTAGCAGCTGGCTCAGTCAGTAGATCTCCCTTGACAACACTAGACTGCAAAAGATTGAAATAGAATCAAACGTTAAACCCACATTTACATTTTAAAATATTCATTTTCTGTTCCATCATTCTCTCCCTACTCATGTCAGCATGTGTATGTAATCAAACTATTGGAAAATAAAAGGCAAGCATGTTTGACAATGTCGGTTAGGCACATAGCCAATGCTGAAAATTTTCACATCCGTTGACTACAGAATTATGTATCATTCAACAAGACCATGAAAACATGCAACTTCCGAACCTGATTTCAACGCATAACAATTCTTGTGACAGGTAAAATATATTTGAGAAGTGCATATTTAGGAAAATTGTATATAAAATTAAAGAAAGTTTTTGGTACTTGTTTCTCAAGCTTGTCCAACTGGCGCCGGAAGTTGTTCCGCTTCTGCTCCAGCATTTCCTGCTTCTTGCGTAATTCCTCTTTCATTTGTTCCAGAGTGTCTAACTTTTTCTGCAATGGAGGTGGGTTCATACTAACAAGTTTAGGGGAGATCAGAGAAGGCACATTGGCACCATGGACAACATTACTCTTCTGAGCAACAGGTAGAAGATTATCCTTTCCTCTATTAGCAACGGGTTGAGCTGGAATAGCAGAAGCTGTTAGACCACGTGGAGTTACAGATACGCCACTGGCACTTTTTAATCCATCAACAGGTATGTTATCCCGATTAGCCCACCAAAGCTTAATAAAACGGTTACCCATTACAGCATCCGGTGCCTTCAAAGCAGCTTCTGCCTCTTCCCTCCTTGAAAACTGGACGAAGGCCCTTTCACTATTTAACGGAATGTAAATGTCAATAACCTCTCCGAACTTACGAAAATGAGAAAGAAGAGCCTCTCTTTTGTTGCATTTCTGGGGAATCCCGTTGACAAACAGTGTATGAAGTGCCTTTTGAGTTGGTTTTCTGCTACTACGAAAATCAATCTGTGAATTCAATGAAGAATCCATAACTTTGGAGCCATCACCCTCACTGCTGATCCGTTTAACCTGACAAGAAGTGTCTTGAGAGCTAGGAAATGCTCCTTGTTCTTCCTTGGTTTCATTCTCAGGATGGTCCAAGGGTATTGGATCGATTTTATCTTTTGTGTCTATTCCATTTCTGGAGCTACTAATTCTACCCCAAGACAAATTTGTTCCATGTGACCTGGTGCTTCTAATCTGCAATTCATTATCAGCACTATCACGTAAGCTGCCATGAGGACGATCAGAGATGTCATCGTTTAGCAATGGTTCATCTTCAATAATCTTGGGTGACCGAAGTCCGGTCAATGCAGCTGATGTCTCTGGGCCATTGTTATTCCACAAGGGTTGATCAGGATCATACAAATCACCATTTGCACTATTAGAACCAGTATATGCACTATTCAAGCCTATAGCATCCTCAGTCATTCCAGACTTGTTATTTTTGCTATGTATACCTTTGCTGTTCATCGAAGTGGTTGAAGGAGGAAGGCGTGAAGGTAGTGGCCCAGATCCAGCAGGTTTTGCCAATATTTGTGCACTTGGAACTGTGACAGGAAGGTTAAACTGTGACAGACTCTGCAAATTAGAAAAAGGTTACTGTCGACTCAGATACACGGGAATGCTAAATCTTTCAAGGTTATAAGAAAGAACTAATGCTGAGCAAGAAACTTTCCTACCACGGTAATTTGGACTGTGAACAGTAAATATGAGACATTTCACAAAAGTATAATATTTAGACTAAAACGTTACAGCGAGGTTAAAACCTTGCTTCCAGTGGTAGTGCAGCATATAATGCAAGTATATTGCCAACAATCTCCCTAGCTGGTCCTAAGTGAAATTACATTGCCATATGACATAATATATATATATATATATAGTAAAGGCTCATGGAAAACTGCATGAGCCTCCACATGTCAAAATCAAGATAGACATTAGCAAAATGCATACCTGAACATCATCCACAACAATACGATTGACACCATGCTCCATCGGGCACATATCTCCTCTTAGGCAAAATCCACGCTCCTCAAAATCTCTGCAACGTTGGCGAGGAATGCCCATACTCAATGAAGAATTCATTGGCGGCCTGAGCACCCCTTGTAAACCAATAGAATGGAGCGTATCAAGACCGCCATTTGGTATTCCGGGCATTAGCACAAAGGCACTCCATGATGGGGCTTGAGCATTTGAAAGATTTGGCAATCCCCTTCCCGAAAAGAGACCCGAAGCAACTGGTCCTGGCTGAACCATTTGATAAGCAATATCAACCGAGTTGAACCTAGAATCACGTTGATTCCAAGAAGAGTTATCCCTTCCTCTTCCCCGGCCAGGACCAGAATCTCCGTTGAATGTTTGGTTTGACCTAATTCTCCGGTTCAGGTCCAAATTTCCTCGAGGAAGTGATGCTAACCCAGGGCATCTTCTATCAAACTTAGGTGTCAAGTCTTTTTCTAGAGGCAAACTGTTAGAACTTTTCCAGGTTTCACCTGATTCATTATGCCCATTTTCAAAAGGTTTACCGTGCTTTCTGTATGGCCTTGTAAATAAAGGATATGTAGAATCTCTCTCTAATGGTTGAGAGCATGTATCCCGCCGACGATGCTTATGGTTGCGATCATCATCTTCTTCATCACTAACTTCTTTCTCCTCGGGTTCACTTATGCAATTAGGAGGAGAAATACCATCGAGCTTAGGCGATGAGATTTTCGGCTCCATCAGATCCTTTTGAAATAAGTAATATATCCGAGTCCTTTTACAGCATGCAAAGCTCTAAACTCTAACCAAATGCAGCAGTCGTTCCCTAGAGAAAAAATTTGAAGGGAAACCTCAGAGTAAAGGAAAGAGTTTAGGTAGGTACTAACAACATAGAAGAAAGCGATCTACGAACAAAGAACAATTAAATTGCAGATATTAAGGTCATTTACTTCTCCAGAATGCCCGAGGGAAGAGAAACATGTTAACATTTGAGACAACTAAAAATGTAAAAATTATTTATGTAATCAATGATGCAGAGATGTTAAATCCAGAAACAAGTAAACTCCATAAACTTATCCACATACCGCTTTGCTTGATATCATGTTTGTCCCTTAAGCAGATTAATATATTTTTAACACAATTTCTACTGCACTTATTACAAGAAACATATGTCCAAATGAATCATATAACCCATAGCCCTGAAAACCATAAATAAATTTGGGGAAGCAAGGCAAATGAGATAGCCTCTATAAACAACTTGACTATATTGTTAAATCCCTCAGAGTGAAGTCTCTGATATTTCTATAACCTGATTTTCTACCCCAAGAGTCAAATAAAGAATATTAAGTTCAAAGCAAACAAACTACACTTTCATATTTTATCCAAAAAAAAAAACTACACTTTCATAGCTTTATGATGAGTGGTTTCCATAGGCCTAAAACAAACACTCAAAATCTCCAATTCAAATCCATCTACCAAAATTACAGAACAAAAACCAAACAGATACACGGCTTTGCCTCTATAGTTTGATTCTAGAACTTCTTTAGCCTCCATAAAGAACATCACAACACTACTTTTGAGTTCAATCTTCATCTGTTCCATCAAGTTGACATATTCTTTAGTCTCCATAAAGAACATCGCAACCCTACTTTTGAGTTCAATCTTGTACGAAAAATTACTCGTATAAACTACAACTGATACCTTATGGCTTATGCTCAATAAAACCTCCTTAAAAAAGGCCAAAAACACATCCTCACATAAATAACAAAGAACATACCAACTAAACCAAATGTTATTAACAAAAACACCATTGAACATTGCTGTGTTTTTTTATGATCCTTATTAATAATTGAATATCTCTATGGAACTTCTACACTAACAAATGCTTCAAAGCTATCGAATTACACAATAAAATTCGAGATAACCGATCTCTTTGTTCCTTGAGCGTGAATTCTGATTAGTAACCTATAGATAACAAGCCCAATAACAACAATTCTTTAGTTAAAATACCTTGACGCCGAAAGAGACGAAAATCAGGAGAAACAGAGAAACGAACCCTAATCCGGAAACCATTAAAAATAAGCTCAAATTAAAGAAATTCCATGTAAATCCAATTACTTAGACGGAATTTGAATAGCTAGGAAAAATCAAAACAAAATTACCCATTTAGGATTTGCAGAAAATAATAATAATAATCAATAAATAAAATCTATATAATGGTGGGCAAAAGAAAAAGGAACAGAACTTACAGAGAATATTCTAGAAGAAAAGCAACGATAGCTTCGGAGCTTTCACCTGATTCCGGATCCAATCCGACCCGACTTGGAAACGATAGAAGGTAAATTACGACGCCGGAGGGCTATTTCAGGGAGATAGAAAGAAGAGCTAGTCCAAGAGAGAATGCGGGGAATGGCATGATCGTAAGTTTTTTAATTTGGAGGTTGTTGTCGCGAGGGAGAGGGATTTATGAGGAAGAAAAACGTGGGCCAAAACTTATTTGAGGACGCAGGGAAGGGATATTTTCATTTCAAGCCCTTATAGTTTTAGGTATATTTGTATCTGCCCCAACAAGTTTCAATTTAATGATTAGGGTTTCTCTTTGTCTTAAATGATTACGGAGAAAAAAAGGTCTTACTCCTTAGCCGTTAATGTGTGCATTCTATCCATATGTCATTGATGGGAAAAAATCATTATTCATTTATATAGGGTACAATTCTTTTATACTTTTTTTTGGATCGTTGGAGGAGAATTGATAAAGATTACTTCTTTATTTTTTGATAATCTTATTATTTTTTACTGTTAATTTCAGACATTCATTTACCTTTATCATACCGTCTAAAAAATTGTAAAACTTTCAAGTTTAGATGAAGGTAAATGAATGGATGTGATTATCAATAGGAAATGATAATATTATCACAAGAAAAAAAATAATCTTAGTCATTTATTTACCCCATCTAACAGTTCAAAAATGTGTAAAAATAATTGATTTTTACACAATGTAAGTGGATAAGATTAAATTAGAAGTGTTCATGAGAAAGTTGAATCAAACAGTGATTTGGGTTAAATTATTTATTAAAATTTTGATTGATTTTGATGTCATGAGTTAACTCGGATATCAATTCAGTTAGAAATATGGGTGTTCATTGTTCGGTTAAAATCGAACTAATCAATCAAACCAAATTTGTTCAGTTAAACTGTTGACCACCGAAGTTTGTTCGATCAGGGAACATTTAAAGAATTTTTCAAAGTTCGATTATCATCTAATTCAGTTCGACACCGTTAATTATTTGAATTTAACTAAAATGCCTTAAAATATTAAATTTTAAATATATATTATATTTACATGTAGGCCATGTTTGGCAATTAGCTGATAGCGGATTGCATTAGTTTGGTAAAATTAACTGACAACTTATAGTTGATTGATTATTTGAACAATCAAAATAACATATAAGGACATGATTATATACAATGTTTGTTTGAATAATTTATTAGTTATCAATATTTTGTATCTATTAATATTAATTGGATTATAAATTTTTTAATATAACATTACTAAACAGTAATCATATTTGAATGATCTATGTATTAAATTTTTTTATATAACATCTTTTTAATACAATTTGATTAATTATTAAATTTAAATGATATTCGAAGTATATGTATTGATCTCATATATTTGAAGGGAAAACAATTATTTAAATTATGTATGAGAATATATTTTTTTTTACTTCAAAAAGCATATTTAGGTTATTTGGATACTTTTTGTAATTGTTAAGGATAAAAGAGTATTTACAACTCTCATGTGAATTTCTCTAAAGTCTAAACCCAAAAAGCTTCTCTTAGTAGTTTTTTTTTTCAATTTGAGAGGTTTTACTCAATACGTTGTTACAATCATTTGTTTATCAAACATCTAAATTATTTGATTTGATTGGTCATACCTCTAAAAGTGGTTCAAATTGTTATTTACCAAACAATATCATATTTTTTTTAGCTTAGATCCTTTAAAATTTTGAAATCCGAATAAATTCTAATCCAAATAAAAATTTATTAGCCAAAGTTACCTAACAAAAGTAAATAAACAAAACAAAAATATTTAAATTAATTTTTTTATATTTATTTATAATAAATTTCGATTAATTCAAAAATAATTTGAATTATTCAAAAATTATTTGGTTTGATTAATTTTTTTCAGTAATTCGATTTTGAATAATTCAGTTCAGTTATCGATCAAATTAATTGTTTGAACACTCTCAGTTGAAAATTATATTATACATATATTTTAAAATATAATAAATAATATTGTAACTTGTCATTTAAATTAATGCTCAAATTTAATTGGGAAAGCTTAAACCAAGTATAAGATATGAAAATATAAATTTATAGGTTTATAATAGTAATTCAATTTTATCCTAAAAATAGCTATTTATTTTTATTTGTATTACTAAATAACTACCGTCGAAAATAATTAATTCCCTAAGTAATGGAAAAATAAATATATTATTTTACAATATAACTGTTTTTAATAAAAAAAACAATTTTAACAAATGTGTTTTACACTATAAATATTTTTTTAAAATGATAAAGTATTTTGATTAAAAATAATAAATTATTTAAAAAAATTACATGTTCAGCTCGCTCGCTATGATGATCTCGGATTGATTCGATTTGCAGCACCTCCTGTATCGATTATGAGCCTTCTGGCTCAAGATGGGTGTGTCACCCAGTAGTGGAATGGTGATATCAGTCATGAGTTGTTTTGGGTACAATTTATTATTGTTATGTCTTATTTAGGTTTTGATGTTTAACTATTTATTATGTTTATTCTTTTTTTTCTATTTAGGTTTAGGGGTTTTAAACGAGGCCCTGACTGTATCGAATTAATATTTCTCTTTTTTTCTTCATTTAAGTTTAGGGTTAATATTTGATGTACGGACAATAGAAAAACTTTGTTTCTATAGGTATGCCTAATTTAATTCTATAAACTAAAATTTAAATCATAATATTAAAACTCTAAAAACTAAACCCAAACACTAAATTCTAATTATAAATATTAAATTCTAAATCATACAAGCTAAACCCTAAATCAAACCCATGATAAATTGAACCTGCTTGTAAAAAATAAATTTTCCATCGCAAATGCATGGAATATTTTTCCTTATTATAAATATACTTGAATTTTTTGTCATTTCATTGTTGAATTGATGATACCAAGTCTACTAAAGGCTTGTTTTTTATTGTGTTTGGCTTCTCAAACTAGCTTTTTCACAAAAAAAATTATAAAAGCAACAAAAAACACTCAACTTTTGAGTGTCAAAATTTTGGTTTGCCCCCCCCCCCCAAACTAGCTTCTTAAACTTTGGTTTAGCCCAAACCTTGAATTCCCACCACTACAAAAAACAAAGCCCAAGTCAATTCCGTTATAGATAATATAACTGTTAAATATATTGTATATTTTAAAAAGTCAAAATATGTTGACAATGCACCTATCAAGTGATCCAAGTGAAAAATAAAATATTGTTATCTTTAGGAGATTTAAATTCGAACATGTATACAATGTGTATTTATTATCAAAGAGTTAAAAAAATAAACAGATACTACCATAAAATCACATCAAATATTCAAAAAATATGTCGACAATCATCATTCTTAAAAGAAATTTGAAATTTAGTTTCTATACTTAAAATATTAAATGCTCTAATATTTCTGTTGTTAAAATATTAGTTTCAAAAAGCAAATCATCATAAATTTAAAAATATATGTTACCGACATATAAATCTAAAATGACATTAAACTCTTGTTAAAAAATTTAATTATTTTTTTTACTTTATATGCTACTAGATTTCTTATTTATTTTAGATTAAATTTTTATTTTTGAATGTCCATTTTTTGATAAGTGAACATCCATATTTTTCATTCCCAAGTTTTTTTTTACTATAAAATTTTAAATCTCTAATTAACGAAGTCTGACTAAATTATAAAAAAAATCTCAAATTAACGATTCAATGAACTAACCATTACACTAAAAAATTGGGTTCGAGATAACATGAATTAAATTTTATTTTGATTAAATGATATTTCTTATACTTTTTATTAAGTATGTTTGGATTATATAATTTAAGCTTTTTAGTTGTATTTTTTTATATAACAATAAAAAGCTTACATCAAGCTAACAAAGAAAGTTATGAACCAAAAATTTGGGTTCAAGTTTAACGGAGTTCGAGCTTGAGAATCGGGTACCCGAAACTTCGAGAACCCGAAAATACATGTACCGAATTATGAATAGCCTTAAAAATTACGTACAGAAACAAACTGCACGCTGAACTGAGTAATTAAACACGAGATCATATGTTGTGGGGACAGTGAGTAATTAAACTGTCACTTTATAAACTGAATCAAGACCCAACAATTTGCACAACGCATTGCAATTTCATGACATTAATTAGTTGTTTTCTGGCTTTCTTATTGGCTCTCATTTGCTTCTTGTTCCTCTACTACTCGAGAAACAACAACGGATCTCCAAAGAGTTCCCCGGCTGTCGGGATGCTCGAGCTTCTCCTCAACATTCATCGGTTCCACAATTGGTGCACTGAGACTCTCGAATGATGCAACGGCACCTTCGTGTTGGAAGGCCCTCGGTTTGCTAAGTTGAACTGGGTGATGACCTGCGACCCTACCAAATTCACTACGTTATGAGTTCCAATTTTAGCAACTTCCCCAAAAGGCCTTCCAACACGACGCCTTAGGAGACGGGATTTTCAACTCCGACATGGATTTGTGGAGAAACCAGAGGATGGCAGCTCAGGGATTCATGAGGTGTAAGCTCTTCCACCAATTCTTGTTGCGGACTACCCGAGATAAGATGGAGAAAGGGCTTATTCCGCTAATCGAGCATGTTGCTAAACAAGGCTTGATGGTCAACTTGGAAGATGTTTTCCAAAGGTTCGCACTTGATTACACATGCACCTTGGTTTCCGGCTATGATCCCGGATGCCTCTCCGTCGAATTCCCTCGAGTTCTTTTCTCCGAGGCCGTAGATGATGTACAACAAGCAATATTTTATCGGCATGTCAGGCTACAAAGCTTTGTTAAGTTGCAGAAGTGGCTCAACGTAGGACAAGAAGGGAAACATTACAAGGCAATGGAAGTTATTGACGGTATAATAGCTGCATATATATGTCAGAAGAGGAAAGAATTGAGCAAGCTGAACCGAGAGCTGGTTTCGGAAGATGGTGCGGATCTCTTGACATCGTACATAACTGGAGAAATCAACGTGTTTGAAATGCGATGATAAGTTCTTGAGAGACACCATTTTTAATATGATTATTGCAGGGACGGACACAACGAACGCTGCGCTTGCTTGGTTCATTTGGCTCGTTTTGAGGCATCCGGTCGTGGAAAACTGGACCATACAAGAGCTTGAATCAAGAATTCCCGTTGAGGAAACCAAAAGGAGGCGACTATTCACTACTGAGGAGGTAAAGAACTTGGTTTATGTACATACAGCATTATGCGAGTCATTAAGGCTGTATCTACAATTCCCTTCAATCACAAGGAACCTCTCCAACTGGATACGCTTCCGAGCGGACATCAAGTTCATCCGAAGATGAAAATCCTGTTTAATCTGTATTCAATGGGAAGGATGGAATCGTTTGGGGGGAAGATTGCTGTGAATTCAAGCCTGAAAGATGGATTGATGAGAGAGGAGGGATTAAACACGAGCCATCATACAAGTTCGTATCGTTTGGTGCAGGGCCAAGGATATGTCTGGGGAAGGAAGTGGCATTTGTTCAAATGAAAGCTGTAGCATCTGCTGTGATTTACAACTATCTCATTCATGCATTGAATGAAACTTTGGTCATTCCGGCCATATCCGTTATCTTGCACACCAAGGATGGATTGATGACTAGGGTCTCTACCAGATGGGACTAAATGCATGACTTCTTACTACGTTGAATGGCGAGTGTAATATGACTAAATAAATGAAATTAAAAACAAATATTATTGAACTTAGAGGTGTTCGTAGGAGGGATCAGATCGCGTGATGCTCGCCTGTGGCATCAGGTTGAAAGAGAGAATAAACACTGTGTGAGTTCTAAGAAAGTAGATTATATGGTCCTCCTCCATTTAGTATGCAATTTGTACTTGAATTATGTCACTTCCAATCCCTAGTATTTGATCCAAAAAATGGTTCAAACTTGCTCCAAAATTTTCTGAATCTTTCCATCTCTAATTTCATGCTAGCATCGGATCGAGCTTCGGCTTGAGCAGGGGTCTCTTCTTCTTCTTCTTCTTCTTCAACTTTCACTCTCCCTGCAGCCTGAGCTTGCTGTTTTAACTGCTTTCCAAAAGCCTTAGCTGCCATGAATACATTTGCAGGTCTTTCCCAGCCTCCTCCAAATACACCATACCCTTCCTTTGGCTGGGGCTGCATCATGAACTCGAGCACTGCCAATTCTTCACTATCCACCCAATGTATGCAGTTCACCGGGCATGATTCGACCGAAATCTGCAGACCATGCAGTTCAGAAAGCAAGATTAAAATCACATGAAGGAACACTTTGACTCTACACAGCATTAACAGAGTGTATTTCTTTACATCGATTTTACAATCATTGTCTCCGTACTGAACCTTAACTCGAGCACAACCGAGAGCTTCGTCCATTTCGAATGTGTTGCCTGCATGGTGAACGCATTCTCTACAACCTATGCAAGCGTTTGCATCAACAAATAAAGCTTGGGGTCTCAGAGGCCCATTCCAAGAGCTAAAACCGGATGCATTGCAGCCGAATTTCGCTTTCATTGAACCAATGGAAGCATCGTACTCTTTCCTTCGATCATCTCGTATCAGCACTTTATACGCTTCATTCAGCATTAGAGTGTATTCATGTCCCTAAACAAATATAAAAGATACAAAAGTAAATTTGCATTAATTCCAAACACTTAGGCCAGAGTCGAAAAAACTGAACAGGAAGTTTAACCGGTTGAAATAAGTTCCCGGCAGTTCTCTGAATTTCTATACCTCAACTTGCACGCTCAGCCACCGGAACAACAAATTTTCGAACCAATTGAGTCTAAAGTCTAAACCCATTAAAGAAATCTTGTAGTAATAGTATATGTCATTCGGATTCGAAATGAGTATTGAATGAGGTATAAACCAGATCGAAAACAATTCTTGAACGAGGTATTCAACTCTAGTGATGAATCCAAAAAAAATCTTTTATCGGTTCTACCACCTATTTTATATGAAGAAAATGAATCTTTCTATAGAAGGATCGGAAAAAAAAGGTCCGGATCTCCTGCCGGAATGATAGTGGTATTTGCTAGCAACAACATAACCGAAGCATAAGAAATATAGCACCTATGGGTACATAAGAAAAGCATAGAATCAATTCTTTTTAACGAATCGATCCGATCGCAACTTCAAACATGAACTATGAATATAACAGGAAATTGCAATAAAGAAATAGAGAGGAACTGAAATGAACTGACCTGTTGGCCTGCAATATCAGGATGGTACTTCTTTTGCAGCTTTCTATAAGCTTCTTTAATCTGCTGCGTATTGGAATCAAAAGGAATTCCAAGTAACTGATAGTAATTCTTCTCTGATTTTGATTTTGATTTCTCACCAAACTTTTGGTTCTTACAACATCTAATCTCACTCGATTTCAGCCCCAATCTTCACCAGAAACAAAAATCAAAGAGCTACGTAAATATATATATTTTTTTTTTGGGGGGGGGGAATTCATAGAATTCTTACCTTGGGTTTGGCTTGCTTGAATTGAATTTGACACGAAAATTACAAACTTTTAGGAGTGAGAGTTCGTAAATTGAAACTCCACTGGCTATCATGATTGATTTTTTCTCTTCTTTTTCCTTCTAGTTTTCTTTTTATCGTTACGTACAGAGAGATATTTTGATAGTTTCCTTTTTTTTCTTTCTGACAGGAATATGTTTTCTTTCCGCTGAAAAAAACAGTGATATTCCTTTAATTAAGGGTTAAATCTGTATTTAGCTCCCAAAGTTATAAACTTTTCTCAGTTTACACCATAAAAGACATTTTTTTATTAGTTTGTCCTTGAATTGCAAAAAAAAAAAAGTTATCTGTCCAATGCTACTCCCAAACGTAAAAAAACAGAAAATTCTCATTCTATTAAAAATAATTAAATATTTTTTTAATTTATTAAATCCTAAACTTCATATTTTTTCCTTTTAAAAAAATAAACATCCACTAATATTAACGGTAGCTATCTGCAACTTTATTTATATGAGTAGTAGAAAACTATTAGAGAATCAAAACCTCTATTGATATTTACAGTAACCATCTGTGATGAGCTACTCACAATTGAATATGCATACATTTTATTTTTAGAAAGGAAGAAGATGAAGTTTAAGATTTAAAGAATTGAGATGTTGAGAGTTAAAATTTTAAATTTATGATCAAATTAAAATAAAATATAAAAATTATTGATTAAATTTATTACTATACAAATTTAATTAACTGTCATATCATCAATTATTTATTTTTTAAAATTAAATCGATTTATCAATAGCGACTAATCAAAGACCTATTTATAATTTTTTTATAGTCAGAAAATTCAATAAAGACGAACTTCACCCTTTTTTGTATTTTCTATCCCTTTCTCTCTTTTAATTTAAACAACCAACCACAATATAACACGTGGGAATCTACCTATAAATAAAATCCGAATTTCATCAAAGACCGTTCTTTTCGATCTCCTTCCCTTTCGAATTCCGTGGTATGAAAACTGCATTCAAAACCCTTTTATTAACCAATCCAAGCAAAAGCTTCACCTCCTACATTCAAAGATGTGTTTCTTTATTACAGAATTTCTCAGCCAAAGGCACGGTTTCGAGAGGAACTGTCCTCCATTGCCATTTACTCAAGAATGGTGTTTTTTCAGAGAGATTTATTGCCATCAGGCTATTAATAATGTATCTTGAATCTAGGAAATTATCTGAAGCCAATCAAATGTTGAAGGAGTTTAATGGGTTTGATTTAGTTGTTCAAAACTGTTTGATCAATGCTAATATACAGTGGGGAAATTTGAGTGAAGCACGGAAACTGTTCGACGAAATGCCTGAAAGAAACGAGATTACATGGACATTGTTGATTTCGGGATTAATGAAATGTGGAAGGGTGGAAGAATCAATGTTGTATTTTGAAAGGAACCCATTTAAAGGTGTGGTTTCGTGGACGGCTGGGATTACTGGGTTGGTAAAAAACGGGTCAAGTTTTCATGGTTTGAAGCTTTTTGTAAGGTTGCTTGAATCTGGGGTTAAGCCAAATCAAGTTACTTATAGTTCTATAATTAGCGCATGTATAGAAATGGGTGATTTTGAGCTGGGAATGAGTGTTTTGGGGTTGATAATTAAAACCGGATTCGAGAATAATGTGTCGGTTTGCAACTCTTTAATAACACTGTGTTTGAGAATGCAAGAATTTGATCTGGCTAGGAAGGTGTTCAATCGAATGGAAATGAGAGATGTCGTTTCTTGGACAGCAATACTTGATATGTATGTTGGGATGGGGAACTTGGGAGAGGCAAGGAGGATCTTTGATGAGATGCCAAAAAGAAACGAAGTTTCTTGGAGTGCAATCATTGCTAGGTATAATCAATATGGTGATAATATAGAGGCATTGAAACTCTTTCGACGAATGGTTCGAGAAGGGCTTAAGCCGACTATCTCATGTTTCTCTAGCATTCTTTGTGCGTTGGCTAGCCTTGAGAGTTTACAAGCAGGGAAGAACATTCATGCACATGTTACGAAAATTGGGATTGAAAAAGATGTTTTTATCGGCTGCTCTCTTGTTGATTTGTACTGTAAGTGCAGAGAAACTAGAGACGGACGGTTTGTTTTTGACTCAATCAAAAACAAAAATGTTGTTTCGTGGAATTCGATGATTGGTGGCTACAGTTTGAATGGTCAAATGGATGAAGCTAAGTATTTGTTCGATAACATGCCTAATCGAAATAACGTCTCTTGGGGTACTTTAATTGGTGGATATGTAGAATTTAAGCAATTCGATACGGTGTTCGAAGTTTTCAACGAGATGATTTTATCGGGGGAAACTCCTACGAAGCCCACATTTTCAAGCGTGCTTTGTACTTGTGCAAGTGTGGCCTCACTGGAGAAAGGAAAGGATATCCATGGAAAGATCTTAAAACTCGGGTTCCAATATGATGTTTACTTGGGCACTGCCTTAACTGATATGTACGCAAAATGTGGAGATATTGAAAGCTCTAAGCAGGTCTTCGATAGAATGCCGGAGAGAAACGAGTTCTCGTGGACAGTTATGATTCAAGGTCTAGCGGAAAGTGGTTTCGCGAAAGAATCTCTCGCCTTGTTTGAAGAAATGAAAAGAAATTCCTCGGTTGCTCCTAGTGAACTCATGCTTTTATCAGTTCTATTTGCATGCTCTCATTGCGGATTAGTCGATAAAGGACTCGAGTACTTCGGTGCGATGGAGCCAGTATATGGCATAATGCCAAAAGGAAGACATTACACGTGCGTAGTGGATATGCTGTCCCGATCCGGGCGCCTGTATGAAGCTGAAGAATTAATCAACTCCATGCCTTTTCAATCTGAAGCTAATGCACTGGCGGCATTGTTAAGTGGTTGTAAGACATACAAAAACGAGGAGATAGCAGAGAGAACAGCTAGAAAACTCGTTGAACTAGCGGAGAAAAACTCCGCCGGATTTGTCTTGTTGTCCAACATATATGCTTCAGCTGGGAGATGGACTGATGTTTCAAACATTAGGAAACTAATGAGGGAGAAGGGATTGAAAAAGACCGTTGGCTGCAGTTGGGTTGAGGTGAGAAGCCATCTACATTCTTTTTATTCGGAAGACGGAACACAATCGAAATCAGCAGAGATTCACAATATCTTGGAGCTCTTGAGATCAGAAATGACGGATCCTTAACGTATCATCTCTAACAGATGCTGTCATCTCTCATGACTTGTGGAAATGATCTCGATTTCATCGATGATGTATGCTGTAGCGTAGTATATATCCAAGCAAGCACTAAAACGACACAAGTGTTCATAATTTATGGTGGTTTCGGGTTCTACTTAAACTTTCGTGCTCGGCATTGTTGAAGCTTAGGCTCTTCTGAGCTAAGAAGCTGCTGGGATTTAATGGAAGAAAGTAGGCAGGCTGGTGCCGATGATGCTCGGACACCAAGACCATACGGTTCCAATGGTGCTCGCAAGCGCTAAGCCGCAGTGGTTCTCGATGATTCTATCTCTTCTACCTCTTTAGAGTAGAAAAAAAGTTACCCATGTTTTTATGGTAAGCCAAAAGTTGAACTTGAAGCAAACCAAAGAAGATTTGCAATTTTTGATCGTTCAAACTGGTTAAAAATGCATCAATCAAACTATATTTTTTCTTTAAAAAATAAAATAAATAATTTGCTTTTTTAATTTAAGGAAATGAATTCAAGAGTTGATTAGCTATTGGTAGCAGTTGGATCTAGGAATGACAAAATTATGTGAATCTGCCTCGATCTGACATGACTTGACTCACCTCACTTCGAATAGATTTTTTTTTTTTTGAGTTTCGGGTTTGGGACAGTTTTTTGATAAAGATTAAGTCGAGTTTAGGATGAAAATTTCCCGCATGCCCTAATTTGGTATATTTTTAACTAAATGTATATTTTTATATAATAAATTTAATATTTTATTATTTTTTTTGAGTTAAAACAGATTTTGTCGATTTTTTAATTAAAATTTTGAGGTCAGATTAGGGGTGATTATCAAGCGAGTAGATCGCGAGTTGAATAGTGTACGATTCGCGCTTGTTAAAAAATCTTGTTGCTCGTTAAGCTCGATAAAAATTACGTTAACTATAGGTAAAATCTAGTGATACTATTAGAGTTTAATATAAATATACAAATTCAAAAGAAGAAAAAAATGTGAGGACTGAGAAGATAAATAAATAAATTTGTTATGATCGAGTTAGAAATGAAATTGACATTTGAATGTGAGACTCTTTTTGTTTTTCAACAATATTCAATGAACAACAAAGGTGAACTGAAGATTTTTTCCCGTTTCTGCTTTTATATATAAAGTAATAATAAAAGAAAAAGAAAAAATTTTAATAAAAAATAGGAAATTATTATTATTATAATTAAATTTTTAATTGATACAAATTAACTGTTTGACTTCTTGGAAAAAACAAATCGTCTTGGAAATTTAAAACCAAATATTATATGGATAAATTGTCCAGCAAGTCACTATACTTTTATAGAGTTTTCAATTAGCATTTAAACTTTTTAGAATATAATTTTTTAAGTTAACAACCAAAAATTCATAAAAAATAATGAGTTGATCGCGAATTTATCGAGTCAAGTTAGATAAGATCTCGAGTCAAACTCAAATTCGAGTTAATTTAACTCGAGTCGAGCGTTAACTGAGTTTTGATTGAGTGTAGCTCGAGCTGTTTGCGAGCTACTCAACTCAATTAACATCCCTAAGTCAGATTATACTTCTTTTATATCTAGTCAAAGTCAGATTAAAATATAAGCGTAAGGGTGTAAGAAACCCTTAAACTTTTGGAAAAAAATTAATTAAGCTCCTGATTTTTTTTCACCCAATTAAACTCTTGAATCAAAAAATTGTAATCAATTAAACCCTTGAGCCAAGAAATATAATCAATTAAGCCATTTAACCAATTTAACCATTAAATCTTAACAGGTTTTTTTGAATTTATTAATGCAATGCGTCGTATCATTTCTTCCACGCTATCTCCTTGTCTTCCCTGCCATAACAACAATGCTCTCTTCCTTGTTTTCTTCTTCCATTCAAGCGAAAACCCCAGTGTTTTTCAATCTTCTGCCATTTCTAGTCTTTTCAGAAATGGAGCTCTCAATAACCGAGTCTTTTTCACCGCTAAATTCCCTCGCGCTGTTTCGCTTCTTCCACCGGATTCGATCGAGTTAAAGTTCAAAATCCGATCGTCGAAATCGACGGTAATAAAAAAATTCAAGAATGATAAAGGAAAAGTTATGGTTGCATTTTTTTCTGTATTTTTTAAATTTTGAATAATTGCCGTTCATGGATTCATTTGTTTAAAACTTTAAATAGTATCCTCAAGTTTGAAAGGTTTGTCATCCATAGCCAAGAATTGGAAGGACAAGTTTGAAGAACATTCTTTATGGTTGGTTTTTTTCCTTTAGTGAAGTATGCTTAAGATTTCTGTTTACATATTTGCAAGTATTTGATTGATTTTGTCTAGGTATGAACATCGACTAATTGATGACATGGTGGCATATGCCTTAAAAAGTATGTTTGGGCATGCAAAAATTACGACGGAGATGTTGCTCAAGCTGCTGTTTAATGCTTCCTCTGAATTAGCCGCTCACACTTTCCTTTTTACCGCCCCGCCTAGACTTGTTCAAAAATACTCGACTCGGTTTACTCGGCATGTTGACCCGTCGAACCCGAACTTTAAAAAATTAAATATTTTTTTAAAAAAAGTTACCCGCCCCGGAATTTTTCCTGAGTAGTTGGGTCGGGTCTGGGCTTAAATTATTTTCTAACCAGGTACTCAACCTGACACAGTACTTTTAATATATTTATTTCTATGTTTTAAATTATATTTTTATTTTAAGTTCTTTAACATTTTTAACTTAGAACAAAATTTAAATATCTAAATTCTTTAATTAAAATAAAGGATAGAAAGCTCAAATGCTACACAGTACGTAATAAAACAACAATCATACACGCACAATACAAACATGCATATATTTATGAACAGCTACATAACAAGCTTCAAAACAGAATATCACCTCCAGGCTTTGAAATTTTTTGTTCTTTGCATACCAGCTTTGGCGAGGCAGACAGACTGCCATACCATTGTACTCTCTTGGCATATTATTAATTTGTTAATACAAGATTCGAAGAAAAAAAATCGAGATTAATATTTTTAAAGTCTTCTTTCGGTGATAAGTTTTAATATATATTCAAAATTTTCTATCTTAAAATTAACTTCAAACCACTAATTTTTGTGTTTGAATTATATATTTATGAACTTTTAAATTTTTTAGGTTTACTAATTTGACTTTACCAAAAGGGACAAGAAACCAGTGCAAATGGTATTTCCTCCATATTTGCATGGACAAGAGGACTGGGGCACGGGTACTTCATTTTTCTGCGAAATAAAGTCACATTATACAGCTTTCTTTTGAATTTTATTTGATCAGCATTGATTCGAATAAACTCTTCCACACGTTTCCTTTTGCTAAGTTTATATAAAAACTTTGGAACAGATACATAAACAATGCTTTCATGCCTTCCGTAGAGAACTAACAACTAATTGGTCTAACGAAATGAAACGTTAGATCTTTTAAGTCATATCAGTAGTTCCAATTATGAAATTAGGAATGAAGCAATTAGGTTTAAAGGGTCGACTCATAATGAACACTTACAGTATCTGATTCAGATTAGTCAACTAATAAGTTAGATATTTGTGGCTAAATGACTAATAGACTTTTACAATGTTCAATTTAAATTAATCGGTCAATAAATTTCGTACCGATGATTACCAAAAAAAATAAGTGGGAAGAGATGAAATTAATAAACACAGAAAAATAACTAACTAATTAAGCGTTGCCAATTGCCATTACTGTATAAATTATTATTATTTCAATCGCTTCCATCTTTGATGACCATTGAGGAATAAACTAGGGCAATTGCCATTACAGAAAGCAAAATATTTCTTTTAGCTAAAACAATATCTAATTTTATCAAATAAATACAACAAAAATATAAAAGAAGAAAAAAATAAAATAGATTAGTCATATTAACAGTTTGTTTCTCGTAAAATTATTAAAGTGTACAAATTAATTACTAAATGATAAAATAGAATTATATAAGAAAATAGTTAAAAATCTCAACCAAACAACTTAAAACAATGATAGATACAAACAAACACTGTTTTCGACCGTGAATGATAAACATTTTCAACACTAATATAAAAATATATAAAATTATTATGACACATTGATAAATTGACTTTATTATAACTCAAAGTGTTACCTATATAAGTTGTACGAGCACTTATCAATATAAAAGAACCGTTATGAGAGTCTAAAGAAGGAACAAATCAGTGGTATAATAAATGAACGAAACTAAAAAGATGCTCTCAAATTCAACCTTGAAAAAAATGCGCTAGATAAGCATACAAAGAACATGTTGCAAGAGCACACAAAATCATCCATTATTTTCATCTGAAAATAATAATTAAATAAAATAAAAAATAAATGGAACAGATAAAATAAAACCAAAAAAAAAACACAGAAAGAAAAAAAAACTAATCAAGCGCTGCCAATTGCCATTAGCCCATTACCATTGATTATTATTATTTCAATCCCTTCCATCTTTGACCACCATTAAGGAATAAACTAAGAGAAATTATATTATGGGTCTTCCTACTGTAGCGATGCCCCTTTCGCTAAAAAACGTGTTTTCAAAGTGTTTGTGATTTTTCGGATATAAAACGTTTATTCCGTGTGGTTTAAAAAATCGCATTTTATTTAAAAATTGGAATCGCCACCGGCCACTTAGGTAGGTCGGACACCATAAAACTAGAGATTCAAAAAAACTTTGAGTTTGGGAGTCGGTTACGGATGGGGAAGGATTAGCACCCCCACACCGCCCAAAATTGGTACTTTAATAATTACCGCTTTATTAATATTAGACTTTCCGGATTAAAGTGACGATTAGTTTAAAATTCGGTTATAATTGCGAATAAATTTTAAAGGCCCCGTTATCCGAGAGTAAACGCCCAACCACTATCACTACGCCTGATACTGGCCCCGTTTACGCTCGGATAAAAGGGCACCGCATTGACAATTTATATATCTGTTATGCAACCTAAAACATGGCGAATATAAATACAATGCGATAAAATATAAATAAATACTAACATAATAAAATACTAATCTAACATAAATAAAAGACTAATCTAAAACATACATACATAAATATTAATCTAACTCATAAATAAAAACAAATCTAACATAAATAAAATATTAATCTAAAACATAAATTTAAAACATAAACAAATACTAATCTAAAACATACATACATAAATATTAATCTAACTTATAAAAAAATCTAACATAAATAAAATACTAACATTCATAAATATTAATCTAAGACATAAGAAACAAATTTAACATAACTAAAATATTAATATAAAACATAAATTTAAAACATAATAAATATTAATCTAAAGCATAAATAAACATACAAAGTAAAAAAGGACACAATTTTAAATTAACTAATACTTCATTAAATTATAAAAATTACAACACAAATAAAAAGGGAAGAAAATATACCTAACTAGGAGCTCGAATGACGAACCCCGACTCAACCCCACCGAGATCTACCGCGACCTCTCCAAAAATATTAACTAGATCGGATCCAAAATAGGATCCCGATCGAATGTTGGATCGAACCAACTGGGGCCGAGGGCACTGTCCCCAACCCCTCCCAATTGGGGAGCCAATTGCCTTGCCAATTTTGTGGCAAATTGGCATGCCCATTTTGTGTAATTTTGGGCGTGTGTTTCCTTCCCCCTGCCCCATGCCTTTATATAGGCAATTGGGGTGGGTTAAGGGTGACGTGGAGCACCCTGCTCCACACAATATTTTCCTCTCTTTTTTTAATAATATTTTATTATTATTATTATTATTATTTTGATTTTTCATTAATTTTATATTAATAATAATAATATTAAAATAACACTAATAACACTAAAACCCGGTCAAAAATGAGTGATTACAGTTGCCCCTCTTTGCTTGTTCTTGTGAAACGAGGACAAAGCAAAGATCAAAAGCACTCATTTTTGACCTACTTTCTTGTCTTTGGCTTCGGAATCACGTGTTCTTCTGGAACTTTCCGCTCTTCCTTAGCTGAATCTTCAAGCTGGTAAGTTCTTCCTATATAGAACTTCTTCACCTTCTGATCTTGGAACTATAGGTCCTCCCTATATAGAACCTTTCATTCTGAAGTCTTGAGTTACGAGTCCCTCATATATAGAACTTTTCACTTTGAGACGGTAAAGCTTGGAGTCCTTCCTATATAGAACTCTTCACCTTCAATGTTGGTTTCTCCTATATAAAACCTTTTGTGCCGCTGATGGATTCTTCCGACTGGGAGTCCCTCATGTATAGAACTGCTAGTCTTCAAACCCTGGAGCTGTCAGTCCTTCCTATATAGAACTTTTAGCTTCTGAAATCTTAGAGCTACGAGTTCTTCCTATATAGAACCTCTTACTCTAAGACAGTAAAGCTCAGAGCCCTTCCTATATAGGACTCTTCGCTTTCAACACAACAGGTTTTCCCTATATAAAACCTTGTGTATCATGGGTGAATTCCTTCGGCTAGGAGTTCTTCCTATATAGAACTGCTAGTCTTCACCCTGGAGCCGTCAGTCCTTCCTATATAGAACTTTTAGCTTCTGAAATCTCGGAGCTACGGGTTCTTCCTATATAGAACCTCTCACTCTAAGACAGTAAAGCTCAGAGCCCTTCCTATATGAGACTCTTCGCTTTCAAACACAACAGGTTTTTCTATATAACCTTGTGTGTCATGGGTGAATTCCTTCGGCTGGGAGTTCTTCCTATATAGAACTGCTAGTCTTCACCCTGGAGCTGTAAGTCCTTCCTATATAAAACTTTCAGCTTCTGAAATCTTGGAGCTACATATTCTTCCTATATAGAATCTTTTACTCTAAGACAGTGAAGCTCGGAGCCCTTCCTATATAAGACTCTTCGCTTTCAGACACAACAAGTTTTCCTATATAACCTTGTGTGTTATGGGTGAATTCCTTCGGCTGGGAGTTCTTCCTATATAGAACTGCTAGTCTTCACCCTGGAGCCGGAAGCCTTTCCTATATAAAACTTTTAGCTTCTGAAGCCTCGGAGCGGCGGATTCTTCCTACATAGAACCTCTTGCTACGGGAGCTTGAAAATATAGGCCCTTTCTATATAGAACCTTTATCTTTGATTTTTTTTCTCTTTTTCCTTTTTTCTTTTTCCTTCTTTTTCGGCACTTTTTCTCTCCTTTTCTTTTTCTTTTCTCTTTTTTTTTCTATCTCATTTTCATCAACATTTTTTTTACAAGGCTGTTGATATCTTTGGACTTACGCTTCTAAGGCTGCCGCATCATGCTCGAATGACTTATCACTAGGCTCGAAAGACTTACTGGTGGCCCGAAGGACTTAACACCGTACCCGAAGGACTTACCGATGACTCGAAGGATTTAACATATGGGCCTCACGCTGTTATGGCTGCCGATTTTTCTGGACTTACGCTGCTAAGGCTGTCGAAATCTTTCTTCAAATTTTGGGATTCACGCCAAAAATGGCTACCGACCTTTCTTCAGATTTGGGGATTCACGTCGAAAATGGCTACCGATCTTTAAATTTTAGGGACTCACGCCGAAGGTGGCTGCCAAACTTTCTTTAAATTTTAGGGACTCATGCCGAAGGTGGCTGCCAAACTTTCTTCAAATTTTAGGGACTCACGCCGAAGGTGGCTGCCAAAACTTTCTTCAAATTTTGGGGACTCACGCCGAAGGTGGCTGCCAAACTTTCTTCAAACTTTAGGGACTCACGCCGAATGTGGCTGCCAAAACTTCTTCAAATTTTAGGGACTCACGCCGAAGGTGTCTGCCAAAACTTTCTTCAAATTTTAGGGACTCACGCCGAAGGTGGCTGCCAAAACTTTCTTCAAATTTTAGGGACTCACGCCGAAGGTGGCTGCCAAACTTTCTTCAAACTTTAGGGACTCACGCCGAAGGTGGCTGCCAAACTTTCTTCAAACTTTAGGGACTCACGCCGAAAATGGCTGCCAAAACTTCTTCAGATTTAAGGATTCACACCGAAAATGGCTGCCAAAACTTCTTCAGATTTAGGGACTCACGCCGAAAATGGCTGCCAAAACTTCTTCAGATTTAGGGACTCACGCCGAAAATGGCTGCCAAAATTTCTTCAAATTTAGGGACTCACGCCGAAAATGGCTGCCAAAACTTTCTTCAAATTTTAGGGACTCACGCCGAAGGTGGCTGCCAAACTTTCTTCAAACTTTAGGGACTCACGCCGAAGGTGGCTGCCAAACTTTCTTCAAACTTTAGGGACTCACGCCGAAAATGGCTACCAAAACTTCTTCAAATTTAGGGACTCACGCCGAAAATGGCTGCCAAAACTTCTTCAAATTTAGGGATTCACGCCGAAAATGGCTGCCAAAACTTCTTCAAATTTAGGGACTTACACCGAAAATGACTGCCAAAACTTCTTCAGATTTAGGGACTCACGCCGAAAATGGCTGCCAAACTCTTTCTTCATTTAACGAAATCCACTTCTTAATACTCTTTGATAATTCTTCAAGTACCTGTCCAAACAAAAATTGACATGCCCCTATCTATATGATGCATGCAATGTAATGCTTTCTTTCTCCTCTTTTTCTCTTTTCTCTCTTTCTTTTTCTTTTCTTCTTTTTTCCTTCAATTTCTTCTTATTTTTTCTTTTTCTTTTCTTTTTTCTTCTCCCTCTCTTTCTTTCTCTTTTTTCTTTTTTCTTTTTTCTTTTATCCCCTTTTTCGTTCCAAAGTCTTACACCCTGAAAGGTCGCTCCCCAGATTTCTTCATCTCTTTACTTCTTCACTGTATGCTCTTAAATCCTCATTTGAACATACTTTTAAACCTTTTGTGTGGAAGGCTTTCTTGTCTTCGGGGTTATCACTCGTCTTCATAAATGATATTCTGATTCTTATATTATTCTTATAAGAACCCTTGTCATCTTCTTCGCTTGGCGTTGCCCCATTCAACCACGGGCTCCAATGCTTTGAATTTTCTGACCCACCACACAAAGTCTTAATCTATTTCTAGTCACTAGGGTAAGCCAAAATGCTTCCATCCCCTGAGCGCATCCTTGATCTTCTCGTAGCACTTCGACGGGAATTAACTCTCGGTCCCTATGCTTTAAATCTCATCATCATTCATTTTTAAAGTAATGCAAAAGGCAATTTACTTGCGTATATTTCAAAAAATAATGATTGTTTGAAAAGATAACAATCATTTGAAAATCACAACTTGGAGGGGATACCAAACATTTTGAAAACAATGTTTGGAACAAATGGTAAACATCATTTTTCCTTTTTTTTAAGGACCAAACATTTTTTTTAAATTAATGTTTGAAGAGTGTTAAACAAAATTCGAAGTATATTGCCAAACATTTTAAAAACTAATGTTTGGGGGAAATGGTAAACATCAAAACTTTGGGAGAAAATGTCAAACCTTTTAAAACATGTTTGCCCCCGAAATATCAAACACCATAGTGCATCTGCTTCAAGTTTCCAGAGATCAACTCTAATGAAGCGCATATTTAGAAGATCTTGACCATTGTGGAGATATATGCCAATGTATAGTTTCTTCTGGTCTAATATGCTTTTGAGAGGAACAACCCTACATAGTTTCTACCCCGTTTAAGGTGGCTCTCACTATCTCACCATGCCCCATCCTTCCCTCATTTGGGTGTCGATCAAGCACTTCGAAGTTTGACGTTCCTTGAAGCAAAGTTAACCCTTATAGGCGGAATGAAATCTGAAGACATTCTCATTCAACTTGGATATCTATGGATGACCAGAATAGTCTTTGGGGGCTTGTAATGAGGCCTTTGGTTTATGGTTAAGAAACAGTATTTCTGTACTTGTGTAACTTGGATATGCCCATTATTCCTTCTTTTTTTTGGATCACTCTAGACTGCCTGTTTTCGGGTTTTCACCCTAGAGTTCATTTCCTTTCTTTTTATTGTAGGCTGCCTTGCATTCTGGCTATATACTGATGTTCGTTTTCTGTTCAATAATGTTTGATCCTTCAATACTCCTCGAAACTGAGATTTCTTGAATGAAGGACTATGAATATATTTCTGGGAATTCTTGTGATTGGCACGCCCAGATGAAATGTTATCCTTTCTTTCTTCTTTTCTTTTTTTTTCACTTTTTCTCTTGGATCGCTCTAGACTGCCCATTTTTAGGTTTTCACCCTAGAGGTCACTTCTTTCAGTGTATTTTGGTTGGATATTGATGTCAGCAGGCTCAGGCAGACTACTATTTTTCTTTATTTTCAGGATCACTCTAGACTGCCCATTTTTGGGTTTTCACCCTAGAGGTCATTTCCTTTTTCGAAATTGGCAATCTTCGGGCCAACTTGTCTTGACTTGGTTTCAATTCGAGCTTCTATACTAATTTTCAAAATTGATGTTTACTTGAAATATGGATTCCTTCTGTCTCTTGTTCATAGTTGAAGTCTCGTTCTTGTATTGTTTGATCTGTGTGTGAAACATATACAATATTCTTTCTTTCTTTCTTTATTTTTCTTTTTTCCTTTTTCTTTTCTCTTTTTTTCTTCTTTTTTCTCTCTCTTTCTTCTTTTTTTTATTTTATTTCTTTTTCTCCTCTTTTTTGT
Organism: Hibiscus mutabilis; assembly: GCA_019671005.1. Taxonomy (NCBI): domain Eukaryota; kingdom Viridiplantae; phylum Streptophyta; class Magnoliopsida; order Malvales; family Malvaceae; genus Hibiscus; species Hibiscus mutabilis. The sequence continues at coordinate 2,156,318 of CM033752.1, forward strand.
TTTGTTTTGTTTTCTTTTTTTGTTTTAGACTGCCCATTTTGGGTTTTTAGCCTTGAATCTCTTTCTTCTTATTTAAAGTCTATAAATGTATCCTCGAATCAACACGTATCTATACTAGGTATTGATGATATCTTCTGCTCGAAGTTACTTGCCTTTCTGTAGCTATTCTGATATTTGCTCGATCTGGATTGCTTCGGCCTTCCGATTGCCATTTCTTTTTTTTTCTTTGGTTTTTCGTTTGGACATATCCATGTTTTCAACCACTTTCTTCTGATGATTTTCTGATCTTCGTATCCAATCTGTCTGGACTCATCTCTGTCTTCTGGTAAAGTAAAGAATATCATTCGTTGTCAAATTCATAGATGTCCTGAGAATGCCTTCAAGGGGTAGAGGTTTAGGGTCAACTTTCGTTTCAAAGATCTTAAACGACAAGTGCCTAAGAAGATAAATTCTTAAAGTGGGAACTGCCCATTGTCTAAACACTCGCTTTTGCTCCTCTGTTGGCCTAAGTAAACTAGCAGATACTCACATTTACAGTATCCCCACAACATTCAATCTCTTCTAAATATATGCAACTTAGAGTTGATCTTTGGGTCTGAAGCAAATGTACTGTTGCATTCAAAATTCGATGACCTGGTATAGAAATGATATATACATATGTCCATTCAAAAATGTGTGAATATGCATATGGGAGAACAAAACTACCCTAAAATAAAATGTTTAAAGAATCAAGAATGTAAAAATGCTTTTCTAAATGGAAATGTGATTTTTAATTCTAAAAATATTCGTTTGAGAGTTTTTTCTTCTTTTTTCTTTTTTCAAAGCATTGAGCATTTCTTTGTGAACTGATGGGAAAACCATATGGACCTCCGGACCACCTCTCGAGTACTAACTCATTTCCTTTGTAGGCTTGTGCCACTTCTATTGTTTTTCCTTGCTGGGTCAATTCTTGTCATGACTCCCTCGTCAACCAACTTCTTGATTTCTTCTATTAACAACCTCAAATTTCTTGGTGCCATGCCCCGGTGCCTTAATGTAGAACTCACATGCACTGTATGGATTAAACCTGTGGGCAGATGAGCTGGGTGTAATCTTTATGCGCCCGGAGGTAAGGTACTAACCTTTGACCAGATTAGGCCATATGGAATACTCTGAATATGTACTTGTTCGAAGAATTTTTCTCGGTGATTCGGAGGAATCTACCTGTCTTATTCTCTTACGATCACGAGAACCTTGAAAGTGGTACCCATTTATCTCTTTCTTTTCTTCTGCTCATTGACAGGTCTGGTCTTTAAACTTAGGTCTCAGAGTGCATGTTCGTTTCTCTCTCCGACTGTCATTAAGTCCTCAAAGCTGGCCTTTATTTTCTCGAGCATCTTATTAAAAGTGGCATGTAAGTCACTTTCCTCTTCATCTATGGGAGGTTGTACATGGGTTGCTAATCACAGCCACCTCAAAGCACATTTCTTGAAGCCTTCATTAGGTTTCATCTTCGTACCCTGGAGATACCGACGACTTAGTCCTAGGTCTAAAGCATATCAGGTCCTGCTAGACTGTCGGGGAAGTAGTGGATCGGTAATTTTTCAATGCAGCCCTCCATTTTTTACAGAATATGGTCACGTGAATCTTGGGCATCTTGTTCCGTTATCATGCACAAATCTGGAGTCTTTGGAATACAGAGGAATGACCAAATCAGGGTTCAAACAGAGCTTTCTTGCATCAAAGGCATCAAACTTCTTTTTCCTCTCGAGCCCATCTTTTAACTGCTCGAATATTGATTTTTGGGTGTCTTCAATTCTTTTATCCATGATAAAACCCTAATTGGTCTTTGAATTACTCCTCATAAAGTTTATGCAAAGTAATAATAATGCAAGGTAATGATAATGTCATGTAAAACATGCCAGGATCGTGCAAAGCAATGCAATGTAATCCTAAAATATAAACATGAATGCAATAAGGTATTGATTCCAAAAGTGATCCCCGTAGAACGACGTTCATTGAGGCCAAAAGGTTTCATTATATCAGATATTAGATATTTACAGTTACTGATAAGCTTCAGTGTGTAATCACTCATTTTCACTTGTAAATATATTAATATTGCATGTATATTTATTATATGAATGTTACTAATATAAGGTGGTATCTGCATGTATAAGCTATGTATACATATTAGGGGTGTATGTATGTAGCGTATGTATCTAGAGTATGAGCGTATTTGATTAATATATAGATGTTATGTTAATTATATGAATGATTGTACGTACGCATACTAGAATATCATATTAATTAATGATTGTATAATATAAGTATACATTTTCGTATGTATATGTATTGCTGTTATAATTATATTGTTATTAATATTATTGGGCTGGTAAAATAAAAAAAAGTAAATATATTAAACCCAAATAAAAATGAAGTCCAAGTCCAATTACAAATTCAATTACAAAGCCCGGTTGGCCCAAATCTGAATCTTATCTAATTACAATGTGCAGGTAACTGTGGGCCGTTGGATCAAGATCTGATCCAACGGCCACGATGCAACCAGGAGGTCAAAAATATCTGCCGGGCGCGTGTTCCACACGTATGGACCGTTCGAGTGCCACGCGCGCGTAAGATCCACGCGTTCTGACTCCTCGACTGCGGAGCTCCACGTGGCGAAATCTGAAGCCGTCTCATCAAATCGAGGCTTCATCCAGGCCGATCGTTCTTCAAGCCATCTCGACCGTTAGATCAGATCTGATCTAACGGCCGAGAACGCGTCTGGCCGCTGGCAGAATGTCCATATCGCCACCGTGCCCGATATTCAGTCCCCGTGTTCAGAATATGCCCAAGACAACAAGCAAAGTGTCAGTTCAGATCTGAAAAAGAAGATGCAACTTGCAACAAACAGGGACGATAATATATATGAAACGGGGCTTTTGTAACGGGGGGAGGAAAAAAAAACGAGAGTAAGAACAAAAAAAGGAGAACAGAGATCTTGTAATACAAAAAATCTGAAAGTTGTAAACATCCAAGATAATCAAAAGACAGTCCAGTGGTAAATTTTTGTCTCTTTTTCTTTCTTGTTTTCTTTACATGCATATACGAAAGAAAAAAAAACAGAAATAAAAGAGGAGAGTAGTCTTACCGGCGTCGTTTGTGGGTCTTCCCTTCCTCAGTGATAAGCCTTTCGGCTTCTACAAGCCAGATCTGGTGAACTAAAGGGAGGGGAAGGCCCCCTGGTAGTTATATTTTAGGTTTAAAACTTTTTTTTGTTCGTATTTCCTAGATCTAGGGTAAATAAGGGGGTATCCTCTGAATCCAACCACAGATTCATGTTGAGGATGAAATAGTGGTCATTTTGGTGTCTTTTGGAGGCTCGCCGGCGCCGGTTAGCGGTGGCCGGCGGCGGAGAATACGGCGGCCGGCCGCCGGATTCTGGGTTTTATAAGAACAGACGAGAGGAAAAGAAGAACACGGGCTATATGAAAACTGAAGAATGAAACGAAAATGAAGAAAATTTGGTTTCGGTCTGAAAATAGCCTTTATATAGGTATTATTATTTTACTAAATGGGTAAATTACACACTTAATCCCACCGCGTTTTCAATATTTTCATTTTTGTCTTGCCGCATGGTATAATCATAATCCCAGTCCCCCTGATATTTCAAAAGGTTATAATCTAGTCCCTAAATTACACCGAATCAATTTCTGAATGGTAAAATTACGCCCTTAACCATCCCGCGTTTTTGAATTTTTCACTTTGGGTCTGCCCCTTGGTCTAATTACAATTCTGGTCCTTTTAGGCTTTGTTTGTTTCGCAATTTCGTCCCTAAATTACATATTATTGCTCTTTAATTTCTGTCACTGACTTTTGTTTTTCTTTCATTTCAGTCCTGTATTCTTTGTAAATATTAATGTTCGTATTATAATCGTATATGTTGATGTATTCTATTATTTTATTTTATTTTATGTCCCTCGTATATGACTCGTATTTTATGTTTACATATATGTGTATTAAGATTATAATGGTCATGCGTCTTTTATCCGGTTATTCATATTAAGCATGTTATGTTTTAGTTGATTCGTACATGGCGTATTTTGTATTTTATATGTGTGTGCTTTCTTGTTTTTTTAGGGCTACATGTTAATATATTTACCCTTTTTGTACGATATGTTGACCCGTATATGTTGAAATATGTTTTATTACCAGTATGCATTTTTTTATATTTGTTCGTCTATGTGTACTTATTCCTGCCTTGTTATTTTGACATATTATAGTTGTTTTTATCTATTATTTAGAATAATATGTATATATACATGTTTTAGTCTAGAATATCATTTATGTTAAATTAGTATTCTGGTATGTCAATATTTATTACATTGTGCCATGTTTTACGTTTTTGCCATTAAGATTGTATATCGAGATATAACTTGTTAATGCGGAGTCCTTTTATCCGAGCGTAAACGGGGCCAGTATCAAGCGTAGTGATAGTGGTTGGGCGTTTATTCTCGGATAACGGGGCCCTTAAAATTTATTCGCAATTATGACTGAATTTTAAAATAATCGTCACTTTAATCCGGAAAATCCAATATTAATAAAGCGGTAATTATTAAAGTGCCAATTTTGGGTGGTGTGGGGGTGCTAATCCTTCCCCATCCGTAACCGACTCCCGAACCCAATCTTTTTGAATCTCTGGTTTTATGGTGTCCGGCCTACCTAAGTGGCCGGTGGCGACTCCATTTTTTTTAAAATGCGGTTTTTTAAAAAACCCCACGGAATAAATATTTTATATCCGAAAAATTCATAAACACCTTCGAAAACCCCTTGTTTTTTTAGCGATAAAAAAAAGACATCGCTACAGATGGCGACTCCGCTGGGGACGATTTTTGTTTTTTCGAAGAAAAAAAACAAATGAGAGTCAAGCTTTTAAAATAATTACTGCTTTACTAATATTGGAAGTTCCGGATTAAAGTGACTATTAAATAACCCGTCTTTTTTAAGTGGGGGGAAAACGCTAATGCTTTCGTGGAGATATCGTTCTCCCGTATGGGCCTAGCAAGTACCTTCAGGGCTCGAGTACCTTATGCTTTCGTAAGGATATCGTTCCTTCGTACGGGCATAAGCGAATGGGTCCCCCTGAATTGAACCCGGTTGAAAGGAGCCTATAATGGGTGATGATCGGGGGCCTCGCTACTCTTAGTAGAGGACAGCAAGGACAATTCGGGTACCTCCTAGAACCAAGACTGCATGTAGAGAATACATAGAAACCTACCCATTTAGAGCCATGCGGATAACCTTAGGTTTTAGACGGGATAAATAGGGTTGTTTTGTGTGTTTATTCTGTTTAATTTTGTCATTTTATTTATATATTTATCAATTTTATCTGGTACTGACTTGTTTTCTTTTCGCTTTTTGTTCTTTTTCTCATACATCATTGCATTTGCATCGCATAAAGGTACTGGATCAAGTGGTTTGCCTGATCAGAAAGTCTTTCACCATGGAAAAAAGGTGTCTTAGGAAAGAAGAGCTTAATTTATCAGTCAGACATTGGTCAGAAGTCAATCAGAAAATCCAAGGAGACAGTTTGCCTAACGAACACGTAATAGCTGGATACACTTATGTGAGTCTTCAACAGAACGACTTGTGGGATCTTCAAAGCATTTGGGAAAGATGGGACCGAAGATTACAAGACTTGTTCTGCAATAGTTATGGCGACATCGCACAGCTGTTATATGTTCGGATTAACCAGCTCCTACTCCGAGCTATAATCCAGTTCTGGAATCCAGCTTTTTGCTGCTTCACCTTTAATGGGTAGGACATGATGCATACGGTAGAAGAATACACTGCTTTACTTAACCAGAAAAATATTCAGGAAGACTGGATCTACGCGAAGCCTCCAAGGAATCAGAATTACACTGCGAAACTTAAAACCTTTGCGGGAATGAGTGACGATTGGGTTAGTGGCCTCCTTCAAATCCGAGGAGATAATACAGTCTTTGCATGGGAGAGTATTCGGGACATCATATCAACACATCCAGACGAGGCAAAGAAAATGGACCTATTCACTTTAGGAATATATGGCTTGGTGATCTTTCCCAGAGTACTCAGGAACATTGACATAGCCATTCTGGATTTGTTTGAGCGGGTGAAACGAAAAGCAAACCCAGTACCAGCAATCTTGGTCGAGACTTTCATTTCCTTAAACGCTAGCCGGAAACATGAAGAAGGACGTTTTCGAGGCTGCGCATAGCTATTACAAGTATGGATTCAGAGTCACATGTGGAAGACGCCGACAAGAGTCCTGCCGGGGATATCCTTCCAAGGTTTTTTGCCTTTATGAGAATACTTAGCAAAGGAATGGCGAGAGGATTTGAAAACAAAAATGTGGACCAGTTTCTTCAGGAACATTCAAGATGAAGACATTGCATGGAGGGTCACATGGCTCGGTAAAGTTAATTATTTTCTATACAGTTGTGGTGACTTCAACTGGCTGATGATGTTGGGATTGTATGGAGGGATCGCTTGTGCCCCGCTTTTAGTGTCTCGGCAGTTCGGATCACGATAGTTCATTCCCAATACCGCCGGATTAAGCCAAACTGAATTTCTTTTCAAAGGGGAGTTCAAAGGAGAAATTCAGACCATCATGAGGGCCTGGGATCATTGTTACCGGATCAGGGTGGAAGGAGATACCGAGCACATAACTACCCCAGATTATGACCTTTGGAGACATTTGAGGGTTAATAATGTGATTCCTGAATCTGATCAAGGACCAGCAGTGTCACTCGAAGAGCTTACAAGGGTGGTACCGTCTGAATCCGACATCTTAAGGAGTGAACTCGAAGAAGTTAAAAGGAAAATGGACATTCAACAGACCCAACATGCGAGCGAGCTCTATAAGGCAAGCTTAGAAGTTGATGAGCGAGACGGGATCATTAGGCAATTGAAGAAATTGAATGCAGATTTAAGCGACAAAAATACTCTTTATCAAAAAGATGCCCTCCTGTTACAAGCAAAAATACAAAAGGCCGGCGGAGTCGGTTCGTAGGCAAAAGAGAAAGAATGAACGACATCCGTTTGATGGAAGAAGAACGAGAAATTAACAAAAGAGCGATCGAGAAGAGATTGAAAGCTGCCGTTTGGCTATGGAGGAAGAAAAACGGTCCGCCAAGAAGGCCATTGATCAAGAGAAAGAAAGATTCAGACAAGAAATCAGCAAGGGAAAACAAGCTGTCCATCATGAGAGAGAAAGTGTCGCCGTATGGAAAAGAAAATCCATGAATAGCCGAAACAGACTGTTAGAAATGCAGAAACTGTACGATTACACTATTCAGAGGTTGGAGCAAAGCCAAAGTCAAAATGATGAATTAAAAGGAAAGGTGGCGGAAGTCGAACACTCACTACGAATGTACTGCCGCAGGAATAACTTCGCTGAGCTGTAGGAAAGAGAACGAGAGGTGGGTATGTTACAAGCATGGATTGGGTCCCTCGAAGCAATTGTGGAGGATTACAAGGAAAGAATTAATGTGTTCGAGGAAGCTGCAGCCGGAGGGGACACCTATTGGCAGAAGAGATTACGTGACGCTGCTCGAATGGTACAGGACAGAGACCAGTACTACGCAAACCTAATGGTGGACATACAACGAGTCGCCAGACATGTAAATGATTTAGCTGTCGAGGCTGAAACACTCCGACCTTTTATAGCCCCGGGAATGGAAGAAGCTCCTAGGTTCCTCAAGCTAGAGTCTATCTATAGGACTCTGTGTTATAATTAGATCTTTTGTACTAGGGATCTTTACTTTGTAACACGAATTTTGTTGTAATCAAGACCCTTTAGTTCCCGTGGAAGTAATTCAAAAGGGTGATTACCAGCGGAATCAGTACCTTATCTGCATCCATTCTTGCATTTGCATCATAACATTCGCATCATTATACATGCATTTATTTTTGCAACCATATTAACAATATGAATATTGTGGCATTGTATGTAGTTAACCCACAATCATTCATCACCTATACTTTACCCGGCTACAAAGAAAGCTCATGGAAGAAAGAATAATCAGTCTAGAAAGAGGGCAAAGAGAGCTCGAGATAAGGCTTGAAGAGGCCCAGAGAAGCCTTAGTGATCAGATTGCGCAGTCACAAACATCTATAGTATCTGACATAACTGCATTGCTGGCAAAAAGTCTTGGAAAACGAGTAGAAGGAGAAAATGTTCCAGAGCCAGAAGGTACCCCGGCTCACTTCAAGGTTCAACCAACTGCACCAAACCAGGCTAGGAAGGTGTATATTGACCCTGCAGGAATGTCTTCCAGCTTTCAAATAGGGGAACCTGAGTCTCAACCCCTCGATACTGAAGCACTTTATGAAGAAAAAGTACCGGACTTGAACATGGTCGAAAGAATCAGGAATGAGGTAGAAAAAAGTGGGAAGAAAGATTTCGCCTCATGGAAGAAAAATTTAAAGCGTTACAATCAAATGAAGAATCAGGAAATGACGCTAGTGACCTAAGTCTGGTGTCTGATCTTGTCTTGCCACCAAAATTCAAAACGCCAGAGTTCGATAAATATGATGGAACCACATGTCCTTCTGCACACATAACGATGTATTGTAGAAAAATGGCGGCTTACCATAAAGACGAAAAGCTGCTGATCCATTGTTTCCAGGATAGTCTAACTGGAGCGGCGTTACGTTGGTACACTCAGCTGAGCAAGGCAAATGTCAAGACATGGAAAGATTTGTCTAAAGCATTTTCCGAGCAATACAAACATGTAACAGACATGATCTCTAGCAGAATTATGTTAGAAAATATGGGGCAGAAGTCCAAAGAAAGCCTGCGACAATATGCCCAAAGGTGGAGAGAAGTAGCTGCTCAAATCCAGCCACCTATCCCGGAGCATGAAATCACGCCATTATTTGTCAATACTCTGAAAGGGGCACTCTATGATCGCCTCATTAATAACACAACACAGTGTTTTGCCGACTTGATCAGGACTGGGGAGTCTCTCGAACTGGCAATTAAGAGCGGCAGAATTGATGGTGGGGAAGGGTCTCGAAAGTACAACAAGAGAAATGAAGTAAACACCACCAGCACCTATACCGCCCCGAAGAACTTCACAGTCTCACAGCCACAAGCACCTGTGGGAAAAACACAAAATTCGAATCAAAGAGATGAGAGAGTCACCAGAAAAAAGAAAGAGAGGAGAACTTTCACTCCCCTACCTGTTTCGTACTCAGAACTTTATTCCCAGTTGTATGAAGCAGACCTGGTCCGACCATATATCGTTACTCCCGTCAATCCGCCCTTCCCGCCTTGGTACAATCCAAGCACACATTGCGACTATCACGACGGTACCCCTGGACATCCCACTGAGAACTGTCTTGCCTTCAAAAAGCTTGTGCAGAATTTAATCGATTTTGGGATATTGAAGTTTGAAGAGCCAAGCGTAGCCAACAACCCGCTGCCCAATCATGGGAGCAGAGGAGTTAATGTCATAGAAGAATGCTTTACCAGGAGGATAAAGGATGACGTGTCAGAAATCAAGTCTCCTTTACGGTGGGTATTTCAACAATTATGCATGGCTCGTGTGATCAACAAAGGCATGATAATAAGGCAGAAGGAATGTGGAAAGTATTGCAAATTCCATCAGACTGAAGGGCATGATATCCAAGAATGTGAAGAGTTCAAGAAATTGGTGCAGAAGTTGATGAATGAAAAACAAATTGAATTCTTTGAAGAGCCCATGGGGAAGGGATCATACGTACACATGACAGATAGCCCCAAAGCTAGATACGAGAAGGATAGACCTTTTATCATCTCTCCCAGAACAGGAAATGCAGGTGTCTCCCAAGGAGAAACCAGCAAAATAAGTCCCAAGATCCTCATTTCAGCACCATCTCCATTCCCATTCAAAGATATGCGACAAATTCCCTAGAATTAGCTGTAAATGTGACCACGCCAGAAAAATCAGAACACGAACAGGTAAAAGAGCCTACGCTGGAAGACCAACAAAGCCAGAAGGATGTGAACGTTGGTGAGGCAGGCCATTTCACAAGGAGCGGCCGATGTTATTCCTCTGAGGCTTTGAAAGTGGCTGAAAAAGATAGGGGAAGAGTACAGCAGTTAGCCCTACGCAGATATTTGGAGAAGAACCTCCCCAAAAGATAAATGAACCGGTAACTGAGGCCCAGGCCAAAGAATTTCTAAAGTTCTTGAGACATAGCGAGTACAGCGTAGTGGAACAACTACGAAAACAACCGGCCAGGATCACAGTGCTGGAATTACTCTTGAGTTCAGAGAAGCATCGGGAGACGCTATTGAAAGTGCTGAATCAAACTTTTGTGCCCCAGAACATTTCTGTATCAAACCTGGACATGATAGTGGGGCATATTACTGCCTATAATCATATCACATTCAGTGATGATGAGATCCCGGAGGGAGGAATGAGGTCTACCAAAGACCTTAACATCACTACCCACTGCAAAGGGTATGTATTACCTGGCGTACTGATCGACAATGGGTCAGCATTGAATGTCTTGCCTATGGTAACCTTGCAAAAATTGCCAATAGATGGTTCGCACCTAAAACCTTGCCACAACTCGGTAAGAGCTTTTGATGGTACGCAAAAAGGAATAATGGGGAAAATTGAGGTACCCCTATTGATCGGACCAACTGAATATGTGATCGATTTTGTGGTGATGGACATAAAACCATCTTACAGCTGCTTGTTGGGAAGACCATGGATCCACTCCGCAGGTGTTGTCCCCTCGTCATTACATCAAAAATTAAAATTTGTAGTGGAAGGCAAATTGGTCACAGTAGAGGCAAAGCATGAATTTGTTGCTTCCGTGACATCAGACACCCCCTACATTCAAAATGATGAAGATACTGCGGAATGCTCGTTCCGAGCGTTGGAACTAGTAAATGCTACATTCGTTTTAGAAGGAAGCCGGATCCCCTACCCCAGGTTATCTAATTGTACCAAGATGACCGTCGCAGAAACTCTGGGCCGAGGAGCCAAAATAGGAAAAGGGTTGGTGAAGAAATTACAAGTAAACCTGAGACCCAAGAATATGATAACCAAGAAGGATCGTTTCGGACTGGGTTACCAACCAAGTGTCCAACAGAAGAAAGAGGAATATAAGAGAAAGGAGGAGCAAAGAAAAGCCAGATCTAAAGGAGAAGACATTCCGTGGAGGTCGATGTCCTTTCCTAGTTTGAAAGCTACTTTCATCTCCGGAGGGTTCTACCAGCCAGGTCAAGATATTGGAGAGGCAATGGAGAAAAATGATGAACTTAACCAGGAGGAAATACTCAGTAAATCATTTGAGGGGATGTACATCAACATGATAGCTGAAAAGGACCGAGGTAGCAAAATGTTGACCAACATCCGCCCTTGTCATCCCGGGGAAACACTCGATAACTGGAGCTGCATTGATCTACCTGTAGTTTTTAGGAATAGATCAGAGTAATGCTCCGAATCAACCTTTTGTTTTTGCCCATAAACAATGGGGATCTCTTGTATGGGGCACCTATGTTAACTTTTTGATTGAAATGAAAATATCCCCATTTTCTTAAAAATGACCAAAGTCTCATTTATTCCATTCATGCATTCTTCATATTCATTCCCTTCATGTAAAGCCGCCTCTTTCCCAATACAATTTATTCTCATTTAATGCAGGTCGCTCATGATTGACGATATGAATGATACCGGATCCAATCCTGGAGTAAATTTCGAATGCCCGAAGGTCTCAGAGGAAATTGAGGAAGGATATGATGAAATAGAAATTGAGGTCCCGGAAGAGTTAAAGAGAATGGTGGACAACGAAGAAAGGCAGATTATGCCCCACCAAGAAGAAACAGAAATTGTCAACTTGGGGACAGAAGAAGCGAGAAAAGAAATAAAAATAGGAACGACGATTTCCTCAAAAACCAAGCATGAACTGATAGCCCTACTTCAGGAATTCAAGGATGTCTTCGCCTGGACTTATCAAGATATGCCGGGGTTGAATACCGACATAGTGGTGCACAAATTGCCAACAAAATCGGAGTACAAACCAGTACAGCAAAAACTCCGGAGAATGAGGCCAGATATGTTGTTGAAGATCCGAGAAGAAGTGAAAAAGCAATTTGATGCTGGATTCTTGGAGGTAGCCAAATACCCCGAATGGGTTGCAAACATTGTACCAGTACCAAAGAAAGACGGGAAAGTTCGTATGTGTATAGATTATAGGGATCTGAATCGAGCTAGCCCTAAAGACAACTTCCCTTTGCCACATATTGACACGCTGGTTGACAACACCGCATGACATTCATGGTTTTCCTTCATGGACGGCTTCTCAGTGTACAACCAGATAAAGATGGATCCTAACGACATGGAGAAAACCACATTCATAACCATGTGGGGTACTTTTTGTTATCAAGTGATGCCGTTTGGACTAAAGAACGCAGGGGCAACATACCAAAGAGCAATGGTGACTCTCTTCCATGACATGATGCACAAAGAAATAGAAGTATACGTGGATGATATGATTGCCAAGTCTCGAACAGAGGAAGAGCACCTACAAAACTTGAGAAGACTATTCCAAAGACTACGGAAGTACCAACTGAGGCTCAATCCTGCCAAGTGTACCTTCGCCGTTACTTCTGGAAAACTCTTAGGGTTTGTAGTAAGCAGAAGAGGGATTGAGATTGATCCGGATAAAGTGAAAGCCATCCAAGACCTTTCACCACCCCGCACGTAGAAGGAAGTCCGCGGTTTCCTGGGGAGGCTGAATTATATCTCTCGTTTCATTTCCCAATTAACCAATCAATGCGACACGGTCTTCAGACTTCTTAGAAAAAATAATCCTGGCATATGGGATGAAGAATGTCAAAAAGCCCTAGAAAAGATCAAAAAGTACCTGACAAATGCTCCAATTTTAGTCGCACCAAGACTGGTCGACCACTAATTCTCTACTTAATGAGTCTTGAGAATTCAATGGGATGTGTCTTGGAGCAACACGATGAGTCAAGAAAAAAAAAAGAGCAAGCCATCTATTACCTAAGCAGAAATTCAATGATTACGAAACACGGTACCCTTGATCAAGAAAGGCATGTGTTGTGCTCTAGTTTGGGCTACCAAGCGGCTCGCACGAAGACATGTTATACCATACTACCTGGTTGATATCCAAGCTAGACCCATTAAAGTTCTTAATGGAAGCGCCCGGCGCTAACGGAAGGATGGCCCGATGGCGGATGCTCTTATCCGAATTCGACATCGTATATGTTAATCGAAAGTCTGTAAAGGGAGTGCCGTGAGCATTTCTGGCAAGTCGTGCTTCGGATGACTATGAGGCATTGAACTTTAGTTTCCCAGACGAAGACTTGATGTGCATTACCACTGAAGAAGAGATTTCAGATGATAAGTCATGGAAACTTTACTTCGATGGAGCCTCTAACGCCCTCGGACATGGGATAGGGGCAGTGCTAATTTCACCTGAGGACGTCTATTATCCTTTCACCAGCAGATTGGAATTCTTCTACACAAACAATATAGCTGAATACGAAGCTTGCATCATGGGACTGAACTCAGCCATTGAGAGAAAGGTTAAGGAACTTTGAGTGTTCGGAGATTCGTCCTTAGTCATTTACCAATTGTGCGGGGAGTGGGAAACCAGAGACCCGAAGTTGGTCAAATATCACGAATTGATCCAAGAACTCGTCAAAGAGTTCGAAAAGGTCAGCTTCAATTACCTGCCCCGAGAAGAAAATCAGATGGCAGATGCATTGGCAACCTTGGCATCCATGTTTAAAACAAACACCGGGGCAGAAATGAAGCCCATTGAGATGCAGACGTTTGAAAAACCTGCTCATTGTTGTAATATACAGGAAGAGATTGACGAAAATCAATGGTACTATGACATCCTGCAATATGTCAAACTTCAAAAGTATCCAGAAGGGGCAAACGACAATGACAGAAAAGCGCTCAGAAAAATGGCAACAAAATATGTCATAGATGGGGAAATCCTATATAGGAGAAGTCATGATCAAACATTGCTGAGATGTGTGGATGCCCGAGAGGTGAAGGAAATCTTAGCTGAAGTACATGACGGAATATGTGGAACGCACGCCAACGTGCTGTCTATAGCCCGGAAAATTATGAGATACGGTTATTTCTGGTTGACCATGGAGGGAGATTGCATCGATTACGCTAGGAAATGCCACAAATGCCAAATTTACGCTGACAAGATTCATGCACCCCCATCGCCTTTACACACCATGAATTCTCCGTGGCCTTTCGCAACATGGGGCATAGACGTCATCGGGCAGATCCATCCGAAAGCCTCCAATGGGCACCGTTTCATTTTGGTCGCCATAGACTACTTCACTAAATGGGTAGAGGTAACGTCTTACGCCAATATCACCAGGACTACAGTTTGTAAGTTCTTAAAGAAGGAAATTATTTGTCGATACGGATTGCCAGAGAGGATCATCACTGACAACGCTTCCAATCTGAACAACAAAATGATGAAGGACGTGTGCACTCAATTCAAGATAACACACCATAATTCCACAGTCTATCGTCCTAAAATGAATGGAGCAGTGGAAGCAGCCAACAAGAATATAAAGAAGATCATAGCGAAGACTACGGATACCTACAAAGATTGGCATGAGAAGTTGCCTTTTGCCCTTTTCGCCTATAGGACGTCCATTCGCACATCAACAGGGGCAACACCCTACTCCTTGGTGTATGATACCGAAGCAGTACTCCCAATTGAGGTAGAGATTCCGTCCCTCCGGGTCTTAAACGAAGTAAAACTGGAAGAAGCTGAATGGGTGCAGGCCAGACTCGACCAGCTAAATCTCATTGACGAAAAAAGACTAAAGGCCATTTGTCATGGTCAGATGTACCAAAAGCGGATGGTGCAGGCTTACAACAAAAAGGTGCGCCCAAGAGAATTCAAAGAAGGGGATCTGGTACTCAAGAGAATCCTCCCTATCCAGAAAGATTCTCGAGGAAAATGGATGCCCAACTGGGAAGGACGGTACGTCGTAAAAAAGGCCTTCTTAGGAGGAGCCCTGATCCTAACAGAAATGGACGGGGACGAGCTGAAAAATCCCGTAAATTCTGATGTCGTCAAGAAATATTATCTCTAAAAAAAATTGGAGAGCTCAGGACGAAAACCCGAAACTGGGCGTCTTGAAGCAAAGGAAGGACTCGAGTTGAAAACCCGCAAAGGGCAGCTCGGGTAAGTTGAAAAGTTGAATATCCGAAGAGAAGGGTATCTTCATGAACATTGTGAAGAGAAGGCTTCAGGCAAAAAAAAAATTCTACACCGGTTGACAGGGTCATGTATCATTCATATCGAAGATAATGAGGGATCTTGTATTTTCATACTTAACTCATGTGTGTCATACCTTTCCTTTTAAGATATCCCAAGCCCTTAATCATAATAAAACCGTGTTTTGAGCATCCATTCCTGGCCTTCTTGTCAATTTCAGTCAAATAAGATAACATAGGCTTATAATGAAACAAGAGATTTCGGAGCATTACTATGATTTAACCTTGAAAATGCAGGTGATCAAAGAAAACGATGTTAACTCCGTCCTCCAGTTCCCTACATAATGGCTAGGGAAGGTGAGAAGCTTTAAACAACTAGGTAGGATGACCAATGGCACATGTCCTATCTATTCAAGGAAGGCACACGAGATAAAAGAGATCTCTTGGGTGAAAACCAGAAGGGCACCCCCTAAAAACAACTCTTTAAAGTGAAAACCCGAAAGGGCACTTTAAAATTCCAAATCATAATTGGAGAAAAAGAAAGGTTGAGATGGTTGAACCTGGCAGTGAAGCGGGGTATCGATGCCCGTAAGAAAGGAGAAAGCGGACATCAAGATCAAATAAGGACCAAAACAAGCCCACCAAGATATTGACTTTCATGCATCATGAATAGTCAGGCATCACTAGGATTAGGAGCATGTCAATTCATTCAATTGTCATAGCATTTTGTTTTCGTCTCAGACAGGTATCTGCAGATCCAAAGAGACATCGAAGGCCATCACGGTGTGAATCCCAAATGAGAAGATAATGTTTTTACATACAAAAGACACATGTTTTCAAGCTCTAGAGAGAGGTTCTATATAGGAAGAATCCTTCTCTCTGAGGTTTCAGAAGCTGAAAGTTCTATATAGGAATGACTGACAGCTCCAAGGTGAAGACTCGCAGTTCTATATAGGAAGGACTCCCAGTCAAAGCAATTCACCCATGACACGCAAGATTATATAGGAAATCCTGTTGTGTCAAAAGCAAAGAGTTCTATATAGGAAGGGCTCCGAGCTTTATTTTCTTAGAGTAAAAGGTTCTATATAGGAAAAACCTGTAGCTCTGAGATTCCAGACGCCAAAAAGTTCTATATAGGAAGGACTGATGGCTCCAAGGTGAAGACTCGCAGTTCTATATAGATAGAACTCCCAGTCAAAACAATTCACCTATGACACAGGGTTATATAGGAAACCTGTTGTGTCGAAAGCGAAGAGTCTTATATAGGAAAGGCTCCGAGCTTCATTGTCTTAGAGTGAAGGGTTCTATATAGGAAGAACCTGTAGCCCTGAGATTTCAGACGCCAAAAGTTCTATATAGGAAGGACTGACGGCTCCAGAATTTGAAGACTAGCAGTTATATATAGGAGAAACTCCCAGTCAGAAGAATCCATCAATGGCACAAAAGGTTTTATATAGGAGAAAACAGCGTTGAAAGCAAAGAGTTCTATATAGGAAGGACTCCAAGCTTTATTGTCTCAAAATGAAAGGAATGACTCATAATTCAGGATGTCAGAGCGAAGGGTTCTATATAGGAAGAGCCTGTAGCTCCAAGATCGGAAGGTGACGAAGCTCTATATAGGAAGAACTTACGAGCCTGAAGATTCAGCCAAGGAAGAGCGGAGATGTCCAAAAGAATTCGTTTTTCCAAGGCTACAAACAGGGAAGTCTGATAAAGATGAGTGCTTATGAATCTTTGCTCTGTTTCCCATTCCATGAGAACAAGCAAAGAGGGGCAACTGTAATCACTCATTTTCACTTGTAAATATATTAATATTGCATGTATATTTATTATATGAATGTTACTAATATAAGGTGGTGTATGCATGTATAAGCTATGTATACGTATTAGGGGTGTATGTATGTCGCGTATGTATCTAGAGTATGAGCGTATTTCATTAATATATAGATGTTATGTTAATTATATGAATGATTATACGTACGCATACTAGAATATCATATTAATTAATGATTGTATAATATAAGTATACATTTTTAGTATGTATATGTATTGTTTTTATAATTATATTATTATTAATATTATTAATGGTAAAATAAAAAAATTAAATATATTAAACCCAAATAAAAATGAAGTCCAAGTCCAATTACAAATTCAATTACAAGGCCCGGTTGGCCCAAATCAATCTTATCTAATTACAATGTGCGGAATAGCGTGGGCGTTGGATCAAGATCGATCCAACGGCCACGATGCAACCAGAGGTCAAAAATATCTGCCAGCGCATGTTCCACACGTATGGACCGTTCGAGTGCCACGCGCGTGTGGTCCACGAGCGGACGCTTTAATATCCCACGTGCGCGTAAGATCCACGCCGTTCGACTCCTCGATCGCGGAGCTCCATGTGGCGAAATCCGCCGCCTCATCAAATCGAGGCTTCATCCAGGGCCGATCGTTCTTCAAGCCATCTCGACCGTTAGATCGGTCCGATCTAACGGCCGAGAATACGTCCGTCGCCGGCGGCAGATGTCCATATCGCCACCGCGCCGATATTCAGTCCCCGTGTTCAGAATATGCCCAAGACAACAAGCAAAGTGTCAGTTCAGATCTGAAAAAGAAGATGCAACTTGCAACAAACAGGGACGATAATATATATGAAATGGGAACGGGGGGAGGAAAAAAAAACGAGAGTAAGAACAAAAAAAAGGAGAACAGAGATCTTGTAATACAAAAAATCCGAAAGTTGTAAACATCCAAGATAATCAAAAGATAGTCCAGTGGTAAATTTTTGTCTCTTTTTCTTTCTTATTTTCTTTACATGCATATACGAAAGAAAAAAAAACATAAATAAAAGAGGATAGTAGTCTTACCGGCATCGTTTGTGGGTCTTCCCTTCCTCAGTGATAAGCCTTTCGGCTTCTACAAGCCAGATCTGGCGAACTAAAGGGAGGGGAAGGCCCCCTGGTAGTTATATTTTAGGTTTAAAACCTTTTTTTTGGTTCGTATTAAATAAGGGGGTATCCTCTGAATCCAACCACGGATTCATGTTGAGGATGAAATAGTGGTCATTTTGGTGTCTTTTGGAGGCTCGCCGGCGCCGGTTAGCGGCGGCCGGCGGCGGAGAATACGACGGCCGGCCGCCGGATTCTGGGTTTTATAAGAATGCATTTAGGAAAAAAAAAGAACACGGGCTATATGAAAATCAAGAATGAAACGAAAATGAAGAAAATTTGGTTTCGGTCTGAAAATAGCCTTTATATAGGTATTATTATTTTACTAAATGGGTAAATTACACACTTAATCCCACCGCGTTTTCAATATTTTCATTTTTGTCTTGCCGCATGGTATAATCACAATCCCAGTCCCCCTGATATTTCAAAAGGTTATAATCTAGTCCCTAAATTACACCGAATCAGTTTCTGAATGGTAAAATTACGCCTTTAACCATCCTGCGTTTTTGAATTTTTCACTTTGGGTCTGCCCCTTGGTCTAATTACAATTCTGGTCCTTTTAGGTTTTGTTTGTTTCGCAATTTCGTCCCTAAATTACATATTATTGCTCTTTAATTTCACACACATGACTTTTGTTTTTCTTTCATTTCAGTCCTGTATTCTTTGTAAATATTAATGTTCGTATTATAATCGTATATGTTGATGTATTCTATTATTTTATTTTATTTTATGTCCCTCGTATATGACTCGTATTTTATGTTTACATATATGTGTATTAAGATTATAATGGTCATGCGTCTTTTATCCTAAGTTATTCATATTAAGCATGTTATGTTTTAGTTGATTCGCATACATGGCGTATTTTGTATTTTATATGTGTGTGCTTTCTTGTTTTTTTTAGGGCTACATGTTAATATATTTACCCTTTACATTTATATGTTGACCCGTATATGTTGAAATATGTTTTATTACCAAAGTATGCATTTTTTTATATTTGTTCGTCTATGTGTACTTATTCCTGCCTTGTTATTTTGACATATTATAGTTGTTTTTATCTATTATTTAGAATAATATGTATATATACATGTTTTAGTCTAGAATATCATTTATGTTAAATTAGTATTCGTATGTCAATATTTATTACATTGTGCCATGTTTTACGTTTTTGCCATTAAGATTGTATATCGAGATATAACTTGTTAATGCGAGTCCTTTTATCCGAGCGTAAACGGGGCGGATCAAGCGTAGTGATAGTGGTTGGGCGTTTATTCTCGGATAACGGGCCCTAAAAATTTATTCGCAATTATGACCGAATTTTAAAATAATCGCTCACTTTAATCCGGAAAATCCAATATTAATAAAGCGGTAATTATTAAAGTACCAATTTTGGGCTGTGTGGGGTGCTAATCCTTCCCCATCCGTAAATCGACTCAAACCCAATCTTTTTGAATCTCTGGTTTTATGGTGTCCGCCCTACCTAAGTGGCCGGTGGCGACTCCATTTTTTTTAAAATGCGGTTTTTTAAAAAACCCCACGGAATAAATATTTTATATCCGAAAAATTCATAAACACCTTCGAAAACCCCTCGTTTTTTTAGCGATAAAAAAAAGACATCGCTACACAGTGCCTACGTTCTTAACTTTATCCAGTAGTCCGGTCAGCTTGCCTCTGTAGTCCAACACTTGATCCATATTCTGACAAAGCCTGCCACCTTGTTGAGCCACCTTACCTGCTTGAGTAATATCGATCTTCGGGTCTTCATCTGTCCTATACTTAGTCTTTCTCAACTTGGAAGTTGTCATTTCCTACTGAAGAGTGTTGGATTGTCATTGCTCTGTCGTAAACTTGTTTCCAAAACTCTTGTTAATGGCTAAGTTATTTTATAGCTCATCTTTGGAGACTGTCGTACCTAATCTCAATTTCCTCAAACTTACCTAATAACATCCTGACTTGATTATTGCTTGACTAGTTTCTCTTCTTTCAATATTCCGAGTCGTCTTTCAACTGGACAACACCGTTCATCTATTCTGATATTCTTAAACACTCAGGAAAGCTTCTGATGATCATTCTGCAAATTCAATTTTATCCAAGTTATCTCTCTTTTATCTGAGCTGGCTGAACTCGAAAGAATATCCCTCTCCTGGGATGCCCCTATCTCCGATCTTCAAATTTAACTCGCTTGAGTGACCCACTTTGGTATTACTCGAACTTTGTCCTGGATATCGATTCCTCCTCAACTTTGCCCCTCGGGTGATTGTTAGCTCACTATAGAATTGGGGAACTCCTTCTTCGAAACCTAAAATCCTCATCGCGATAAGATCTTGAACTCATTCCTCAGGGCCCTGCAATCCTCAATACCGTGACCCAAACTTCCTAAATGGTAATTGCCTCTAGCATGTATGTCGTAATCTCTCGGATAAGACGGTCTCTTCGCTAGAGACTTCACCGTGGTAATAAGGCTCTTGTCGATGAACATTAGGAGTAGTTCGGTTTACCTCGCATGAATCGAGATAAACTTCTTTTCATTACTTGCTTCTCAAGTTTCTTTTGGACTGAGCTCTATTTTTTTGAAAGCCTAACTCAAGCATACCTTCCGCCTGTTTATTGATGCAGATCACAAAAGGGGTCCAATTTGTCGTATTTGGCTGACTTGGAGGTAGAATTCTAACTATCTCGCTCTCTATTCTGATCCTTAATCGGTTCTTCTTTTGGTTTGATGGATCGCTTACCTTTCGTCAAAGTATTCATCTGATTCATCACGTCTTCCCTCTGCTTCTTTCAACTCTTTCACTTTACTTTGCTCATTACCAGTACCGTGTCTCTTTACCGTGTCTGACCTGAAGTTGTAGCGATGTCCCTTTTCGCTAAAAAATGTGGATTTCGATGTGTTTGTGATTTTTTGGATATAAAGTATTTATTCCGTGGGGTTTTGAAAATATCGTATGTTATTAAAAATTGGAGTCGCCACCGGCCACTTAGGTAGGCCGGACACCATAAAACCAGAGATTTAAAAAAACTTTGAGTTCGGGAGTCGGTTACGGATAGGGAAGGATTAGCACCCCACACCGCCCAAAATTGGTACTTTAATAATTACCGCTTTATTAATATTAGATTTTCCGGATTAAAGTGACGATTATTTTAAAATTTGGTTATAATTGCGCATAAATTTTAAAGGCCCCGTTATCCGAGAGTAAACGCCCAACCACTATCACTACGCCTGATACTAGCCCCGTTTACGCTCGGATAAAAGGGCACCGCATTGACAATTCATATATCATTATGCAACCTTAGTGAACAAAATATAAAACATGACAAATAATTTAAATACAATACAAATAAATATTAACATAATAGAATACTAATCTAACATAAATAAAATACGTAACTAAAACATACATACATACATACATATTAATCTTAATAGTAAATAAAGACAAATTTAACCTATCACAATAACAAGGCATGAATAAATACATGTGTGAACAAAAACACATATTTCAAGAAAACATACATATTAGAAATAAAACACATTTCGACATATGTAGAACAAGATATTATACATGAAAAATAAAATATACTAACACGTAACCCTAAAGCCAATAGAACAAACAATACATGCTAAAATACAAAACATGCTGTGTACGAGCCAACTAGAATATCAACATAATATGCGTGATACGAATAACCGAACCAATACATAAAGATACATAATCATCATAAACTTAACACACATATACATGTAAACATGAAAATACTAGGCATATACGAGAGATATATAATAAGGCAAAAGGCTACATCAACATACACGATTATAATAAACGAACATGAATATTTACATGGAAACATGACTGAAATGAAAAGAAATAAACATCAGTAGCAGAAATTAAATGACAATAATATGCAATTTAAGGACGAAAATGCAAACAGGATCGAACTTGAAAGGACTGAAACTGTGATTGGACCAAGGGGCAGACCTGAAGTGAAAAATCCAAAAACGCGGGATGGTTAAAGGGGTAATTTTACCATTTAAAAACTGATTCGATGTAATTTAGGGACTGGATTGCAAGATTTCGAAATACAAGGGGGACCAGAGTTGTAAATATCCCCTACGGCGAGACAAAAACGAAAATATTGAAAACGTGGAGGGATTTATTACAGAATTTCTCCATTTCACGAAATAACAACGCTTATAAAACCCCTTTTTTTTGGCCGGACTCAAACTTTTCCCATTTCATTCATTTCAATCCGTTTTATAATACTCTCCCCCTCTCTTTGCTCTCGACTCATCCCCTGATGAACCCAAAATCCGGCGGCCGACTGCCGTCTTCTCGGCCGCCAGCCGGCGCCGGCGAGCCCAAAAAAAACACCAAAATGAACCTTGCCTTACCCTCAACACGAATCCGAACTTGGATTTGGAGAAAAAGCCTCTATTCGTCCTAGATCTAAGAAAAGAAAAAAAACCGTATATGTTTTTTTCTAGACCGAAGTAACACCTTCCCCTTTTAGCCAGCTCACCAGATTAAGGCTTGTTGCCGGTAGAGGAACCGTCCTCTGAAGGTAAAACGTCACTCTCATTTCCCTTCCTTACTTTTAGAATACATGCATGCATGAAATATTCAAGATGGATGGATAACTTTGTATGATCTCTGTAAGTTTTTTGAAAATAATGAAAGGATGAGACTTGTTTGTATTTCTGGAAAAGTGGGTTACAACTGAACTGAGACCTTTCGTTTTTTTGCTCTGTTACATATATCCTCCCTGCCTCTCTTTTTTAGACTAGTACATAATCTCCTATTTTGATCTGATTCTGATGTCTTTCTGTGTTTGTCTTTGGCATGCCCGACCATACTTGGTAGTTGGTACGGCCGGTATGGGGAGCGGCGTGGTGGAAGTGACCGTTCGTCTGCGCAGACAGACGTCTAGGGAGGCGAGGCGATTATTATCGCTAGAATCATTCCTACCCGTTGGATCAGATCTGATCCAACGGCTAGGAATGCTCGATAATCGGGTGGCTGAGATAAGGCCTCGGAAATAACGCACTGGCCTAGGATTACGCCACGTGGCCTGATCGATGCGTGAATCTTGTCAGCAAAAATTTGGCATTTGTGGCATTTCCTGGCGTAATCGATGCAATCTCCCTCCATGGTCAACCAGAAATAACCATATCTCATAATTTTCCAGGCTATAGACAGCCCGTTGGCGTGCGTTCCACAGAGCCCGTCATGTACTTCGGCTAAAATCTCCTTCGCCTCCCGGGCATCCACACATCTCAGCAATGTTTGATCATGACTTCTCCTATATAGGATTTCCCCATCTAGGACATATCTTGTTGCCATTTTTCTGAGTGTTTTTCTGTCATTGTCATTTTCCCCTTCTAGATACTTTCGAAGCTTGACATATTGCAAGATGTCATAGTACCATGGGTTTCCATCAATCTCTTCATGTACATTACAACAATGAGCAGGCCTTTCAAACGTCCGCATCTCAAAGGGCTTCATTTCTACCCCGGTGTTTGTTTTAAACATGGATGCCAAGGTTACCAAGGCGTCCGCCATCTGATTTTCTTCTCGGGGTAGGTAATTGAAGCTGACCTTTTCGAACTCTTTGGTGAGCTCTTGAATCAATTCATAATATTTGACCAACTTCGGGTCACTGGTTTCCCATTCCCTGCGCAATTGGTAAATTACTAAAGATGAATCTCCGAAAACTCGAAGTTCCTTAACATTTCTCTCAATAGCTGAGTTCAGTCCCATAACACAAGCTTCGTATTCAGCTATATTGTTAGTGCAGAAGAATTCCAATCTACTGGTGAAGGGATAATAGACATCCTCAAGAGAAATTAGCACGGCTTCTATCCCATGTCCGAGAGCATTAGAGGCTCCATCGAAGTAAAGCTTCCACGATTTATCATCTGAAACCTCTTCCTCGGTTGTAATGCACATCAAGTCCTCGTCTGGGAAATTAAAGTTCAATGCCTCATAGTCGTCCGAAGCACGACTAGCTAGGAAATCTGTTACTGCACTCCCCTTTACGGCTTTCTAGTTAACGTATACAATATCGAATTTGGATAAGAGCATCTGCCATCGGGCCATCCTTCCTGTTAGTGCTGGCGCTTCCATTAAGAACTTCAATGGGTCTAGCTTGGATATCAACCAAGTAGTATGGTACAGCATATACTATCTAAGCCGCTTGGTAGCCCAAACTAGAGCACAACACAGCTTCTGCACTGGCGGGTACCGCGTTTCGCAATCATTGAATTTCCTGCTTAGGTAATAGATGGCTTGCTCCCTTTTTCTTGACTCATCATGTTTCCCTAATACGCATCCCATTGAATTCTCAAAAACTGTCAGGTAGAGAATTAATGGTCGATCTGGTACTGGTGCGACTAAAATTGGAGCATTTGTCAGGTACTTTTTGATCTTTTCTAGGGCTCTTTGACATTCCTCATCCCACACACCAGGATTACTCTTTCTAAGAAGTCTGAAGACCAGGTCACATCGGTCGGTTAATTGGGAAATGAAACGAGAGATATAATTCAACCTCCCCAGGAATCTGCGAACTTCCTTCTGGGTGTGGGGTGGTGAGAGATCCTGGATGGTTTTCACTTTATCTGGATCAATCTCAATCCCTCTTCTGCTTACCACGAACCCTAGGAGTTTTCCAGAAGTAACGGCGAATGTACACTTGGCAGGATTGAGCCTCAGCTGGTACTTTCATAGTCTTTGGAATACTATTCTCAAGTTCTGTAGGTGCTCTTCCTCTGTTCGGGATTTGGCAATCATGTCGTCCACGTATACTTCTATTTCTTTGTGCATCATGTTATGGAAAAGAGTCATCATTGCTCTTTGGTATGTTGCCCCTGCGTTCTTTAGCCCAAACGGCATCACCCGATAACAAAAAGTGCCCCACATGGTTATGAACGTAGTTTTCTCCATGTCGTTAGAGTCCATCTTTATCTGATTGTACCCTGAGAAGCCGTCCATGAATGAAAACCATGAGTGTCCTGCTGTGTTGTCAACCAGCGTGTCAATATGTGGTAAGGGGAAGTTGTCTTTAGGGCTGGCTCGGTTTAGATCCCTATAATCTACACACATATGAACTTTTTTGTCCTTCTTTGGTACCGGTACAATGTTTGCAACCCATTCGGGGTATTTGGCTACCTCCAAGAACCCAGCATCAAACTGTTTTTTTACTTCCTCTCGGATCTTTAACAACATATCTGGTTTCATTCTTCGAAGTTTTTGCTGTATTGGTTTGCACTCCGATTTTGTTAGCAATTTGTGCACCACTATGTCGGTATTCAACCCTGGCATATCTTGATAAGTCCAGGTGAAGACATCCTTGAATTCCTGAAGTAGGGTTATCAGTTCGTGCTTGGTTTTTGAGGAAATCGTCGTTCCTACTTTTATTTCTTTTCTCTCTTCTTCAATCCCCAAGTTTACAACTTTTGTTTCTTCTTGGTGGGGCATGATCTGCCTTTCTTCGTTGGCCACCATTCTCTTTAACTCTTCCGGGACCTCACCTTCTATCTCATCATATCCTTCCTCAATTCCCTCTGATACCTCAGGGCATTCAAAATTTACTCCAGAATTAGATCTGGTATCATTCATATCGTCAATCATGAGCGACCTGCATTAAATGAGAATGAATTATATTGGGAAGGAGATGGCTTTATATGAAGGGAATGAACATGAAGAATGCATGAATGAAATAAATAAAACTTTGGTCATTCAGGAAAGTGGGGATATTTTCATTTCAATCAAAAAGTTAACATATGTGCCTTATACAAGAGATCCCCATTGTTTACGGGCAAAACAAAAGGTTGATTCGGAGCATTACTCTGATCTATTCCTAAAAACCACAGGTAGATCAATGCAGCTCCAGTTATCGAGTGTTTCCCCAGGACGGCAGGGGCGGATGTTGGTCAACATTTTACTACCTCGGTCTTTTCCAGCTATCATGTTGATGTACATCCCTTCAAATGATTCATTGAATGTCTCCTCCTGGTTGAGTACGTCATTTTCCTTCATTGCCTCTTCAACCTCTTGACCTGGCTGGTAGAATCCTCCGGAGACAAAAGTGGTTTTTAAACTAGGAAAGGACATTGGTCTCCACGAAATGTCTTCTCCTTTAAATCTGGCTTTTCTTTGCTCTTCCTTTCTCTTGTATTCCTCTTTTCTCTATTGGACACTTGGTTGGTAACCCAGCCCAAAACAATCCTTCTTGGTTATCATATTCTTGGCTCTTAGGTTTCCTTGTAATTTCTTCCCCAGCCCCTTTCCTACTTTGGCTCCTCGGCCCAAAGTTTCTACGACGGTTATCTTGGTACAATTAGATAACCTGGGATAGGGGATCCGACTTCCCTCCGAAACAAACGTGGCATTCACTAGTTCTAATGCTCGAAACGAGCATTCTGCAGCATCTTTATCATTTTGAATATAGGGGGCGTCTGATGTCACGGAAGCAACAATTTCTTGCTCAGCCTCTACTGTGACCAATTTACCTTCGACTACAAATTTTAATTTTTGATGCAATGATGAGGGCACAACTCCTGCGGAGTGTATCCATGGTCTTCCCAATAAACAGCTGTAAGATGGTTTTATGTCCATCACCACAAAATCGATCACATACTCAGTTGGTCCGATCAATAGGGGCACCTCAATTTTCCCCATTGTCCCTCTTTGCGTACCATCAAAGGCTCTTACTGAGTTGTGGCAGGGCTTTAGGTGAGAACCATCTATTGGTAGTTTTTGCAGGGTCACCATAGGCAAGACGTTCAATGCTGACCCGTTGTCAATCAGTACGCCAGGTACTACATACCCTTTGCAGTGGGTTGTGATGTTAAGGGCTTTGGTGGACCCCATTCCTCCCTCAGGGATCTCATCATCACTGAATGTTATATGATTATAGGCAGTGATATGCCCCACTATCATATCCAGATTTGTCACAGAAATATCCTGGGGCACAAAAGTTTGATTTAGTACTTTTAATAGTGTCTCCCGGTGTTTTTCTGAACTCAAGAGTAATTCCAGTACTGTGATCCTGGCCGGTTGCTTTCGTAGTTGTTCCACTACGTTGTACTCACTATGTCTCAAGAACTTCAGAAATTCTTTGGCTTGGGCCTCAGTTACCGGCTCATTCATCTTTGGGGGAGGTTCTTCTCCAAATATCTGCGTGAGGCTAACTGATGTATTCTTCCCTTTATCTGTTCCAGCTGCTTTCAAAGCCTTAGAGGAATAACATATGCCGCTCCTTGTGAAATGGCCTGCCTCACCAACGTTTACATCGCTCTGGCTTTGTTGGTCTTTTAGCGTAGGCTCTTTCACCTGACCATGTTCTAGTTTTTCTGGCGTGGTCACATTTATAGCATAATTACAGGGGGTTTGCCGCATATCCTTGAATGGGGATGGTGCTGAAATGATGATCCTGGGACTTATCTTATTGGTTTCTCCTTGGGAGGCACCTGCATTCCCTGGCCTGGGAGAGATGATAAAAGATCTATCCTTCCCGTATTTAGATTTGGGGCTATCCGTCATATGTACGTCCGACCCCTTCTTCCCCATGGGCTCCTCGAAGAATTCTATTTGCTTTTCGTTCATCAATTGTTGTACCAATCTCTTGAACTCATCGCACTCTTGGATGTCATGTCCTTCATTCTGGTGGAATTCACAATACACTCCACATCCCTTCTGCCTTGTTATCATGCCTTTGTCAATCACACGGGCCATGCATAATTGTTGAAATACCCACCGTAAAGGAGATTTGATTTCTGATACATCATCCTTAATCCTCCTGGTAAAGTATTCTTCAATAACATTTACTCCTCTGCTCCCATGATTAGGTAGCAGGTTAGTAGCTACACTTGGTTCTTCAAACTTCAATATCCCAGAATCGATTAAATTCTGCAAGTTTTTTGAAGGTAAGGCAGTTCTCAGTGGGATGTCCAAGGGCACCGCCGTGATAGTCACAATGCGCGTTCGGATTATACCAAGAAGGGAAGGGCGGATTGACAGGAGTAACGATGTATGGACAGACCAGGTCTGCTTCATACAACTGGGAATAAAGTTCCGAGTACGAAACAGGTAGGGGAGTGAAAGTTCTCATCTCTTTCTCTTTTCTGAAAATTCCCTCCTCTCTTTGATTCGAGTTTTGTGTTTTTCCCACAGGTGCTTGTGGATGTGAGACTGTGAAGTTCTTCGGGGTGGTATAAGTGCTGGTGGCGTTTACTTCATTCCTCTTGCTATATTTCCGAGACCTTTCCCCACTATCAATTCTACCACTCTTAATTGCCAATTCAAGGGACTCCCCAGTCCTGATTAAGTCAGCAAAGCACTGCGTTGTGTTATTAATGAGGCGATCAAAGAGTGCCCCTTTCAGAGTATTAACAAATAACGGCGTAATTTCATGTTCCAAGAGGGGTGGCTGAATTTGGGCGGCCACTTTCCGCCACCTTTGGGCGTATTTCCGCAGGCTTTCGTTGGACTTCTGCCCCATATTTTCCAACATAATTCTACTGGGGGTCATATCTGTTACATGCTTATATTGCTCAATGAATGCTCTCGACAGATCTTTCCATGTCTTAACATTTGCCTTGCTCAACTGGGTGTACCACCGTAATGCCACTCCCGTTAGGCTGTCCTGGAAACAGTGTATTAGTAGCTTTTCGTCCTTAAGGTAGGCCGCCATCTTCCGACAGTACATTGTTATGTGCGCGGAATGACAAGTGGTTCCATCGTATTTGTCGAACTCTGGTGTTTTAAATTTTGGTGGTAGGACAAGATCGGACACCAAACTTAAGTCGCTAGCGTCATTTCCTGACTCTTCCATAGATTGTAACGTTTTAAATTTTTCCTCCATGAGGTGAAACCTCTCCTCCCACTTTTTCTCTACCTCGGTCTTGATTCTTTCAACCATGTTCAGGTCCGGCACCTCCTCTTCATAGGGTGCTCCAGTGTCGAGGGGTTGAGTTTCAGGTGCCCCTATCTGAAGACTAGCTAACATTCCAGCAGGGTCGATATACATCTTTCTGGCCGGATTCGGTGCAGCTGGTTGAACCTTGTAGTGAGCTGGGGTATCCTCTTGCTCTTGAACGGTTTCTCCTTCCACTCTTTTTCCAAGGCTTTTAGCCAACAGTACGGTTATGTCGGATACTATTGATGCTTGTGACTGAGCAATCTGGTCACAGAGGCTTCTTTGGGCCTCTTCAAGCCTTGTCTCAAGCTCTTTTTGCCCTTTTTCTAAACTGATTATCCTGTCTTCCATGAGCTTGCTTTGTAATCGGGCAAGGTATGGATGATGAATGATTGCGGGTTAACTACACACAACGCCACAATATTCATAATGTTAATATGGTTGCAAGAAAATAAATGCATGTATAATGATGCGAATGTCATGATGCAATGCAAGAATGTATGCAGATAAGGTACTGATTCCGCTGGTAATCACCCTTTTGAACTACTTCCACGGGAATTAAAGGGTCTATATTACAACAGAGTTCGTATTACAAATGAAAGATTCCTAATACAAAATATCGAATTACAACACAGAGTCCTATAGATAAGCTCTAGCTCTATCTCCTAATCTTCCAATTGCTTGGAGCAACTTGCTGAACCTGGGAGCTTCTTCCATTTCTGGGACTATGAAAGGTCGGAGTGTTTCAGCCTCGATGGCCAAATCATTCACATGCCTGGCGACTCGCTGTATGTCCACCATCAAGTTTGCGTAATATTGGTCCCTATCCTGTACCATCCGGGCAGCGTCACGCAGTCTCTTTTGCCAATAGGTGTCCCCTCCGGCTGCAGCCTCCTCGAACACACTAATTATTTCCTTGTAATCCTCAACAGTTACTTCGAGGGACTTAATTCGTGCTCGTAACACACCCACTTCACGCTCTCTTTCTTGTAGCTCAGCGAAACCGTTTCTCTGGCAGTACGTTCGAAGGGAGTGTTCAACTTCTGCCACATTTCCTTTTAATTCGTCATTCTGACTTTGGGTTTGCTCCAGATTTTGAATAGTGTCATCGTACAATTTTTGCATCTCTAACAGTCTATTCCGGCTACTCATGGACTTTCTTTTCTATACGGCGATGTTTTCTCTCTCATGACGGACAGCTTGTTTTCCCTTGTTGATTTCTTGCCTGAATCTTTCCTTTTCTTGGTCAATGGCCTTCTTGGAGGACCGTTTTTCTTCCTCCATAGCCAATCGGTAGCTTTCCATCTCTTTCTCGATCGCTATCTTGTTGATTTCTTGTTCTTCTTCCACCAAATGGATGCCATTCATTCTTTCTCTTTCCACGGCTATGAATTGACTCCAGCCGGCCTTCTGTATTTTTTCTTGTAGTAGAAGGGCATCTTTTTGATAAAGAGCATTCTTGTCGCTCAAATCTGCATTTAATTTCTTCAACTGCCTAATAATCCCATCTCGTTCATCAACCTCTAAGCTTGCTCGCATGTTGAGTCTGTTGGATGTCCATTTTCTTTTTAATTTCTTCGAGTTCATTCCTTAAGATGTCAGCTTCAGACGGTATCACCCTTGTAAGCTCTTCCAGTGACACTGCTGGTCCTTGATCAGATTCGGGAATCATATCGTTTACCCTCAAACGTCTCTAAAGATCGTAGTCTGGGATGGTCATGTACTCGGTGTCTCCTTCCACCCTAATCCGGTAACAATGGTCTCAAGCCCTCATGATAGTCTGAACTTTCTCTTTGAACTCCCTTTTGAAAAAAAATTCAGTTCGACTTAACCCGGCGGTGTTGGGAATGAACTGTCGCGATCCGAATTGTCGGGACACCAGAAGTGGGGCACAAGCAATCCCTCCATGTAGTCCCAACATCATCAGCCAATTCAAATCACCACAACTATATAAAAAGTAATTAACTCTACCGAGCCACGGGACCCTCCATACTAGGTCCTCGCCTTGGATATTCCTGAAGAAACCGGCCCATTTTCTTGTTTTCAAGTCCTTTCGCCACTCTTTTGTTAAGTATTCCCATAAAGGCGAAAAATCTCGGAAGGATATTCCCGGCAGAACCCTCGTCGTTGTCTTCCAAATGTGGCTATGAATCCATACCTGTAACAGTTGTGCGCACCCTCGAAAACGCCCTTATTCGTGCTTCCGACTGGCATTTAGAGAAATAAAGGTCTCGGCCAAAATAGCTGGTATTGGGTTTGCTTGCCGTTTTATCCGCTCAAACAAATCTAGAATGGCCACATCAATGTTTCCCAGAATTCTTGGAAAGATCACCAATCCATTTATTCCCAAGGCAAGCATGTCTAACTTTTTTTCCTCATCCGGATGTGCAGGTAGGATGTCTCGAATGTTTTCCCATGCAAATACTGTACTATCTCCTCGAAGTCAGTTCAAGCCATTGACCCAATCGTCGCTCATTCCGGTAAAGGTTTTGAGCTTGGAAGTGTAATTCTGATTCCTCAGAGGTTTTGCGTAGATCCAATCTTCCTGAACATTTTTATGGTTAAGAAGAGTGGTGTATTCTTCTACTGTGGGCATCATGCCCTGTCCATTGAAGGTGGAGCAGCAAAAGGCAGGATTCCAGAACTGAAAAATGGCTCAGAGTAGAGGCTGGTTGACC
Source organism: Hibiscus mutabilis (assembly GCA_019671005.1). Taxonomy (NCBI): domain Eukaryota; kingdom Viridiplantae; phylum Streptophyta; class Magnoliopsida; order Malvales; family Malvaceae; genus Hibiscus; species Hibiscus mutabilis. The sequence continues at coordinate 2,188,094 of CM033752.1, forward strand.
CGGATGTACATCAACTGTGCAATGTCACCATAACTATCACGGAATCTATCTTGTAATCTCTGGTCCCATTCTTCCCAGATACTTTGAAGATCCCCTAAGTTGTTATGTTGAAGACTCACATAGGTGTACCCGGCTATTACGCGTTCACTTGGTAAACTGTCCCCTTGGGCCTTCTGGTTGACTTCTGACCAATGTCTAACAGACAAGTTGAGTTCCTCTTTTCTAAGACACTTTTTTTCCATGGTGAAAGACTTTCTGATCGGGTAAACCACTTGATCCAGTACCTTTATGTAATGCGAATGTAATAATGCATGAAAAAAAATAGCCAAAAAAGGAAACAAGTCAGTACCGGATAGAATTAATAAATACACAAATAAAAGGACAAATTAAATAAGGTAAACCAATAAAAACCAAAAAACCATATTTATCCCGTCTAAAACACCTAAGGTTAACTGCATGGCTCTAAAGGGGTGGGTTTCTATATGTTCTCTACATGCAGTGTTGGTGCTAAGAGGTACCCGAATTGTCCTTGCTGTCCTCTACTAAGAGTAGTAAGGCCCCCGATCATCACCCATTATAGGCTTCTTTCAACCGGGTTCAATTCAGGGGGACCCATTTGCTTATGCCTGCACGAAGGAACGATACCCTTACGAAAGCATAAGGTACTCGAGCCCCGAAGGTACTTGCTAGGCCTACACGGGAGAACGATATCTCCACGAAAGCATTAGCGTTTTCCCCCCACTTAAAAAAACGGGTTTATATGCCAAATTTTAAATGCGTTAAAATAAACGCGCAATTACAATCCAATATTAATTTAATAGTCACTTTAATCCGGAACTTCTAATATTATTAAAGCGGTAATTATTTAAAAAAGCTTGACTCTCTTTATTTTGTTAAAAACAAAAAATAGTCCCCAGCGGAGTCGCCATCTGTAGCGATGTCCCTTTTCGCTAAAAAACGTGGATTTCGATGTGTTTGTGATTTTTCGGATATAAAGTATTTATTCCGTGGGGTTTTGAAAATATCGTATGTTATTAAAAATTGGAGTCGCCACCGGCCACTTAGGTAGGCCGGACACCATAAAACCAGAGATTCAAAAAAACTTTGAGTTCGGGAGTCGGTTACGGATGGGGAAGGATTAGCACCCCCACACCGCCCAAAATTGGTACTTTAATAATTACCGTTTTATTAATATTAGATTTTTCGGATTAAAGTGACGATTATTTTAAAATTCGGTTATAATTGCAAATAAATTTTAAAGGCCCCGTTATCCGATAGTAAACGCCCAACCACTATCACTACGCCTGATACTGGCCCCGTTTACGCTCGGATAAAAGGGCATCGCATTGACAATTCATATATCATTATGCAACCTTAGTGAACAAAATATAAAACATGACAAATAATTTAAATACAATACAAATAAATATTAACATAATAGAATACTAATCTAACATAAATAAAATACGTAACTAAAACATACATACATACATACATATTAATCTTAATAGTAAATAAAGACAAATTTAACCTATCACAATAACAAGGCATGAATAAATACATGTGTGAACAAAAACACATATTTCAAGAAAACATACATATTAGAAATAAAACACATTTCGACATATGTAGAACAAGATATTATACATGAAAAAGAAAATATACTAACACGTAACCCTAAAGCCAATAGAACAAACAATACATGCTAAAATACAAAACATGCTGTGTACGAGCCAACTAGAATATCAACATAATATGCGTGATACGAATAACCGAACCAATACATAAAGATACATAATCATCATAAACTTAACACACATATACATGTAAACATGAAAATACAAGGCATATGCGAGATATATATAATAAGGCAAAAGGCTACATCAACATACACGATTATAATAAACGAACATGAATATTTACATGGAAATAGGACTGAAATGAAAAGAAATAAACATCAGTAGCAGAAATTAAAGGACAATAATATGCAATTTAGGGACGAAAATGCAAACAGGACCGAACTTGAAAGGACTGAAACTGTAATTGAACCAAGGGGCAGACCTGAAGTGAAAAATCCAAAAACGCGGGATGGTTAAAGGGGTAATTTTACCATTTAAAAACTGATTCGATGTAATTTAGGGACTGGATTGCAAGATTTCAAAATACAAGGGGGACCAGAGTTGTAAATATCCCCTATGGCGAGACAAAAACGAAAATATTGAAAACGCGGGGGGATTTATTACAGAATTTCTCCATTTCACAAAATAACAACGCTTATAAAACCCTTTTTTTTGGCCGGACTCAAACTTTTCCCATTTCATTCATTTCATTCCGTTTTATAATACTCTCCCCCTCACTTTGCTCTCGACTCATCCCCTGATGAACCCAAAAACCGGCGGCCGACTGTCGTCTTCTCCGCCGCCAGCCGGCGAGCCCAAAAAAAACACCAAAATGAACCTTGCCTTACCCTCAACACGAATCCGAACTTGGATTTGGAGAAAAAGCCTCTATTCGTCCTAGATCTAAGAAAAGAAAAAAAACCGTATATGTTTTTTTCTAGACCGAAGTAACACATTCCCCTTTTAGCCAGCTCACCAGATTAAGGCTTGTTGCCGGTAGAGGAACCGTCCTCTGAAGGTAAAACGTCACTCTCATTTCCCTTCCTTACTTTTAGAATACATGCATGCATGAAATATTCAAGATGGATGGATACCTTTGTATGATCTCTGTAAGTTTTTTGAAAATAATGAAAGGATGAGACTTGTTTGTATTTCTGGAAAAGTGGGTTACAACTGAACTGAGACCTTTCATTTTTTTGCTCTGTTACATATATCCTCTCTACCTCTCTTTTTTTAGACTAGTACATAATCTCCTATTTTGATCTGATTCTGATGCCTTTCTGTGTTTGTCTTTGGCATGCCCGGCCATACTTGGTGGTTGGTACGGCCGGTATGGGGAGCGGCGTGGTGGAAGTGACCGTTCGTCTGCACAGACAGGCGTCTCGGGAGGCGAGGCGATTATTATCGCCAGAATCGTTCCTATCCGTTGGATCAGATCTGATCCAACGGCTAGGAATGCTCGATGATCGGGTGGCTGAGATGAGGCCTCAGAAATAACACACTGGCCTGGGATTACGCCATGTGGCCTGAAGAAGATAACGCTCTTGCACTTCTCACACGCGCGAGTGGGGAACCCAACAGCCCGCGCGTGGACTTCACGCGGTAGATGAGGCGTCCTTATGCTTCAATTGTGGCTGTTGGATCCAGATCTGATCCAAGGGCCCTCATTCAGCTGCGCAAGATAAATGATGGCGTTAGGGTTCCAATATGGGTCAGGTCTTAGGGTGTGGGCTGGCTGGTTTGGGCCTGATCAGGCCTTGTAATAATATTAATAATTTCAGACCTATAATGGACTTGGACTGGCAATTTATCTATTTGGGGTTTAATATGTGTTTGGATTTCATCTTATATTAGCCCAATAATAATAACATTAATATTAGTTATAACAACAATTAATAATAATAATACACATACGATAATACATACGTATGTACCTATGCAAACATTAATTAATATAACATACTAGCATACATATATATATAATCATACACATAATTAACATAACATCTACACACATTATCCATAAAAACAAATACGCTCGTACCAAATATAGATACATGCGTGACACACATACACCGAATTACTTACTAATACGTATACATACATAGTTTATAATATACATGCACACACTACACACTTTACATATATTAATAACACTCATGCACATAATAAACATATAGCATAATATAATACAATGTATACATGCAACGCTAATATACTAATAATTATACTAATATGTATTTACAGACCAGATAAAAATGAGTGATTACAGAAGTCTTCAGATGGTTCCTCTTCTATTGTCTCCGATCTTGTTCTGGACAAAACCCTGGATCTGTGCCCTCTAATATCTGACCAGACGACACTTTGCCAATTATGAACGATTTCTGAGATTTGAGGAACCACTTCGAGAATCAATACCCTATAAATGCAAGAATGCATGCAAATACGATGTTGATTCTCGAACAGTCTTTGAAAAACTTTCAATAGAGAAAATGTATGTTTGCAAGAAATTAATAATGAATTACAGACAACAGTTGAATTTATTCTAGAGACCTTGACTTCGAGAAGCAAAACCCGTGCTCCACGTCTCGACGTCGTCTTCAGGATGATGGATGACTCCGTCTTCTCCTCTTATTCTATTCTATGGACTCGTGACGTCATGATCTTTATTTTTGTGGCTTCTAAAAAGGACATCTGACAATATATTTTCTTCTGTAGATCTGGGTACGTCTAAACAGGGATGGATTCTATCGATCCAATGGGAGTACTTAAAAACTTTTTGAGGTTTAAATTAAAATTTTCAAGGATCATTTGGTTTAAAAATTCCCCCTTTTTATTATCAAAAGGTTTTAACTTACTTAAAAATGAAACTTTTAGGTTTCTTTTTGTTATTATTATTATTCTGAAAGTTTTATGAGGGAAGAAGTTTCAAAGCAAAATAATAATATTTTCAATCTTTTTTTAATGAGTTAACTTAAAATCTGAGATTTTTTAAAATGGTCAAATGTGAAGATTTTAAAATTGGGGTTCTGCGGCCCTGACTGAATCTTTTGCGTCGCACGTGCCTTACTATCGTATCGTCTTCTTTCGCGATTGGTCTTTGCTCGGCCTAACTTAATACTGTAATATTATCGTTTCTGGCAAAGCAGACTTTTTCTATTTTGAAAGCCTTTTAATGAACTATTCTTGAATCAACACCATGTTATGAATGCAAATAAAGGCGTTGATTCCGCTGGTAATCACCTTTTCAAACGACTTTCATGGGAATTAAAGGGTCCAAATTACAAAAAAAAGGTTCATATTACAAAAGGAGTCCCTATTAAAAAAAGAGCCTATTACAAAAAGTCTTAATTACAAAGCAAATTTCTACACATAAGCCCTAGCTCTACCTCATAGCTCCTCGACAGCTCTGAGCAACTTGATAAACCTTGGTGCTTCTTCCATGTCCGGGGTTACGAAAGGTCGGAGAGTCGCGGCTTCGGTAGCTAAGTCATTCACATACCTTGTAGCTCGTTGTATGTCCACCATCAGGGTATCGTGTGTACACTTTGGCACTACACGCTTGCTCAGCAAATCATTACTTCGGATTTGTTGATTAATCTCTGACCGATGTCGCGCGACTGGATTGATGCCGTCCTTTCCTAAGACACCTTTTTTCCATGATAAAAGATTTTCTAATCGGGCAAACCACTTGAATCAACGCCTCTATGTAATGTGGATGCAATGATAATGCAACAAAAGTATGTGTAAAATGAAAATAAAACACAAAAAATGAGTTAGTACCGGATAAAAATAATAAATACATAAATAAAAGGACAAATAAAATAAGGTAAAAAAACCCTATTTATCCCGTCTAAAACACCTAAGGTTATCCGCATGGCTCTAAAGGGGTGGGTTTCTATATGTTCTCTACTCTACATGCAGTGTTGGTGATAGGAGGTACCCGAATTGTCCTTGCTGTCCTCTACTAAGAGTAGCAAGGCCCCCGATCATCACCCATTATAGGCTCCTTTCAACCGGGTTCAATTCAGGGGGACCCATTCGCTTATGCCTGCACGAAGGAACGATATCCTTACGAAAGCATAAGGTGCTCGAGCTCCGAAGGTACTTGCTAGGCCTACACGGGAGAACAATATCTCTACGAAAGCATTAGCATTTTCCCCCACTTACAAATGGGTTTATATGCCAAATTTTAAATGCGTTAAAATAAACGTGCAATTACAATCGAATATTAATTTAATAGTCACTTTAATCCGGAATTTCTAATATTATTAAAGTGGTAATTATTTGAAAAAGCTTGACTCTCTTTATTTTGTTAAAAACAAAAAAATTCCCCAGCGGAGTCGCCATCTGTAGCGATGCCCCTTTTCGCTAAAAAACGTGTTTTCGAAGTGTTTGTGATTTTTCGGATATAAAACGTTTATTCCGTGGGGTTTAAAAAAACCGCATTTTATTTAAAAATTGGAGTCGCCACCGGCCACTTAGGTAGGCCGGACACCATAAAACCAGAGATTCAAAAAAACTTTGAGTTCGGGAGTCGGTTACGGATGGGGAAGGATTAGCACCCCCACACAGCCCAAAATTGGTACTTTAATAATTACCGCTTTATTAATATTAGACTTTCCAGATTAAAGTGATGATTAGTTTAAAATTCGGTTATAATTGCGAATAAATTTTAAAGGCCCCGTTATCCGAGAGTAAACTCCCAACCACTATCACTACGCCTGATACTGGCCCCGTTTACGCTCGGATAAAAGGGCACCGCATTGACAATTTATATATCTGTTATGCAACCTAAAACATGGCGAATATAAATACAATGCGATAAAATATAAATAAATACTAACATAATAAAATACTAATCTAACATAAATAAAAGACTAATCTAAAACATACATACATAAATATTAATCTAACTCATAAATAAAAACAAATCTAACATAAATAAAATATTAATCTAAAACATAAATTTAAAACATAAACAAACACTAATCTAAAACATACATACATAAATATTAATCTAACTTATAAAAAAATCTAACATAAATAAAATACTAACATTCATGAATATTAATCTAACACATAAGAAACAAATTTAACATAACTAAAATATTAATATAAAACATAAATTTAAAACATAATAAATATTAATCTAAAGCATAGATAAACATACAAAGTAAAAAAGAACACAATTTTAAATTAACTAATACTTCATTAAATTATAAAAATTACAACACAAATAAAAAGGGAAGAAAATATACCTAACTAGGAGCTCGAATGACGAACCTCGACTCAACCCCACCGAGATCTACCACGACCTCTCCAAAAATATTAAGTAGATCGGATCCAAAATAAGACCTCGATGAATGTTGGATCGAACCAACTGGGGCCGAGGGCATTGCCCCCAACCCCTCCCAATTGGGGAGCCAATTGCCTTGCCAATTTTGCGGCAAATTGGCGTGCCCATTTTGTGTAATTTTGGGCGTGTGTTTCCTTCCCCCTGCCCCATGCCTTTATATAGGCAATTCGGGTGGGTTAAGGGTGACGTGGAGCACCATGCTCCACACAATATTTTCATTTTTTTAATAATATATTTTATTATTATTATTATTATTATTATTTTTCATTAATTTTATATTAATAATATTATTATTAAAATAATACTAATAACACTAAAACCCGGTCAAAAATGAGTGATTACACCTATCACTTTATTTATGAGACCAACTAATAAAATACATCTATTTCATTAGTTTTTTCTATCTCATCTTTTTACCAAGTGAATCTTCACTCATATTTAGAGTAAATCAAATTTAAAAACAATTTTTACCAAGTAAAGATTCACTTGGTAAGAAGATGAGATGAAAAAATTAATGAAATAAATGCATTTTATTGGTTGGTCTTATGAATGACGTGGTGAGAAGGACTTATAATATAATTTCTCATATACTAGGGCAGCTTTACTGCAACAAAACAAGTTTTTAGCAGCGTTTTTAATCAAGCGGCATTTTTAGTGCCGCTAAAAACTTTCTCGGCGCTTAAAAAAATGCCACAAGAGGTGGAACTGAAACTAGTGCCGCAACAGTTCGCGGCATTTTTAGGCAAAAAACGCGGCCAAAAGTCAAGATCTATAGTGCCGTTTGTAAAAACCAACGTCGCCAATAACTATTCTTTAGTCGCGTTTGTGATCTTAACCTTTAGTGACGTTTGTTTTTACCAACGCCGTGAATAACTGTTCTTTAGTGGCGTTTATTTTTATAAACGCCGCGAAAAACCTATTTCTAGTGGCTTTTGTATTTACAAAAGCAGCTAATAACACCATAATTCCACCCAAAAAAAAAACTCAAATATATATTCAGTTCTTAAATCTCAAATTTTGAATATGGGTCCTATCCTATAAAGAATAAACTAGAAAGAAGATTATAAACAGAGGAGCATTACAACATTGCTTGTAATTTCTGTAAAATTAAGCTCATTCAGCTAACAAAAATTCTCCCTTGATATACGCTATTAAATAATCTTTCAAGATTTAAACCATCATAAAACACAACAAGGCATTCAAAGAATGCAGATGGATACGGTTTGCTCCCTTAAGCTTGCGGAGAGATCCAGTAAGCTCTTCAGATAAGAGGACTGGAATATGAAATTATGAACAATATATATTAATCATGTATCTTTCTAATTCCTTTATATGTTGGGAAAGTACTGCATTATCTTCAGATCACTTGATGCAAGAGGTGAAACCGAACAATCAGATGAAAAAATTTTCAAAGTGAGTGCAAAAGATTCGATTTTAAAAATCAAATAAGTTTTAATTTTGATCATTGCAATTAAAATCACAAATATAGACTTAATTATGCTCATTATATTGTCACAGGGCCATTACCCTCTTCCCAAAAGATATGTCTAATAGGATGTGCGGTGCCACCGTATTTATATCCCAAGACCTTCCTTTTCCTTTTCGATGTGGGATTAATGACCCCGCCTCTTCTCAGGCGTGACATTCTCCCCCACTCAACCTCGTGACGCCCTCGTCACGAGCTTCCGCTCCCGTGATAGGCTACCTTGTCACAGTTGTTCACCCTGCCTACCCCACTCATAGGCACTCGGCATGAAATTGGGCAGTCAAAGGGTCGCTCTAATACCACTTGTCACGGGGCCATTATCCTCTTCCCAAAAGACATGTCTAATAGGATGTGCAGTGCCACCGTATTTATATCCCATGACCTCCCTTTTCAATTCCGATGTGGGATTAATGACCACGCCTCTTCTCAGGCGTGACAATATAATTGGAAAAATAGAAGACAAGTGAGAACTTATTAAAACAGTTGCATACTTGTATTTCCCCAAGCCTGGTGGACAAGCCTTAATCTTTCTTGTTTAGCTATGGCCTTCTGAAGATGTTTCTTAATTGGGGTTTGGTGCAAGATGACAGAACTCCGGATTGCCAAAGTATTTTATAACCTGAGCATATGTTCAAAGAACTTAATTAGATATCATCACTTGAATAACCAGAAACATTCTGAATGAGATTTAATAATTGGGGTTTGGTACAGGTATATCTCACAAATGAGAAAGATTAATTAGATCTCCTGAGGGAGAATTTTTCCTCTCTGAAATATATTATATTCGTATGCATTTTTGTAAAGGCAAACCATTATAATTTCAGTATTATAAGATGTTCATGTAAAACTTAAATCACAAACACATTTCAACTCCACATTGCTCTCAAACCAGCCCATTTACATTTATCCTTCTTCCCTATACAACTTGCTTAAGGGTTAATATTTATTACAAACAAGTCACTGCTTGTCACTAAAAGCAATATTTTTGTGACTTTTTTTTCCCAATTACTATTCAAAGAAATTAAAAAACAAAGAATTTGGCAAAACATAGAAATATTGGTTTTACATGATAAGTCGTTTATATAATACATAACTAAGACAGTCATGAGCTAAACCATTACAACAAAGAACAAAACCTGTTTACCTGTTCAAGACAGGAAAAAGCAGCTTCACGATATTTCTTGACTTTGTTTGTGCATGTGTAGTCACTTATTTTTGTCCCTAGTTTTTAGTATTTTTAGTATTGTTGTAATAATATTATTATTAATATAAAAAATAAAAAAATATTTAAAAAATAATAATAAAAAAGGGGGAAATTTTATGTGGAGCTAAAGCCTCCGCATCCCCCTTTAAAAACGCCAATTGCCTATATAAAGGCATGGGGGGTTGAGAAGAAAAAGAGCCGGCCAAGGCTTTGCCCAAATAAGAGAGCTTGACTCTCGGGTAGCCAAGGACCGGGGTAGTGTCCTTGGTCCTAACCGGTTCGATCAGGATTTTATTTTAGACCTGATCTAGTTAATATTTTTGAAGAGGTCGTGGTAGATCTCGGTAGGGTTCAGTCGGGGTTCGTCGTTCGAACTCTTAGTTAGGTATATTTTCTTCCTTTTTTTATTTATGTTGTATTTTTTATGATTTAATGAAGTAGTAGTTAATTTAAAATTGTGTTTTTTAGTTTGAATGTTTATTTATATTTTAGATTAGTATTTATTATGTTTTAAATTTATGTTTTATTTATGTTAGATTTGTTTTTTATGAGTTAGATTAATATTTATGTACGTATATTTTAGATTAGTATTTTATTTGTTTTTATTTATGTGTTAGATTAATATTTATATATGAATGTTTTAGATTGGTATTTTATTTATGTTATATTAGCATTTTATTATGTTAATATTTATTTATATTTTTACCGCAATGTATTTATTTATATTTGCCATATTTTTTTAAGTTTGCATAACAGATATATATTTTGTCAATGCGGTGCCCTTTTATTCGTGCGTAAACGGGGCCAGTATCAAGCGTAGTGATAGTGGTTGGGCGTTTACTCTCGAATAACGAGGCCTTTTAATTTAATCGTCACATTAATTCGGGAAGTTTAATATTAATAAAGCGTTAATTATTAAAGTACCAATTTTGGGCGGTGTGGCGGGTGCTAATCCTTCCCCATCCGTAACCGACTCCCGAACCCATCAATTTGAAATCTCTGGTTTTTTACGGTGTCCGGTCCACCTTGAGTGGCCGGTGGCGACTCCATTTTTAAATAAAACACGGGTTTTATAAAACTCCCCGCGGAATAAAATATTTTCAAAATAAACAAAATAAAAACACATTTTTTTTAGCGAGGAAGGACATCGCTACAGATGGCGACTCTGCTGGGGAGGTTTTTTGGTTTTCAAAAATAAGAGAGTCGAGCTTTTTTTTAAATAATTACCGCTTTATTAATATCGGAAATTTTGGATTAAAGTGACTATTAAACTAACATTCGGTTATAATTGCGCTTTTATTTTAACGCATTTAAAATATGTCATATAAACCCGTTTTTTAAGTGGGGGGAAAACGCTAATGCTTTCGTGGAGATATCGTTCTCCCATGTAGGCCTAGCAAGTACCTTCGGGGCTCGAGTACCTTATGCTTTCGTAAGGATATCGTTCCTTCGTGCAGGCATAAGCGAATGAGTCCCCCTGAATTGAACCTGGTTGAAAGGAGCCTATAATGGGTGATGACCGGGGGCCTTGCTACTCTTAGTAGGGGACAGCAAGGACAATTTGGGTACCTCTTAGCACCAAAATTGCATGTAGAGAACATATAGAAACCCACCCTTTTAGAGCCATGCGGATAACCTAGGTGTTTTAGACGGGATGTAAATAGGGTTGTTTTGTTTGTTTACCTTATCTAAATTGTTCTTCTATTTATGTGTTGTTGATCTTATTCGGTACTGACTCATTTTCTTTTTTGTTTTACTCTTTTTTGCATACATCATTGCATTTGCATTACATTGGGGTATTAGTTCAAGTGGTTTACCCAATCAGAAATCTTTCATTTTTACCCTAATTTTAAATTGACCCATTTTTGTGATCACATCATATCTGCTCATTTTGGCATTCACTGCATGACATATCATAACACTTTAATTTTTTTGCATTTTACCAGCATGAAATGCTAATTCACGACTGGTTCTCAATTTGAAAATTTATCATTGGGAGAAAATCTAGCACTCTAGATATCAAGGCAATATTCAAAGTTGCAAATGAATCCCGTGAGTTCGGAAAGTTGAGCCATGAGAACCATTTTTGAATCAGTACTTTCGCATCTAAGACATGCATTTCGCATTTACATGCATACATTTTGAAAATTTTAAAGGCGGTTCTCGGGTTGCCCCATTAAATACAACAAAGTTGGTCGATCTAGCACCTTACAGAGCCTCTTACAAGAGCCTGATCTTGAGGTATGTCCAAAAGCACCCCCACATCTTTTACAATAATTGTGCCCCTAACAAAGCCCCAGTCTGGGGGCATTCTTTGCCAAGGTCCAACCTTCACTGCCAAGTCAAACCCTTGCACCCCTGAAATGTCTGCATCGATCACAGTCTGCAAAATTACACCCAATCCAAAAAATAATAATAATGAGCTGTCATGAACCAACACAATTTATAAACCCAACTTAGGGGGAAACAAAATATGCACTAGAGTTTCAAATTTACTACAAGAGCAGTTTCAAACAATGGCATAAAACGAACAAAATTTTGGGGCATGCTCCCAGATGAAAGCTAATTCAAAGAAAAGTGATCGAACCCAAGACAAAGTCGGGGCACCGCCGCATGAAAAAACCAAGATCCTAACGGGACCAGTAAGGAGTCAGGGGCATCCCTTTGAGGATAAAAAAAATCATGTCACATTCATGCATGTAGTTGCATTCATCTTGAATTAAACCATTTTTGCAAACGTCATACATTTAGATTAAGTGCATACACCAAAGTCACCATGCATTTAGGGTAGACACATGAATTTAGACATAAAATTAGATACATTCATGCAATATTGCTTGTACATAACAGGTCTAAGGAGAGCCCGAACACCCTCAACATGGGGGCAACAACACAACTGCCAAACCCTAATATTGAAGGAGGCCAAACACAGAAAGAATGCTGAAACAAAAAAAAGGTATCAGTGAGAAATTTTGTGAACAATTTACTAATAAATGTTTTTTCTCCTTTGTAGGATTTGATTTCTCCGGCGATGGCGTGGCGGACGTCAACATTCTCCCGATTTCTACTATTGCCAACAGATAACTCATTCTAGATCTTACCCTCTGCCGACAAAAGCAGAGCAAATTTTTTTTTTCAGACAGAGTCTCGCTGTCAATAGTAATTCAACATCTTGCAAATCATGCCTCAGTCAGTAGTGGTACGCCAACTTAATGTAGATCTTGCCTCCGTCGGTAGTGTTGCAGATCAAATTTTCTATCCAGACCCTACCTCTCCGTCGGTGGCGTAGCGGGTCTCACATTTTGCTGATCTAGTCTCTCCGTCAGTGGAGTGACAGATCAAATCCTTTCCAGGTCTTGCCTCTTTCACGGTGTTGTAGTTAGACCTAAATTTTACTCAAAATTTACCTTTTTATTATAGTTGTATCTAAAAAAACGAAAAAAAAAACAAAAAGAAGAAAAATAGAAAAAATTGAAAAAGTCAAAAAAAATTGAAAAAAAAGGTCGAAAAAGAAAAAAATGAAAAGAAAAAAAACAAAGCAAAAAAAAAGGAAAAGAAAAGAGAAGAAAAGAACAAAAAATGAAGGAAAAATAAAAAAAAAGAAGAAAAGAAATGAAATGAAATGAAAAAAAGCAAAAAATGAAGGAAAAAAAAGAGAAAGAAAAAGAAGAAAAAGTTTTCAATTTTCTGATACTGGCTCTTCGTTAGAGTTGTAGCTGGATCTGACATTGGGACTTTCATCCACCGATCCTGTCTCCTCGTCAGTGTTGCAGCTGGATCAAATTTTGTAGACCTTGCCTCTTCATCGGTGTTGTAGCTTGGTCAAATTTAACTTCCGGTTCTGCCTCTTCGTCGTTGTTGTGGCTGAACCAAATCACTAACTTCCGGTTTTGCCTCTTCGTCGGTGTTGTAGCTAGACCAAATTCACTAACTCTTGATCCTGTCTCTTCGTCGGTGTCGTAGCTGGATCAACATTACTAACTTTAGACCATGCTTCCTCATCAATGTTGTAGCTTGGTCAAAATTTACTAACTTTCTAGTTGTATCAATGTTGTATCAAAAAAAGGGAAAAAGAAAAAAGAAAGAAAAAAAGAAAAAATCTAAAAAAAAGAAAAAAATCAAAAAGAAAAAAAGAGAGAAGAAAAGAAAAAGGAAAAAAATCAAAGAATCCAAAAAAATGGGGGCAAAAAAGCGAATAAAGCAAAAAGAGAAAAAGAAAGAAAAAGAAAAAGAAGTTTTCAATTTTCTGATACCGACTCTTCGTCAGAGTTGTAGCTGGATCAGACATTGGAATTTTCATCCATCGGTTCTGCCTCTTCGTCGGTGTTGTAGCTGAGCCAGACTTGCCAAATTCCGATCATGCCTCTTCGCCAGAGTCGTAGCTTGATCACACAAAAAAAACACTCCGATCCTGCCTCTTCGTCGGTGTCGTAGCTGGATCAAATCTTCAGACCTTGCCTCTTCGTCAGTGTTGTAGCTTGGTCAAATTTAACTGCCGGTTCTGCCTCCTCGTCGGTGTTGTAGCTGAACCAAATTCACTAACTTCTGGTCTTGCCTCTTCGTCGGTGTTGTAGCTAGACCAAATTCACTAACTCTTAAACCTGCCTCTTCGCCGGTGTTGTAGCTTGGTCAAAATTTACTAATTTTCAAATTTTATCAATGTTGTTTCTTGAAAAAATGAAGAAAAAGAAGAAGAAAAATAAAAAAAAGAAAGAAAAAAGAAAAAAGAAGAAAAAAAGAAACAAAAGCAGAAAAAAGCAAAAAAAAAGGAAAAAGTTGTCAGTTTTCTGATCTTGCCTCTTCGTCAGAGTTGTAGCTAGATCAGACATCAGAACTTTCACTTATCGGCCTTGCCTCCTCGTCAGTGTTGCAGCTGGATCGAATTTGCTAGACCCTGTCTCTTCGTCGGTGTTGCAGCTGGGTCGAATTCTCTTTAGGTATTAGCTTATTATCAATAATGTAGCAAGTGGGACTCGGTTTGGCTTCCCCAACAAACAACCCCCCATTTTGAAGGTTTTGCTTCCCTAGAGTAACAAGGTAGATCAATCAAGACAAGAAAGAAGACATGCGCCGAAGAGAAAGAAGATCTACCAAAGAAAGAAGACACGCGTCAAAAGGAGAGAAGTTCAGCCAGATAAGACAAAAATGAGTGCTTTTGATCTTTGCTTTGTTCTCGTTTCACAAGAACAAGCAAAGAGGGGCAACTGTAATCACTCATTTTTGTCTGGATTTTTAGTATTTTTAGTATTGTTGTAATAATATTATTATTAATATAAAAAATAAAAAAATTAAAAATTAAAAAAAGGGGGGAAATTTGTGTGGAGCTAAAGCCTCCACATCCCCCTTTAGCAACCCCAATTGCCTATATAAAGGCATGGGGGGATTGAGAAGAAAAAGAGCCGGCCAAGGCTTTGCCCAAATAAGAGAGCTTGGCTCTCAGGTAGCCCAGGACCGGGGCAGTGTCCTCGGTCCTAACCGGTTAGATCGGGGTCTTATTTTAAACCTGATCTAGTTAATATTTTTAAAGAGGTCGTGGTAGATCTCGGTGGGGTTCAGTCGGGGTTCGTCATTCGAACTCCTAGTTAGGTATATTTTCTTCCTTTTTTATTTATGTTGTATTTTTTATGATTTAATGTAGTAGTTAATTTAAAATTTGTGTTTTTTAGTTTGTATGTTTATTTATGTTTTAGATTAGTATTTATTATGTTTTAAATTTATGTTTTATTTATGTTAGATTTGTTTTTATTTATGAGTTAGATTAATATTTATGTACGTATGTTTTAGATTAGTATTTTATTTATGTTTTATTTGTTTTTATTTATGTGTTAGATTAATATTTATGTATGAATGTTTTAGATTAGTATTTTATTTATGTTATATTAGCATTTTATTATGTTAATATTTATTTATATTTTTACCATAGTGTATTTATTTATATTTGCCATGTTTTTTAAGTTTGCATAACAGATATATATTTTGTCAATGCGGTACCCTTTTATTCGAGCGTAAACGGGGCCAGTATTCAAGCGTAGTGATAGTGGTTGGGCGTTTACTCTCGAATAACGGGGCATTTAAAATTTACTCGCACTTATAACCGAATTTTAATTTAATCGTCACATTAATCCAGAAAGCTTAATAGTAATAAAGCGGTAATTATTAAAGTATTAATTTTGGGCGGTGTGGGATGCTAATCCTTCCCCATCCGTAACCGACTCCCGAACCCATCAATTTGAAATCTCTAGTTTTTTACGGTGTCCGGTCCACCTAGAGTGGCCGGTGACGACTTTATTTTTAAATAAAACACGGGTTTTATAAAACTCTTTGCGGAAAAAAATATTTTAAAAATAAACAAAATAAAAACCGTATTTTTTTTTTAGCGAGGGACATTGCTACAGCATGCAAAATACACCAGACTCAAAATATTACAAGGAGAAGCAGGATCCTTCGTGAAAATTGCTTTATGATTGGATGTAGAAAGAGCACTTATTGCATCTAATAATGCTTCCTTCCCCTATTTATATTGAAAATTACTGAGATGTGAACTAATATTACAACATCTAATCCTACAAGAAGTCCTAACACAACTCCCATAATATAATAATAATGAAGTTTAGATATTCCTACCTCCCATAAACGACCAAGAATTTCCTTCATAAGAGATTTCAGGAGAACAAGATAAGAAGACAAGGAATCACCCAGAACTTTACTAAGCTTGCAGATTGCCTTAGCAGCCTACAGGTGTAAAATGCAAACAAGCATTTCTGATTAGCATAAAAGATTCGAATTTAAATTAGAAGGAAATAGGACTAGAATTTTAGAAGAAGGAAGAAAAAAGCATAACTCACTTTTCGTTTACTTGCCCATGAAGATGATGCAATGCTGTCAGAAATAAGTGAGACGATTTCCCCCATATACAACAATAGTGTTACTTGTAATCACCCAAATCCGTCCGTCGCTCTCTTTTATTTGGTTTTAAAATTTTCTTTTTAATTATTTAATTTATTTGAAAAAACCATGCCCGATTTTAGAATTAAAAATGTGGAGTCGCCACCGATCATTTTAAAATGGGTAGACCGGACACCAATAAAAACTATAGATAAAAAAAATTCGGGTCCGGAAGTCGGTTACGGATGGGGAATGATTAACACCCCCACACCGCACAAAATTGGTACCCAAGTTGATTATTTAATGTCTTGGTATTGAAAATTACGAATTCGATTAAAATTTAAAATAAGATTCTTAAATGCCGAAAATATTGAGAGAACCGCATCCCTTTGCGCTCGGGATACAGCTTCTCGTTTTTTGAAAATATTTGAAGAAATCACATCCCTGTACGCCCGGGATATTAATTTTCGAAGTTTTAGAATTTTGAAATTAATTTCTTCGGAAATGATTTTTGATTTTTTTTGATGACTTTAAAAAACATATATGATGCTAATAAATTAAAATACATGATCAAAATATAAAGTATAAAATGACTAATAAGTATGATACTTATATAAAATATACATATTAAATATATAGAACTATAATATAAAAAAACTATATATTATAATATATATGTGCACTTAAAATTATAATATTATACAAACCATAAAAGATGAATAAAATACGTATTATATTTAATAAATAAGATAAATATATAATAACATATATTATAGTAGTATAATGTATTTTATAATGATAACATATTATATTAAGTAAAAAATATACATGTTAATGTTTTAAAACCTTTAAAATATACATAAATATATACATTCATAAAAATATGCTCATAATATAATAAGGTAAGGTAATGTACAAATAATACATATACAATGCTACAACATTTTTTAATATATCATGTAATAATATAGTGTAACATAAAACATATTTTACATAATAAAAATACATACATAATAAATGCAATATATACATATTATAACACTATATATGTATATTAAACAACTTATAATATACTAAATATTTAATACTAATATATATAAAAATAAAAATATGTACAATATGTATTATACATATATAATAGGTAACATATATAACATAACGAATACATATGTAAACTATATATATTCATATAATGCATAGTCAATAACCATAACTAAAGGGACTGAAATGAACAACATATGAAATAACAAAGCTAAAATGCTAATAAAATAAACTAGAGCACTAAAATTAAATAAAAGAAAAACAGTGACTAAATTAAGAAAAAAGTAAAATAAGAGTACAAAATTAAAATAAAAAAGGAAGAATTAAATCTAAATTTAATGCATAATACAGACAGAGACTAATAAATGAATTTTTTTAATAGTCTAAAGGTGATTATAAGATGATACATATTCTTAACATTTTGATAATAAACATATACTTTGTAGACAAAATAATTTAAATCCGTATTTCTTAAGATAAATATCATTCACTTTTTTAATTATTGGGTTCACTAGTAAATGAAATTGACCTCCAATATTTGTATCAGGTTGATGTTTATCCAATCAAAATAAAAATATTATTTGGACTTTATTATATATAAAGCATAAACCATTCGTGGGCTAAAATCCAAAAGGGCCCACCAATACCTAACTTGGAATCAGATCAACGGTCCTCTTATCACTACCCTCTCATTTTCCCTCCACTATAAAACCCTCAACGCTCTCTGTGTGGTAATCCAAACAGCAAAAGATTCTTATTTTTGATTTTTTTTACGACTTGAGAGGAGAGAAATGGCTTTGCCAAAGGCTAAGGAGACCGTATCCGCCAATCCCGTCGTCGTTTTCAGGTATACGTAGTTTTATACGTAACGTCAGTAATTGTTCGTATACAATTTTTTGGTATTTTATACGTATGTGTTGATGCAGCAAGTCGTACTGCCCGTTCTGTGTGGATGTGATGAAATTGCTTCAACAACTTGGAGCTTCTTTCAAGGCCATTGAGCTCGACAAAGAAAGTTAGTTTCTTCTCTCTTTTTTAATCTTTTTGTTTTATATTTTGATTGGAACAGTTTTGTGATCTGAAATGAAGTTTCAATTGTTTGAATCTCTTTGTTATTAGTTTGATTTGTGTCATGAAGTTGGTCTCTTCACTAAAATCAAACAATTTCTGTGATTTAAGATTTGAAACAAACTTTTGATTTCTTTAATCGTTGTTAGTATTAATTTAATTGGATTCTGCTTGGTGTCTTGAAATTGGTCTCTTTCACTACGATCCAACAATGTTCTTTGAGGCTTTATTTTTGTGTATTATGATATCATATGGGAAAGTTCTGGTTTTTTTTTACAAAATAGTTATAAAATAATTTATATTAAAATGTAAGGAAACTACCGATTATCAATTGATTTAGCAGGAAGAGACGGTAGGTCTTTAGTGGTTCGTATCTCTTGGTTATGAATGAAGAAAACTGGGTTTGGAGCAAGGACGGAGTCAAGAATCAAAATTAGGGGGCAAAGTATAGTTAACCATAAAAATGGGAGGATCAGAGTTCAAATGAATTAAAAATTGGGGTCCAAATAGGTAATAAACCCTTTATAAAAATAAGAAAAGGGGTGGCACAGCTCCAGGAATCATATTTCATATACCTCCGTCCATAACACAATTCGGATTCTTCAGCCAATGGGTCAGACACCAATTGTTTTAGAAAATGTAGGGAAACTAGCAGAAGTCTTGTATAGTCAATACTTCACAAGCTAAAGAAGTTATTCTAAGAAATTTGTAGTGCTGTTATCAAATTCCATGGCTCCATTATTGTTTTTCTTCTCTCTTTTGGGTGGGACATAATCTCTAGTTTGAGGGATGGTTTTACAGTAAAATAAGAGAATCTGTAGTGGTTTTTTAATCAAACTCCATGGCTCCATCAGTTCGGTTTTTATGCGGGATGTAATCTCGAGTTTGAGGGGGTAGTTTGTATGGTAATATAGGAGAATCTGTAGCATTCGTTATCAAATTTTATGTCTCCACTGTGTCTAGCAAAATGGTTACAAAGCTTTCTCTCTGACATTCTGAGTTTAGCTATAAAAGAGACGTAATTCAGTAGGGCACAGTTCGGTTTCGTTGCCAAATCTGCGGTTCCAATGTTTTGAGACGTCGATTTGGACGACAAGAGTGTGTGGTTTTGGTTATAAAAAATATTGGAATGCAAGTCCATTACCTTTCATAAAGTCTACCGAAGTGATTGAATGTGTTCTGCAATTGTGTAGGGTTGGGTACATTATCTTGAATTCAGTATTAAACTACACTGACCAGTTTGCTTCCAACAGGATTGTAGCTAGGATTGTAAACGAGTCGAGCTCGAGTAGTACTGAGCTTGACTCGAGTCGTTAAGAATTCGAGTCGAGTTCGAGCTTGAGTATGCTGAGCTCGACTCGGCTCGTTAAGAACTCGAGTTCGAGCTCAAATCGAGTCCACCGAGTCGAGTATTGATCGAGCTTTGACCGAGTCGGGCTCGAGTAGCTCGCGATCTATCTCGCTTCATTTACAACCATGTTTATAATAATAATAATAATAATAATAATAATAATAATAATATTAATATTAATATTAATATTAATATTAATATTATATTATTATTATTATTATCGATCAAATTGCATGATTTCATTGTAGATAGAATCATACAAAAGAAATATTTCCATGTGACTCATTAAAAAATCCCTCTTAATCCTAGTAGGAGGAAAAAAGTACACATGAAAATATAAAGAAAGTTAAATTAAAAACTAAACTAACATAACATAACAACCAAAAACATCCAACCTACATTTTAGTTAATTTTAATTTTAAAAATTAAAAAATAGTGTATTATATTTTCGAGTAGCTCGCGAACTTTTCAAGTCGGGTATCAAGTAGCTCCGCTCGGCCCGTTAAGAACTCGAGCCGAGTTCGAGTCGAGCTCGAGTAGCTCGCGATCTTTCTCGGCTCATTTACAACCCTATTGTAGCTGTAGATGCTCGGTCGGAACTCTTTCTTGTTGAACTTCTTTCATTTCGAAAGAAATACTGCGGATTTATGTACATTCGTTGTAGAAGTAAACTACATAGGAAGGGATAAATTATTATGGTGTGTTTTGCAATTTTCCCAGGCGATGGAAGTGATATTCAAGCAGCTCTGGCCCAGTGGACCGGTCAACGGACTGTGCCAAACGTTTTCATTGCCGGGAAACACATTGGTGGCTGTGACAGTATGCCCTTTAAACTCTATGTTACCATGTTTTATGAATGAAATTCTTCATACCGTGTCCGTTTGTTAAATTATTACCGTGTTCGTGTATCTTGCAGCTACAACAGCCATGCACAAGGAAGGTAAACTTGTTCCTCTGCTAACCGAAGCTGGAGCTATTGCAAAATCATCTGTTTAGAATATAGTTAAGCTGCCTGTCTACCCTACAAGTAATAAGTTCGATTCTAAGTCGAATCGTTAATACAGCATAGTGGTATCGAATGTGAATTGTGGTTTAGCTAGTGTCTGATACATTTGCTACGTATATGTACTCGGATATGTGTATGTGATCCTCTAAATATGCAGAAATTCTTGGATATAACGAATCGAGCATACACTTTTATTCAACACTCATCCCGTGACCCGATGACAATCATGGGCCTTTTGATGATCTTTTTGCTGTTTGAATTCGGAAAATCTCCGGGACCTACGCTGCTGGAGGAGAGAAATATTCTCGGAAGAAGGCTATGTTCTCTCTTTAAGCAACTCTTCCCAAACTGCAACACAAAAACGAACACGTACGATAAAATTTAAATATAAAACATTTTAAACAAGATTACGGCACGATAAATTATACAAACACGATAGGAATACACGCGAAAGATTGAGATAAAAATGAGTAGTTTTACCTGTCAGGGTGATGGTTGGTTGAATGTTGGCATGCTTAGCACACTCATCTTTGCTCATGAGGGAAACCAGACAGCTCTCTATCATATGTTGAGCCAGCAAAAGATTTTGATGCTGTTGTTACCATGAAAAGCAAAGGAAAACACCCTAAAACAATTTGGTATATAATAACGTAGTGTTAATACATGTATTTAATAGTTATGATGTTTGATAATAGTAAATCTTAATTTTTAAATAGGATGAGTCTACCACGTGCGTCGAACACCGCTGAACACTATTAACGCTGAACACCGTTGAACATTATTAAATTGATTAATAAAGATTAAAAATCTCAATGACTCAACATACAATTATAAATTAAAATAGAAGAAATTATTTCATGAACCATTCTTATCACGTCATTCATGGTCTCACCCAAATAAATAAAACCACACGTCATCTTTATTTTCCACATAATATTTTTTATAAATTAAAATTTATAAATCGTCATCTTCTTCCTCTTACTTCATATATTAATTCTAATAGGTTAATGAATAAAATCGTTAAAAAAACACCCAAAAAATTTAACCCATCAAAAAACACAAAAAATAAAATTAACAATTTTTTAAAGCTGAAATTCAAACATTGTCCTGTCAATTTTTTAAATCTTTAGAATCTAAAGCCAGTGCTATTTTTATTCGATATTTTAAAAGAGATAAATCTTGACAATGGTAGATTGAAGAATTATGGTCTTTCAGACATGAAACATTGGTCTTCCGATATGTAAACATGAAGGAAACTATGGTCTTTCATATTGAAGTATTTGGCGCTTAGTTGCAGACATGAAACGATGGTCTTCTATATATGTAAACGAGTAAATGATAATAAAGTTAGTCTCTAATCGTTCAGTTATTTTAGTTTTGCTGTCAGCTTTATTTTGATTTAGCGAAGAAGTGAAAATGAAAGAATGTACTTGATAGAAGTAGTAAAGATAAAAACACAATAAAGACGATTGAGTTTTTTTCTTGTTAAAAAAATAATTTTAGAGATGAAATCTCTTTTGGGTTTTTGGGTAATTGAATTAAATAATTTCGTCATTTTGAACATAAAGGGTTATCGTTAGTAGATTCAATAAGAATTGACGATCGGTTATTTTGAGATTGTTTAAGGAAAAAATGATTAAGAATCAAACCCCAAATTATAATTTTATAAAAGAAAAGACCATGGATGAGGTGGTGAGATTGGTTCATAGAATAATTTCTTCTAGTTTTATTTTGAAATATAATTAATTCCATATCGAGCCTTTTAGATTTTTAATAATTATTTAAAAGTCATTAAAAACTAATGGTGTTCAGCAGTATATTGCGTTAGTAATGTTCAACGGTGTGCGTCGTCCATTGTAGAATTTTCCTTTTAAATATTATTTATTTCATAATTTTAAACTTATTGATTTGATATTTTTAGTAATTTAAATAATTTTGAATAAAAGTTTAATATAATAATTTAAATATTTCATTTTTAAAAAAATGAGATAAAGGTAATTATATCATGTATGGGCGGTGGAAACTTTTTGTTTACACAAGCACCCTAATTTTATAGGTTATAGATCTAGTTAAAGGTTCAAAGTTTAGGGGTTTAGGTTTTTGTGCTTAGAATTTAGGGATTTTTGTTTGAATTTAGGGTTTAGAATTAGAATTTAGGATTTATAGGTTAAAACCTAAATCTCTAACATATTACCCTAAGAACTAAACCCTAATCTCTAATCCTTAAATTTTAACCCTAAAGCCTAAAATCTAACAACAATCTCTAAATTCTAAACACCTAAACCCCTAAACTATAAACTCTAAATATGCTCTCTAACCCCTAAAATTAAGGCATTTGTGACAATAAAATATTTTCACCGTCAATGCATGAGATATTTTCCCACAATGTTCATGCATGATAGAATTTGAACCTCGTTGTACAAGGATTTAAGACTTCAACTTTTACAAACTCCTTTATATTTTTTTAACACTCTAATATGATTATAATATAGTATTTTAGCCGAATTTTATATCTAAATAAATTTACGCACACTTATAAACTACATTGCTAGAACCCAAATCACTCGAGAAAAATATCTCATCTTTTACCAGTGGAGCACTAAATAGATTCACCAACTCTATTATTAATAGATTCACCAACTCTATTATTAATAAATATAAACCGATTCAAACAAAATTTTTATGAATGTTTGAGACTTTAACAAAAGTGCTTAAGAATTGATCAAATCTGCCAAGCTCTTATCCAAAATGATCCTTTACCTAATTATTTTATTTATATATATACATTTATTTTAAAAGAATTATAACAAAAGAAGATAAAGTCCCTCATGTCATGTGGTCGAAACATAAAGAGACCTTATCTAATCAATCCATATGCCACACTACATTTTTCTTTATCCACGTGGCTACATCTCATTGCAAACCTAACCCCACCTAAGGTCCCATACAACATAAAGCCAAAAAGCAGTAGAACCCACGTGGAGTCGATCGACAGGATGTGTCCCACCATAGCAGTTCAATCAACGGCCGTGATCCTGTTAAGTATTGACAAAATCTTTACACATTTCTCTTCAAATGTTGTCGGAACTAGTTTTGTCTGAACAAGCCAACATGGGGAGAGCATTTGAGTACGTAATTGTTGGAGGAGGAGTAGCAGCTGGATATGCAGCACTTGAATTTGCAAGAAAAGGGGTTTCCCATGGTGAACTCTGCATTATATCAGAAGAACATGTGAGTTTCATTCACAGCCCTCTTTTTATTTCGAAAAAATCTCGTCGGATGATATATACGATAGTTCAGTCGGATCCGGTACCGGATGAAATTCAGCTTGTGTTCAATCATCTTTTGTAAGATGGTAGGGACTGTTGTCCTTATAATAACATTACAAGTCTGATTAAATATATTGTTTATATTTACCCGAAAAGTTCTCGGTTCGATGATATATACTATAGGTTAAATGAACTATGGGTTCAACCGGATACTTCAATTTTGATTTTTACAACATTGGCAGCGCGAATGACATTAAGGCCCTACTTAATAAAAAATTAATTAATTAAATAATTTAATTAATTTTCTATCTTTTATACCAAACAAAGTCTAATTACCGTCCGGTACCGGATTAAATCCGGGTAGAATTCAATCATCTCTCGGGTTTGAAGGTTATATAATTATTTGTGAACCATGTAAAAACTTTCAGGTTGCCCCATATGAGAGGCCTACTTTAAGCAAAGACTTCTTACTTCCTGAATGTAAGAACTCTCTTCCGGTTATATTTATATATGAAGTAGGATTCAATTATACAGCGTAAAACTCTTTAATTTTATATTCATTTGAAATTGTTAAGGGTGTTCAAACAGTTAGTTCGATTAATAATCAAACCGAAAATCGAACTCTTAAATTTTTTAACCATTGATCGAACCGACTTTTTTAAAATCATTAACCGGACTAAATTCGGTTAATTCGGTCGGTTTTCGAACTAACTAATTTAAAAAAAAATAGTTTTGATTCAAAATAGCAATTTAAGTAGCAATAAATTGAAAGTATGTGTTTTGTTAGATGTTTTTTTATTTCTAGACCTTATTTTTATCCCTTTTGGGTTGATATTAGAATATAAATATTGTATGTTAAATATTTTGGGTCGTTGTTGAGATTTGAACTTAAATAATAAAATAGATTATATATTAAAATTTTGATTAATTTGTTTAATTAATCAGTTTCGAATTAAATAACTAATAACCGAATTTTAAAAAAAAATTAACCATTAACCGAACGAACACTTAATTAATTAACCGAACTAAATATTAATTAAGTCGATTAATTTAATTCTAACCGAACAATGAACACCCCTGAGAATCATTGGATTAATGTAAATGGATGATTGAGTGAGAAAAAGTGAATAATGTGAATGCACAAACTTTACTCTCAGTCATCCATTGATCTCCATCCAATAGTCTAGAAAGGATGTAAAGCTACGAGTTTACACTTAGTATAAATGGATCTGATCCCTATATATTATTCAATTTTTTCATGCTAATATTCTATGATTTTTTGTTGATAAAGTTTTCATTAATCCACAGCTGCAGCACGCCTTCCATCGTTTCATACTTGTGTTGGTGCTAACGAGGAACTGTTAACTCCCCAATGGTACGAGGAACATGGTAAATATTTCCTTACAACATACAAAGGGAAATAAATTATAGTATAGGGACTAAAAACATAATTTGACCTAAAAGTGAAGACTAAATCCCCAAATAATTGTAGTGTAGAGACTAAAAGCATAATTTAACCTTTTAAGCCTTTCAAACTTTGGAAGTCATTATTAAAAGGGGCGGAACTAAAAAAAATAGTGGGAGAGTTCTGTGTTTTCCAAAATATTACAATTTAAGTCCTTTTAAGTATATTTTTGAAGTTCAGTCATTTGATTTCTCCCCATTGTCGACCGTGACTACATTCCTGATTATCAACCTTTAAAACACTTGTAACTTTAGAAGTAATGACTCAGGGATTGAATTAGTCCTCGGAACTCGAGTTGAATCCGCCGATGTGGGGCAAAAGTCGCTATTAACCGCTGCCGGAGAGACCATACAGTACGAAATCCTCATCATTGCCACAGGTGCTCAGGTATTCAAACTAATTAAGCTTTTAATCATCTAATCCTGTTCAGGTATGGATATTTCTCGACATTAATGATATGTTTGTGTATCCGTGTTCGCCAAATGGTAGGCTATAAAGCTCGAAGAATTCGGAGTGAACGAATCCAAAGCTGAAAACATATGTTATTTACGGGATTTAGCCGACGCAAACCACCTCGTTGACGTGATGCAATCGTGTACTGGCGGAAATGCTGTAGTCATTGGCGGCGGGTACCTCGCAATGGAGTGTGCTGCATCTTTGGTGACCAATAATATAAATGTAACCATGGTTTTCCCCGAAGCTCATTGCAGTGAGTGTCTTGATTTCTTTATCTAACACAGGTTTTTTGAGAAAATTTGAATAACCGGGTCTTTGTTCAATGTAGTGCCTCGTCTATTTACGCCGAAGATTGCAAAGTATTATGAGGATTATTATGAATCTAGAGGAGTTAAGTTCATTAGAGGAACTATTTTATCATCATTTGAATTTGATTCAAATGGAAAGGTAAATAATGTTTATATGCTTTTCATATAGTTCTAAACACTTGCCATGACTAAATTATGTAGCTAATCAACTGAACTTTTTAGATAACTGCTGTTAATCTTCGAGACGGTAGTCGGATACCCGCGGACATGGTAGTTGTCGGAATCGGGATACGTCCAAACACGAGCCTGTTCAAAGGACAATTGGCAATGGAAAAAGGTGGGATCAAAGTGAACGGTAAGTTCCAAACAAGCAATGATTCTGTTTACGCGGTCGGGGATGTTGCGGTGTTTCCTGTCGATCTTTGTGGCAGAATCCACAGGCTCGAGCATGTGGATTCTGCTCGGAAATCCGCAAAACATGCTGTCGCTGTGATCCTGGAACCGGATAAGGCGGGCGAGTTCGAGTACCTGCCATTGTTCTACTCGAAAGCCTTTGCGTTTTCTTGGCGGTTTTACGGCGACAATGCCGGGGAGGCAGTGCATTTTGGGGATTACTCAGGAACTACCTTTGGGGCCTATTGGATAAACAATGGTCATCTTGTCGGATCGTTCCTCGAAGGGGGAACCGAAGAGGAGTTCGAAGCAATAGCCAACGCCACTAGGCTTAAACCGGCGATCGACGATCCGGTCAAGGTGGGAATGCAGGGCTTGAACTTCGCTTTGACAGTAAGTAAGAAAATGAAACCACAAACACCGCGGATCGAAGCCGGAACCTCTAGCCTTGTTCTCGAAACGCCGGTCTACGCGTGGCATGCGACGGCCGGTGTTGTTTTGGCTGCATCAATATCTGCATTTGCGTATTGGTATGGAAGGAGACGTAGAAGGTGGTGAGATGTTAATTTTCTTTGCAATCAAACGCATTGTTGCACTTGTAAATCAATGACTATTACATTGGTAACATAATCAATTCTTAGCTCGGGCAATAAACAGTGGGGATGCAATATTTTAGTTATTGTCTGTAATGAATTCATGATGGATGCAAAGTATTAATTCTTAGATATTGATTTTTTAAATTTATTTTATTTTAAAAAATATATTTAGTTTTTTTAATATGAAATTTGGATATTCAACGCAGATTGCAGATAGTAAATAATAATACCTTAAAAATAAACCTACAACAACTTGGGCGTTTGTTCTAGTGGTATGATTCTCGCTTTGGGTGCGAAAGGTTCTGAGTTCAATTCTTGGAACACGCTCCTTTTTAATTTTTTCCCCTTCTCCATCTTATCCTCCACCCACTTCCTCTTATCCTACGCACCATCTCCTCCCCTCCGTTCCACCTCCTTAGTCCACTCGGCGTCTCGGCCGCTGCTGTCACCGTTTCCTCTTCCGGTGACTCCGATTAAAGTGATTAAAGGCAAGGAGCGGAAGAGTTGCTGAAGTAATTTAAAGTAGGCGAAGAAACCGCTTGAAGCAGTTTCCATTGAAACTGAACCAAATGTCTATAATTTATCAGTACCGTGAAAAAAAATGTGTTGATTGTTGTATTTTTTTCTCTCTCAAGATTTAATTCATCAAATTTTGTGTTTTGCGGTTCTAATATGATTATTAGATAGTATCTGTTTTTGGTTTCAAATATGAATGAACTTAGATATTCTTATAGACTATATTGTTAGAATTTGAATAATCTAATCAAAACATATCACTTTTACCCCTAGAATCGCTTATTGAGTTCAAATTCATCAAAAAAGAAAATATCATTCGAATGTGCATTAAATATTCTTAAAATTAATTCTTTTAGTTGTTTTTGTTGTTTATTATATAGAGTTTTATTAAATACATAGACAGAATCAGGATAAAACTTCAAGGAATAAATAATGTGTAAAAAAATAAAAAAAAGTACTCTAATGATTAGGGTTGTAAATGAACCGAATATTCAGCGAATCGTTCTACAAGATGTTCGTTTATTTATAAAACGATCGATCATGAACAAGATTTTATGTTCGTTAATTAAACGAACAAACACGAACAAAGGGTTCGTTCGTTCATTTACGTTCGTGCACATTAAATAATACTTCTGTTTATGTTTGTTTAAATTTATTCATATGTCTATTTATATTTATTATTTTTCATAACAAAATTATTATATTTAAAATATATATTAAATATATAAAGCAAAAGAAAAAAATTTAAACAATACTCAATGCATTTTGCGTTTGTTTATCATTTTCACTAATGAACATGAACGAACACGAACAAATTACATTCCTTAACGAACGAACACGAACAAGAAATCATGGTTGTTTAGTTGTTCGTGTTCATTCGGTTAAAATAAAACAAACACGAACATACTCTCGTTCGGTTCGTTTACAGGCCATACTAATGATTATTAAACTAGGCTAAAATCATTTTTTTCCACTAAAGGTCCAACAATTACAAAATAATCTTTAAATTTTTGAGTCCAACCTATAAAATTTGTCCATTTTGTGTTTTAAAATTGTTTTATTGAAAAACTCAACAACTTTTACTAGATACATCTCCTTTTTACCGTTTTTTTAGTTTTCTAACAAAATAAATTTTAACTTTTCAAAGATAAAATTGTCATTTAATTATTTTACAACACATTTCGTAAATAATTTTTTTTAAAATTACATGAAAAGGCAACAAAGATAAATTTTGGGAGACGGAGTGAGTATTATTTTATAATTTTTAAAATTTTAAATGAGAAAAAAAAATTCGATTTAGTTTACTGAGGAATAAAGCTAAAAGCATAAGCTAATAAGTTAAAATATGACATTTTCTTACAAATCACTATGTACTAATCTAAACTGACAAAATTCCATATCATATTTGATCTTGATTCCCATTTGCATTTCCCACCCTAAACCAACAAAATCGAAAACAATGAAAACTTTACAGTCCAAAACAACAATGTACTTCGCATTTCTCGAGAACCAAACAGAGAAAAAGAAAAATATTCAAGTACCGGTGAAAGAAACCCGACCAAATCCCAAATGCCCAACTTGATACAACTCGAACCAAACTTTCTCAGCTTCAAATCTCGCACTGAAATTCCCCGTTTCTTGTTCATCGTCAAAATTTTCTTCCTCCCCAAACACCGACAAAAATTCCCTCATTTTCTCGCACTTTCTCTCCATTTCCGCCCTGTTTCTCATCTTCTTCTTTTTCTTGTTTTTCCCGAGCCCCAAACACCTCCTCCCCATCTTCCACGGGACTTTAACCAATGCGAGCGTCAAGAGATTAAGCAAAGCGCAGGGGCAACAACAGAGCGCCACACAGTCGGCGATTACGCCGGCGGTGCATGATCGGCAATACCTGCCGGAACACTCGATTATATCCCCCGATTCATCGACGGTCTCCTCCTTCTTCTTCTTCCTCCTCCTCGTCGTGGGCCCTACTACTCTGCTTCCTTTACGTGATGATGAATTCTCCGCCATTGGATCTCTTCACACTTCGCTTGTTTTGGAAAATCTGCAGAAAAATTTGTAAATAAAATCAAGAAATCCCTTTGGTTTTCATCTTTTCTTTCTCTCTCGAAATCTTGTGGATTTGAATAGAATATTATTGTATAAGCCTCTACGTTGTGGACATGAGAACCTTTTTACAACTTTATATTCGATTTTTCAATGTCAAAAAATTGGATAATATAACTTTTAGTCCATATATTTAGTAATAATTATTCAACTTAGTCCCTAAAATTTTTTGTACACTTTAGCCTTGATTTGGATTTTTGTCCCATTTTTAGTTCTTTTAATGCTTATAGCCAAGGGTGGTTCAAAGAGTTAAGTGGTTGTGCAATTTATTAAAATGGGATCTTTAATTTTTTAAATAAAATATTTGATGACTTGTTGTGGACGTAGTAGTCTGAATTTTGAATTAGAAATGAGTCTAACATGACTCGAAATTCATGAAGTACAACATCATTTTGATTATTCCATGTGCTTTATCACTAGTCCAGAGCTAATCTTTTGATTTTCTCATGCAAACATTTAACTTAACTCATTTGAGGCTCTCATTTTCATGAGAGAAAAGCCATGTAAAATCGTTCTTATTGCGCATGTCGAAAACCACCCCTACTTATAGTGTCACGTGGGAAATCTTGGAGTTTCATCACATCAAAAGACTATAATGGAGAAAATTCCAATTTTAGGGACTAGTGTTGATAAAAACATTCATGGACTAATGTGGGAAATTTGCAAAGTTAAGGGAGTAAAAGTTTATTTATCTCATACATATATATAATGGGAAAGATATTGAAGTGAGGAAATGAGGTTTTGCTATTACTTGTATTTTCTATTGCATGCATTTTTAGCCGTGTAATAATTCCATACACTTGAAGAAATGAGGTGAAAGACACGCGCGGAAACTGTTGGTGGCCGGTGGGAGGGAAATACCAATGGGAGTTAGAGAATGGGGAGAGTTTATGGGTTGGGCGCGTGGGAATTTGATATGTGTTTTTGTCTTTTTAATTCAATTTCCCGAAATTACCTAAACGGCTAAAGCTCCCTGTTTTGAGAGGCTGACACGACGACCATGGGAAGGCTTTTAATTACCAAACCACCCTTTTCATTCCCAAAAGGGTTATTGTGTCTACGTAATTTGTTTTAAAAAGTTTCATTATTAATATATCAAAATAAATATAAAATATCATATGTAATTTAAAAATTAATTGTTTTTAAATATATATTTAACTAATTGTCTTGATTTTGAATTAAAAAATATATTATATAATGAAGAAAAGCAGGTGTTGTTTTTTAATTCTTAAAGTTGATGTTAAGATTTAAGTCGGGAATAAGGTCGTTTTGCATTATTTTTGAAATTTTAAAAGTTTGATATTGTTGTTAAAAGTATTTGTATAGATAAAATATTTATTTTAAAATATAAAAAAAATTAGAGAATAAATGAAGACATGCGAGTAATTTTATTCAAAAATATTTTTATTAAAAATTAGAAAATCAGATTTTGACCATCCTTATATATATTAAAAACTATAGAATCCTACCGGGTTCAGATAATTAGAAAATCAGAGAAATTATCGTTGTTGGTCGTTGGGCGTACCAGTACGCGATATTTTCATATCGTTATAGCACTAGGGGTATCGGTACGCTGTACAGCGTATCGATATTAGAATTCCTCTCTGAAATTCTGGAAGCAAGCCCTTATCAGTACAGATAAAGTTCGTATCGGTACGACTGTACGTTTTTTACTGTTTTGAGTAATGAGACAATCTAATAAGAATGGTGTAAACGAATCCTACAGACACATATTAAATATTGTAACAAACGAGTCATGCCTTGAGGCATTGGTAATGGTTGGCTGGAAGCCTTTATCTCTCGGTGAGATATATTGATGCTCGGGGGAGCATGTGGTATCGTATGAGTCTTGGTCAGGAATCTGGATGTCCTAGAGTCAGTGCAAGGGCACTTAAATAAAGAGATGGGTACTCCGAGCTATGTGATCGAGTACATCCGACGTGTCCATGGGCTATGTGATCTGGATGCGGTCCAAAACCTATCTTTGGGCTATGTGATCAGGATATGGAAATACAACTCGAAGGGCTATGTGATCTCGAGTAGGTCGATGGGCTATGTGATCTCGAGTAATCATGTTCGGCTATGTGATCGCAGGATAAGACTGTTTGTGGCTATTGTGATCCAAGTATGTTTAGGACGTATCTATGGCTATAGTGATCCGGATATGATCCTTACCCGACGACTATGTGATCACGGGTAACCCAACGGCTGTGTGAGCACGGGAAAAATAGTAAGGCTTCGTTGGCCATTAGGGAATGTATTTTATTTACATTGTTGTATGGATAAACGATGTTGACTAGTTACCCTTGGGCTATGTGATCAGGGTAGGGTTATTACTCGATGGGCTATGTGATCTCAGGTACGGGTTGTATTACCCTTGGGCTTTGTGATCTCGGGTATAGGATAAATAACCCTTGGGCTATGTGATCAGGGTATGGGACGTAATTCAGTGGTCGGTGGGACCTCGTGCACGGTAAGCCTTGGATGGCTTGGCAGACTTCTTACATAATAGTGGTATCTTGAGACAGTAGTAAGCTCTAACTAGGATATGCTAGAAGATGATCCTTAGATGTGGAGAAGCCTTTCTGTGCACTCTTGAATATATTATCATGCATGCTTGTTTTATGATATTCATGAATTGCGGTAGAGTAGAAATATACCACTGAGCTTTGTTAGCTCAGCGTGCAGAATTGTGGTTTCTTCCGTGCGTAGGTTGACAGGTTGCGTTTGGATGAGCACATCGAGGAGTATTTTCCAACATCAAGCCAATCTCAGAGTACAGTACTTGATGTTTAGTTTGGACTGGTTGTATTCATAGGACCTTACCACAGTCGAGTTTGTATTTTATTCTGATTTACTGTATTTGGTCAAACGGAGTATTTTAATTGGAACTTATGTTTTCTAAACCTCTTTTAATATCATTATCTACGTGGATTTTACGGTAATGGATTATTTTGAGAATTCCTAACTTATGATTTTAAACGAGAAATTTTGACGGGTCGGTTTTGGGTGACCCGAAAGTGATGCTCCGGGTCCGGGACGGAATCGAGGTGTTACATAAAGTTTTAACTTTCATGTTGATGTTATCATGTGTACAATTACATGTTTACATCCATATCAAAATTTTGTGTATAATTATATTTAATCAAAGTTTATTATATGTTATAATAATAATAATGTCAGAATTGAATTATCTTAGTAAACTTAGTATCTAATTGAGCTAAACTAAAATCTTGAAGTATAAATCACATACATAATTAAAAGAATTCTAAAATTAAATGTGAAATTTCAATTAAATTAATCTAAGTTGGACTCAATTGAATTAAACTAATACAATTGATAGAAAAAGAAAAAGACAATTGGTAAAAAAGAGGGGAAAAGACAAAATTTTGGAGGGAAATAAGCCACTCATTTTTTTTAGGTTTGAGATTAATTTATTTTTAGTCTAAAAATTTTGGAGGGATAAAAGCCACCTAAAATTTTGGAGGGAATTAGGGGAATAAGCCACCCAAAATTTTGGAGGGAATTAGAGAAATTTTTATTTTTGATAATTTAGTCTAATAATATTTTTGTTTATTCTAGTCCCTAAATTTTAATTTTTACTCCAAATTAACCCATATTCGTTTTTTGTATTTTATTCTAGTCCTTAAAAAGTAAAAACCTGCCCGCCCATTTTTTAAGTTGATATGTCTGCAACCTGCCCATATTTAAAAAGCAATTGCCAATTGCTGTAACAAATTGAGGGAATCTTGCCCGCCCATTTTAATGGGTTATTAGTGGATTAGGCCATTACTAGTTTAGGAGCTTTACACTTAAGTCCTTTTTTTATTCTTTAGTTTTAGTTTGATTCATTTTAGTCCCAATTTGAGTTTAGTTTCCTTAGACCTTTAGGTTTAGGTTCTTTTTTTAATTAGATCCTCCTTCATAAAATTGTTTAATAATTAAAACGTTTGGCGGGCTTTGAAGGCCCAATTTATTTGGCAAGGATGAAAAATGGTGTCGACAATTATAATGTATTAAATTATAATTATTAGTGTTTGGGGTTATGGTATTAGTTTAGGAATTAGGGGATTAGTTTTGCACTTTAATTGTTAGTGATTGCAAGATTTAGGGGTTGAGGTTTGGGGTTTAGTTGTAAATGTGTCAAGTTGAGTATTTGGGGTTATGAGATTAGTTTAGGGATTAGAGGATTATGCTTGCACTTTAATTATTAGTGATTGTAAGATTTAGGTGTTGAGGTTTAGGGTTTAAGGGTAAATGTGTTAAGTTGAGTGTTTGGGGTTATGAGACTAGTTTAGGGATTAGGGGATTATGTATGTACTTTAATTATTAGTGATTGTAAGATTTAGGGGTTGAGGTTTGGGGTTTATGGGTATACTATATGTTTCAAGTTGAGTGTTTGGGGTTATATGATTAGTTTAAGGATTAGGAGATTTGAGGATTAGGCTTGCACTTTAATTATTAGTGATAGTAAGATTTAGGGGTTAGGGGTTTAAGGGTAAATGTATCAAGTTGAGTGTTTGGTAGGAGTTATGAGATTAGTTTAGGGATTTAGTTTGCACTTTAATCATTAGTGATCGTAAGATTTAGGGGTTGAGGGATTCGAATTGATCCATATTTATTTTAAAATTTTCTAATATAGTCCAATGTTTTTAATATGATGATATTTTTGTTCATTATAGTCCCTAAAACTTTATTTTTAGCCGAAATTGACCCATATATATTTCTATTTATGGTAATTTAGTCGAATAATATTTTTGTTTATTCTAGTCCCTACAATTTAATTTTTACTCAAAATTGCCCCATATTTATTATATTTTTGGCAATTTAGTCCAATAATATTTTTGCTTATTCTAGTAGCTAAAATTTAAATTTTACTCCAAATTGTCCCTAATTCATTTTTTTATTTAGTCCAATGTTTTTAATATGATGATGTTTTTGTTCATTATAGTCCCTAAAATTTTATTTTTATTCCAAACTGACCCCTTTTTTGTAATTTAGTCCAATGTTTTTAATATGATGACATTTTTGTTCGTGTTAGTCCCTAAAATTTTATTTTTCACCGAAATTGTCCCTTATTAATTTCTATTTTTTGTAATTTACTCCAATATTTTAAATATGATGATATTTTTGTTCATTATAGTGCCTAATATTTATTTTTAATGTGATTAGTGTTTGTGAAAGGCGTTAAATAATTCACTTGAAATGGCCCTACCCAAAGTCTATCGATTATTTGTACCAAACTCAAACTTAATACGAATTCAAAACCTGAATTAACCCGTCCTGAAGTGAACCCGACTTGAAATGAACTCGGCCTGAAATGAACCCGACCTGAAATGAACCCGAGCCCGAATTAACCCGTCAATTAACTGATTCGGACCCGAACCGTTTTGACCCGACCTGAAATGAACCTGACCCAAAATGAACCCGGACTGAAATGAACCGGACTTGGAATAAACCCGACCTTAATCAAGTCGAAATATTAAATCGACTTGAAATGACTTGTATCCAATTTGACCCGACCTGACAGGACCCGACCTGAAAACCATCCAATTACCTGTTTTTACATCCCTATAACTAAAAATATATTTATATTGTCATATTTTATATGATTTCAAATTTCGACATTTATATTGGAGATGTAATTATCTCTCTACATAATAAAGAAAAAATCATAGTTTTCCGATTCTTGAAAACCCTAATGTACTATTCTCAACAAATCACATAAAAGAAAATCTGGGAAAATGAAACTAGTGGAAATGCATGAGTAGTATAACATTGCTTACCTTTTTGCTTGGGCTGAACTGGCTGGTATTTCTTCTTTGGGAACTATGAAGATTTTCTCGGGAAAGTGTGGCCGAGACTTTCTCGGTGTGAAATCTGGGCTGGGAGTAATGTTGACAGTGAGAAGCTTTTGATCTGATCTGGGATTTGGGAATGGTAAGGAGATATAAAGTGTTGGTTTTCATGTAGCATTTTCCAATGAAAAGGAATCTCAGGATTCTGGGTTTTTTCTTCTTTTGATTTTTAAACAACTGGGGAAAACAAACCCTTTCTTAAAAACAGTGAAAACAATTAGTTTATGCAGAAAACAGTGAAGATAGAAAAGCATTAAAATAAGGCTTTGCTTCCATCAGATTAGAGATCTGCTTATACGTTTATTTATATATTTCTTCCTTTTGTTTTTGGACGAGTCTTCATGATAGCGTACGAGGGGCGAGTATTCGATGGAGTCGAGTAGAAGAATTTCGAGTTATTCGAGTTGACAATTTTTATTTTATAACTCAAATTTTATTTAAAAAATTTTTGCAATGAGAAGAGTCGAGTTGGAGTTTTGTTCAAATTTAATTGTAAATATTTATAATGTTATTATACTGATTAGTTCCAAATTTAAATGATTTTATAACCCCACGCACGCACGTGCGCGTACACACATATATATGTTCATATTTTTTCACATGTGATATATATATCAGACAAAATAAAAGGACTCGACTCGAATTTGAAAATTAATTCACTAATTATTAAAATTTTGAGCTATTGGAGTATCATTTTATAACTCAAATTTTATTTGACTTTTTTTTTGAGTCTAACTTATAAAATCGAATTCGAGTTTTGCTTGCCCCTAAAACCAATAAAAGAAAGTGTTCTTTCTCTTTGGATATAATTTCATTTGTACATTATACCGATGGATTCTAATCATAGTCATCCGATTTGTATTAGTTGTAATTAAGATTGTTTATGTTGCTTTAAAAAGAAAATTACTTAATTCATTTATATTTAGATTTTATCATGTTAAAAATATTTATTTTATATATTAATAATTTGTACTATATGAAAATTGAAAATCGTAAAATATGAGAACCTAAACGATCATAATATGAAACAACGAAAATGAATTCAACTCGAAATAAAATTTTAAAAAATATATTTGAAATCTGCAATGATCAATCTGAAATATTGTAAATAAAAATTAATTCCCTGTTTAATGATGAATTTAATATTTTTACAAATTAATAATTTGTATTATATAAATTTTAAATTATTTATTTATTTTTGTTTTATTTTATAATATAATTTCATTTCTTGTCCTGTTTACTACGCGTATTCGAAAACATATAATCACTTTTTATTAATGTATATATATATATAATAATAAATTTAGATTTTTGAAAAAAAAATCAATTAAGTTTTAAATTTTTTTC
Organism: Hibiscus mutabilis; assembly: GCA_019671005.1. Classification (NCBI taxonomy): domain Eukaryota; kingdom Viridiplantae; phylum Streptophyta; class Magnoliopsida; order Malvales; family Malvaceae; genus Hibiscus; species Hibiscus mutabilis. The sequence goes on from CM033752.1 coordinate 2,225,430, forward strand.
GTCCAATTAATCTCTCGAACAAATAAATTAAATCAATTAAGTTATTTGACCAATTTTGAACATCATTTTTTGACGATTTTTTTCTTGAGATATTAATACTACGTGACGTACTACAGTTTTGTCATGTGATATTTACATTATTTTAGAAAACTATTTTTATAAGTTTATAAGCTTTTTAGAATTTTTAGAACTTTTGAAGCTTTTTTAAATAAAACAAATTTTTTCCAACTAAAAACATTATAACACGACTTGTTGCACCAATTGATCTAAAAAATGTTGGATTTATCAGTCAACGTTGATTAAAGGGATGAATTGATAAAATTTTATAACATAAGGGTTTAATTTGGTGCAAAAAAATCAGGGACTTAATTAATATTTTTTTGAAATATACTAGATTATATTCAAAGTGAAAGGATTACAAAGGAATCACACCGCAAACATTGAAAATTCAATGCATAAAAACAAAAGCAATAAAATTCTAAGGATGTGAAAGACTTTAAAATATAAAATGTATCACTTTCAGAAGGACTTAAATAATCTTCTGAATGAAATCCAGCAAGTAACTACTTTGACCAGAGTGCTCTAAAAAGAAAGCAAATTCTTTCGCTACCTGTTCTTGGCATATAGCAAAACAAAAAGAGGGAATCAAAAGCACCACTGACCATAGATCTTATCTGCTATGAACGTTCGATTGATATTCATCATACGAACGTTAAACTGCTAAAATGCAGGCAAAATTGTCACAAAGACATATTAAAACAACCATAAAAGCAGACGAATATGAACTGCTATAAAAGCGGACGAAAAAAATTATAAAAAAACAGATATGATATGAATATGTCAAAGTAAATAGAAAAACAAAATAAACTTAAAAATATAAAAAGAGTATTCATCAACAAGGATGAATTTTTATTTATTTACAAACAAAAATACAGTAAACGGTTAAAGCTGCCGCCGATAATAAAAAAAAGAAAAAAATTCTTTAAATTTTTTTTTAAAAATAGCCAAAAAATAATAGAGAGCAAAAAAAAGAAAAAAAGAAAAAGTGGCTTAATTAACTTTTTTTCTCAAAATTTTAAGCACTTATAATACTCTTAAGCCAACATTTATTTATTTAATGGGTTTGGGGGCAAAATTTGACAAATATGGTGCCGTAGGTTTAATTTTAGGGAAGTAGGATGCTTTAGTCTATATTTAAAAGAATACGACAAAATTTACAGTATCCAGTTTAAGTCGCCAGATGCAGCTGGCGACATTGTGTAATTTAAGTTGCCATACTTTAGCCAATAATTAAAACAACACAATATCGCCAGCTGCAGCTGACAACTTAAAATGGGTACTGTAGATTTTATCGTATTCTCTTAAATATAGATAAATATATCCTATTTCCCTAAAATTAAACCTACTTTACCATATTTGTCAAATTTTGCCGGGTTTGGGGCTGAGTCATGCATGCACGTGAGGCAGGGGAACACGCACGTGCGACCACCTGCACCTTCAAATTTCAAAGCTATTTTTTGACCAAAGAGCAGACAGAGTTTTGGTACTGATGGTCCTCACCACGATCAGAACCTGGCTCAGTGGTTTGGGTTCCACAACCGAACCTGTCAGAGTCAGGTGCGATGGATTCCATACCTGATTCCGAACCCAAACCCCAAGATATTTCGCTATCAGAACCAACAACGTAATTATCAACCATTCACCTTGTACTTTAAACTTGCTGTCTACATATTTCATTAGCATTGAGTAAAAGTCAATTAAACTCCATTTATTTCATCTTTTTTACCTTTTGAAAAAGTGTATTAAAAGTTACTTTTAAATGGAACGTTATTATCCTTAGGTGACTCAAGTCTAAACAATTTATTTACACGGTGTATGTGAGTTATTATATGACTAAAATAAATGAACATATATTATCTTATAATCATAGGATGAGAATTAGGTGGGGCGGGACAGTTGTGCATTTCCCATTTCGTCTCCAGCACTGACAGTTACGGTTTCGGGTCCCATTAAATGCTTTAGGGATTTTTCTTCCCCATACCCTCTTCGCGTGGATCTCACGATTTTCGGAGAATCTACATCAAAAAAATAAACAAAATTATTATTTTTTTGACCAAAATAAATGACGAATTTAGTTCAAAATATAAAATTTGGATACTTCGATTGGAAGCAGTTACGAGATGATGAAGATTGAAAGAGTATTGTGTTGGAAGAAGATTTAGACAAATATTTTAGCTTATATCTGAAAAGGTAGACATGAGAACTAAATTCAATATCATGTCTATTTTTATGAAAGATGTTGTGGTATTGAAATTAATCGATAAAATTAAATTAAAAAGAAAAAATGTCGAAAATGTTAATCCCTAATTTAAACATATTTAAAATAGTAGGACCTTCTTTCATCATTTTGAAAGATTAGATCATTGTGTGAGCAACCTTACAACTTTAAACTCTTATTTGAGCAAATTTGTTAAATAGATAATTTAATGTGTATATATACACTTTAAATAATCTATTTAGTCACTAACTTATGAGGTCTATTGTATTCAAACCACCTAACAAATTTTTTTGATAATTAAATTATTATTCAACTTTCAGTTTAGTGTTAATTATGTCATTGATAGTTAAGTTTATGTTAGTTAATATAAGAACTGATGACGTGGCTAGTTTTAAATTGGAATAATAAAAATTTTAGCCTTTCAATTTATACGTTCAATCAATTTGGTCCTAATTTTAAATAATTCGATAGATTCATTCCTTCCTATTTATAAATTCTATCAATCTCATCCTCAAACAGACCTTTATCATCTTTACGATAAGGGTAAACTACCTAGGTGACCACCGAACTATTTAGGCTATTTTGACCACCAAACTAGGAACTCGTCAATCAGACACCAAACTTTTAAATTGGTCCTATTTTGACCACCGCTGTTAAAAAACTAATAGAGGGGTGACGTGGCAGTTAACAAAAATTTATAAAATTACACATTTAGTCTATGTTATGTACCTATTATATCAATTTAGTCCTATTTTTAATTTAATTGAATAAAATTAATCAACCAATCAGATGATGACACGTGTTATCACCCAATTGGATAAATTTACTCAAATTTTAATTTATTTTATTTAATATTTAATATATTTTTCCTAGAATCAGGTGGTGACACGTGTCACCTGGTTAAAGGAAAATTAAAGATGAATAGAATGACCTTGGGAGAATTGAAGTTGGAACATTTACCGCTTTGGTGTTTTCATTTTTAAACATTATATATATGAAACTATTTTTAAATTGAATATTTTTCTTTGGGTTGTTGAATCAAATATTTGAAATGTTTTTATTTTTAATTAATTATCTGATTTGATTTCGTGGTTTGTGTGATTTTACTCATCCCAAGTAATCAGATTCGAGTCTCTTTTATTGCATTATAAGATATGTATATAAAAGGGTGCAATTCCTATCATCAATAGTAGGTTGGTGCAGTGGTAAAGGCTTTGATATATCCCCATAGGTACCAAGTTTGATCCACCCCAAGGCCATTCCATTTTTTTTAATTTTCCTTTAAGCTGTCACCACTTGATTGGAGGAAAAATAGATTAAATATTAAATAAATTAATTAAAATTTGAGTAAATTTATCCAATTGGGTGATGACACATGTCATCATCTGATTGGTTGATTAATTTTATTTAATTAAATTAAAATTAGGACCAAATTGATATAATAGGTAAATAACATGGACCAATGTATAATTTTATAAATTTTTGTTAATTGCCACGTCACCCCTCCTTTAGTTTTTTAATGGCGGTGTCAAAATAGGATCAATTTAAAAGTTTGGTGGTCTGATTGACGATTTGCCTAGTTCAGTGGTCAAAATAGGTACACCCAAATAATTCGGTGGTCACCTGAGTAGTTTACACTTACGATAATCATCAACAATAAACCGAAACAACAAAGATGAAAATAAATACTAATTACAGTAGAACCTCTATAAACTAATACTCGATAAATTAATAACCCTCTAAAATAATATTTTTTTTGGTCCTGACTTGGGCCCAAAGTCTAAATTAATAAACTCGATAAATTAATAAGATAATATTTTTTCGAAACACCCTTATATAAATTTATAGTCCCTTCAATATTATAAATTAATAATTCTATAAAATTACAAATATAACTAGTACAACTTAGTAAAATATGATTCTATTGTTGTTTGCTTCTTCTTAAAATTTAAATTTAGTTATATTTTATCTCTGACTTTTCGTACTGCATCTAAAAATTTCGGTGTAATTTCTCCATAAAAAGATATGACAAGAATTTACAGCCAATAAAATTTTCACCGTGTAACTTGAACCTAAGGTACTAAGAATCTCATGGCCTCGACTATGCTATTAGAAAGAAAGCATAAAATTGCTTCACAATTCATTCATAAAACTCACTGAATAATCAGAGAGGCCAGTTCGATCAGCAAAAGAAAGAGGTATGAATCAGAGATTTAAATAGTAGTACACTCTTGAAATAACGGCCGTTATATAGTAGTAACGATACTGTCTAAATTTATAAATGTAAAAAATAATAGCTCGCAGTAACCGCAATAGTATTCTTTATGTCTACAACCGTAATAAACTATCTACCACAATTTAAATCCATGGTTTAAACTACCCCACAACACCAATCAGAAGCCTCCATTAGCCGTTACCACCGATATTTTAGCCTTAAAGCTATCATCTCCCCTGAAATCTCCATTCCCCTCACCTTCTCTACATCGTCTGCAAATCATTTTTGGTATCTAATTAAGAAAAACATTGCATTTAATAAGCAACGTAAAAGTAAAGTTTTATTACCACCACCATGCCTACTTTCATTTAGCGGATTCTCATACATGCGAACATGACCAGCGAACGATTATTAGTGATCACGTGTCCGTCACTTTCGATCTCCGCGAATACATCTGCAGACTGTCATCAGCAACCATGTGTTGCCACATGTGATCTCATTCGATGACAATCCAGTCTAAGATACCACTTCATAGGACGTCAAATTACAATACCACGATAATTTTCTGTTGACACATGTTCAAACTCCTATAAGGAGCCATGCAATAGAGAGGGACACACCGATTCTTCCTAAACCATACCAAACAAGAACCCTAAAAAATAACCAAAGACCTTTCATCACCATCGTTCTCAACCTTCTTCCGACATTATTGACTTTGTAATCACTCATTTTTATCTAACCTCTAAGTATCACATTAACATATTAGTGCATGATTACATATATGTGTGCGCGTGTATATGTTAGTATATTACATAATGATATAGGTGTGAATGTATGCATGGTGCATGTATTTGTATGGTGTATTACGTACCTATTAATATATGTGTGATATAGTTATATTTATGTTAGGAGTATCGTACAATGTATGTTAGTATATGAGTAGGTCTATATATGTTTGCATGCATATATTATTAATGTCCTTGTTATTATTGAATATATACGAATAAGTGTTGCATGTATTATTATTAAGTATATGTACATGTGAACGTATTTCATCACAATTGTATGTATGTATACGTAAGTATGTATGTATCTGTATTTACTATTATATTAATATATTATTATTAATATGTATGGACAAACTTGAAAAATAATAGAAAAGCCCACTTAAATTAAATGTCCATATTATTACAAAAAAAACCATAAAATACAAGGCCCGGTTGGCCCAAGCCCAAAACCCCATCTAACCCTAATTACTTTATCTTTACGCAGCTGACTAGGAGCCGTTGGATCAAAATGTGGATCCAACGGCCACGATCAAGGAAGGATAAATATCTAGCTGGCGGCGTGAACTACACGTCTGGACGGTTCGAATGCCACGCGCGGACTCTTCGATATCCCACGCGTGCGTGAGTCCCATGCGCTATAACCCCTCGACTGCTGAGCCCCACGTGTCACGATCTGGAGCAGTTTCACCGATCGAGGTTTCATCTGGGTCGTTCATCCTTCAAGCCATCCCGACCGTTAGATCGGATCTGATCCAACGGCCGAGAACGCTTCTGGCCGAAGACAACTCCCCCATACCGCCGCCATGCCGGTCTCCAACCACCGCGTTCAGACATATCAGAACAACACAAAAAAGAGGCTATGTCAGTATCAGTCCAGATCTAAAAAATATATTACATTACTTGCTACCAAACCAAGGAGACAGTGATATATGTATGAAACAAGTAATTGTAAAGCAGTCCAGTTTTAATCGAAAAATAACAAAGAAAAAAGCACAAAGTTTTCAGTGGCAATGCTCTTCTCTTTTTTCTTACTTCTTTGCATGCATAACGTAAAAGATAGGCAGTAATAACAAAAAAAGAGGGATTTAGAGTTGTTACCCTCGTCGTCTGTGGATCTCCCCTCACCAGTGACAAACCTCTTCGGCTTTCCAAAGCTGAACATGGTGAACTGAAGGGAGCGGGGGGTCCCTTTTGGGTTTCATTTTGGTTAAACATAAACAATTTTTTTTCGTTTTGTATTTACTTAGATCTAGGCAAAAAGGTGAGTCTTAGCGTAGATCTAAGTTAATATTCGGGTTCGGTTTAGAAAAAAAAGGTTGGTTTTGGGTGTTTCTTTTAGTTCGCCGGCGCCGGTTAGCGGCGGCCGGTGGCGGAAGGGACGGCGAAAAGTCACCGATTTTTGGGTTCATCACAGGTTCAGGGACGATAGTTGAGAGAAAATGAAAGAATGAAGGGTTATTATAAAACGGATCGAAAAAAAAAGTGAGGAAAATTTGAGATTAGGCTGAAAAATGGGGTTTTATAGTTATTTTATTTTGTGAAATGGGTAAATTCGGAAATAAATTCCTCCGCGTTTTTGATATTTTCATTTCTGTCTCGCCGCATGGGATATTTACAATTCCAGTCCCCCTTATATTCTGAAATCTTGCAATCCAACCCCTAAATTAAATTGAATCAGTTTTTAAATTGCGAAATTACCTCATTAGTCCCACCACGTTTTTGAAATTTTAACTTCAAGTCTGCCCCTTGGTCCAATTACAGTTTCAGTCCTTTCAAGTTCGGTCTTGCTTGTATTTTCGTCCCTAAATCGCATACTATTGTCTTTTAATTTCTGTTCCTTATGTTTATTTCTTTTCATTTCAGTCATGTTCCATATGTAAATATTCATGTTCGTTTATTATGATCGTGTATGTTGATATAGCCTTTTGCCTTTTCATATATCCTTCGTACATGCTTTGTATTTTCATGTTTACATGTATATATGTGTTAAGTTTATGGCGATTATGTATTTTTATGCATTTGTTCGGTTGTTTGTATCACACATGTTAGATTGATATTTGAGTTGGCTCGAACACAACATGTTTTATATTTTAGCATGTATTGCATGTTTTCTTTGCTTTTAGGCTACGTGTTGATATATTTCTTGGTCATGGATAATGCCATATTCTACGTATGTTACAATGTGTCTTATTGTAATATGTACATTTTTGTAATATGTGTTTTTGTCTCATGCCTTGTAATTGTGACATGTTAAGTTTATTTTTAGTCACGAGTAGGGATAAATTTGTATGCATGTATGTTTTAGATTAGTATTTTATTTATGTTCGGTTAATAGTTTATTATGTGAATATTTATTGTATTTAAATTATTTGCCATGCTTTATATTTTGTTCACTAAGGTTGCATAATGAAATATATAATGTCAATGCGGTGCCCTTTTATCCGAGCGTAAACGGGGCCAGTATCAGGCGTAGTGATAGTGGTTGGGCGTTTACTCTCGGATAACGGGGCCTTTAAAATTTATTCGCAATTATAACCGAATTTAAAACTAATCGTCACTTTAACCCGAAAAATCCAATATTAATAAAACGGTAATTATTAAAGTACCAATTTTGGGCGGTGTGGGGGTGCTAATCCTTCCCCATCCGTAACCGACTCCCGAACCCAACAGTTTTCGAATCTCTGGTTTTCTGGTGTCCAGCCTACCTCAGTGGCCGGTGGCGACTCCCTTTCTTTAAATAAAATACAGTATTTTTAAAACCCCACGGAATAAATATTTTATATCCGAAAAATCACAAACACTTCAAAAACCCACTTTTTTAGCGAAAAAAGGACATCGCTACAGATGGCGACTCTGCTGGGGACTTTTTTTTTGTTTTTAACAAAATAAAGAGAGTCAAGCTTTTTCAAATAATTACCACTTTAATAATATTAGAAGTTCCGGATTAAAGTGACTATTAAATTAATATTCGGTTGTAATTGAGCGCTTATTTTAACGCATTTAAAATTTGGCATATAAACCCGTTTTTAAGTGGGGGAAAACGCTAATGCTTTCGTGGAGATATCGTTCTCCCGTGTAGGCCTAGTAAGTACCTTCGGGGCTCGAGTACCTTATGCTTTCGTAAGGATATCGTTCCTTCGTGCAGGCATAAGCGAATGGGTCCCCCTGAATTGAACCCGGTTGAAAGGAGCCTATAATGGGTGATGATCGGGGGCCTTGCTACTCTTAGTAGGGGACAACAAGGTCAATTCGGGTACCTCCTAGCACCAACACTGCATGTAGAGAACATATAGAAACCCACCCCTTTAGTGCTATGCGGATAACCTTAGGTGTTTTAGACGGGATAAATAGGGTTTTTTGTTTTTGTTTGTTTACCTTATTTAATTTGTCCTTTTATTTGTGTATTTATTAATTCAATCCGGTACTGACTTGTTTCCTTTTTGCTATTTTTTTCATGCATTAATACATTCGCATTACATAAAGGTACTGGATCAAGTGGTTTACCCGATCAGAAAGTCTTTCACTATGGAAAAAAGGTGTCTTAGAAAAGAGGAACTCAACTTGTCTGTTAGACATTGGTCAGAAGTCAACCAGAGGGCCCAAGGGGACAGTTTACCAAGTGAGAGCGTGATAGCAGGGTACACCTATGCGAGTCTTCAACAGAACAACTTAGGGGATCTTCAAAGTATCTGGGAAGAATGGGACCAGAGATTACAAGATAGGTTCTGTGATAGTTATGGCGACATTGCACAGTTGATGTACATTCGGTTCAACCAGCCCCTACTCCGAGCCATTTTTCAGTTCTGGAATCCCGCCTTTTTCTGCTTCACCTTCAATGGACAGGACATGATGCCGACAGTAGAAGAATACACCGCTCTGCTTAATCATAAAAATGTTCAGGAAGATTGGATCTACGCAAAACCTCCGAGGAATCAGAATTACACTTTCAAGCTCAAAACCTTTACCGGAATGAGCGACGATTGGGTCAATGGCTTGATCCGACTTCGAGGAGATAGTACAATATTCACATGGGAGAACATTCGAGACATCCTACCTGCACATCCGGATGAGGAGAAAAAGATAGACATGCTTGCCTTGGGAATATATGGGTTGGTGATCTTTCCAAGAATTCTAGGAAACATTGATGTGGCCATTCTAGATCTGTTTGAGCGGGTAAAACGACGAGCAAACCCAGTACCAGCTATTTTGGCCGAGACCTTTATTTCTTTAAATGTCAGTCGGAAGCACGAAGAATGACGTTTTCGAGGATGCGCATAACTGTTACAGGTATGGATTCAGAGCCACATGTGGAAGACGCCGACGAGGGTTCTACTGGGGATATTCTTCCAAGGTTTTTCGCCTTTACGGGAATACTTAACAAAAGAGTGGCGAGAGGACTTGAAAACAAGAAAATGGGCTAGTTTCTTCAGGAACATCCAAGGTGAAGACATAGTATGGAGGGTCACGTGGCTTGGTAGAGTTAATTACTTTTTATATAGTTGCGGTGATTTCAACTGGCTGATGATGTTGGGACTGCATGGAGGGATTGCTTGTGTTCCGCTTCTGGTGTCCCGATAATTTGGATCACGATAGTTCATTCCCAATACCGCCGGGTTAAGCCGAACTGAATTTCTTTTCAAAGGGGAGTTCAAAGAGAAAGTTCAGACTATCATGAGGGCTTGGGACCATTGTTTCCGGATTAGGGTGGAAGGAGGCACCGAGCACATGACCACCCCAGACTACGATATTTGGAGACGTTTGAGGGTAAATGATATGATTCCCGAATCTGATCAAGGACATGTGTTGTCACTTGAGGAGCTTACAAGGGTGGTTCCATCTGAAGCCGATATCTTACGGAATGAACTCGAAGAAATTAAGAAGAAAATGGACACCCAACAGACTCAACATGCAAGTGAGTTCTATAAAGCAAGCTTAGAGGTCGACAAACGGGATGAGATCATTAGACAGTTGAAGAAATTAAATGCAGATTTGAGCGATAAGAACGCTCTTTACCAAAAGGATACCCTTCTACTTCAAGCGAAAATACAGAAGGCCGGCCGAAGTCAGTTCATAGCCGTGAAAAAAGAAAGGATGAATGGTATTCATTTGGTGGAAGAAGAACGAGAAATCAACAAAAGAGCAATCGAGAAGGAGATAGAAAGCTGCCGGTCGGCTATTGAGGAAGAAAAACAGTCCTCCAAGAAGGCCATTGACCAAGAAAAGGAAAGACTCAGGTAATAAATCAGCAAGGGAAAACAACCAGTCAATCATGAGAGAGAAAACGTCGCCGTATGGAAAAAAAAGTCCATGAGTAGCTGGAATAGACTGTTAGAAATGCAAAAGTTGTACGATGACACTATTCAAAGTCTGGATCAAAGCCGAAGTCAAAATGACGAATTGACAGAAAATGTGGTAGAAGTAGAACACTCCCTTCGAACGTACTGCCAGAGAAATTGCTTCACTGAGCTACGAGAAAGAGAGCGCGAAGTAGGCATGTTAAAAGCCCAAATTAAGTCCCTTGAAGCAACTGTTGAAGATTATAAGGAAAGAATTAGTGTATTCGAGGAGGCTACAGCCGGAAGGGACACTTATTGGCAAAAGAGACTGCGTGACGCTGCCCGGATGGTACAGGATAGGGACCAATATTACGCAAACCTGATGGTGGACATACAGCGAGTCGCCAGGCATGTGAATGATTTGGCCGTCGAGGCTGAAACACTCCGACCTTTCATAGTCCCAGAAATGGAAGAAGCTCCCAGGTTCATCAAGTTGCTCAGGGCAATTGGAAAATTAGGAGATAGAGCTAGGGCTTATCTATAGGGCTCTGTGTTGTAATTAGCTCTTTTGTATTAGGAATCTTCATTTTGTAATACGAACTCTGTTGTAATTTAGACCCTTTAATTCCCGTGGAAGTAGTTCAAAAGGGTGATTACCAGCGGAATCAGTACCTTATCTGCATACATTCTTGCATTGCATCATGGCATTCGCATCATTATACATGCATTTATTTTTCTTGCAACCATATTAATGTTATGAATATTGTTTCAGTGTGTGTGAAAATAGAAGTTAACCCACAATCATTCATCATCCATACCTTACCCGATTACAAAGCAAGCTCATGGAAGACAGGATAATAAGTCTAGAAAAGGGACAAAGAGAGCTCGAGGCTAGGCTTGAAGAGGCTCAAAGAAGCCTCAGTGACCAGATTGCTCAGTCGCAAGCATCGATAGTATCCGACATAACCGTATTGTTGGCTAAGAGTCTTGAAAAAAGAGTGGAAGGAGAAACTGTTCAAGAACTAGAGGGTACCCCAGTTCACTACAAGGTTCAACCAGCTGTGCCAAACCCGGCTAGAAAGGTGTATATCGACCCTGCAGGAATGTCAGCTAGTCTTCAGATAGGGGTACCTAAAACTCAACCCCTCGACACTGAAGCACTCTATGAAGAGGAGGTGCCAGACCTGAATGTGGTCGAAAGGATCAGGACAGAGGTAAAGAAAAAGTGGGAGTAGAGGTTTCGCCTCATGGAGGAAATTTTTTAAACGTTACAATCTACGGAAGAGTCAGGAAACGACGCTAGTGACTTAAGTCTGGTATCCGATCTTGTCCTACCGCCAAAATTTAAAACACTAGAGTTTGACAAATACGATGGAACAACGTGTCCTTCCGCGCACATAACAATGTACTGTCGAAAGATGGCGGCCTACCTTAAGGATGAGAAGCTACTAATCCACTGTTTCCATGACAGCCTAACGGGAGTGGCGTTACGGTGGTACACCCAGTTGAGCAAGGCAAATGTTAAGACATGGAAAGATCTGTCAAGAGCATTCATTGAGCAATATAAGCATGTAACAGATATGACCCCAAGTAGAATTATATTGGAAAATGTGGGGCAGAAGTCCAACAAAAGTTTACGATAATACGCTCAAAGGTGGCGGGAAGTGGCCGCCCAAATTCAGCCACCCCTCCCGGAACATGAAATTACGCCGTTATTTGTTAATACTTTGAAAGGGGCACTCTTTGATCGCCTCGTTAATAACACAACACAATGTTTTGCTGATTTAATTAGGACTGGGGAGTCCCTTGAATTGACAATTAAGAGTGGTAGAATTGATAGCGGGGAAGGGTATCGGAAATATAGCAAGAAGAATGAAGTAAACGCCACCAGCACTTACACCACCCCGAAGAACTTTACAGTCTCACAGCTACAAGCACCTGTGGGAAAAGCACCAAACTCGAATCAAAGAGAGGAGAGAACCTCCAGAAAAGAGAAAGTGAGGAAAACTTTCACTCCCCTACATGTTTCATACTCGGAGCTTTACTCCCAGTTGTATGAAGCAGACCTGGTCCGTCCATACATCGTTACTCCTTTCAAACCACCATTCCCTTCTTGGTATAACCCGAACACGCATTGCGACTATCACGGCGGTGCCCCTGGACATCCCACCGAGAACTACCTTGCCTTCAAAAAACTTGTGCAGAATTTAATTGATTCTGGGATATTGAAGTTTGAAGAACCAAGTGTAGCTACTAACCCGCTACCTAATCATGGGAACAGAGGAGTAAATGTTATTGAAGAATACTTTACCAGGAAGATTAAGGATGATGTGTCAGAAATCAAATCTCCTTTGCGGTGGGTATTTCAACAGTTATGCATGGCCCGTGTGATCGACAAAGGCATGGTAATAAGGCAGAAGAGATGTGGAGTGTATTGCGAATTCCATCATAATGAAGGGCATGACATCCAAAAGTGCGATGAGTTCAAGAGATTGGTACAACAATTGATGAATGAAAAGCAAATAGAATTCTTCGAAGAGCCCATGGGAAAGAAGGGGTCGGACGTACATATGACGGATAGCCCCAAATCTAAATACGGGAAAGACAGACCTTTTATCATCTCTTCCAGGCCCGGGAATGCAGTTGCTTCCCAAAGAGAAACCCCCAAGGTAAATCCAAAGGTCATCATTTCAGCACCATCCCCGTTCCCATTCAAGGATATGCGGTAAACCCCCTGGAACTATGCTATAAATGTGACCACGCTAGAAAAGCCAGAACATGGTCAGGTAAAAGAGCCTACGCTAAAAGACGAACAAAGCCAGAGCAATGCAAATATTGGTCAGGTGGGCCATTTCACAAGGAGCGGCAGTTGTTATTCCTCCGAGGCTTTGAGAGCAGCTGAAGCGGTCAAAGATAAGGGAAATAATACAGAGGTTAGCCCTACGCAGATATTCGGTGAAGAACCTCCCCCAAAAATGAATGAGCCGGTAACTGAGGCCCAGACTAAAGAATTTCTAAAGTTCTTAAGACATAGTGAGTACAACGTAGTGGAACAACTACGAAAGCAACCGGCTAGGATCACGGTGCTGAAATTACTCTTGAGTTCAGAAAGGCATCGTGAGGCACTATTAAAAGTACTAAATCAAACTTTTGTGCCCCAGGATATTTATGTGGCAAATCTGAACAGGATAGTGGGGCATATCACTGCCTATAATCATATAACATTCAGTGATGATGAGATTCCCGAGGGAGGAATGGAGTCCACCAAAGCCCTTAACATCACAACTCACTGCAAAGGGTATGTAGTACCTAGGGTATTGATTGACAACGGGTCAGCATTGAACGTGCTGCCTATGGTGACCTTGCAGAAATTACCAATAGATGGTTCTTACCTAAAGCCCTGCCACAATTCAGTAAGAGCCTTTGACGGTACCCAAAGAGGAACAATGGGAAAAATTGAGGTGCCTCTATTGATCGGACCGACTGAGTATGTGATTGATTTTGTGGTAATGGACATAAAACCATCTTACAACTGCTTATTGGGAAGGCCATGGATCCACTCCGCAGGAGTTGTCCCCTCATCATTGCATCAGAAATTAAAATTTGTAGTCGAAGGCAAATTGGTCACAGTAGAGGCTGAGTAGGAAATTGTTGCTTCAGTGACATCGAATGCCCCCTATATTCAAAATGATGAGGATGCTGCAGAATGCTCTTTTCGATCATTAGAGCTAGTGAATGCCACGTTCGTCGCGGAGGGAGGTCGGATCCCCTGTCTTAGGTTATCTAATTGTACCAAGATGACCGTCGCAGAAACTTTGGGCCGAGGAGCCAAAGTAGGAAGAGGGTTGGGGAAGAAATTACAAGGGAACCTAAGAGCCAAAAGTATGATAACTAAGAAGGATCGTTTTGGGCTGGGTTACAAACCAAGTGTCCAACAGAGAAAAGATGAGTACAAGAGAAAAGAAGAGCAAAGAAAAGCCAGATTTAAAGGAGAAGACATTCCGTGGAGACCAATGTCCTTTCCTAGTTTGAAAACCACTTTTGTCTCTGGAGGATTCTACCGGCCAGGTCCGGAAGTTGAAGAGGCAATCAAGGAAAATGACGTACTCAACCAGGAGGAGATATTCAATGAATCACTTGAAGGGATGTACATCAACATGATAGCTGGAAAGAACCAAGGCAGCAAAATGTTGACCAACATCCGCCCCTGCCGTCCCGGGGAAACACTTGATAACTGGAGCTACATTGATCTACCTGTGGTTTTTAGGAATAGATCAGAGTAATGCTCCGAATCAACCTTTTGTTTTTGCCCATAAACAATGGGGATCTCTTGTATAGGGCACCTATGTTAACTTTTTTGTTGAAATGAAAATATGCCCACTTTCCTGAATGACCAACATTTCATTTATTTCATTCATACATTCTTCATGTTCATTCCCTTCATATAAAGCCGTCTTCTTCCCAATACAATTCATTCTCATTTAATGCAGGTCGCTCATGATTGACTATATGAATAATACCGGATCCAATCCTGGAGTGAATTTTGAATGCCTTGAGATCTCAGAGGGAATTGAGGAAGAAGATGATGAGATAGAAGATGAGGTCCCAGAAGAGTTGAAGAGAATTGTGGCCAACGAAGAAAGGCAAATTATGCCCCACCAAGAAGAAACAGAAGTTGTAAACTTATGGACTGAAGAAGAGAGAAAAGAAGTAAAAATAGGGACGGCGTTTTCCTCGAAAACCAAGCACGAACTGATAACCCTACTTCAGGAATTTAAGGATGTTTTCGCCGGGACCTATCAAGATATGCCAGGGTTGAATACTGACATAGTGGTGCACAAATTGCCAACAAAGCCGGAGTGCAAACCAATACAGCAAAAACTTCAGAGAATGAGACCAGACATGCTATTAAAAATTAGAGAAGAAGTAAAAAAACAGTTTGATGCTGGTTTCTTGGAGGTAGCCAAATACCCCGAATGGGTTGCAAACATCGTACCAGTACCAAAGAAGGACGGGAAAGTTCGTATGTGTGTAGATTATAGAGATCCAAACCGAGCTAGTCCTAAAGACAACTTCCCCTTACCACATATTGACACGCTGGTTGACAACACCGCAGGACATTCATGGTTTTCATTCATGGACGACTTCTCAGGGTACAACCAGATAAAGATGGACTCTAACGACATGGAGAAAACTACGGTCATAACCATGTGGGGCACTTATTGTTATCGGGTGATGCCTTTTGGGCTCAAGAATGCAGGGGCAACATACCAAAGGGCAATGGTGACTCTTTTCCATGACATGATGCACTAAGAAATAGAAGTATACGTGGACGACATGATTGCCAAGTCCTGAACAGAGGAGGAGCACCTACAGAACTTGAGAAAACTATTCCAAAGACTACGGAAGTACCAGCTGAGGCTCAATCCTGCCAAATGTACCTTCGCCGTTACCTCTAGAAAACTCTTAGGGTTCGTGGTAAGCAGAAGAGGGATTGAGATCGATCCGGATAAAGTGAAAGCCATCCAGGATCTCTTACCACCCCACACTCAGAAGGAAGTTCGCGGTTTCCTGGGGAGGTTGAATTATATCTCTTGTTTCATTTCCCAATTAACCGACCGATGTGACCCGGTCTTCAGACTTCTTAGAAAGAATAATCCTGGTGTGTGGGATGGGGAATGTCAAAGAGCCCTAGAAAAGATCAAAAAGTACCTGACAAATGCTCCGATTTTGGTCGCACCAGTACCAGATCGACCATTAATTCTCTACCTGACAGTCTTTGAGAATTCAATGGGATGCGTATTGGGGCAACACGATGAGTCAAGGAAAAGGGAGCAAGCCATCTATTACCTAAGCAGGAAATTCAATGATTGCGAAACGCGATACCCGCCAGTTCAGAAGCTGTGTTGTGCTCTAGTTTGGGCTACCAAGCGGCTTAGGCAGTATATGTTGTACCATACTACTTGGTTGATATCTAAGCTAGACCCATTGAAGTTCTTAATGGAAGCGCCAGCACTAACAGGAAGGATGGCCCGATGGTAGATGCTCTTATCCGAATTCGATATTGTATACGTGGACCAGAAAGCCATAAAGGGGAGTGCCGTAGCAGATTTCCTAGCTAGTCGCGCTTCGGATGACTATGAGGCATTGAACTTTAATTTCCCAGACGAAGACTTAATGTGTATTACAACCGAGGAAGAGGTTTCAGATGATAAATCATGGAAGCTTTACTTCGATGGATCCTCTAACGCCCTCGGGCATGGGATATGAGCCGTGCTAATTTCTCCCGATGATGTCTATTATCCCTTCACCAGCAGATTAGAATTCTTCTGTACCAACAATATAGCTGAATATGAAGCTTGCGTTATGGGACTAAACTCAGCTATTGAGAGAAAGGTTAAGGAACTTCGAGTATTCGGAGATTCATCCTTAGTAATTTACCAATTGCGTGGGGAATGGGAAACCAGAGACCCGAAGTTGGTCAAATATTATGAACTGATTCAAGAGCTCACCAAGGAGTTCGAAAGGGTCAGCTTCAATTACCTTCCCCGAGAAGAAAATCAGATGACAGACTCCTTGGCGACCCTGGCATCCATGTTTAAAACAAACATTTGGGCAGAAATGAAGCCCATTAAGATGCAGACGTTTGAAAGGCCTGTTCATTGTTGTAATGTGCAGGAAGAGATTGATGGAAACCCATGGTACTATGACATCTTGCAATATGTCAAGTTTCGAAAGTATCCGGAAGGGGCAAATGACAATGACTGAAAAACACTCAGAAAAATGGTAACAAAATATGTCCTAGATGGGGAGATCCTATATAAGAGAAGTCATGATCAGACATTGCTGAGATGTGTGGATGCCCGGGAGGCGAAGGAGATTTTAGCCGAGGTACATGATGGGCTCTGTGGAACGCACGCCAACGGGCTATCTATAGCCCGGAAAATTATGAGATATGGCTATTTCTGGTTGACCATGGAGGGAGATTGTATTGATTACGCCAGGAAATGCCACAAATGCCAAATTTACGCTGACAAGATTCATGCACCCCCATCGCCTTTACACACCATGAATTCTCCATGGCCTTTTGCGGCGTGGGGTATGGACGTCATCGGACAGATTCATCCGAAAGCTTCCAACGGACACCGTTTTATTTTGGTCGCCATAGACTATTTCACTAAATGAGTAGAGGCAACATCTTACGCCAACATCACAAGGACTACAGTATGTAAGTTCCTAAAGAAGGAGGTTATTTGTCGATACGATTTGCCAGAAAGGGTCATCACCGACAACGCTTCCAATCAGAATAACAAAATGATGACGGACGTGTGCACTTAATTCAAGATAACACACCATAATTCCACAGTCTATCGTCCTAAAATGAATGAAGCAGTGGAAGCAGCAAACAAGAACATAAAGAAGATCATAGCAAAGACGACGGATACCTACAAGGATTGGCATGAGAAGTTGCCATTTGCCCTTTTCGCCTATAGGACGTCCATTCGCACATCAACGGGGGCAACGCCATACTCCTTGGTGTATAGTACCGAAGCAGTACTCCCCATTGAGGTAGAGATCTCGTCTCTCCGGGTCTTAAATGAAGTAAAATTAGAAGAATCCGAATGGGTGCAGGCCAGACTCGACCAGCTAAATCTCATTGAAGAAAAGAGACTAAAGGCCATTTGTCATGGTCAGATGTACCAAAAACGGATGATGCAGGCATACAACAAAAAGGTGCGCCCAAGAGAATTCAGAGAGGGGGATCTGGTGCTCAAGAAAATCCTTCCGATTCAGAAAGATTCTCGAGGAAAGTGGATGCCCAACTGGGAAGGGTCGTACGTGGTAAAAAAGCCCTTCTCAGGAGGAGCCCTAATCTTAACAGAAATGGATGGAGATGATCTGAAAAACCCTGTAAATTCTGATGCTGTTAAGAAATACTATATTTGAAAAAAAAAGGAAGAAAAAAGGAAAAAGGAAGGAAAAAAGAGAAAAGAAAAGAACAAAAATGGAGAGCTCAGGGCGAAAACCCGAACTAGGGCGTCTTGAAGCAAAAGGAGGACCCGAGTTGAAAACCCGTAAAGGGCAACTCGGATAAATTGAAAGGTTGGATATCCGAAGAGAAGGGTCATCCCCATGAACACTGTGAAGAGGGAGCTTCAGGCAAAAGATTCTACGCCGGTTGACAGGATCATGTATCATTCATACTGAAGATAATGAGGGATCTTGTATTTCATATTTAGCTTTTCTTCTTCCTCATATGTGTCATAACTCTCTCACAGTATTCCAAACCCTTAATCGTAATAAAATCGTATTTTTGAGCGTCAATTCCTTGTCTTCTTGTTAATTTCAGGCAAATAAGCTTAGGGTAAACAAGAGATTTCTGAGCATTATTGTGATATAACCTTAAAGATGCATGTGATTAGAAGACGATGTTAATTTTACCTTTAACTCCCCACATAACGGCCATTGATAGGAAAGGCAGAAGGCTTCAAGCAACAGGGTAGGATGACCAATGGCGTACGCCCTGCTTGTTCAAAGAAAGCATGCGAGATAACAAGAGAGATCTCCCAGGTGAAAACCTAGAAGGGCACCCCTAAAAAAAACTCTAAAGCGAAAACCCGAAAGGGCACTTTAGAACCCCAAGTTGGAAATTGAGAAAAAGAAAGGTTGGAATGGTTGAACCCGACAGTGAAATAGGGTATCACCGCTAAAAGGGGAGAAAATGAACAACGTGAAGATGAGATCGACTGAGGACTAAAGCAGGCCCACCAAGATATTGACACTCATGCACCATGAATAGTTAGACATCACTAGAATTAGGAGCATGTCAATTCATTTGTTATAAGCATTCTGTTTTATCTTAGACAGGTATCTATGGATTCAAAGAGACATCGGTAGCCATCATGGTGTAAATCCCAAATGTGAAGATGAAGGTTCTACATACAAAAGGCCTATATTTCCAAGCGCCCGCAGAGAGAGGTTCTATATAGGAAGAATCCGCCGCTCCGAGGCTTCAGAAGCTGAAAGTTTTATATAGGAAAGGCTTCCAGCCCAGGGTGAAGACTAGCAGTTCTATATAGGAAGAACTCCCAGCCGAAGGAATTCACCCATGACACACAAGGCTATATAGGAAAACCTGTTGTGTCTGAAAGCGAATAGTCTTATATAGGAAGGGCTCCGAGCTTCACTGTCTTAGAGTAAAAGATTCTATATAGGAAGAATTTGTAGCTCCAAGATTCCAGAAGCTGAAAGTTTTATATAGGAAGGACTTACAGCTCCAGGGTGAAGACTAGCAGTTCTATATAGGAAGAACTCCAGTCGAAGGAACTCACCCATGACACACAAGGTTATATAGGAAAACCTGTTGTGTTTGAAAGTGAAGAGTCTTATATAGGAAGGGCTCCGAGCTTTACTGTCTTAGAGTGAGAGGTTTTATATAGGAAGAACCTGTATCTCCAAGATTCCAGAAACTGAAAGTTTTATATAGGAAGGACTTACAGCTCCAGGGTGAAGACTAGCAGTTCTATATAGGAAGAACTCCCAGTCGAAGGAATTCACCCATGACACACAAGGTTATATAGGAAAACTTGTTGTGTTTGAAAGCGAAGAGTCTTATATAGGAAGGGCTCCGAGCTTTACTATCTTAGAGTGAGAGGTTTTATATAGGAAGAACCTGTATCTCTGAGATTTCAGAAGCTAAAAGTTCTATACAGGAAGGACTGACGGCTCTAGGGTTTGAAGACTAGCAGTTCTATACAAGAGGAACTCCCAGTCGGAAGAATCCATCAGCGACGTAGAAGGTTTGATATAGGAGAAACCAGCGTTGAAGGCGAAGAGTTCTATATAGGAAGGACTCCAAGCTTCGCCTCTCAGAATGAAAGGTTCTATATAGGAGGGACTCATAACTCGAGGCTTCAGAGTGAAGGGTTCTATGTAGAAAGAGCCTATAACTCCAAGGTCGGAAGGTAACGAAGCTCTATATAGGAAAAACTTACGAGCCTGAAGATTCAGCTAAGGAAAAGCGGAGAGTTCCAGAAGAGCACGTGTTTCCGAAGCTACAAATAGGGAAGTCGGATAAAAATGAGTGCTTATGAATCTTTGCTTTGTTCCCATTCCATGAGAACAAGCAAAGAGGGGCAACTGTAATCACTCATTTTTATCTAACCTCTAAGTATCATATTAACATATTAGTGCATGATTACATATATGTGTGCGCGTGTATATGTTAGTATATTACATAATGATATAGGTGTGAATGTATGCATGGTGCATGTATTTGTATGGTGTATTACGTACCTATTAATATATGTGTGATATGGTTATATTTATGTTAGGAGTATCGTACAATGTATGTTAGTATATGAGTAGGTCTATATATGTTTGCATGTATATATATTATTAATGTCCTTGTTATTATTGAATATATACGAATAAGTGTTGCATGTATTATTATTAAGTATATGTACATATGAACGTATTTCATCACAATTGTATGTATGTATACGTAAGTATGTATGTATCTGTATTTACTATTATATTAATATATTATTATTAATATGTATGGACAAACTTGAAAAATAATAGAAAAGCCCACTTAAATTAAATGTCCATATTATTACAAAAAAACCATAAAATACAAGGCCTGGTTGGCCCAAGCCCAAAACCCCATCTAACCCTAATTACTTTATCTTTACGCAGCTGACTAGGAGCCGTTGGATCAAAATGTGGATCCAACGGCCACGATCAAGGAAGGATAAATATCTAGCTGGCCGCGTGAACTACACGTCTGGACGGTTCGAATGCCACGCGCGCGTTCGGTCCGCGCGTGGACTCTTCGATATCCCACGCGTGCGTGAGTCCCACGCGCTATAACCCCTCGACTGCTGAGTCCCACGTGTCACGATCTGGAGTTGTTTCACCGATCGAGGTTTTATCTGGGTCGTTCATCCTTCAAGCCATCCCGACCGTTAGATCAGATCTGATCCAACGGCCGAGAACGCCTCTGGCCGAAGATAACTCCCCCACACCGCCACCATGCTTCCACCATACCGGTCTCCAACCACCGCGTTCAGACATATCAGAACAACACAAAAAAGAGGCTATGTCAGTGTCAGTCCAGTTCTAAAAAAATATATTACATTACTTGCTACCAAACCAAGGAGACAGTGATATATGTATGAAACAAGTAATTGTAAAGCAGTCCAGTTGTAATCGAAAAATAACAAAGAAAAAAGCACAAAGTTTTCAGTGGTAATGCTCTTCTCTTTTTTCTTACTTCTTTGCATGCATAACGTAAAAGATAGGCAGTAATAACAAAAAAAGAGGGATTTAGAGTTGTTACCCTCGTCGTCTGTGGATCTCCCCTCACCAGTGACAAGCCTCTTCGGCTTTCCAAAGCTGAACATGGTGAACTGAAGAGAGCGGGGGGTCTCTTTTGGGTTTCATTTTGGTTAAACATAAACAATTTTTTTTTCATTTTGTATTTACTTAGATCTAGGCAAAAGGGTGAGTCTTAGCGTAGGTCTAAGTTCATATTCGGGTTCGGTTTAGAAAAAGGTTGGTTTTGGGTGTTTCTTTTAGTTCGCCGGCGCCGGTTAGCGGCTGCCGGCGACGGAAAGTCACCGGTTTCTGGGTTTATCACAGGTTCAGGGATGATAGTTGAGAGAAAATGAAAGAATGAAGGGTTATTATAAAACGGATCGAAGAAAAAGTGAGGAAAATTTGAGATTAGGCTGAAAAAGGGGTTTTATAGTTATTTTATTTTGTGAAATGGGTAAATTCGGAAATAAATCCCTCCGCGTTTTTGATATTTTCATTTCTGTCTCGCCGCATGAGATATTTACAATTCCAGTCCCCCTTATATTCTGAAATCTTGCAATCCAACCCCTAAATTAAATTGAATCAGTTTTTAAATGGCGAAATTACCTCATTAGTCCCACCACGTTTTTGAAATTTTCACTTCAAGTCTGCCCCTTGGTCCAATTACAGTTTCAGTCCTTTCAAGTTCGGTCCTGCTTGTATTTTCGTCCCTAAATCGCATACTATTGTCTTTTAATTTTCGTTCCTTATGTTTATTTCTTTTCATTTTGTCTTTTAATTTCCGTTCCTTATGTTTATTTCTTTTCATTTCAGTCCTGTTCCATATGTAAATATTCATGTTCGTTTATTATGATCGTGTATGTTGATATAGCCTTTTGCCTTTTCATATATCCTTCGTACATGCTTTGTATTTTCATGTTTACATGTATATATGTGTTAAGCTTATGGCGATTATGTATTTTTATGCATTTGTTCGGTTGTTCGTATCACACATGTTAGATTGATATTTGAGTTGGCTCGAACACAACATGTTTTATATTTTAGCATGTATTGCATGTTTTCTTTGCTTTTAGGCTACGTGTTGGTATATTTCTTGGTCATGTATAATGCCATATTCTACGTATGTTACAATGTGTCTTATTGTAATATGTGTTTTTGTCTCATGCCTTGTAATTGTGACATGTTAAGTTTATTTTTAGTCACGAGTAGGGATAAATTTGTATGCATGTATGTTTTAGATTAGCATTTTATTTACGTTCGGTTAATAGTTTATTATGTGAATATTTATTGTATTTAAATTATTTACCATGCTTTATATTTTGTTCACTAAGGTTGCATAATGAAATATATAATGTCAATGCGGTGCCCTTTTATCCGAGCATAAACGGGGCCAGTATCAGGCGTAGTGATAGTGGGCGTTTACTCTCGGATAACGGGGTCTTTAAAATTTATTCGCAATTATAACCGAATTTTAAACTAATCGTCACTTTAACCCGGAAAATCCAATATTAATAAAGCGGTAATTATTAAAGTACCAATTTTGGGCGGTGTGGGGGTGCTAATCCTTCCCCATCCGTAACCGACTCCTGAACCCAACAGTTTTCGAATCTCTGGTTTTCTGGTGTCCGGCCTACCTCAGTGGCCGGTGGCGACTCCCTTTCTTTAAATAAAATACAGTATTTTTAAAACCCCACGGAATAAACATTTTATATCCGAAAAATCATAAACACTTCGAAAACCCACTTTTTTAGCGAAAAAAGGACATCGCTACAGACTTTACCGGTCAACAAATTTTGATCATCAATGGCAGAATGTGGGGTCATACCTCCATTGTCTTTTTTTCTTTCCATGGCAGCTAAAGTAACCGAAGACTTGAACTCCCTTGTTTCATCGTTTTCATGTCGCGTCCATGCAATTCCCACGTTTTAGTTTGAGTTTTAAAACTGTATGCCTTTAATGTGATCTTTGGTTTAGTTATTGTCCGAAACGGATTCAGGTTTTTGATGCTGAAATGAATAAAAATCATGCAAGTGATGAAGAGTCTCAATAAAATTAATAGAATGAATTTAACTCGGAATATCGTTGATACAATTTATAAGAGAACGTGAGATTGAATATGGTTATGCGCTCAATTTGCTTTCAAATCATCAAAGAGTTAAATTACTCAAACTCATGTCTCTTAAGGATAACAATTTAACATTTTTCCCTGAAACCACTCGCACAGTTGGAACTATTCTTGAAATGTTATTGTAGCAATATCCTTTTTTACGCTAAAAAACGGGTTTTAAAGGTGTTTGGAGGTCTTTCAGGTATTTTAAAAATCATCCGTGAGGTTTTAAAAAATTGTATTTTATTTAAAAACGGAGTCACCACCGGCCACTAAGGTAGGCCGGACACCGTAAAACCAGAGATTTTAAAAAATATTGGGTTCGAGAGTCGGTTACGGATGAAAAAGGATTAGCACCGCACACCGTCCAAAATTGGTACTTTAATAATTACCGCTTTATTAATATTAGACTTTCCGGATTAAAGTGACGATTAAATTAAAATTTGGTTTATAAGCGCGAGTAAATTTTAAGGGCCCCGTTATTCGAGAGTAAACTGACAGACCACCATCACTGCGCTTGATACTGGCCACGTTTACGCTCGAATAAAAGGACACCGCATTGACAATAATATTTCCAAATGCAACTTAAAACATGGCAAATATAAATAAATACAATGCGATAAAAACATAAATAAAAACTAACATAATAAAATACTAACCTAACATAAATAAAATACTAATCTGAAGCATACATACATAAATATTAATCTAACACATAAATAAAAACAAATCTAACATATATAAAATACTAATCTAAAACATTCATAAATATTAATCTAACACATAAATAAAAACAAATCTAGCATAAATAAAATATTAATCTAAAACATAAATAAATACAAAGCATAAAATACTAATATAAAACATACCAACTAAAAATAGGAACAAAATTAAACAACATTTTATTAAATCAAACAACATAAATAAAAATATACCTCACTAGGAGCCCGAATAACGAACCTCGACTGACCCCCACCGAGATCTACCACGATCCCTTCAAGAATTAACTAGATCGGATCCAGATCGAATGTTGGATCGAACCAACTAGTGCCGAGGGCACTACCCCGACCCCAGCCCCGGCCAGCCTTGCTTGGCCGGCCATAGCTCCCAAATATTTTGGGAGTCGATTTCATGCCAAAATTTGGCTTGTTTGATTTTTTGTCTTGGTGCCACCCCTCCCCCTGCCTTTTATAGGTAATTTGGGGAGGGTGACGTGCAGCACCCTCCTCCATTACTTTTTTTACTTTTTAAATAATTTTTTACTTTTTCATATTATTTTTTTGATTTTTTTATTAATTTTTTATTAATAATATTACTATTAAAATAATACTAATAATACTAAATCCAGACAAAAATGAGTGATTACAGCTGCCCCTCTTTGCTTGTTCTTGTGAAACGAGAACAAAGCAAAGATCAAAAGCACTCATTTTGTCCTACTTCCTTGTCCTTGGCTTTAGAATCACAGATTCTTCTAGAACTTTCTGCTCTTCTTCGACCAACTCTTCAAGCTTATAAGTCCTTCCTATATAAAACTTGTTCTCCTTCTGATCTTGGAGCTACAGGTCCTTCCTATACAGAACCTTTCACTTTCGTAGGTGGATCATTCGGAATGAAAGTTCTTCATATATAGAACTTTTTACCTTGAAATCCTGGAGTTAGGGTTCTTCCTATATAGAACCTTTCACTCTGAGGCCTCGAGTTATGAGTCCCTCCTATATAGAACTTTTCACTTTGAGACAGCAAAGCTTGGAGTCCTTCCTATATAGGACTCTTCGCCTTCAACGTTGCGGGTTTTTCCTATATAAAACCTTCTGCGTCACGTATGGATTCTTTCAATTGAGAGTTCCTCCTATATAGAACTGCTAGTCTTCAAACCCTGGAGCCCTAAGTCCTTCCTATATAGAACTTTTAGCTTCTGAAATCTCGTAGTTACGGTTTCTTCCTATATAGAACCTTTCACTGCTCGGGCCCAAAAATATAGGCCATTCCTATATAAAACCTTTATCTTCGAATTTGGGATTCACGCCAAAATGGCTACCGATCTTTCTGGACTCACGCTACTAAGGTTGCCAAAATCTTTCTTCAAATTTAGGGAATTTACGCCGAAAATGGCTACTAATCTTTCTTTAAATTTGGGGTTTCACGCCAAAAATGGCTACCTATCTTTATGGACTCACGCTACTATGACTGCCGAACTTTTTCTTCAAATTTGGGGATTCACGTCGAAAATGGCTACCTATCTTTTTGAACTTACGCTACTATGGCTGCCGAACTTTCTTTAAATTTGGGGATTCACGCCGAAAATGGCCACCTATCTTTCTGGACTCACGCTACTATGGCTGTCGAACTTTCTTCAAATTTGGGGATTTATGCCAAAAATGGCTACCTATATTTCTGGACTCACGCTACTATGGCTGCCAAACTTTTTCTTCCAAAAATGGCTACCGATTTTTCTAGACTCACGCTACTATGGCTGCCGAACTTTCTTCAAATTTGGGGATTTACGCCAAAAATAGCCACCTACCTTTCTGGACTCACGCTACTAAGCTACCAAACTTTCTTCAAATTTAGGGATTCACATCGAAACTGGCCACCTATCTTTCTGGACTTGTGCTACTATGGTTGTCGAACTCTTTCTTCAAATTTGGGGATTCACGCTAAAAATGGCTACCTATCTTTCTGGACTCACACTACTAAGGCTGCTGAACTTTCTTCAAAATTGGGGATTCATGCCGAAAATGGCTACCTATCTTTCTGGACTCACGCTAATATGGCTGCCGAACTCTTTATTCAAATTTGGGGATTCACACCGAAAATGGCTATCGATCTTTCTAGACTCACGCTATTATGGCTGCCAAACTTTCTTCAATTCTAGGGATTCACGCATAAAATGGCCACCTACCTTTCTCGATTCACGCTGCTAAGGCTGTCGAACTTTCTTCAAATTTGGGGATTCACGCCGAAAATGGCTACCTATCTTTTTGGACTCACGCTACTATAGCTGCCGAACTTTCTTCAAATTTAGGGATTCACGCCGAAAATGGCTATCTATCTTTCTGGACTCATGCTACTATGGCTTTCGAACTTTCTTTAAATTTAGGGATTCACGCCGAAAATGGCCATCTATCTTTATGGACTCACACTACTATGGTTGCCGAACTTTTTCTTCAAATTTGGGAATTCACGCCGAAAATGGCTACCTATCTTTTTGGACTCACGCTACTAAGGCTGCTGAAATTTCTTCAAATTTGGGGATTCACGCTGAAAATGGCTATCTATCTTTCTGGACTCACGCTACTATGGCTGCCGAACGCTTTTTTCAAATTTGGGGATTCACGCCGAAAATGGCTACCTAACTTTCTGGACTTACGCTACTATTGCTGCCGACATTTGGTCTCACGCTACCATGGCTCCTGCATAATGCCCGAAGGATTTATTTATGGCCCGAAGGACTTATCACCATGCTCGAAAGATTTACTGGTGGCCCAAAGTTCTTATCATCATGCCCGAAGGTCTTACTGATGGCCTGAAGAACTTAATATCTGGCTTTACGCTACTCTGGCTACCGTCATCTGGCCTCACGCTACTATGGCCGTCGTATCTTTCTTTCTTTAATAAAATCTACTTCTTCAAACTTTTTGACAATTCTTCAAATACCTGTCTAAAACAAGCAAAAATTGACATGCCTTTATCTATATAATGCATGCAATGTAATGCTTTCTTTTTCTTCTTTTCTTTTCTCATTTTTTTCTCATTCTCATTCTCTTCTCTCTCTCTTTCTTTTCTCTTCTCTTTTTTCTTTCAATCTTTTTATGTTCTAAAGTCTTACACCCTGAAAGGTCGTTCCTCAGTTTTCTTCACTGTATGCTCTTAAATCCTCATTTGACCAATCACTTCGAATCTGAATTAACATGCTTTCAAATCTTTCGTGTAGAAGGCTTTCTTGTCTTCAGGGTTATCACCTGTCTTCATAAATGATATTTTGGTCCTTATATTATTCTTATAAGAACCCTTGTCATCTTCTTCGTTTGGCGTTGCCCCATTCAATCACGAGCTCTACTGTCTCGAATTTCCTGACCCATCATACAGAGTCTTGTTCTATTTCTAATCACTAGAGTTAGAAAAAATGCTTCCATCCCCTGAGCTCATCCTTGATCTTCTCGTAGCATTTTGACGAGAACTAACTCTCGGTCCCTATGCTTTAAATCCCATCATCATTCATTTTTAAAGTAATGCAAAAGACAATTTACTTGTGTATATTTCAATACAAAAAATAATGATTGTTTGAAAAGATAATAATCATTTTGAAAATCACAACTTGGAAGGAATACCAAACATTTTAAAAACATTGTTTGGAGCAAATGGTAAACATCTTTTTTTTCCCTTTTTTCTATTTTTTAAGAAGCCAAACATTTTTGAAAATTAATGTTTGGAGAATGGTAAACAAAATTAGAAGTATATTGCCACATATTTTAAAAAATTAATGTTTAAGGGAAATGGTAAACATCAAAACTTTGGGAGAAAATGTAAAACCTTTTAAAACATATTTGCCCCCAAAATATCAAACACCATAACACTTCTGTTTCAAATTGCCAGAGATCAACTCTAATGAAGCGCATATTTGGAAGACCTTGACTGTTGTGGAGATATACGCAAATGTATAGTTTCTTCTAGTCTATTAGGCTTTTAAGAGGCACAATCACATACCTAATTTCTAACCCATTTAAGGTGGCTTTCTTAATCTCACTAACTCACCATGCCTCATTCTTCCCTCATTTGGGTGTCGATCAAGCACTTCAAAGTTTGACGTTCCTTGAAGCAAGCTTAACCCTTATAGGCGGAATGAAATCTGAAGACATTCTCATTTAACTTGGATATCTATGGATGATCAGAATAGTCTTTGGAGGCTTGTAATGTAGTCATTTTGTTCATGGTTAGACCAAACCGTATGTCTGTGCTCGTATGATCTGGATATGCTCACATGGACTATTTTTTTCTTTTTTGGGATCACTCTAGATTGCCCGTTTTCGAGTTTTCACCCTAGAGTTCATTTCTTCACTCTCTTTCTTTTGGTCCGCCTTGTATTCTGGCTATGTATCGATGCTTGTTTTTCATAAAAAAATGATTGATCCTCCAAAGTTTCTTGAAGGATTATGTACATTTCTAGGAGTTCTTATGATTGGTATCCCCAGATGAAATGTTCCCTTTTTTATTGCTCTAGACTGCCTACCTTTGGGTTTTCACCATAGAGTTCATTTCCTTCTTCTGTATCTTCAGATCAGTGTATTTTGGTTGGATATTGATGCCAACATACTCAGGCAGACTACTCTTTCCTTTTTATTTTCGGGATCGCTCTAGACTGCCTATTTTTGGGTTTTCACCCTAAAGGTCATTTCCCTTTTCGAAATTGGCAATCTTCGGGTCGACTTGTTTTGACTTGGCTTCAATTCAAGCTTCTATACAGATCTTCAAAATTGTGGATTCTTTATATATCTCTTGCTCATTTCTTACAGTTGAAGTCTTGATCTTGTATTGTTTGATCTGTGTGTGAAGTATATACAATATTTTCTTTTTACTCATTTTGTCTTTTTTCTTTTTTCTCTCTTTCTTTTTCTTTTTCTTTTCCTTTTTCTTTTCTCTCTTCTTCTTCTTTTTTTCTTTTAAGAGAATTCAACTCATCACAGTCCTTTGTCTCGAGGATAATGATAGAGCATACAACAGAACCCCGAGTTACTCGGCATAGTCATGATTTGAATATATCACTCATATAACTACTCCGGTTTTGACTTAAAAGATGGATAGAGCATACAATCACCTTCTGAGCTTTTCACTACAGCGGAGTACCCCAGAAAATTCTACTCATTTCTCTCTTTTTAAACACTCTTATCTAGGAATACCTTTTAGTAAACCTAAGCAGTGGAGTGTAATATCTTTTTTTTCATGTCTCTTTCTTTCTTTCTTTTTCTTTCTTTTCTTTGTTTTTTAGACAACCCATTTTGGGTTTTCAGCCTAAAGTCTCTTTCCTCTTATTCGAGTATGTGGATGTATTCTCGAATCAAACTGTATCTATATTGAACACTGTCGCTTGTTCCTACTTGAACGTAATCAATTCTACCCAGCTCTTCTAAACTGGCGCCTATCGAACGGTAGAGTCTTCATGTATCTTATTCTTACACTATTTAACTTAGTGTACTCGCTATTGATTGCTTCGACCTTCTGATTGCCATTTCTTATGTTGCTTGGTTTACTTTCTGAGCATAAACTTGTATTTATCTATTTTCCTATGGTAGTTCTATGGCCTTCATGTCCAATCTATCTGGTTTCATACCGTTCGTCCTTCCATTCATAGATGTCTTAAGAAAGCCTTTAGGGGGTAAAGGTTTAGGGTCAACTCTCGATTCAAGGATCTTAAACAACACATGTCTGAGAAGGAAAATTCCTAAAATGGGAACTGCCCATTGTCTAAACACTCGTTTTGTTCCTCTATTGGCCTAAGTGGATTAACAGATACTCACATTTGCAATATCCTCACAACTTTCAATTTCTTCTAAATATAAGCAACTTAGAGTTGATTTCCGAATTTGAACCATATGTATTCTTGCATTTGAGATTCAAGGACCTGATATACATATGTCCATTAAAAAAATGTGTATATGTGTATGGAAAATCAAAAACTACCTTATAACAATGGATGAAATGTTTAAAGAATCAAAGAATGCAAAAATGCTTTCTAAATGGAAATGTGAAAAAAATATCTGTTTGAGAGTTTTTTTTTATTTTTTTCTTCAAAACATTGAGAATTTTTTTGTTAACTGATGGGAAAACCATAGGAACCTTCGGATTACCTCCCGAGTACTAACTCATTCCGGCCCTTTCAATGTAGTGTAGGCTTGCCATTTCTCTTGTTTTTCCTTGCTGGATCAATTCTTGCGTTAGGACTCATTCTCTTACCGTTATGAGAATCTTGAAAGTGGTACCCATCTATCTCTTTCTTTTCTTTTATTCTTAGGTAGGTATGGTCTTTAAACTTAGGTCCCGGAGTGCATGTACGATTCTCTCTTCGACTGTCATGAAGTCCTCAAAGCTGGCCTTCATTTTCCCGAGCATCTTATCAAAGAAGAAATATGAAAGGTGGCATGAAAAATGAAAGTCACCTTCCTCTTCGTCTACGGGAGGCTACACATGGGTCGCTAAACACAGCCACCTCAAAGCACATTCCTTGAAGCCTTCATCAAGTTTCATCTTCGTACCCTGGAGATACTGATGACTTGGTGCTAGGCCCAAAGCATATTTATATTGGCCCAAAAAGGCATCGGCTAAGTCTCCCCACGACTAAACTTGGCCTCTACTCAAACAGTTATGCCATATCACGGTGGGTCCTACTAGATTGTCGTGGAAGCAATGGAACAATACTTTTTCATTCTCAATACATCCCTCCATCTTTTTGCAGAACATGGTCAGGTGAATCTTGGGGCATCTTGTTTCGTCATCATGCGCAAATTTGAGAATCTTTGAAATCTGGAGGAATGACCAAATCAGGGTTCGAACAGAGTTTTCTTGCATCGAAGGCATCAAACTTCTTTTCTTTTTTTTTCTCGAGCCCATCTTCTAACTACTCAAATCTTGATTTTTGAGTGTGTTCAATTCTTTTATTCATGATAAAACTCTATTTGGTCTTTGGATTACTCCCAAAAATTTTTATGCAAGGTAATGATAATGTTATGTAAAATATGTCATGACTATACAATGTGATGCAATGCAAATGCGGTGTTGATTCTCGAACAGTCCTTAAAAGACTTTTGTTCAATAGAAAAATGTCTGGTTGCAAGAAACTAATAATGAATTACAGGTAACATTTAGCTTCCTTCTAGAGATATTGACTTCGGGAAGCAAAGTCTCGACATCGTCTTCAGGATGATGGGTGACCTCGTCTTCTCCTCTTATGCTACTCCATAGACTTGTGACGTCATGATCTTCATGCTTTGGCTTCTAAAAAACATTGGCAAGTGTAGGCATAATGTAGACAATAGTTTCTTCTTCGGTTGATCTGGGTGCAAACAAACCGATCTTCGAATAATGCATCTAAATAGGGTTGGATCCTAGCGGTCCAAACGAGGTCTACTTAAAGTCTTTAAAACTTTTGGGTTTACATTAAAATTCTCAAAGATCATTTGGTTTAAAGATTTCCCATTTTTATTATCAAAAAGTTTTAACTTACTTAAAAACGAAACTTTTAGGGTTTTTTTTGAAAGTTTTAGGAGTGAAAAGAATTTAAAACACAATAATATTTTCATTTTTTTTTGAAGGAGTTAAATTAAAATCTTTGAGATTTTTACAAAGGGTTAAATGTGAAGATTTTAAAATTAGTGTTCTGTAGTCCCCACTGGATCCTCTGCGCCGCACGTGCCTTACTATCGAACCGCATTCTTTTTTTATTGGTCTTTGCTCGGACTAACTTGATATTGTAATATTATCGTTTTCGGCAAAGTAGACTTTTTTTCTATTTTAGAAAGCCTTTTAAATGAACTGTTCTTGAATCAACACCATGTCATGATATGCAAAATGAATGCAAATAAAGGCGTTGATTCCGCTGGTAGTCACCCTTTTGAACGACTTTCATAGGAATTAAAGGGTCCAGATTCTGGAGCCAGAAAAGAAGAATTCTACAGATATGCCCCTCTACATGTTTTTGGGTCGCACTCAAGGAAATGAAAATCTCGGTTAAAATCGTTGGTACCGGGTTTGCCTTTTGCTTCATACGTTCAAACAGATCCAAGATGGCTACGTCGATGTTTCCAAAAACCCTCGAGAAAATGATCAAACCCTATATCCCTAAAGAGAACATGTCAATCTTTATCGCCTCATCCGGGTGTGCGGGTATGATGTCTCGGATACACTCCCATACATAGGCTAGGTTGTCTCTTCGACTTTGAATCAGGCCGTTGACCCAATCGTCACTCATCTTGGCAAAGGTTATGAGCTTCAATGGATAATTCTAGTTCCTTGACGGCTTCTTATAGATCCAATCTTTTTGAACATTCTTCTTATTGAGCAAGGCGGTGTACTCTTCTACCGTGGGTATCATGTCATGTCCGTTGAAAGTGAAGCAGCAAGGTTCCAGAATTAAAAATGGCTCGATGCAAAGGCTGATTAATCCAGACATACATTAAATGTGCTATGTCGCCATAAGTATTAGAACATAGGTCTTGTAGTCGCCGATCCTATCTTCCTCAAATCTCTTTAAGCTCCCATAGATCATTCTATTTTAGGCTCTTGTATGTATATCCTGACATTATGTGCTCACTCGGCAAACTGTTACCTTGGTCCCACTGGTTGACTTCTGACCAATGTCTGACGGTTGTTCTTGAGATACCTTTTATCCATGATGAAAGATTTCTGATCGGGCAAACCACTTGAACCAACACCTTTATGTCATGCAATGCTAATGCAACAAAAGTATGTGTAAAGTAAAAATAAAATAAAACAAAAAAAGAAATGAGTTAGTACCGAATAAAATCAATAGATACATAAATAAAAAGTGAAGTAGATAAGGCAACAAGCTGAGCAATCCTATTTATCCTATCTAAAACGCCTAAGTTATCTGCATGGCTCTAAAAGGGTAGGCTTTCTATATTCTCTACATGCAATTTTGGTGCTAAGAGGTACCCGAATTATCCTTGTTGTCCCCTACTAAGAGTATCAAGGCCCCTGTTCATCACCCATTATAGGCTCCTTTCAACCGGGTTCAACTCAGGGGACCCATTCGCTTATACCCATACGAAGGAACGATATCCTCACCAAAGCATAAGGTACTCGAGCCCCGAAGGTACTTGCTAGGCCCATACGGAGGAACGATATCCACACGAAAGCACTAGCGTTTTCCCCTTACTTAAAAGGAAGGGTTTATATGCCAAATTTTAAATGCGTTAAAATAACCGCGTAATTATAACCAAATGTGAATTTAATAGTTACTTTAATCCAAAATTTTCGATATTAGTAAAGAGATAATTATTTAAAAAGCTCGATTCTCTTTTATTTTTGAAAACAAAAAAATGTCCCCAACGAAGTTTTCATCTGTAGCGATATCCTTTTTTACGCTAAAAACGGGTTTTAAAGGTGTTTGGAGGTTTTTCGGGTATTTTAAAAATCATCTGTGGGGTTTTAAAAACCCATATTTTATTTTAAAATGGAGTCGCCACCGGCCACTAAGGTAGGTCAGACACCGTAAAACCAGAGATTTTAAAAAATATTGGGTTCGGGAGTCGGTTACGGATGGGAAAAGATTAGCACTCTCACACCGTCCAAAATTGGTACTTTAATAATTACCGCTTTATTAATATTAGACTTTTCGGATTAAAGTGACGATTATATTAAATTTTGGTTTATAAGTGCTAGTAAATTTTAAGGGCCCCGTTATTCGAGAGTAAACTGATAACCACCATCACTGCGCTTGATACTGGCCACGTTTACGCTCGAATAAAAGGGCACTGCATTGACAATAATGTTTCCAAAATGCAACTTAAAACATGGCAAATATAAATAAATACAATGCGATAAAAATTTAAATAAATACTAACATAATAAAATACTAATCTAAGATAAATAAAATACCAATATGAAACATACATGCATAAATATTAATCAAACACATAAACAAAAACAAATCTAACATAAATAAAATATCAATCTAAAACATTCATAAATATTAATTTAGCACATAAATAAAAACAAATTTAACATAAATAAAATATTAATCTAAAACATAAATAAATACAAAGCATAAAATACTAATATAAAGCATACTGACTAAAAATAGGAACAAAATTAAACATTTTATTAAATCAAACAACATAAATAAAAATATACCTTACTAGGAGCCCGAATAACGAACCCCGACTGACCCCCACCGAGATCTACCACGATTCCTCCAAAAATTAACTAGACTGAATCTAAAATAAGACCCCGATCGAATGTTGGATCGAACTAACTGGGGCCGAGGGCACTGCCCCGACCCCGACCGGCCTTGTTTGACCAGCCATAGCTCCCAAATATTTTGGGAGTCGATTTCATGCCAAAATTTGGCTTGTTTGGTTTTTTGTCTTGGTGCCGCCCCTCCCCCCCGCCTTTTATAGGCAATTTGGGGAGGGTGGGGGTGACGTCCTCTATTATTTTTTTACTTTATTATTATTATCATTTTATTTTTAATATTATATTATTATTATTATTATTTGATTTTTTTATTAATTTTATCTTAATAATATTACTATTAAAATAATACTAATAATACTAAAATCCAGACAAAAATAAGTTATTACAATTACTCTTAACAACACTTGATGTTAAATTAACACAACATAATTGTTCTTTTAACCTAGCTATTCTATTCTCAAACAACAAGCAACTGTTTTAAACCAAGTTATTCGTGTGAAAGATATATTAGATATCATAATATCAGTGTTTATGCGCCAACAGAACGTAAATAATTAATCATTGAATACGCTTGAAAAAACAAAAAAATATCACAATATTGGTAATTGTTCCTTGTCAATCTTCAAAGGCACAGCTTTCCTGTGAAATACTAGTAACCAAAACTAAGAATCCAACTATAGTTGAAAAGTAAATGAAGCACTTGCATTGTAATTTTATTCATAGTTGGAAGAGCAAATGAAGAAGAAGATTGTAATTATATTACAATATCTTGTGGCTGTGGATGTGAATAAATTACAACAAAGTTGCATTACACGAGAGACTCAACCTCAACTCAACTCAACTCAAAGTGCAGCATTAAGGCATCACAAAATTGGGGAGTCCCGTCTGTGGTGTTCTTTTAACACACGGCCATATAGATATAGATATGGTACACTCGAAAGTAATACAATAAAATAAAACAAAACAAGGCACCCTTAATCCTATACCTCAACTCCACCTCTTTGGAACCTTTGTGAACCCTAAAGCACTGACCACCAAATATAATCAATGGCTGAGTCCGTTTGTATATCAAACTTCACCATACCATAATTTTTTTTTTTCTGTTTGTTTCAAACCCTTCACTTTCTGTCTTTGCCCACTGCTTTGTTTAATTGCTTCTCTAACTGCAAGGGGATGATACAATAAGAAAATCCACTCAATAATATATATATATATATATATATTGTAATATATATGTTAAACGCATTTGGAAATGAGTATGATAATAAAAAAAACATTTGAACATACCCCAGAGTTTGACACATACATACGTGCAAGTAACATGGATCGAAACAACAAACATGTTTGGGTATGCATGAAAATTCTTTCGAGTTCATTAATGAAGCCCATGTAACACAAAACTATTTAGAAACATGTATGCTCAATTTTGTCGTATTTGGAAGACCATACCATCATAGTGAGACTATACATTTAATTTTTCAGATTAAAGCACAAACCTGCATGTTCTTCATTTTTTGTCTCTGCAATTCCTCAACCAGATTACCAATACTGACAAAAGAAATTAAGTTTTAAGTAAAATGTGCATAAAGAAAGACACTCCAGACTGTGTGCTTCATCTCATACCTCTGTTGCAGCTGAAGCACCTGAGATTGCAGCTCTCTTTCCCTTGCAGAAGAAGGTGGTACCTGGAAAATACAACTTGATCATTCCTTAAGTAGAATAGAATATTTAACAAAGATACGCGAGCATAGCACAGTTGGTTCGTTCTATCACTTAAGTGGGGAGATTTAGCAGGGCTGGGATTCAAATCCCAGAATCCACAATCTCTTCCCCTTTCCCCAGGCTGAGACCTCTTTTGAACCAAAAAGCGGTTGCCTGTATGAGAGAATAAATCTCTGCATGAGCAAAATCCGGCATTGGCATAAGCTGGAACCCATGTCATAAGAAAGCATAAATAACAGGTTAATTGACACCATGGAACATTACATTTAGAAAGGGCACATGGTTACTGAGAAAGTTAGGGTTGACTAACTACCTGCAAAAGGTCATTGGTGCCTACCTCTGACGTGTCCCCGAGCTTACCTGTATAAGAGAGAAAATTTAACATCATAATTTCTTCCACAATGAAGCAGCAAAAACACACCCCCCCGAAAAAAGAAAAAGGTGTAGAGGCACTACCAGAATTTTGCTCCAAATACTTGATCAGTCTAATGATTTCTTCCTGTCAACAATACAAAGGAACTTTTTTTAAGACGGGCACTCTTTATGACATGACATGAAAAGTAAGAAAACAAGCGTACCCTTTGCATTGTGTTCTGCTGCAAAATGCTTTGTAGAGATGGGAGAACAGCACTTGTTCTAAGTTTTAGAGATGTTGGACAGGTTGATCCACCAGCAGCAGGGTTAAACATGCAGTTAGTAGGACCCTGAATGAGAGAAAATAATGGCTATGGTTACAAAGCCATTGCCTAAATGATATATTGCCAAGTTCCACCCTTACTGTTCAAAGTATAAGCCACAAAATTTTCTAAGGTAGCAATCCAGATATTAACGGATAAACTTGACCAAAAGCAATGAAGCCTTACACGAAAAACAGAGTTTAAGAAGATTAGTATCCATGAGGACAATAACATTAAATGGATAAGCAACAAAAGTCAACCATACATAAGAAACAACAAAAGATATGAAACTATGAAACTAACATCTGCAGTGGACTCCTTTAGATATAGTCATACCTTTAGCTGAAGTATGACTTATTAGTAACAGTTGATAGCATTAGATGCATGTCATTTTGTTGATGCAGTATGTTACATCATGCCTAATAAATGGTTGTCAGCTATGTAGATAGTTATCAAGACAAGTAAACTTCACTTCATAAATTATTACAGACAGGTAGAGATATAGACTCTCCATATATGCATCAATTACTAACCATGCCATATATTTCAAGTAAAGATTCTTTATCAGTACAAAGTTGCATGTTATTGGCTTTACTGCATAATAATAGCAGAAGATTGTACCCAGTACGCAGCAAAGTTTCTTTATACAAAGGAAATAAAAGTTTCACTACATAGCAGATGTACCTTGGGACTGAGATCTGCTGAAGTCACCTTAAATCGTCCCCGCTGAACAACTGCTCCTTCTGAAGCATCTTCTGAGACACAAGAGGCAAAGATAACAACAGAGTTTATTAGCATACAAATAAGTAGCATCACTTCTAAGAAGAAATGAAAGATAGTAGAATCAGGAAATACCAGATGAAGTGTTATTTGTTTCTCTCCTCTGGCGGTACAATGGACCACTGTAGTTGCGTTCAGATGGAAATTTAGGCTGTGGGAAGGCCCTGCAAAACAAAGTTGATAAACCCAATTTAATATAAATTGACATACAAAGCTTTTCCGGTAAAGTGAATGGCAAGGATGGCAAACTAATGTTACTTTTAACTACAGAATAGTAGGAACAATAACCAAGACAAGAATAAAAGTCCCAGTGTACATCATTATACATCTAGGATTCCACTAGACTAGCAATTCATAGAATCCAGAAACTCATCATATCCAGAGCATGATAATGGGAAAAGATCTTCCTATATTTCAGGAGAAGTCATTTCAAGCAATGTATGTTTGGTGATAACAGTTTTGGGTTCGGGGTAACTTCACTTGGAAGAAAGCTTACCTGTCCCCATCTCCAGTAACCTTGTTAGGAGAAAAGGCACTATCAGGTATTACTGAACCACTCAAGTACTTTTTAAGCTCTGGAACAACCTGGCGCGTGAAAGAGCCACTTTGCCCAGCATTCTCACCCTCATATCTTCCAGCATCTTGGTCCATGGGTCTTGATGGCATTGTATAACTTTCCAATGGCATAACACCTTTCCAGTCTGGACCATTAATGCCCACATCCTCACCCATGTCAAAACAGCCTCTGCACCAATTAAAAAGTTGTAAAAACAAAGGAAAGAAACTAATTACCAAAAAACAATTACACTGACAACCTTTCTTAATTTGGGAAAAAATAGTTTAGTCTAATAGATTACATATAAGTTTTTAAAATATACGAAGAGGATATGGCAAAAAAGCAGATAACTTTAAAATTAAATGATACTTGTGGCAAGATACTGCTTTCTATTTGAGACAATTAAAACTCACAAGTCCTTTTGAGTGAGACAAATGTGAATAATAAATTGTTTGCATTAATAAGGTCAGGCAAGCATAAAATGCCATACTTGAGTGCTTGAAATGGCTTAATAGGAAATGAAGCAAGTGAACTCTCCAAATCATGAAGATCATTAAGCCCATCCTGAAAAAAGTAAAAGTGGATGTAAATCTGAAGAACAAGCTTAACCAAAGCACCAAGAAACAATGGAAGGGCTGACAACTTAATTATATAGAAAGCATTTTAGGGTTATAACTGGTACCTCCTGGCTGCTTGCAGCAATGGAATTGCTAGCCATTTCAGAAGACATCTTCTCAGCTGATAATCCAACTACATCATGCTGGTCCCTTTGTTTTATGCTCCCATCTTGATCTTCTGAATTTGGCACATCATCATAATCTTCAATCTGCAGGTAAACCACTCGGCATTTATGATGAGATTAAGATTACAGAGGAGTTCTAGGACTACCTTCAGATAAATAATAACAAAAACCTTGCATGGGGAATTGAAACTACTTACAAGTGCAGCCTGACTTTTTAAGTCCTCAAGGTTGAAATTCCAAGCACTGATCCCTTTTATATACTCTTTCTGCAAGGAAAAAGGAATTCAAATTCAATATGGTACCATGCATGTAGTTTTTATATACCATGGGCATTCATTAGGTAAAGTAGAGCTAGCTTCAATAATTGTTTTTAATCTTTAAGACTTTATATGGATGCGGAATGACAGCAAAAGACTACTCAAAATAAAAAAACGAAATACTAGTAAGACATGAAGGATAGAACCTAGCACTATCAGTTTTTGTTGAGAAATGTAAAAAGTTCCATAATTCACCTGTGATAATTGATCCTTGTCCTCGTAGAGAGCTTTATTCTGTACAAGAAGATCAGCTTCTTTTGTCTGAAACATAGAGGACCAGATCAGAGTTCTAAATTAGTTCATCATCTTAGCAGAGATCATAAGTTAATCAAAATGGGCTGGTAAGAGACCTTTAGCACCCTAAAACGTTCACCTAATGGAGCAAGGCCATCAAGAATGGTACGAGCTAGGTAATCATAAGAGCGTGCATGTTTAAAGAAATGGTGCTTCAAAAGCTTCTCTGAAGTTGGACGTTTCTTTGGGTCCTTCACCAAGCAAGCAGCTACTAGCTCCTTGAAAGACTAGAGAATTATAAAGCTCTCACAATGTCACTACCAGATACTAACAAGCGATACCAGTCAGTAAGACACAATTGAAGAACACAAACCTTTGAGAACCTCTTGTCCCTTTCATAGTCTAGACCAGGAGGAGCATTTTGCAAGGTCATCAACAAAACCTGCAGCAGAAATGGGATTAAACAACCAAACTAAGAACTAAAAAAGGGAAACCTAATACATACGATAATCAACAGATATAACTATCAAACAACCAAGATATTTACTTTCATCGGTGGATACTTGGAAAATGGGGCATGGCCATGAGCCAGTTCGAGAGCTGTTATTCCAAAAGACCAGATGTCAGCTCTGTAAACAAGAAAGAAGAGGAAACATAATGATTTAAAAGGTATAACAAAGCAA
The DNA here is from genome assembly GCA_019671005.1 of Hibiscus mutabilis. Classification (NCBI taxonomy): domain Eukaryota; kingdom Viridiplantae; phylum Streptophyta; class Magnoliopsida; order Malvales; family Malvaceae; genus Hibiscus; species Hibiscus mutabilis. Next base: position 2,266,053 of record CM033752.1, read on the forward strand.
AAGAACTAAAAGAAATGAAAAGTATAGATCAGGGAGGTAATCAACTCACTTGAAGTCATAGCCATGCAATTGCTGCATAACTTCTGGAGCCATCCTGATATTAAAGCAAGGAGACATATTGTAGCCATCATTAACTCTCGCAAATTTAATTTTCACAATAAAAACACACAAATAAGTAAAATCTTAGGCAGTTGAAGTGCCAAGGGAAACAATTACCAGCAAGGAGTTCCAACAAAAGTATTTCTGGAACGCTGTCTATCTCCAGTATCAAACATGCATGCTGATACTCCAAAGTCTGCCAACTTGACAGCACCATTAGAATCAACTAGGATATTCCCAGACTGCCAATAGAAGTTATTAATGTAGATATGAATAAAAGAGAAATTTCTGAACATGAGTAGGAAGAAATGGAGCAAGGGAAAAATAAAAGTAAGAAATTGATATATGTAGCATAATCGGTATCCTACTTGTCAACGAAACAACAAGTCATGTTGAACTAATAGACTACCATTGATTTTAACCTCAATGCCACATAAGTTCATCTCACCACTACTGTTGTTTTCAATCTCACTGGAGCTAATCTCACCACCCATCCAAATGGGACTAAGAGATTAAATAGTATACTACTATTAGCATAAGGTTTCACTACAGAAAGAAGAAGCAAGTTTCCTGCATTTTTCATACATTTTCAATTACATTATAAGAACCATAAGTTATTCGTATTGATAGTTAAAAAATATAGCTTAAGCTGTGTCTTTACTGAAGACAGTCCATACCTAAATGGCTTGGTATGCAGAAATAAACAAGAAAAAACATGACATAAAAATAAAAAGAGGAAGCAATTAGAAACCTTCACATCTCTGTGAATGTGCCCATGAGCATGAAGATAAACAAGAGCTTTAAGAACTTCCCGCAACAAAGTAGCAATGACAGGCTCCTCAAAACCTTCAGGAAAAGCAGATTTCATTATATGCAGGCAGGACCCCCCAGCCATGTATGGCATCACAACCCAAAGGTTGTGACCAGTAGCAAATGAACAATGTGCCCGTAACAAATTTGGGTGATCAATCAAGCTCATGGTCTGGACCTCTCTTTGAATGCTATCCTGCATTATTCAAGAACAGAAATTTTATGCTGCCAGTGTTGCGGGAACTTGCAAGAGAAATGCATGCGTAAATACAATCCTAATGCAATAGATTATGAGATACCATACTTACCAGGTCGTTATTGCACTTTTCCAAATCAAGAACCTTGATAGCAACAATCTCATTAAGTGGAATGCATAAAGCCCTGTACACGGAGGCACTGACACCTTCTCCAACTTCTTCATATAAATTATAATCACTCGCATTGACTGGAAATCGTTTCTCCAAAGGGTGCTCCATTACTTCTTTTCACAGCATACTTACCGCCCTCCCTCGTTACTCCTATATGTTCCAATTAACATAAGCAAATATTCAACTAAAGATTGGACTGTCAATCTATTGCGGAGCTTCTTCCAATTAGGCAGCATATTCTTTTCTTTACCCCGCAGCAGTCTACAAGTTCCCTGACTTCGTCAAGGTAATATGCTTACCCAGTCCGCTTCCATGAATGCAGAAACAATTGAAACCCAAAACCTAGTTAATAGCAGAGAAGACCTTGCATATCACACAAAGTACTCTGTCAGTGAACTATTTGAATAAGCAGAAACTAGCTAGCAAAGCCTATGAGAAAAGTGATTTTCCCCAGATAGCAAATAGAAACCTAAAGACTAGCAAATTTTGAATGGCATGGAACTTAACTAGTAGATGCACTCGAAAGCTAACCAAAAATTGGTGTAAACTAACAAGGAATCAAAATGCATGGAAGGTAGTTGGTAGTAGGGTAGTTTTAACCTGTAAAAACACCAATACAGAATCGAATTAACTCGTCATTACAAAAAAGGCCCTTTTTCCCCTCAAAAGAACTAAAACAAATCAGCCAAAAAACAATACCTTACTACAGAAATCAAAACTATTCGATGCTATAGAAGAAAAAAAAATTCCAATAAAAACATGGAAATTTAGTACCCATCTTCACAACAATTAATTTTATGAATCAGTACGAACAACTAGTTCTTCCTACTTTTTTTCCAGAATTTAAAGAAAGATTCAAAATAGCCTAAATTGTAACTATCGTAGTAAATTCGAACTTATTAACTATCAAATAACATAGCATTCAAAAAAATTCTACAAAGATTCCACATTTCCTCTACGAACCAACTAAACTAATACTAAAAGCATAATCAAAGTTCATCAATTCAAAATAACTAACTAAAAATTCATAGAAATATACAAAACAAAGTAAGACAAATTTATTCACAGATTCGATACAGACCTAGGGTTTCAGCAGATTCAAACCAGAGGTGAATCTGAGAACAGTAAAAAAAAATTTGAATTGAACAATCGAAACCCAATTCCCAGCACTTGAAGTGGATTCAAGACTCTCTTCAATTTTCTGCTTTCTCCTCCTCTTCTTCTTCTTCTTCTTCGAAGACGACTCTAACGATGACGATTTGGCGATGATAATTATTGGTCACAAATATTATAAAACTTAATAAAAATAATAATTTTTTTATTAAAAATCTTCCAAGTTTCACAGCTTGCAAAGAAATTAAGTAAAAAATTAACTATATATATAATTTTTAAGCTTTATTTTTGGTGTAAAATGAGAGAGAAATTAATTAAAAGAAAAAAAAAATCATAGATATATGTTAGTAAGAGAGAAGGTTATGTTTGATGTAAATTTAACGATTATTTTGTAAAACTCATTAAAGTTAACGATTATTTTATAATTTTTAAAATTTTATTCACTAAAAAATATTCACTATTTGTATACTTTATACAAAAGAAAAGAAAATAAAAAATATTTTTTTGGTATAATTCTCTGTGTATATTAACTTATTAATCTGAATCGATTATTTCAGAGACTCATTTAAAGTAATCTTTTCAATTTAATTTCGTTTATTCATATTATTAATAGTTGAACTTTTAATTTTATTTTAAAAATTTAATGTTTCATCAATCTAGATCAATCGATCGTCGATAAAAAAATTATTAGCAAGAGAAAAGATGATCAAGTTAGATGCAAACTGAAGTGAGACCCAACCCGATAAATTTGGGATTTTTGGTTCGGTAGGTGAAAATATCATTGTTGCGGCGGGTCACGATTTTATCGGCCCAAATTATGGAGAGGGGGAGTGATTTGCTATCACCTGTGGTCAACCCTAATCTAATCCCCTAAATTTGCGTCAATAATTCTATTCAAATATACATGATTGTCAAATTATATCGAATCAAAACAGATCAGATCAGATCGATTTAATTCAAAATTAAAAGGTAAGTTTGTTGAAATTCACTAATTGGTCTAATAGTTAAGAATGTTCATATCATTTCGTTTTGTATGAATTCAAATCTCGACATAAGAAATTGAAAATGTAATACCTCTTTATCTAATAAAAAGTAAATTTGTCGATAAAAACTTGACTAATGTGAAGATTGAGTTCTTGACGACATTCTTGATGTCACATGTTCAAATATCATCATGTACGGGTTTCTAATTAAGATTTATTTTGGTTAGTTCCAATATTTTATGAGCTTTGTTCGAATATATTTTTATTATTAATCTGATTATATTTTGAAATGATTAATTCTAGTAATTAGGGATGTTCATTCGGTTAATTCGTCGGTGACTGAACTGAATTAAGCAAAGCTGAACTTACCGAATTTTTTCTTTACCTGCTAACCGAATCTAAATTTGTTAAAAATTATTAGCTGGTCTGAATAAAGTTCGATTAATCCAATTGGTTTTAGAATTAATCGAATTTTGTTATAAATTTTAGAGTTTGTGTTTTTCTTTAGTTATAGAAAAATAATTTTTAGTATTTTTTCTCCATTGAGTTATAAATTGGTTGGGTATTGAAATTTTAATGGGTCTAAGGTTAAAAATTAGTTGGATCTCTTGACATTTTAATGAGTCTAGACTTAAAATATATGTAATGTATAAAAATATTAAATATCAAATATTTTCAGTTAATTCAATTAATTAACATGTTTCGAATCAAATTAACCGATAAATCAAAATTTAAAAATCTTTAACTGTTAACCACCCGGTTAACCAAAATAAATTTCAGTACATCGGTTAATCGATTTTAACTAAATTATGAGCACCAACTAGCGATAATTATTCAAATATGTACAGTTTTTGTGTTTGTAATGATTTTATTATCATAACTATTTAGATATGTACTATTAATATTTATAAATGTAATTATAATTATATATGTATTTGTAGCTTAATATACTTAAAAACAATTAAATTATGATTTAAAGTTTAAGACTTTAAGTTTTACTTTTTTTTAATTTGAAGGTTAGAGAGTAAGATTTAAGGTTTTAGAATTAAGAATTTAGATTTTAGGTTCTAATTTATGAAGGGATTTTGACGAGACAATTTTTTAATTTTTTTATAAAAATAGATGTTTGAGATTTGAATGTGTACATACGATTTGTTTTGTTCCCAATGTCATGCAGTTGATTTTATTGCACGTGGCATATGACATTCTATGAGTGACCTAAATATTACCTTACTCATAATTGAGTAACTTCTGTTATAATTTACCCTAAAAAGCTCGAGTACAATTAATGTACTAAATAACTATTTAACCCTTATATCTTCATATAAGGATATGTGTCGAATATGGGCTCATGCTTCAAATAGGCACAGGATATGACAATAACATGAAACATTATTATCTTACATATGACAACATAATCATGTGGAGTACCGAATTAGATTTGTTTATGGGGGGAATTAGTTTGAATTGTATTTTAAAATTAAAACATAAAATAATCAATTTATGTCAGTCCGAAATTAATTTTATCTTTTTCAAACCTAATTTAGATGGATAACCTACCCTCTAAGCATGTCTAGTTTTAAGCTAAAAATACGTTAAAAGAATTTTCGTGATCTACTATATTCATATTCTAAACTAAAATTGTTGATGCCAATTTTGGATGACATCAAACAAGAATGGTCGATCGAGGGTTGTAGTGGCTGTGGCAGTTTATCACTCTTGATTTGAAGTTTAAGGTTTAGGGTAAAAATTATAGATTTATTGAAAATTTGTGGACTATATTGGATCATAGGTGAAGGTTTAGGGGCTATTCAAAATTTATGAATTTTAATTCACGCCTAAAATCAACAATACTTGTAACCAAACTCTTCGCCAAACATGGTAAGGGTAATTACCAAATAATTCTCATTAAAGTTAAACCATTCTAAAAAATAAGAATTTTTAATTCGAGGGTTCTGAAAATTTTCTTAGGTCAAAATAGTTCTTATCCATGAATATTTTTAAAATTTCTTAGGTCTTTAAAATAATAAAGTTAAATATGGAATTAGCCTTATATCCAACATTGGAAATACGGCTAATTCCCAAAGTAAAATCATTCCCAAAACTCAAGGTTTTAATAATTAGGATTTTTAATTCGAGGCTAAAGTCATATTGGACAAATTTGTTTTAAAAATAATATAGTGTTTTAAATTCAGTCTTGAATATTGAATGTGTGGGAAGCTCAATTGAACTTTCCAAATTGATAGGATATTACTTTATTGAATGTCTAGGTTTTTATTTTGTTGGTTGGTGTGATTGTTTCTATTGAGAGTTGTTGGTGCTAATTTTGGACGACACCAAACAAGGAGATGGAGACGGTGGTCAAAGGAAAGTTTGAGGATGATGCTTGGTGGTTCACCCATCGCGGGACAGGCAGAGAGCCATAGTATGTGACACCCCGAAAACTGGTCTAGTCAGAATTGGGTTCCGGTGATCGAAAATTTTGCATCGGAATGGTCCATTAATGTATTAACCCCTTTATTGTACTCAATTGTAATGAAACGAACTTCAAGTGAGTTTAATTATCGACTTTGGACCTTTTTAAAATAATTAAAAAGTCATTTAGTGACTAAATTGCAAAATTTGAAAGTTTGGGGGAGAAAGTGCAAACCTTGGAAAGTAGAGTGACCATCCTCGCAATTTTACCATTTAGAGGTGTGAGTCACCTCCTTGCTTGGCTTGGTTCACGTGAGTTGTGTGGTTATTGTCATAAAAGATGACATAAATCGTTTCCATGGAATTATTATCCTCGAGGATAATGTTTATTAAGGTTTCCTCCCAAGCTAGGAAACCTTTTGATTGGATGCTTGGGAGGCAACCATTTATGTAAAGCAACTCATGGCTAAGTTGGAAGAAAGGAAAAAAGAGAAAGAGTATAATATGCAATAGCTAACCGAGACAAAGGCTTCCCAAAATTCCTTCATCTTTTTCACAAATGCTAAGCAAGCACCACCATTGTCATTCTCTTCCCCAAGCTCAATCAAGCACCTCACTTCAATCCTTAAAGTTTCTTTGATTCCTCTACATCGAAATAAAGCTCTTGGATTGGTGATTTAAACCCCTCAAACAATTTGTTGATTCCATGAATATTTGAAGTTTAATTTTAAGATTAAGGTCTTGAAAGTCGAATTTGAGCCCATGTATTATAAGCTTAATTCCATGGAACTAACGTTGTCTACAAGATTTATTAAGCTTGGATATTGATTTTGAATCATTGATAATGATTGTAACCATTTCCCTAATCTTTGCCTAGCTCTAGCTTTGGAAGATCAACCACCATCTCCTACTAGGGCTAAAGGCAAGAGAATTGTAATCCAGGAGCCTTAAGAGCTACGAAAATTAAGGTGAGTGTAGTCGGACTCTCAGAATTAGGCTAGGTGCCTTTCCCGGTTTCATTTTCATTGAATACATATTTCTAACATTGATAGTAAGGTTATTGCATTGAACCCCTTTAGTGGGTGTAATGGTAAGCTTTGATAAGCTTCAGTAAGCTTCTTTATTGAGCTATTGAAACATTGAGTATTAATGTCATCGAATCATTGAATATTGACCATTGACATGCCATTGAAAAGATCATTGCATTGTTATTGATTATTGGATATTGATCATTGAACTATTACTATTCTCATTATTGAACTTATTGTTATTGGCCAATTATTGTTATTGAACTCACCAAATCATTGAAATGGGCCTAAGGGTTAACCTATTGTTATTGAATCATCGAACCTATTGATATCGATAATGCATTGAATATTGGCTTAAATTACCGGACCTTGGATTCGAGTGGAAACTGGATACAATTGGCATGCCATAGGATTTACGAGCTCATTGGTACGGGCGGACTACGGTCCTTAGGCTAAGGTTTTTATATTGGCGAGGTGGAAGGACTAGACCGCTGTTGACTTGGCGAGGCGTAGGAATCCGCGTATCCACTATCTTGATCGATCCAAGGGTTATTATTGAACTATATGAACTATTGATATTGAATAAAGAGCCACTGATATCGAACTTGTTGCATCGATATTGAATATTGATGAAATGCCATGAAAATATTGTCTAAGCATGCATTTGAATGCATATTGTATTTTTGGTGTTGTTGTGACCACCTCACTAGGCAAAATATGCCTAATGCATTCGTCTTCATGCATTTTCAGGTTAAGCAAAGTGGTTGGGAGATCGGACAACCTTTTTGAAGAATTTGGCAAGTCTTACAAGGGTGAATGTAACATATACTTCCCTTGCACACTCCTAGAATGGTGGCATAGTTGTTGTAATAGTCACTTGTATGCCTTTCGATATGTGTATGCTATGGATGTTATGAGAATGCTTAAATAGGCCTAAAATGACTTTTGGTAAAGGCTTAATTTAGTAAAAATTGGCATAAGTGGCTAAAAAGGTGAAAACGTAGCAAATGGATTCAAATGGCTTTGAATTTTTGCATGTTGATAAAATTAGGTATTAATGACTTGCTGGTAAAATTTCATTGCATTTGGACATCGTTTGATAGGTTAAATTTGATAAACACCATACAAAATATGTCATTTTAGTGCAGGGAGTATCGATACGGGTGACGGCGTATCGATACAGGTATGCATATTTGGATATAGTCAACACTGGTCAACATGGTGTATCGATACGTCAAAGGGCATACCGATACAAAAAGTCAACACTGTAATCTGGAAAATTAATTGCATCGTTACGGCCTACAGGGCGTATCGAAACGAGTCAACTTGGTCAACCCGTACTGGTACGGTTCCCTAGCCGTACCGATACGATTCTTGTACATTGAATTTTGATAGCTATAAAATATGCATTGTGTATCGATACAGATAGACACTAGTAGCGACTAATTTTTTTGGTGCCGCTACGAAAATAATAAATTATAAAGGAGTCTCGCTTTTATTTGAAGAATTTATTTAAAAAGGGAAATTTGGGGAAAACTCATATTTTTGAAAAACTTGGAGTCGCCACCGGCCACTTTGGGTAGACCGAACACTATTAAAACAAAAACCAAAGATTTTTTTTTAAAAACTTGGGTTCGGGAGTTGATTATGGATGGGGAAGGATTAAGACCCCACACCGCCCAAAATTGGTACCAAATAATTATCGCTTTATTAATATCAAATTTTATGGGTTAAAGTGACGTTTAAATTAAAATTCGATTATATGTGCGAGTAAATTTTAAGGGCTCCAATGTTTGAGGGATAAACGAAAACTACCATCTACGTCTTAGACTGGTAGCCAAGTTTACTGTCGAAAAAGAGAGCACCGCATTGGCAATTCAATATATCGAATATGCAACTTAAAAAACATAATAAATTATACATAAACATAAATAAAAAGCATGAGCATGACAAAAATACGTATATTAAATATGAACAACAAAATAAAAAAACCTGTACGTCAATATCATAATATCTAAACCATATATTAAATCTAATACAATATACAAAAACATATAAAAAATACTAATATTAAATAAATACAAAACTATATATCACCATACTTCTAAACCAATATTAAAATAAATACAAAGATAAGGATCAAATTTTACCCCCTAAAAACTCAGATGAAAAAACTTTGACTGACCCCACCAAGATCTCCGTACCATCTAATCATGGCCCAAAAATTAATTCGATCGGATCATAAAAAATCTCTGATCGAATACTGGATCGAACCAACCCCTTGGCAAGCCGAGAGCTATGCTATCTTATTTGGCCTGCCGGTAGGCTCCCATAATTTTTGGGTGCCTTTGGCCGGTTCTCCATGGTTTTCAAATGCCTCCCACCATTGCCTTTTATAGGCAAATAAAGGGGGTGGGGGTGACGTGGCTCAACATGAGCCACGTCCTTAGTTTCCTCTTTTTCCTTTTTTGCTTTTTAAATATTTTTTGCACTTTTTTTACCTTTTTTACTTTTTATTAAAGATAATATATATATATATTTAATGATATTAATTAACAATAATATTATAATATTATTTAACCTGAACAAAAATGAGTGATTACAACTGCCCTTCTTTGCTTGTTCTTGTGAAACGAGAACAAAGCAAATATCAAAAGCACTCATTTTTATTGTACTTCCTTATTTCGATCTCGAATCACCACGCACTGAAGGTCCTATTGATGGCTCAAAAATATTGGAGTTATGCACTGGAAGTCTTAATAATTGCCCGAATCACTATGCACTGAGGGCCTTATTGATGTCCGGACGATACTAAATCCCCAAATCACCAAGCACCAGTGGTCTTACGAATGGTCTGAAGGTCATAATACCATGTACTGAAGGTCTTACTAGTTGCTCGAATCACCCTGCACTAGAGGTCTTACAGATGCTCGAACTATATTAAAGCCATGCACTAAAGGTCTTACTGGTTGCCTGAAGCTTGAAGCTGTTCTTTTCATTTGAAATTCTTCAATCTTCTACTAATGTTTGGAGTTTGAAGCTGTTCTTCTCATTTGAAATTCTTCATTCTCCGAGGTCTGAAGCTGTTCTTCTCATTTGAAATTCTTCATTCCTCAATTGACGTTGAAGGTTGAAGTTGTTCTTCTCATTTGAAATTCTTCAATCTTCTACTAAAGTTTGGAGTTTAAAGCTGTTCTTCTCATTTGAAATTCTTCATTCTTCGAGGTTTGAAGTTGTTCTTCTCATTTGAAATTCTTCATTCCTCAATTGATGTTGAAGGTTGAAGCTGTTCTTCTCATTTGAAATTCTTCATTCTCCGAGGTCAGAAGCTGTTCTTCTCATTTGAAATTATCCATTCCTCAATTGATGTTGAAGGTTGGAGCTGTTCTTCTCATTTGAAATTCTTCAATCTTCTACTAAATTTTGGAGTTTGAAGCTGTTCTTCTCATTTGAAATTCTTCATTCCTCAATTGATTTTTTAATGATTTTTTTGAAAATAGACAGAATAAATTAATGATGTGGGTTAGCATGCCCCTAACTTAAGGATGTCTAATTACTCATGATGTATGGATAATGCAAATTAAGGACCACTCGGGGTGAGCTCATCTTCAAGGAGGCTCAACGTTTCTTGTATTAAAGTTCTTTCCTGTAGCAAACAGAGCCAATCTTAAAGTCGGGTTCAAATCTTTGCAAATCCCATTGTTCCAAAGCCTTTTCAGGTTCCCACTTCAGATTGCTATTCATATCTAGCTCAGCTTAATCTCTGATTTGGTACTGAAAGGTCTTTGCCACTAAATGGATTGGCCATCTTCTTGCACCAACACAATTTGCCCCAAAATTTTGTTGTTCACCTTAAATTTTAGCTTGCTCAATGGTCAAAATATTAGGCTCTGTAACCTTTCTGGTTCATATTGATTTGAACTCCTATGTACAAATAACCTAGTCAGGTGGACAAATGGCATCCTACTAATTGTTCTCGTTCTTGAATTTGTGATCTAAAGTTTTGCCCCTTCCATGGCACTTAGGGCGAGAAAATTCTTTTGCAAAATTTATAACGAGTTTAAAAACTTATTTTAATGCAAAAAATATCATGTAAAGTCAGCCATGTTTCAAAATTCAGGGTAAAAATACTTTGAATTCAAAAACTATGAAGATAAAATCTTGTTTTAATGAAAAATATCGTGTAAAGTCTGCCCCATTTTCAAAATTTAGAGCAAAAAGGGCTTTAAGCTTATTTCAATTAAAAAACTTATGAAGATTAGCTAGAGAGAAAATAATTAATTTTGAAAATAACTTTAAAAATGAGATCAAAATTAGAGACTTAAATATGAAGTGTAAGAATGCTCTTGTTTCAAATTGACAAAGATCAACCAAAGTGGAGCATATGTTTAAAGGACCGCGAGGGTTGGTGTGACACACGCTCATGTGAAGTCCCTTCTGGGCTATTATGTTTCTGAAAGGAATGTTTTCCATACCTAATTTCTATCCCATTTAAGTGGCTCTCTTGATCTCACTAACTCACCATGCCCTATCCTCCCCTCATTTAGGTGTCGATCAAGCACTTGAAGCTTGCCGTTCCTTGAAGAAAGGTTAACCCTTAAAGGCGGGATGTGATCTGAAGACAAAATTATCCAACTCAGATATCTCCATATAATCGGAATGATCTTTATTGGCTTGTAATGTAGTCTATGGCTCATGGTTATGAAAGAAATGATATATAGGCCCAAAATAAGTGTTTGATGAAACCAAGGATCATTTCTTTTTGATGAAATATTTTCTCTTCACTTGTTGACTGGATGCGCTCTAATGGAAAAAAACTTTTTTGATTTATTTCTTGGACCGCTCTAGACTACCCATTTCTAGGTTTTCACCCTAGAGTTCATTTCCTCTTTTTTATCTTTAGAATGTGTGGCTATAGACTGATTTGCATCTTAGCTCGGCATTGACGTGTATTTCAAATGCGATCGATCCACCAATGTTTGAGTAAGTTTCCAATTAACCTTATTCATGTATTGCTTGAATTGATGGTATACTCACATAGAGTGATATATTCATTGGATCGCTTTAGACTACATATTTTTGGGTTTTCACCTAGAGTTCATTTCCTCTTCTCATGTAGCTTGCAAGCTTGACTCAATGTTGATGCGCTTCTTATTCAAATGTGATTAAATCTTCAAGACTTTTATTGCACTTTCTGACTTGGTGCTTTAATTCTTGATTGTGTCAACCTTCTTATTGGTGAACTTTCAATTTGGGTTGAGCCAGTTCTTTCGAGCAAAAATTTCTCGTATCGGCTTATTCTGATATTTCTCTCGGTCTTCGTATCGAGTATATCGATTCGTCTTTCCTACGCTTATTCATGAAGCATTATATTTTTAGTGTGATCAAAATTGGGCGACTTTAATTCACGAACAAAAAATCCTCGTCCTCTTTGCCCCCATTGTGGGGGTGATCCTTGGTTTGGGTTCCCACGAAAAGAAACGATCAGGCTCAAAGGGGGACATCAAATGGATATTTTTCTTATTTGTGAAAGAGAGTAAAGGAATGCCACTCATCATTCCATACATGGATATCAAAATAGTATTCAGGGGGTAGAAGTTTAAGGTCAACACTCGATTCAAGGACCTTAAATGACAAATGCCTGGGAGGGGAATTCACTCAATGGGATCTGCCCATTACTTGAACACTCATTTTGTTCCTTTCATTTGCCTAAATAGAACATAAGATGTTCACAGTCGCAGTGTTCTTGCAGTATTTGGTTTCTTCTAAACATAAGCTGCTCAGAATTAAAGTTGCTTTTACAATTAATGATATGTACATGTATGTGTGGGAAGAAAAAAATTATCCCATAGCAATAAATGAAATGTAAAAAAAATCAAAGAATGCAAAAAATGTTTTCTAAATAACAAAATGAAATTTTCATTATGAAAAAAATGACTATACTCTCTGACATTTGAAAAAATGTACAACTTAACTCATAGATTTCTTTTGCATTTTCCCAAATGCACAGGGATCAACGGTTTTGAGTTGCCTTTACCAGTAGCTGTTTGCTCTGGGCTAGCTGTACCATTCCCTTGGGTACAATCAGTTTATACCAATCATGAAATTGGATTTTTCCAAAGGATTTATTTTGCTTTGACCATTCGTAAAAATGGATTTTCGATGGATATTTGAATTATCCATTGTCTTAAACTTTACCGTGTTTAAGCACGTTATGACAACATTTTTGTCGGACTTGCCAAACCCCAACATAATCATTTCTAAGGTTTGCTCTCAAGTTTATAGGTTGGCTTTCAGATGCCCCACTGAATTGAATTTTCTTCTCGATCAATGGCATTTCAGGTCCAAATGATAACGATTTTGAAGATGGTGTGGTGACAAACTTGAGGCGGTAGGTACGTATGGCTGAGTGATTCAATGATGAATGGATATAAGGCTGGGTAGTGAAAGTTTTGGAGAATGGTGATGCTCGTGCTTTGGTGGAAGGCTATGGAGAGAAAAAAATATATCTGTGAGTTTTCGGGACTGTCGGGTGATTATGCAAAAAATGAGGAAAAAATAAGTTAGAGGATCTGGAAAATGGTGATCCAAGAGTAAGCCCCCTCCCAAGTGGCAACAAAATCTATGCAATGAATTCACATGAATGCTTTACTAAACAAAATTAAAGACTTGAACATTATGAATATTATGATTAGCTGTGTTATAATAATGTATGAAGCAACCTAAATATGTCATGATGCAAGAATGAATGCGAATGAGGTGTTGATTCTCGAACAATCCTTAGAAAGACTTCCGTTTAATGAAGAAGATGTCTGATTGTAAGAAGCTAAAAATGAATTACAAATAACGATTGGCTTCTTTTCTTGAGATCTTGACTTTGGAAAACATAGATTGCACTTCGCGTCTTAATGTCATCACCGAACTGATAGGCATACCCGTCATTCTCCACTTATGTTAATTCAAGGATCTGCAACGGCACAAACTATGTGCTTTGGAGCTTTTGGGAAGACCATTAACTGGTGCAGATAAAATGAAGACAAGAGTCTTTTCTTCGGTAAATTTGGGTGCAAATGAACCGAACTTTGAACAATGCGTCCAAGCAGGGCGGATCTTGATAATCCAGCTTAAAGGAGCTTATTTAAAATACTTGAAAATTTGGGAGATTTAAATTAAAACTTTCATATATAGTAAAGGGTTTAATGTAAAATTCTTGTAAGAGTTCAACTAAAATTTCAAAAAAATAAGGCTTTTAAGGCCTTTTTCATTTAAAAAATATTTGAAACACATTAGTAATATTTTCAAAATTTCTAAAGGGTCAAATCAAAATATTTGATATTTTAAAGGGGCTAAATGTGAAGATTTCAAAATTTAGGGATTTATAGCCCCTCTGGATTCGATGAGGATCCTCATCTACGTTCGAGTTAAACTGTCTCTAACATGTGCCTCATCGTCGAACTTCTTTCTCTACTTGTCTTCTTTCGGCCCAACATGATACAATAGCATTATTGCTTCTAGCATTGCAGACTTCTCTCCTATCTCAAATGTCTTCTAAATTGGACCAATTTCGAATCAACACTATGTTATGATATGGTATGAATGCAAATAAAAGGGTTAATTCCATAGCAGATCACCCTAGAACAACTTTCAACGAATATAAAAAGGTTCTCATTTCAGAAGATAAAACATGTCCTTTTATAGGCGAGCTTCGACTCTTCTACTTCTTCAACCGCTTCAAGCAGATAGAAAGACCTTGATCCTTCTTCTGTCTTCAAGTTGATAAATGGATGAAGAAATGCGACTAACATCTTTATTTGGCTTGATCACTTTTGGGTACCAACGTCAAAAACCACCTTGAACTCTCTTCGGTCTGTGCGTTGGTGCATGGACGAAGAGATGCGGCTAACATCTTCTTTTGGTGTGGTCACTTTTGGGTATCGACATTGATCCTAAATGTTTTATCTTTGCCTTGAGATAATTCCTATTCATGATGAAATTTTTCTAATTTGAGTGATCAACTTGAAAATCAACCCTTTATTATATAATGCAGATACAAATAAAAATGTAAAACCAAAATAAGACATAAAAAGAAATAAGTTAGTGCCAGATAAAAATATGTAAATAAAGAAATAAGACTAAAAAATTAAACAAATCATCGAATAAACAACCATATTTAAAATCTAAAACACTTAGGGTATCTACATGGCTCTAAAGGGGTGGGTTTTCTATATTCTCTACATGCAGTTTTGGTGCTAAAAGGTATCCAAATTATCCTAGCTGTCCCCTACTAAGGGTAGCAAGGTTGTAACACCCCCTAGTCGGGTTGGTAGCAAACCGGTTCAGGAGCGTTACTGAGAAACAATACAAGCAAGAACAAGCAAGAATAGGTTAACTCGTCCCTATTCGATGAGTTACTTAACTAGCAAGTAACCAAAACAATTATTACTTAACACGTAAGTAATCACCTTTACATACATTATAGGTTACCAAATTTTCACTTTACATTGTCATTCAAGTATCACATTTCGAGACCTATAAGCAAACAAGTTTCCATTTTCATTTCATTGTTCATTAACTTGATTTCATGTATCATTTCATGCATAACTCATTAAACATGAATCATTGGAACGTACCTTGATTCCAAGCAAGCTTATGCCACTCTTACCATTCGATATTTACCATTCAACTTATAAAAATACATATTCAACATGTTATGCTTATATAAGTGACTATATCATCTCACAAGGCATTCAAATAGTAAAAGGCTAGATGATCACTTTGAACATTCATTATATACATAACCATATGCGCAACAATTACTTACAATACATGAAATTCTAGTTCATTACTTAATTCATAATAGTAACCAAGTTCACAAAATAGTAGGCCCATTCAAGACATATATACATATACAAGTTCAAGTGTCCAAAATGCATGCACTAGACATTATATACAACTAAGTGCTACCAACTAGGGTAGTACAAAAAAAGTATGTCCATACTTTAGCTATGCTTGTGTCTTGCTTCTAGCTCAAGAATTCAAGCTACAATCGAATCCTCTAACCTGTGGTTGGGAAGGATGAAAATGAGAGTGATAAGTGCAAGAATGTACTTAGTGAGGTAGTATCTAGTTTTATCCAATTTTTATATCGAGTTAAGTGTTAATTAATCAAGAATGATCCTAACTAAGGATTTCAATGAAATCGAATAGCACAAGATGCAAAAGACAATAAATCACAATTCATACTTTGTCCATTTCAAGAAATCTAACTATTCATGGTCACATATCAAATAGTTCAAGTATCAAGTTTTCAAGACAAGTAATTCAAGGAGCAAGATTTCAAGACAAGCAATTCAAGTAGCAAGGTCTCAAGACAAGTAATTCAAGTAGCAAGATTTCAAGACAAGTAATTCAAGTAGCAAGATTTCAAGACAAGCAATTCAAGTAGCAAGGTCTCAAGATAATTAATTCAAGTAGCAAGATTTCAAGACAAGTAATTCAAGTAGCAAGGTTTCAAGACAAGTAATTCAAGTAGCAAGATTTCAAGACAAGTAATTCAAGTAGCAAGATTTCAAGACAAGTAATTCATGTAGCAAGATTTCAAGACAAACAATTCAAGTAGCAAGGTTTCAAGACAAGCAATTACTTAATTCATACTTATTAGCTCATTTATATTATTTTAAAACAATCATTGGTTCTTAGTTTGACTAGGTAAACAAGTCTCCAACCAACTATCGCCACAAGATGTACCGTAGTACTATACTGTAGTACTGGTCAATCCTCCTACTGTCGCCAAAGATCACACAAACGTACCATTCGTCTGTCATCAATTAGGGTCCTTAGCCCTGGACCGTAGTCCACCATACACAATGAGCTCTAGACTCTAAGGTATGCCCTTCTACCTATTCAACTAGCAACCAAGGTTGTTTGATTACACTTTATTTATTCAAGAATTATCAAGCTTATACAAGTTCAAGATCATGTAGTCAAGAATCATTTCAAGCAAGTATAGCAATATTATGCTTTAGCCCTTAGGCCAATTGAGCCTTAGCTCTTAAATTTCATTTCACATTTCATGTGTTTCATGGTCAAGGCAAACTATTCATGTTCAAGCCAGTACATTTCATGTTTCAAGCAATGCATTTCATGTTCAAGACAATACATTCAAGTGGAATTCGATAATCTACACCCAAGGCATTCAAGTAGCATTCATGTAGACAAGTTTCATATATTATTATATTTCATACTTCCCTTAGTATTTATATTCAAGTTAAATTAGGTTCATTATCATGGCATATCCATGGCAAGAAAATAATCATGCATATATGGTTAGGACCTAAGTCCTAGCCCTATTTATAAACTACACTCACAATACTCCAAGCTTAGCTAGTCTTGGATCCAAACTCTTTTGTTTCTAGCTCTCAAATGCTCCTCCTTAGACCCTTCTCCAATGTTCCCTTATCGTTCTAACATTTCATACAAGTAAATCGTGGTCAAGACAAGCACATTCATTTATTCAAAACAAGACAACAATACACATAATTCATTCAACATACATTTCAAAACATCAAGGCTGCTGCCTGGCAGCTTGTGCACAGTTTACTTAAACATGCATAACTTTCATTCCGTACGTCGGAATTTCAATTGGTTTACACCATTGGAAAACTAAATTAATTATATTTCTAACTACATAGGCATTGAATTTTGATTATTTACCAATTAATACAGTTTTTTACTTAAAGACAAGGTAATTACAACACTGGACAGTTTGCACTGTCCCTATTGTTTCATTTCTACAATCCATTCTACAATTACGAATTCAATTCCGTTTTCTCATAATGAATTTAGACATATTAAGGTACTATCCATTAAAATTTTAGCCTTAAATTCCATTTGAACAATTTATAGAGATTTTTCAAAGTTACTGCCCAGAACAAGGTATTCTGGGCAGATTACTCTAGCTTAAGTTTCTAGCCTCTTTAATCACTTAGATGACACCTCTAACATGTTAATTCAAATTATATACATGTTCTTACGTGTCTAGGTCAGTTTCATTCTACTACCAATGTGATCAAAATAGAGCATTTTATAAAATTAATCACGTTTACACAATCTTCCCTAGTGTTACCTCTCCAAAAGTACTGTTTTTAATGACAATCTTACAATGCTTTTGCTTGTTTTAGGTGCATTTAGTTGCATTAGGATGTTAGAATCATGCATTTGCATAAGGAGTTTAGAGTTTTG
Organism: Hibiscus mutabilis; assembly: GCA_019671005.1. Taxonomy (NCBI): domain Eukaryota; kingdom Viridiplantae; phylum Streptophyta; class Magnoliopsida; order Malvales; family Malvaceae; genus Hibiscus; species Hibiscus mutabilis. The sequence goes on from CM033752.1 coordinate 2,284,110, forward strand.
TCTATGCAGTGTGAAGGGTTGTTTTGTTGGCAATTTTGTAGGTTTGGCATAGGATTTGGCCCAGGAAAACAACAAAGGAAGGAATGCCAGAGAGAATGCCGAGCACTGTTGGCACAGATGGACCAGACAATGCCAAGCGCCGGTTGGCAGAGAAGTGAACTAGATTCCACGCCAAGAAGCTGTTGGACCCCAAAAAAATAGGAGATGATCAGGCTCCGAAAAGATAGCAATTGGATCAATCTCCGAAAAAATAGCGGATAAGATGGTGCCAAGACTTGTTGGCAGATTCATGCCAAGCTTGGGCGCCAGGGCAACGTCGACAGTATGACGTCAGCCCTAGCTTGATCAGCTCTCGTTCAAATTTGGATAAGATGATAATCCCTTATCCCTTGGGCAGTTGAAGTTCAAAATTTGAAGAGCAAATCCTATCCCTTCCTCACACGCCTATTTAAACACCAACCAAGCTAGCATTTGGGGGGAAGATTGGATCGTGAGGAGTTGGTGTGTGACGATTGACAACCAGCTGCACCGTGGAAGGGTGGCCCGACCAAATTGGCCAAGAAGCCTAGATCTTGATGGGTTGCATCGAGAGACCCCTTCTAGCCCATTTTCTCTTTCAAGTTATTTCATTTTGTTTTTAAGGATGATGTATCTCGAAAATGTTTATGGATTGTTGGTTAAATCCCTCACCATGAACTAATTTAATAGTTGGTGGGGGATGTTTGGGTTTTATGTTATTTTCATGCCTTAGTTTTTAAATAATAAATCTGTCTTGGCACGGTTTTATCTATTCGACATACTTTAATGTTTCCTAAATACTCTGCCAAGCGAGAGCTGTCACTGTTGGCCTATTGTGCCTCAATATCTTAACAGACTTGGGGTGGCAACGAATAAGTTATTGAATACTGAGGAGAGAAGCTTCGAGAGAAGTCGTTCAAGTAGATGAACTTACTTCGGGAGTGAAATCTACCCCTTAGGAGTATAGATTGGAGCTTAATCAAATTGGTTTATTTAAAAACAAACACTATATAGATATATGGGTTTTTACATGATCAATTTAGGGTAATGACCATCGAGAGAAGCTTTGCCAACTGTGAATCTGCTCAACAAACAATGCCAAGACAGGTTGTTGTTAAAGACTTGCATGACATTAACAGTATGAAAACCAAGCATTCCCTGCCAACACTCATCATTCATTAAAACACCTTCCTTGTCAACGTCTTTACTTTACTTTCATTTCTTTACTTTTTAATTATTTTCCAAAACCAATTTCGAATCAAATCAACTTTTTCTTAAGGCAAGTAACAATCAAGGCAATTGAATTCCAAGTCAATCTCTGTGGGATTGATATTCAGCTTACCAGCTGTATTACTTGCAGACCGTGTATACTTGCACGCAAAAGACTCTTTTTGGCATATTCTTATATTTTCCAAGACATATTCTCTGCCACTTTTGCCAGCATTTCACTTAGAGAGTCTACAAGTTTTTGGCGCCGTTGCCGGGGATTGCAACAAAATTGATTGTTCTTAAATTTTTACTTATCTTCATTTTGTTTTTATTTTTGTTTTTATTTTTACCTTTTACTTTTGTCGGTGTATGACCAGAAGCCATCCTATGGTGGACAAGTGGCCATACGATCCGAAAATTGAGAAAACCTTGCGGAGGTTAAAAAGAAGATTTTGAGAGATGAACCAAGGTAATTGAGGGAATGGTGTGGTGAACAATGGAGGAAATCCACTTAACAATGAGATACCACCACCATCTGCTGTCCCAGTTGTTAATGAGAGACCTATTAGAGAACATTCGACACCAACCATTGATAATTTGATGCCAGGACTTGTTGGCACAGAGGTAAACGCTATCAATTTTGAACTTAAGCCAGTAATGATTCAAACTCTTTTGAATATAGGTCAGTTTGATGGAGCACTCACTGGAGATCCGAGGCAACATCTGAAGCAGTTCATGGAGATTTGCCAGCTATTCCAACAAAACGGAGTACCTAAAGATACCGTGAAGCTGAAGTTATTTACTTTTCCTTTGAGAGACAGAGCAAAGGCTTGGCTTAACTCCTTGCCACCTGACTCAGTTACTTCATGGGCAAACCTATGCCAGAAGTTCTTGACAAGATTCCAGCTGCCAACACTCAATGCTAAGCCGCGGGGTGAGATTATTACATTCAGGCAGGCTGAGGATGAGACCTTATATGATGCATGGGAACGATTTAAAGACCTGTTGATGAGGTTTCCTATGCATGGATTCCCGAATTGGACCCAGATCCAAACCTTTTACAATGGATTGAATGCGCAAACTAGGACTACTGTTGATGCTTCAGCAGCTGGTTCATTACTTGACAAGACATATACTGAGGCTGTTGACATTTTAGAGAGGATTGCAATCAATGATTTTGAATATCCTATTGCAAGACTTGGGACCGGAACCAAAACCAATGGGAAATTTTAGGTTGATGAACTAACATCCATTCATGCCGAGATTTCCAATCTTACTAGCATGGTAAGAACATTGCAAAAGAACAATGAGTCATAGGAAGTCAAAGCATTAGACCTTTTCTATACAATCTATGGAGAGAATCATCATGTGGATGAATGCCCTGCCAACCCTGAATTGGTAAATTTTGTTGGCAATGTTAACCGTTACTATAATCCTAACTCCAATACTTATAATACAGGATGGAGACAACACCCTATTTTAGCTCAGGGAAATCAAAGAGGTAACTAGTACAATGTCCAATGCCAGAATACTCAGAGGCAGAATAACAATGCCGTGCCAGCATTCTATCAGAATGTCATGCCATAGAAAGCCCAAAACAATTTTCAGCAAGGGCAGAGACTCAACCAATGAGGCACTCTCGCAGAGTACATGGAGAGGAATGATGCCACAGTCCAGAGTTTGGCAGCATCAATGAGAAACTTAGAATTCCAGCTTGGGCAGATTGCCAATGCATTCAGTAATCAACCCCAAGGAGCATTGCCAAGTGACACAGAAGATGCTCGGCACAAAGATAATAAGCGGTGCAAAGCTATAACTCTTTGGAGTGGTAAGCAGTGTGAGATGGAGAAGGTTGCTAAGCAGCCAATTAATTGCCAAGATGAGAAACTTGTGCCAGCAAATAATCCCAGGGAAGCAGAGAAAGAGGAAACAAAAGTAGATGATGCCAGCACTGATGCCAGACAGCACACTGATGCCAGCATCGATGCCAAATAACACACTGATGCCAGCATCGATGCCAAATAGACTCATGCCAGCACTGCTCTGGCAAAGCCAACCGCGTCTGCATATGTTTATCCGCCACCACCATTTCCAGCAAGACTTTAAAAGCATAAGCAAGATTAGTAGTTTAAGAGCTTCTTGGAGGTTCTTAAGTAATTACAAATCAATATTCCATTGGTATAGGCCCTTGAACAAATGCCCAACTATGTCAAATTTATAAAGGACATTCTGTCTAAAAAGAGAAAGTTGCGAGACTTTGAAACTGTTGCTCTGACCGAAGGATACAGTGCCATGATCCTAAACTGTTTGCCACCAAAGTTGAAAGATCCGGGAAGTTTCACTATTCCCTGCACCATTGGCAACAAATTCATGGGCAAGGCCACTGTGCGACCTAGGAGCCAACATCAACTTGATGCCAATGTCAGTTTTTCGAAAGCTTGGCATAGAAGCAAGACCTACCACAGTGACACTTTAGCTGGCAGACCGATCCTATGCACACCCCAAGGGTAAGATTGATGATGTGTTAGTAAAGGTAGATAAATTTATTTTTCCAGCTGATTTTATCATTTTGGATTATGAGGCTGATACTAATGTCCCGATTATTTTGGGGAGACCTTTTCTTGCCATGGGTAGGGCTTTGATTGATGTTCATAAAGGGGAACTAATAATGCGCATGAATGACCAGCAGGTTACATTTAATGTGTTTCAAGCTTTAAAATGTGTAGATGAACCTGATGAGTGACAAGCATAGGAGATGATGGTGTCCACTTACACTTTAGACACGACACAGTTATGCCAGGATACAGAATTTGATGCTAACAATTTAGATGGCATAGCTGATCTGTTTGATGAACCAGAAGAACCAGTCTTGGAGGCTGAAGAAGCGAGTTATTTTCAGCCATTACAGTTGGCCGGCAGAGAAATCAAGGCACCTAAACAATCAATTGAGGAGCCACCAGCGTTGGAACTAAATCCACCACCAGATCACTTGAAGTATGCTTATTTAGGCGAACACTCAACTCTGCCAGTGATCATTGTACTGGTTTGACTAATGATCACGAGGAAAGATTGTTGGCAATATTACGTGACTATAAGCAGGCATTAGGGTGGACTTTGGCAGACATTAAAGGTATTAGCCCAACCATCTGCATGCATAAGATTATCTTGGAGGAGTACCTTGTCAAGATATCTTGGAGGAGTACCATGTCAAGACCATTGAAGGCCAAAGAAGGCTAAACCCAAGCACGAATGAGGTAGTAAAAAAAGAGATCATAAAATGGCTTGATACCGAGATTATATCCCATTTCTGATAGCTCTTAGGTTAGCCCGGTGCAATGCGTGCCAAAGAAGGGTGGCATGACTGTGGTACAAAATAGTGAAGCTGAGTTGATCCCTTCCAGAACTATCACAGGGTGGTGAGTGTTCATGGACTATAGGAGACTAAACAATGCCACGAGGAAGGACCACTTCCCATTGCCATTTATTGATCAAATGGTAGACAGGTTGACAGGTAAGGCTTTCAATTATTTTTTGGATGGTTATTCAGGTTATAATCAGATTGCCATCGCCCCTGATGATCAAGAGAAGACTACGTTCACGTGCCCATATGGGACGTTTGCATTTAGGAGGATGCCATTCGACCTATGTAATGCACCGGGAACGTTTCAACGTTGCATAATGTCCATTTTTCTGATATGATCGAGCACAACATGGAAGTGTTCATGGACGATATCTCAGTGTTTGGCAAAACATTTGAGGAATGTCTTCAGAGTTTGGAGCAAGTCTTGAAGAGATGCATAGAGACAAACCTAGTGTTAAACTGGGAAAAATGCCACTACATGGTGAAATAGGGCATTGTTCTCGGGCACAAGGTAAGTGAGAGAGGGTTAAAAGTGGATCAAGCAAAAGTTGAGGTAATTAAGCAGCTATCGCCTCAAACAAGTGTCAAAGGTATAAGGAGCTTTTCAAGACATGCCAGTTTTTATCGGTGTTTTATTAAAGACTTTTCAAAAATTGCTAAACCTTTATGCTTGTTGTTAGAACATAATGCTACTTTTGCATTTGATGATTCTTGTTTGAGAGCATTTCAGGAGCTTAAAGAAAAGTTGATCAATGCCTCTATAGTTGTGGCATCGGATTGGAATGAGCCCTTCGAGCTTATGTGTGATGTCATCGACTATGCAGTTCGAGTAGTCTTGGGACAAAGGCATGGCAAGGTTTTCTACTCCATCTACTATGCCAGCCGAACACTGAACGAAGAACAACTGAATTACTCTACGTCTGAGAAAGAATTTCTTGCGGTTGTATTTTCTTTTGACAAATTTAGATCTTATTTAATTGGTAACAAAGTTGTGGTTTTTACAGATCATTCGGCATTGAAGTATCTCTTGGAAAATAAGGATGCCAAGCCCAGACTAATCCGATGGGCACTCCTACTTCAAGAATTCAACCTTGAGATCCAAGACAAAAAGGGCAATGAAAACCTAGTAGCTGACCATCTCCCACGTTTGGAGCATCATCTTGAAGATGGTAAGACCAATTTTATAAGAGATGAATTTTCTGACAAGTATTTGCTTGCAGTTAATGCCATGCCATGGTATGCCGATATTGTCAACTACTTGGTAAGTAACATTCTGCCACTATACTTGGCATACAATGCCAAGAAAAGGTTCTTGCGGGAAGTCAGGCAATACTATTGGGATGAGCCAATATTGTTCAAACAGTGTGCCGACCAAGTAATCTGTCGGTGTGTGCCCAAGGATGAGCAACATAACATATTGCATTTATGCCATACCGTACCATATGAATGTCACTTTGCTGGGGTAAAAATTGCTGCCAAGGTACTGCAGTTAAGATTCTTTTGGCCCACACTATATAAGGATGCCCACGTGTATGCTAAGGCATGTGATCGATGCTAATGGACAGGAAACATCTCTGGCAGACACCAACTACCGCTTTAAAACATTATACCTGTGGATTTATTTAATGTATAGGGGATAGACTTTATGGGTCATTTTCCACCGTCATTCGGTAATGTATACATTCTTGTGGCTGTTGACTACGTATCTAAGTGGGTAGAAGCTATTTCTCTGCCAACAAACGATGCCAAGGCCGTTGCCAAGTTTTTATATAAGCATATCTTTACTAGATTTGGCGCCCCTAGAGTGATTATTCATGATGAGGGCACTCATTTTAAATGTAATCTAATTTCTAAAGCCTTGCGTAGGTATGGTATACAGCAGAGAATTGCCACAACATATCATCCACAAACAAACAGACAAGCTGAGATTTCAAATAAGGAGATCAAAAACATCTTAGAAAAGGCCGAGGAGCTCAATGTCAAGCCGAGACACTACATCCAGGCCAGGGATGCGGTGATCAAGGAGGCTCTTACAAAATTATCAGTTGATTTTGTGCTAGAATTTCCAGGCTTCCCTGTCAAGCTTTCTTCCAGTGATAATGGCATGCCAGCTAGTCCAGTTCATACCCCGTCTGATTCCACAGTCCCGTTGTCCCTAGTTGAAGTCGAGTCTGCCAGTTCTGATTCCTCATCTGAATCAAAGGAAACCAAAGCCAAGTCTGCCAAAGTCAAGTCGCCAATAACACCTGCTGTCCATATGCCATCTGATGCCACTGATGCACCTGCTGCTTAGGAGCCAAGGAAAAGAAGGAAGTTGGAGCTTCCACTGCCGCTTGAAAATTGAGCCTGAAAAGAAAGAAACATATGGCCTCTGATCGTGGGGAATATGTAAGAAGGAAGACCCGTGCCACACGGCAAATAGTCTCTGAAAGGGAGTCTCCTTCTTTCTAAACTCCTTTACATTTCATTCCATTGCATTTACATGATCATGCATTTTTATTTTGCTATTTTTCTTGTATATATATGTTGTGTCATGCATTTAGGACAATGCACATCTTGGGTTTGGGGGTGTGCATTTCTTCACATTTATGCCATACATTTCATGTTTAATTTCTGTTGCCATGCCATATAGGTCATTTAGGGATAGATGCATACCGAATCACTAAAAAAAAGAAAAGAAAATTTTTCCTTGGTTCAATTATGAAAAAATGTTAACATTTTTTAGGCAAGTTTAATTTGATCTAGGTATCTGTCCAATGAGGAAACTCTTATATTTAGTTGTCATACCATGCCAGAAGAGTAGTATGCCAGGTTAGCTTGGCAATTGATCTCTAGTTTAGGGAATTGAACTTTCACTTAACACAAAGTATGTATCTAGTCCCTTAGCAAACTTAGACTTTTTGAAACTAAGATCAGATATGAAAAAAATGATGATGCCAGGGTAAAAAGAAGTAAATAAGGTAGCAATGTTCTGCCAAGGCAAGAAAAAAATAGAACTCTCATCTACCTTAGGGATAATAAGCTACTTGGGGGCTTCTTGGTTTTCTCCCTCTTAGTTCTCAAGTCCAAAACTTTAGGGTATGAGTTGAAGAGAAAGCCTAGTGATGTCTAGATTAAAGTGGGGATTCGTGGTATGCTCCCTCTTATCTCTCACGCTAAATAGTGTCACGAAGCAAGCTTAAATGAATGCCAACAGGAAGCCCTTTGGAAAAGAAAGAAAAAAATGATGAAAATATATATATATATATATATATATATGAGTTTAGATAGTAAAATTTGTCTAAGCGAGTGAAAGGAAATTGGATGCATATTGCCTACACTCATGCACACTTCATGAACTTTGACTAGAGTAATATTGCTGCACATGAATTACTACTTGCTTGGCATTGTTGCACTGAGGACAGAAATAAAGCCAAAGTCTGCTTTCCAGCACGTGTTGACATTCAACCAAAATTTTGTCGAGGTAACTTTTTCACAATTTTGTTTTTTTTATTTTGATTGCATTACTTGAGGACAAGCAATGAGTTAGGTTTGGGGGTGTGTTACCTCTCCAAAAGTAATGTTTTTAATGATAATCTTACAATGCTTTTGCTTGTTTTTAGGTGCATTTAGTTGCATTAGGATGTTAGAATCATGCATTTGCATAAGAAGTTTAGAGTTTTGTCTATGCCAGTGTGAAGGGTTGTTTTGTTGTCAATTTTGCAGGTTTGGCATATGATTTGGCCCAGAAAAGCAACACAGGAATGAGCTCTAAAGAGAATGCCGAGCGCTGTTGGCACGGATATACCAGACAATGCCAAGTGCTGATTGGCAGAGAAGTGAACTTGATGCCATGCCAAGAAGCTGTTGGACCCCCAAAAAATAGGAAATGACCAGGCTCCGAAAAGATAGCAATTGGATCAATCTCCAAAAAAAATAGCAGATAAGATAGGGCCAAGACTTGTTGGCAGATTCATGCCAAGCTTGGGCGCCAGGGCAACGTCGGCAGTATGACGTCAGCCTTAGCCTGATCAGTTCTCATTCAAATTTGGATAAGATGATAATCCCTTATCCCTTGGGCAGTTGAAGTTCAAAATTTGAAGAGCTAATCCTATCCCTTCCTCGCACGCCTATTTAAACACCAACCAAGCTATTTAAACACCAGACAATACATTCAAGTGGCATTCAAGTAGCATTCATGTAGACAAATAGCATTCAAGTGGAATTCGATAATCTACACCCAAGGCATTCAAGTAGCATTCAAAAATGAGTTTGTGAACAGTATAAGGAAGGAAAGAAATTTATGAATTTTTTTATGTTGACTGATTAAATAGCTTAATTGAAATATTGTTAGAAGTGAATCTAACAAATGTTTATTTATATTCATGTGATAAATGAAGTTAGATTCAAATCAAAAGAAGGTTTGAGGTTCTATAAAGGAAAAGTTCGAATAGAGCTTAGTGATGCAAGTTAATAAATGGCCCAGGTGAGTGCATTTCTATATGTTTGCATTATGTTGAAATTGGCATTGCATTTCTCTATAATACGTGATATGATATATTGCTCGACATGGCAAGATTGATGGAATACCAGTAAGAATGATTGTTTGTATAAATGATGATGCATTATGCATACATGAAATATGGATAATAATAAGATTAAAATGACATTGCATTATCTATATATATGTTAATTCATGTTTGCCATGATCAATTATGTTGAAATATGATATATGAAATGTTTATTTATATGATGATCTATGTTTACCATGAACATTTATGATGAAGCATGAAACATAAAATGTATATTTATATGATTAATTATGATGATTTATGATTACTATGAACAATTACGATGAAATATGAATATGAATTTTCTATCTATATGATTAATGATAATTGATTAGTAATGAAAGAAATGCCCAAGTATTATGTATGAGAGTCCATGGTATAGTTGGCATGCCATAGAGTCTTTAGCAGCTGCACCCTTATGTTCATGTTATTAAACAAAAATTGTGACAAAATGATTGTGTCACACGCACCCTGGGATCTACGCCCACTGTGCTCGAGTGTACTGTCAAGGTGCCGCACCCTGGGGATCTACGCCACTGTGCCCGAGTGCATTGTTGAGGTGCTTTATGTTTATGGGGAGCAAAGAGCGTTCCCGAGTATGTACTCATCTTCACGTTCATGTTAGACACTACAGTGTCATTTCAAGATGACTCGTGTACCTCGATCTCATATAGCGTACTTTGGGCAATGATAAAAGAATCATGTTACGTATATGAATCATGTCAAGAATATGAACCATGCCATGTATATAAAATATGTCATGTATATGAACCATGCCATGAATACGGAACATGCCATGTATATGAATTAAATCACTTATATGAATCATGTCAAGTAAAAGAATCATGTCATGTAAATGAATCAAGTTATGTATATGAATCATGTCACGTATATGAATCATGACATTATACAAATTATGTTACGTATATGAATTATGACACATATATGGATTCTGCCATGTATATAATTCATGCCATATACCTATGAATTATGCCATGTATATGAAGTATGTCATGTATGTGAATTATGTCATATATATATATATATATATCATGTCATGCATGTGAATTATGCCATGTGTATGAAATATGTCATGTATGTGAACTATGCTATGTATATGATTTACTTGATAATGATGGCCTAATGAAAACATGACCATTATAGGGCACATGATATGCAAATGATTGCATAATGAAAGCATGTGCATGATAGAGAATATATTATGCAGTAATAACATGATTTATATGTTAGTTGTGATACATGACATATGTACATTGTGATATACTTGCCATATTATAGAGAAATATGAAATGCACTTTTATATACATACTGTATTATATCATTTCATGTTTAAATAAATAAGTTTAATTGCCTCACTAAGTTCGTACTTAGCGTGTGTTTATTCCAAACGTAGGTTAAGTTGGAATAATTGAAGAGAAGTCGAGCATGCCGATCGAGCTACAATCTACAAAACATCAGTAAGTCATTCTAGTTTATGATGATCTTTAGCGGGCATGTAATTATTTATTTGTTAGTAGAACATGTTTAATCAGTTTCAAATTTTATTTATCGATTATTGCACAACGATTTTAAAATCAAGAAAAAGCCTAGGCAACTAACCTAGTTTTCACCCTGAATTATACTGTTGTTTTAATAATTGCTAAAAATGTTTAAAAAATGTCAGTAAAGATTTCTTTAAAAGATTTCGTAGCATCTTTAATGTATATTCGGTCTACGAGTATACGTTAAGGGTGTTACAATGTCCACAATTCAATTTAGTTTTATCATGCAATAATTAAAGCATGTTATTCAAAATAGTCCCTTGATTTCGAGCACTCCAACTTTATTTCTTTTCAAATTCATCCTTAACTTATCTAATTATCTATTAAAAAGGTACCTTGTAATAATTTAATTAGCAATTGATTCGGTACTTATTCCTAAGCCACGTTTTGGGGTACTACAAAGGCCCCCGAAAATCACTCATTATAGGCTCCTTTCAACCGGGTTCAATTCAGGGGGACCCATTCCTCTATGCCCATACGGAGAAACGATATTCTCTCGAAAACATAGAGTAGTAGAGTCCTGAAGGTACTTGCTAGGCCTATACGGGGGAACGATATCCCCTCGAAAGCAATAACATTTCCCCTTACTTAGACAAACGAGTTTATATGTCCAATTTTAAATGCGTTAAAAAAACTCGCATTTATAAACAAATATTAGTGCAATTGTCACTTTAATCTGCAACTTTTGATACTAGTAAAGCGGTAAAATTTTTGGCTTAACTCCTTTTTGTTTTATTATTTTTTTAAAAAAATAAAATTTTCCCCAACGGAGTTGTCATGCTGCAGCGACTAATTTTTTCGGTGCCGCTGCGAAAATAATAAATTATAAAGGAGTCCCGCTTATATTTGAAGAATTTATTTAAAAAAGGGAAATTTGGGGAAAACTCATATTTTTGAAAACTCATATTTTACGGGTTAAAGTAACGATAAAATTAATATTCGATTATATGTGCGAGTAAATTTTAAGGGCTCCAATGTTCGAGGGATAAACAAAAACTACCATCTACGTCTTAGACTGGTAGCCAAGTTTACCGTAAAAAAAGAGAGCACCGCATTGACAATTAAATATATCGAATATGCAACTTAAAAAAATAATAAATCATACATAAACATAAATAAAAAGCATGAACATGAAAAAAATACATATATTAAATATGAACAACAAAATAAAAAAAACATGTACATCAATATCATAATATCTAAACCATATATTAAATCTAATACAATATACAAAAACATATAAAAACATACTAATTTTAAATAAATACAAAACTATACATCACCCTACTTCTAAACCAATATTAAAACAAATACAAAGATAAGGATCAAATTTTACCCCCTAAAAACTCGGATGAAAAAACTTTGACTGGCCCCACCAAGATCTCTGTACCATCTAATCATACCCCAAAAATTAATTCGATCGAATCATAAGAAAATCTCTGATCGAATACTGGATCGAACCAACCCCTTGGCAAGCCAAGAGCTATGATCTCTTATTTGGCCTGCCAGTAGGCTCCCCTAATTTTTGGGTGCCTTTGGCCGGTTCTCCATGGTTTTCAAATGCCTCACACTATTGCCTTTTATAGGCAAATAAAGGGTGTGGGGTGACGTGGCTCAACATGAGCCACGCCCTTAGTTTCCTTTTTTTTCTTTTTTTTTCTTTTTTTAATATTTTTTTGCACTTTTTTGTTAAAGATAATATATATTTAATGATATTAATTAACAATAATATTATACAACCCAGACAAAAATGAGTGATTACAACACTGTATCGATACGGGTTCATTAATCTGTAACGGTTTTAACAGTCTTGACATAGGCGTATCTATATACAGCCTCCCGAGTATCGGTACGGGTTCTGGTAAGTTAGTTAATAATTCTAAAAACTTACGAAATGTTCACTGTTTATTGGAAAGATTAATTGGGCTAATAAATGTACTTTGAATAACATGAAAATTTGTATGATCATTAACTATAGGTTGAATTTCATGATAGTAAGGTAAATTTTAGAAAAAGTCCTCTAAAATACTGAAATTTCAGTTTAGCCCCTAAAGTTTGCAAAAGTTTAAAATTGCTCTTAAGTGGATAATCACAGCTTCGTATTGGATTAATTGAACTTTTGGTATCATTTTGTATCATTTTTTGAGCATGACAACGCTAATTTATCGAATATTAATTGCACCGATCATCGCATTATTCTTCGGCAACACCTTCCGACCCAGTTCTCGACCAGGCCGGGAAGGGCGTGTTACATAGTAGATGATGGTTGACTGTAGAATCGAGCGGTTTGCCTCTAGTAGACTTGGGGCGGAGAGACACAGACAGTGTAGAGAATGTGGGTGAAGGTATATTAGAGAGGAGATAGAGGGTGGTCGATGTAGAAGAGTCGCCCCTTTTATCTTTGGTCTTAGGGGTATTTATATCCCGTTTTTGTAGACGGAGTGATGTTTGATGAGACCGTGGCAGGCCTAGTAATGGCTATTGACAGGATGATAGATGGTAGCTCGGCCATCAGGCTGCGAGCTTAGTCGAACTTGATGGTTGTCTTGTCTCAGCATAGTGGTCTCGAAAGCTGATGGGTCCGAAGGTGTAAAATTATCCGGAGGAGAAGCTCCAGGTTCCATGATGGCTGGAGCGTAATATAGTGATGAGGCTGATTTTTTGGAGGCGTTTGGTGGTGGTACAATACTAGTCCCTCTTAGTTGAATGAGTGTCACAAACTGGCACGAACTGATATTCAAACGGTTGGTTTTCATACGTGGGGAAAGATGTTCTTGGGAAAACGCGCCATCATTCTTCGTGGCATCTTATGAGTGGTCTGGAATGGCAAAGGGCATGGGTTATTGCATTTGTAACGGTGTTTTTATGTTCTATAAATTGTTAGAGTGGATCGAAACTCTGGTTCTATTCTCTATTTACTTTTAGGAAGAGATGATTTGTAAGACGTTCTTTCCTTTGAATTTTTCATGCTCTGTTTGCGTTTTGTTGATCATGGTGAGGGTGAGAGCGTTAGCGATGAGGGTTGAGGAAGATCAAATTGTTGATGTGGTGACCAATGAAATTAAGTGTAGGGTTGATGTTGACGAAATGAAGAAGCTGCTGGAGTATCGTGGGTTATAGTGGTCAAACTTTGAGTTTAGGTTTAAGATTTTGAGAGGGAGGTTTTGTTTGAGCGACTGCGGCGAGGGAATAGACGGTACTTTAGGGTGGTTCTATTTGCCCATCTTTTTTGGAGGTCGGGTTCTATTTGTCAGTTTATCATTTTGTGTGTAGGCTGTTGGTGGATTACGACGTTGCTCCAGGGTAACATAGGGAGTGTCTTGGCGGATCATTATCGACTACCTTGTCAAATATGTAGAGAAAGGCTGAACTTCTTCTGTGAGAGTGTTGAGGCGGATGTTTGCTTTTACCTCTATTAACTCTTTAAATTCTCATGGTCTACTGGGACTAAGAAGATGTTGCGCGTAATAAGTGCTACGCAATTGTGCAAGTATACACGTCGCAAGTTATAGTATAAAAGATATCGTCTCCACAGGGATTGGTGCCACTTCAAGAATCTAGTCTCTTGCACTGTAAAAAGTAAAAACACAGGTAAATGATTATAGAAGTTTTAACTAATAACTAATCTAGAAAGCAATTAGGTAAATGAAAAGATGAATTCGAATGAGAGAGATAGGCTAGGTTATCGTGAGTTGAGGTGTGATAGCCGATTGGATTGTCTTGGTAAAAGAGTGCACGGGCAACTCAGTTGCCGTGGCAACTTGCACGACGGGGTTGCCGTAGCAACTAATTGATGGTTGCTTGGGCGACTAGTTGGGCAACTACTTGGGTGACTGGGCAGCAACTTCAAGGTTCGGCGGAGCGTTCTTCAATGGTTTCTTCTTATCCCTAAGTCGAAACTCTAGCTATTTGTGCATGCCTTGATAATACATCCCTGCGTGAATCAAGGGTGAACAACAACCAATCTTGCGCTCCTCTTAGCCGTTGAAATCCTTAACTTATTCCTAAGCCGGATTAATCTTCACCATCATTGGATTGAATAAAGATCATATTCATTCGTTTCTTGAATCTAACTCTCCCGATATTAGATAAATGGATGAAATCACAAGATCCTCTCCCAATTCACTCAAAAAATAATAATAAGAACCAAGAATGAATAAACCTTGAAATAGAGAAGTGCAAACTCTTATTACCTAAACAAAAACCAATAGTTTCTCACAACCACAAAACACAATAACCATAGCCAAGTAAATTTAGTTCATGGCTAGGTTCCAAAGAAACACAAGATAAACAATCCCTAGCATGAACCCAATCGAACAAGGAAGAAAAGATGAAGCTTGTCGAAAATTCCTTGCCCTAGATGCTTGCCGAAAATTCCCCTTGCTTCCTCTCTTGGAGTTGTCGAAATTCCCTCTTGCTCTCCCTTGAATTGTCGAAATCTCCTTGATATTTATAGGGCTAGGCCAAAGTCCTTCTTTGAGGAGGAGTTTGAGTTGGAATTAAATTATCTTCAAAGAATATAATTCTTTATTATAATTTTATTCCTATTAGAACTTCTCCTATCCTCTTGGAATTTAACTCTTCCTTAATCTTTGCATGGCAATCAAATTCCTTTGGGCTTGGGCCTTGCTCCATGTCATCTTGGGCTTGTAAAGTCATGAATTTCGACATCCATATTGCTTTTAGTCTTTGTCGACAAATGCCATGGCAACTGCCTCGCTCCTCCTTCATGCATTGCCTTGGCAACTAGCTCGGCATATCCTTCATGCATTGCCCTGGCAACTAGCTCGGCATTGCTTTGGCAAGTGATCCTGCACATACACACACAAAAACACACCAAAGCAGCATCTATTTCCACAAAAATCACCAAGTTATGTAATCAAGCTCAACGTTTGAAGGAAACATGGATTAATGCATGAATGGCTAACTATGCGACTAATATGAGCCTAAGTCTAACAATAATATGAGTAAAAAGGGTAAGAAAAATAGTACTTTTGAACACTTATCACACCCCCAAACTCGAACTATTGCTTGTCCTCAAGCAATGCAAACTCATAATTACCTGCCAAGACTTCAAATTTTCACAAACTTAGCTTTGAGCTTGATTTCAATTCTCTGAACCGGGGCACAAAGTATGATTGGCTTTTTATTTTTCGAAAAACTGAGGAGTTACTCGGAATCAAACTATAATGCTTGTGCGTGTGTGCGGAGTTGTGTGCGAGTTGATTTTTCGGATTCTATGCAAACATTAGGTTTTCAAATTACTTCTTTGGGTTCTTTTTAACATGTTTTAACTAGAGCCAATTTCGGGCACCTCTAGTGTTTTATTTTTAGTTTTCTTAAGTTAATTTAATCGACTAGAGCCGGTTTCGGGCACCTCTAGTAAAAAAAATTTTAACGCCTCCTAGAGCCAGTTTCGGGCACCTCTAGTGATCAATTTTTAGCACATTCTAGAGCCAATTTCGGGCACCTCTAGCATTCATCCAATTTTTATTCTAATATCCCAATTAGTTAATTATCAACCTAAGTTTACTAGAACTCCTTAAATCAATCAAACCACAACAGTGTTTCATCAAATTTAGCATCATAGTAAAATTCTAAGTTTTTCATGGTTATCCTAGAATAAAAATTCTATCAATTAAGTGCATTGGTAAAGTCATCATTGAATATTCATCAAATCTAAGCAATTCTTGTTCCAATTAAAGGCATGGCAAGCAATTTATGTATCCTAAATGTAATGCTTAAGATTAATGTAACTAAACATGGTAATTACTAATAATAATCCCCCCCAAACTCGAGTGAGGCATTGTCCTCAATGCATGCATAAAAATAACGAAAAATAACAATAAAAATAAAATGCATACGAGGACTTACTCCGAGAGTTCGTCATCGTAGATGATTAGTTTCCTTCTAGTTGGCGTCTTGATTTTCTTGCTTGAATGCAATGGTTGTTTTCTTGTTGCCGGGATGTCTTCAGCTTTGGTTGCCGTGGCATCTTCAGGGTTGGTTGCCGTGGCATCAGCTTGTGCATGCATGAAGTAAGTTGCCGGGGCAAGGATCTTGGCAGTAAATTTCCTTAGCATAGTAGTTGTGAGTCTTGTTGTGAAAAAGAAAATAAAGAAAACCTGAAAACTAAAGATAATGAAGAAAAAATAAAATATCTCCTAAAAATAAAAATAAAAATAAAAATAAAAAGAAAAAGGAAATATCGAGAGGAGAGCATGCTCATGCATCTCCTAAGTTGACCACTTCCTTATTACGCCCACATGGGCACCATTGTAATGCTTCAATCTTTGTCCATTAACTTTGAATTCATGGTTGTCGAGATGGACTTGATTATCACAAAGACCATGGGAGAATGGTTTGACGACTTCAAATGGTCCCGACCATCTTGATTTCAGCTTTTCGGGAAAAGTTTTAGCCGAGAATTGAATAGGAGAACTAGTTGCCCTGGCGTGAATTGCCGTGGCAATAGTTTCTTGTCGTGCCATCGCTTTGTTTTCTCCTTGTAGATTCGTGCATTGTTATAGGCGAGTGCACGAAATTCTTCTATCTCATTGAGATCCATCAAGCGCTTTTGTCCGCACTTTCCCAATCCATATTCACGGTCTTGATTGCCCAAAGACGCCTTGTGCTCGATTTCCACCGGTAGATGACATGTTTTACCATAGACAAGCCGGAAGGGGGACATACCTAATGGTGTTTTGAATGCAGTGCGATATGCCCAAAGTGCGTCATCTAGTCTTAATGACCAATCCTTCCTTGAGGGATTTACAACTTTCTCGAGTATTCCCTTCAACTCCCGTTGGAAATTTCGCTTGCCCGTTGGTTTGTGGGTGATATGCCGTGGCGATCTTGTGTGATATGCCGGCGTTGCAACATCTTGGCAATTAGTCTGTTGTCAAAATGCTTGCCCCGTCGCTGATAATTGCTCTCGGCATCCCAAACCGTAAATATGTTTTTCTCAGAGAATCGTTGCACGGTCTTGGAATCGCCGTTGGGAACTGCAGCTGCCTCTACCCATTTAGACACATAGTCGACGGCGAGTAAGATGTAGAGGTTGCCGAATGAAGATGGGAATGGTCCCATAAAATCGATCCCCATACATCGAACAGTTCCACCTCGATGATGTTCTGGTGTGGCATCTCATGTCGTCTAGAGATATTGCCCGCCCTCCCGCAACGATCACATTGCTTGTAAAAGTCCTGGGCATCTTTGTACAATGTTGGCCAATACAAACCGGATTGCAAGACTTTGGCATGATACGAGTTCCTCCAAAATGTCCTCCATAGGGTGAAGAATGGCATTGCCGAGTACATTCTGTTGCTCTTCTTCGGACACACATCGGCGTATAACCCGATCTGCACATTGTTTAAACAAAAGAGGCTCGTCCCAAAAGTAATGCTTAGCATCATGGCGGAACCGCTTCTTCCCTTGGTGAGTAATGCCATACGGAAAAATACCACAAACAAGGAAGTTAACTAAATCTGCGTACGGTATTGCCGAGGCATGTGCTGCCGTAGTTTCTGCTCCCAAAATTTCCGAGGCGTGTCGTCAAAGACTCGCTGCTGGCGTCGAGAGTTGCCGAGGCGTGTGCATCCATGGTTGCCGAGGCGTCATGGGATGCCGAGGCGTTGAGGGTTGCCGAGGTAATCAGAATTTGTTCATCCGGGAATGCATCGCATATCTCTAGATCCGCGTCCTTCTCCCTATTGCGTTCCAAACGTGATAAGTGATCGCCACTTGATTTTCTTCCTCCTTTCTGTCCCAATTTCAATATCAAATTCTTGTAAAAGTAATATCCAACGAATCAAACGAGGTTTAGCATCCTTTTTAGCAAATAAGTATTTGATTGCCGAATGGTCCGTATGGACAATTACCTTTGTACCAATTAAATAGGATCGAACTTGTCAAATGCGAAAACTACAGCTAGTAACTCTTTCTCCGTTGTTGTGTAATTCACTTGAGCATCGTTAAGAGTTTTACTAGCGTAGTATATCACATGGAAAGTCTTACCGTATGTTGGCCTAGGACTGCTCCTACCGCAAAATCACTTGCATCACACATGAGCTCAAAAGGTAGCGTCAACTGTGGAACAACAATGGGTGCCGAGGCAAGCTTTTTCTTTAGGGTTTCAAATGCTTGAGTGCAAGAATCATCAAAATAGAAGACTTTATCCTGTTCAAGCAGATTACACAAAGGTTTAGTGATTTTAGAAAAATTATGAATGAACCTCCTGTAAAAAAACTTGCATGTCCGAAAAACTTCAATTCCTTTAACCAAATTTGGTGGGGGTAATCTCTCGATCACGTCCACCTTGGCTTTGTCTACTTCAATTCCCTTGGATGAAATCTTGTGGCCGAGCACTATTCCTTCATCTACCATAAAGTGGCATTTCTCCCAATTGAGGACTAAATCTGCTTCTTCGCATCTTGCCAACACCCTCTCTAAATTGCCGAGACAGCCGTCGGGTCATTACAAAAACCGAAAAATCATCCATGAAGATCTCAAGGAAGTCTTCAACCATGTCTGAAAAGAGCGCCATCATGCATCTTTGGAAGGTTGCCGGGGCGTTACACAATCCGAACGGCATCCTTCGGAAGGCATAAGTACCGTATGGCATGTGAAGGTTGTCTTTTCTTGATCTTCTGGTGCTATGGCAATCTGATTGTAACCTGAATAACCATCAAGAAAACAAGAAAAAGGGTTTACCCGCAAGACGGTCAAGCATTTGATCAATAAAGGGTAATGGGAAGTGATCTTTCCTAGTGGCTTTGTTTAGCTTTCGATAGTCCATACAAACCCTCCAACCGGTCACAGTCCTGGTTGGGATAAGTTCATTATTTTCATTGCTTACCACTGTTATACCTCCCTTTTTCGGTACACATTGTACCGGACTTACCCACGTACTATCGGAGATAGGGTATATAATGCCGGTGACAAGCCACTTGATGATTTCTTTCATTACAACCCCTTTCATGGCTTGATTCAGTCTCCTCTGGGCCTCAATTGAAGGTTTGTGGTCATCTTCCAACAAGATCTTGTGCATGCACACCGCCGGGCTAATTCCCTTCAAGTCGGCAATTGTCCACCCTATTGCCTTTTTATGTAGCTTCAACATGTTGATCAGCTTCTTTTCCTGCTCAGGCTGTAACTTTGAAGAAATAATTACAGGTAATGTATTATCGGTCCCTAAGTATACATATTTCAGTTGCTATGGCAATTGTTTCAACTCAAGAATTGGTGGATTTTCGATAGAGGGTTTTTCGATCTTACCTTCCTTACCTGAGTAGTCCAGTGGTTCAAAGTATGTACCTGGTCGATTGACTAGCCAATTTGCCTCTTCTGGTTGTTCCTCATCGACCGCTCTTCATACTCCTCGGTTCCTCTTGATCGGCAATGTAGTTGCCGAGGCAACTAAATTCCTCATCGGTTAAACTCGCCGCGACACATGAAGTAGTTGGCATTCTTCCGGATCATCTGCATGCCTTAGTGTTTGGAACACATTTAGTTTTACCTGCTGGTCATTCACCCTCATTGTGAGTTCTCCTTTTCAACATCAATCAAAGTTCTCCTGCCGCTAGGAATGGTCTTCCGAGAATGATAGGCGCATGCTCATCCGCTTCACAATCCAAAACAATAAAGTCAGCGGGAAAAAATAAATTTATCAACTTTACCAAGATGTCCTCGATTTTTCCCTCCGGATGCACATAGGATCTGTCGACTAGCTGTAGCATAATCATTGTAGGTCTTGCCTTCCCGATTCCTAGTTTCGGAAATCCGATTTAGGCATCAAGTTTATGCTAGCCCCTAGGTCGCATAGTGCTTTCCCGACATAGTGATTTCCAATAGAACAGGGTATTGTGAAACTTCCGGATCCTTCAACTTGGGCGGCATGCGATTGTGCAACATTGCCATGCATCCCTCTGTCGCGGCAACTGTTTCAAACTCTCCTAGCCTTGTTCTCTTGGACACAATGTCTTTAAGAAACTTGGCATAGTTTGGCATTTGTTCAATTGCTTCCACCAATGGCAAGTTGATGTGGACTTGCTTTAGGATATCAAGAAACTTCTTGAATTGGTATTCTTGCTTTTGTCGCTTCAACCTTTGTGGGAATGGTGGTGGAAGTCGGATATCTTCTATCCTTTCATTGGTTTGAAACCTGATTGACGGCATTGCTGGGACATCTGGAGTTGTCGATTCGTTACCAACTGGGGTTGCCGAGGCGTGCTTATCGCAAGTTGCCGAGGCATGCTTATTGCCGGTTGCCGCAGCAATTCCTGGTTCAGCATCTGAGACTTTGCCGCTAGGTTCGTCTTGATCTTTTTGTGGAGTTTTGTTTGACGAGCGGATTTGAACCTCTCTAAGTTGTTGGCCACTTCTGGTGGTGATTGCCTTACATTGCTCATGGCCAGTTCCTCTTGCGACTTCAGTATCGCTAGGTAAACCTCCTTGTGGTCTAGTGTTCAGATTTTGAGCAAACTGTCCGACTTGATTTTCCAATGATTTGATTGCCGCCTCTTGGTTTTGCAATCTCATCTTGGTCCTGTTAATAAAAGCATCAGTTCTTTTTATGAAATTACTATTCTCAGCCATATAAGATTCAGTTTTCATCATAAAAGCATTTAGAGAATTTTCCAAAGAACTGGATGTTGTCGGTTGTTGTTGCGGCATCCGCTGCCGTGGCATATTCTCTTTGGAATCCCGATGCTTGTGCATTCTGATTGTTCTGGTTTAGAGCATTGTTGGGATTACTCCATGAAAAATTCTGGTGCTTCTTCCAAGCTGGGATTGTATGTATTTGACATCATGTTGTTGCCCGATTGTAATTCCCCACATAGAAGCTAGATTCGGATTCTCGCATACATTCGAAAGAATTATGGTTATCACCACATAACTCACAAAAAGAATCCATTACCTTGACTTCATGTGTGTTGTTTGGTTTTTGCATGTTCTGGACCATCTTGGTTAAAGCGGCCAATTGTGCGAAATTGAATATGATGATCCTAGTTCATGTATTGTGGCTTGGCGTCTAACTCCTCCTCTTCTAGTAGATGGGAATTGATAATCATTCTTGGCCAGCCTTGTTTAAAATTTGCATTGCTTCTTCCGGTGACTTATCTAGGAGTATGCCGTTTGCCGAGGCGTCTAGCATCATCCTTGTTGGTGTATTCACGGCATTGTAAAACATTGTCACTTGAGTCCACACCGAATCCGTGTAGAGGCATTTGTGTAGAAGTTCTCTATATCGCTCCCAAGCCTCGTACATGGATTCATCATCCGCTGCGCCGAAAAGAAGTAATGTCGTTCTGAAGCTTATCGATTAAATTTGTAGGATTAAATCTAGCAAGGAAATCACGACAAAGATCAGTCCAAGACGCTATGGATCCGGCGGGAATACTATTTAGCCATGCTTTCGCCCTATCCCTCAGTGAATAGGGGAATAATCTTAATCGTAAGACATCAGGGGTGACTCCGTGTATCTTGAACGAGTTGCAAATCTCGAGGAAAGATTTCAGATGTTGTCGTGCATCTTCGATTCTTTGAGCCGCCAAATTGACCTATTGTGTTGATCATATTAAACATTACCGGTTTCAACTCAAAGTGGTCGGCTTCAATTTCGGCGCGACAACTCCTGGGTTAAGTCCATCAAGATCTTCTTCAAGATAGTCTCGAATAGTTCTGTTTCGTGCAAGAATCACTCCTCCTCCTGCTCGAACATCTTGATTAATATTGCCGTCTTGATTTGCCATTGCTTCTCTTATCCTTCGTCTAAGTCTTTGTAAGGTTCGTTCGATTTACGGATCAAAGGGATATTCTGTGAAGTCGGTCTCGCCTGGTCATATACCAATGCAAAACCAAAGTTTGTTAGCCCTTTGAATTTTAAACAAGAAAAATAAAAAGAAAGTGCAAGAAAGTAAAAACAAAGTCGCTATTGCCAATCCCGCAACGGCGCGCAAAAAACTTGTTGTTGCGTAATAAGTGCTACGCAATTATGCAAGTATACACGCCGCAAGTTATAGTATAAAAGATATCGTCTCCACAGGATTGGTGCCACTTCAAGAATCTAGTCTCTTGCAATCGTAAAAAAGTAAAAACACAGGTAAAGGATTATAGAAGTTTTAACTAATAACTAATCTAGAAAGCAATTAGGTAAATGGAAAGATGAATTGAATGAGAGAGATAGGCTAGGTTATCGTGAGTTGAGGTGTGATAGCCGATTGGATTGTCTTGGTAAAAGAGTGCACGGGCAACTCGGTTGCCGTGGCAACTTGCACGACGGGTTGCCGTAGCAACTAATTGATGGTTGCTTGGGCGACTAGTTGGGCAACTACTTGGGCGATCGGGCAGCAACTTCAAGGTTCGGCGGAGCGTTCTTCAATGGTTTCTTCTTATCCCTAAGTCGAAACTCTAGCTATTTGTGCATGCCTTGATAATACATCCCTGCGTGAATCAAGGGTGAACAACAACCAATCTTGCGCTCCTCTTAGCCGTTGAAATCCTTAACTTATTCCTAAGCCGGATTAATCTTCACCATCATTGGATTGAATAAAGATCATATTCATTCGTTTCTTGAATCTAACTCTCCCGATATTAGATAAATGGATGAAATCACAAGATCCTCTCCCAATTCACTCGCAAACAATAATAAGAACCAAGAATGAATAAACCTTGAAATAGAGAAGTGCAAACTCTTATTACCTAAACAAAAACCAATAGTTTCTCACAACCACAAAACACAATAACCATAGCCAAGTAAATTTAGTTCATGGCTAGGTTCCAAAGAAACACAAGATAAACAATCCCTAGCATGAACCCAATCGAACAAGGAAGAAAAGATGAAGCTTGTCGAAAATTCCTTGCCCTAGATGCTTGCCGAAAATTCCCCTTGCTTCCTCTCTTGGAGTTGTCGAAATTCCCTCTTGCTCTCCCTTGAATTGTGGAAATCTCCTTGATATTTATAGGGCTAGGCCAAAGTCCTTCTTTGAGGAGGAGTTTGAGTTGGAATTAAATTATCTTCAAAGAATATAATTCTTTATTATAATTTTATTCCTATTAGAACTTCTCCTATCCTCTTGGAATTTAACTCTTCCTTAATCTTTGCATGGCAATCAAATTCCTTTGGGCTTGGGCCTTGCTCCATGTCATCTTGGGCTTGTAAAGTCATGAATTTCGACATCCATATTGCTTTTAGTCTTTTCGACAAATGCCATGGCAACTGGCTCGACGTCTCCTTCATACATTGCCCTGGCAACTTGCTCGGCATATCCTTCATGCATTGCCCTGGCAACTAGCTCGGCATTGCTTTGGCAAGTGATCCTGCACATACACACACAAAAACACACCAAAGCAGCATCTATTTCCACAAAAATCACCAAGTTATGTAATCAAGCTCAACGTTTGAAGGAAACATGGATTAATGCATGAATGGCTAACTATGCGACTAATATGAGCCTAAGTCTAACAATAATATGAGTAAAAAGGGTAAGAAAAATAGTACTTTTGAACACTTATCAGAAGACGCTCAAAGTATTACTCAGTATGTGATTGTTTTTTTAGGGAAAGCTCACAGATGTTGTCGTTGGATCGTACTAAGTGCATCAAGGTAACACATATGATATTTGGGGGCTTTTGTTTCCCAATTAGGTGGAGAATACCTGGAAGGGATTCGAGGATTAAAAATTTAGGGATAGATTGTTAAGAGACGGAGCAGTTCATTGCCTTGAGGGGGCTAGTTGAATGTAGGGAGTGAAATCACCATTTTGAGGTTCTTTCTGGTATGCCTTCACAATCAGAGTCCAAATAGGTATAAAACTCATCAATTGGCGGAAGGCTATAGGCCTACTTTAGGTGCGGTGGGGGCTAGTGCAACTTTGCCATTTAGGGGATTAGATGATCTGGCCCAAGTGCTTGTGAGAAGAAAAGCGGAGGAGGGGAATTAGTTAGTGGCCTACGAATGCTGTCCACGCTGATCATGGTTATCAACTTTGATGTCTGCCAGGGTAGGGTGCTACGGTGGTTTAACTTTAGAGGTTGGGTTGGATGAAGATCAAAGTGCCCATATTAACAATTACATGCTAGATGAGGGTTTAGAAGCTTCTAAGGAGGTGATAGAGGTAAAAGATAACGATGTGTGAGAGTCGAGCAAGTCGATGACTGTTGGGCTTAACTCTGCAGCGCCAGTAAGGAGGCAGGCTCATGCGGTTGAAAACTTTAATTTGTGGTTGAGATCACTCTTAAGAGGTGCCACTAGTGGTATAAGAAGGAGCTCGAAGGTTATTCCCCTCAAAGTGATATTGCCAGGAGAGACCAAGTCAAATACATATCTAGAACAAGTATTGTCGTACAAGAGGAAATTTTCTCGATGAGGGTTTTACTGGATTCGATACCTACAGGTTCTAGTTTCTTCCTACAATCCCCGGTGGATAGTAGTGTTTCATTTTCTTCTTTTGATAGTGGTGAGTTCTTGGCTTTTGCTGAGGTTTATTATTATGTAACATGGTTTACTTTTCATTTGGTGCTTGCAGATAGCGAGGCTCTGCCTCAAATGTCACAACGACGAGTGGGCATGTGGTGTCTCTAGTTAGGCCAGGTTGGGATTATGCACAAGAGGAATAGGGAACCCTGTAGGTTTTTCTCAGTTGCAAATGAGTGGATTGGCTCTCTTCGTAGTTCAAAACCTGAGGTTTTTGTTGGTGCTGGGCCTTGGAGGAAGCTGAGTGTGAAGGTCTCTTTCTTGGGTAATAGGAAGAAGAAACTGCCCACACTGGGATCATGATGGGTAAAGTCTTCCTTAAAGAAAAAGATAAAATGAGTATAAGGTTGTCGGCTCTAGAGAAGACAATTATACCAGTGCCTACCTCTTCGGAGGTTATCGCAGATGGAAGAAGGTTTAATCTCGGGACTTTCGTGTTGTGCAGGGGTAAGAGAACCTATCCCTCTTTGGCAATGAGTAGTTTAATTTCAGCAGGTATTTCTTTTGGATTCATTGTTAACCATTTTATCTTGGTTGTCCTGTGACCACACTGTGTTCGATCGCAGGCTCTTCAGGAGTGAATCATGACCGGGCAACTCGATCAGCTAGGGTGACATTATTTCAAAGACTCTAATAGTATAATCTCCAGAGTTCAACATAAGAGGTTCTGTGTCCGCTCCTTTTAACTTCTAGGGGGCTAACTATATAGAAGCCAGTCGTCATGTGGGTAACATGCAACTTTCTCTTTATGAGGCTAATAGAGATATATGCTTGGCTCTTGTTGAAGGTGATGGAGTTTTTGCTCAGCAGCGAGAATAGTTGGGTTGCCTGGGCGAAAGAACTTGGTAAGGTGAACGAAAAAATCACCACGATGGGTGATGAGATGGCAGCCTTTAGGAATCGATTAGCGGAGGCTATGGATGGTCAAAATGAGGTTGAAAATGAGTGGTAGAGGCTTGGGAGATCTCGTTGTAGCTTAAGTGGAAGCCCACAAGAAAAAGGAGGCAGTCATAAAAGTTGCTGCTAAAGCCGAAGAGAAGGAGAAATTTTTGGCCCATATTTGGGAAGAAAAAGATAAGCTAGGTAAAGGCTTGAGGCAAAGGATCCAGCAGCTTGAAGCAAGGTTGGAAGGGGAGAAGACCCTTAAGTGTAGAGCGGAGATGTTACTATAAGGGTAATACCAGGTATACGAATAGGTGTGTGTGTAGCCACTTGTGTGCCTTTCAAGTGACAGTGGGGCCGTTAGATTTATATAATATGGACCTCCACTACTGCTGGGATATGATGGAGGAGGGGCTTTCATTCAATGTTTATAATCCCTTAGGAGAGTTCTAGGAGGGTGCCAGTAAGGTGTTGCTTGCCTTTTGCACTTAGAAAGGTAACAGAGAAACCCATACCTTCTACTATTGTCCCTACGGAGGCTACGGATCATGGTTATTGAGATGCAGAGATGAGTCGTCATTTTGATGACATGTCAGTAGGCTCCCCAATAGTTGTAGACAAATGACCCTTTGGTTGCCGAATCTATTTTCGTGTAGTTGTGTAGGACTTTTGTAGTTACTTGAAATGCTAATGAGAATATTAGCTGACACTTTGGTCTTTTGTTCCTTTTGTTCTCTTAGTTTTTTGTGCCTTTGTAGAGATGTGAGGGAAGTTTGCTCGATATCCCCACTTGATAGTGAGTGCTAGGTAGTGTAGCTTATACGTCACTCCTATGAGTGTAGGATACTGTGCATAGGGGTTTCTCCAAACGAGGGCATCCTCTTCTAATGTAGAAGTGAGTGTTATGAGTGGGGTCTTCTCTTTTTGCACTTTTGAAGTTTTTCTCCTAGGAAGCACGAAGACATCCTGCTAGTAGTGTCCGCATGTTTGTAGTCACCATACGCTTGTTTCTTGGCGTGAAATATAGATGCCTTATGTCTTCTTACTGAAACAAAAATTGATAGGCGAGTTAATCCCATTGTCGCCGAACGTGGGGGTATTCGTGTGTTTGTAGATTTCACGTTCCTTCCTTGGCGTAAAACATGAGTTTATCTATTTTTAGAATTACGGTATTCATGGTGTTGATAAGATGAAGGCATCTCCACTTAGGAGGCATCTCATATTCTTGGAGGGATTATTGTATGTGGGGTTAGGGCATCTTACACCCTTGTAGAATCGAGCGCTATAGGGTAGAGCATTTCTCAACACTCTTATAACATCGATCGTTATGGGTAGATGCATCTCCTTTTATGCTCTCGGAGGGTTTCTCCTGAGAAGCGTGAGGGTATTTTATCGGGGGTATCTATGTGATTGTAGAAATAGTGTATGTAGACATCTTCCTTAGGCAATAGTTGTATATTCGTAGAGCCCGCATGCTTTTGTTGGTATGGGTGTAGCGATGTCCCTTTCGCTAAAAAAATCAGGGTTTTCGAGGTGTTTATGGTTTTTTGGATATTAAAATATTTATTCCGCAGGGGTTTTAAAAACCGCGTTTTATTTAGAAATTGGAGTCGCCACCGGCCACTTAGGTAGGCCGGACACCATGAAACCAGAGATTCGAAAACTGTTGGGTTCGGGAGTCGGTTACGGATGGGGAGGGATTAGCACCCCCACACCACCCAAAATTGGTACTTTAATAATTACCGCTTTATTAATATTAGATTTTCCAGATTAAAGTGACGATTAAGTTAAGATTCGGTTATAAGTGTGAGTGGATTTTAAAGGCCCCGTTATCCGAGAATAAACGGCCAACCACTATCACTACGCCTGATACTGGCCCCGTTTACGCTCGGATAGAAGGGCGCCGCAATGACATTATATATTCCATTATGCAAACTTAGTGAGTAAAATATAAAATATAGCAAATAATTTAAATACAATGCAAATAACTATTGACATATAGAATATTAATCTAATAAAATACCAATCTAATCACACATATATATACTACGAACAAGAGAATTAGAAGACAAAAAAGATACCACAAAAACATATGTTGTAAAACATAAATACATATGTAATACGAAAAAACACACATGAAAGCATAAAACATACTAAGATGCAAACATACTCAAAGAGAATAAATTTGCTAAACGTTTAGAATACGAGTAAATAAGGTAACAGATATATCAACATATCAACATTAAAAAAAACGAGCATGAAATATAGAGGTGACAAGAATATATATATATATACCACCCATGTAAAAGACCACACATAATATTAATGCAAAAATATTAAGACCTAACTACTTTGAAACAAAAAAGTAAACAACAACAAGGGACCGGAATGGAATAAAATCAAAACAGAAGGCTTACAACTCAAAATAAAAAACTGACATTTAGGGATCTAATCAAGAACCGGGTAAAACTTGTGGGGACTGAAACTGTAAAAAAACCATGCGGCAAGCTCAAAATGCAAAGTTCAAAAACGCGGAGGTCCTTGGGGCGTAATTTAACCATTTGAAAACGGATTTCGAATAGATTTCGGGACGGAATTGGAAAACTAGGAAACATAAGAGGGATTAGGTTCGTAATTTCCCCAAGGGGAGAGACCGTTTTGAAAATTCCCAAAACGCGGGATGGTTTATGATGCAATTAGGCCAATTTTAATAAGAGGTTTACCTATAAATTTCCCTAACCGGGCCTCCCCTCTCCCCTTTCCTCATTTTTTAGCCTTAAGATAATATCTTCTCCCCATTCTCTCATCTTCTCTCGAAATAAACACTAAGCCCTCGATGAAACCCAGAAATCGGCAGCCTTCCACCATCCTCTCCGCTGCCGACCGCCGCTAATCGGTGTCGGCGAACCCAAACTCTAATCCAAACTTGGATTTAAAGAAAAGGCTCCTCTTTGTCCTAAGAAAATACGAAGCGAAAATCATATTTTTTTAAATCGAGACCAAAGGAACGTCTTCCCCTTTTAGCCGGCTCACCATATTAAGGCTTGTTTCCGATAGAGGAACCGACCACCGAAGGTAAAACCCGCACTCCTCTTCCTTTGTTATTTTTTAGAACACATACATGCATGCAACACTCAAGGTGGATGGATACATTTGTATGCTCTTTGTAGGTTCGAGAAAAGAATAAGAGGATGAAACCCTTTTTTGTATTTATGAAAAAAGGATTACAACTGAACTCCCTCTATTTTTTGTTTTTTGAGTTACATATATCCCTGCTTTTGTTTGGTAAGACTAGTACATAAGATCTATTCTTTTGATCTGATTTTTCTGATGCCTTTCCATTTTTGTGTCCTTGGCATGCCCGACCATGCTTGGTGGTTGGTACGGCCGGCATGGAGAGCGGCGTGGTGGAGGTGACCGTTCGGCTGCGCAGACTAGCATCTCGGAAGATGAGACGATTATTACTGCCAGAACCGTTCATATCTGTTGGATCAGATCTGATCCAACGGTTAGGACCGCTCGATGATTAGACGGCTGAGATGAGGCCTCAGAAATGATGTAGTGGTCCAGGATCGCGCCACGTGGCCTGAAGAAGATGGTCGACCTTGCACATGTCTCACACGCGCGAGTGGAGAATCCAACAGCCCGTGTGTGGAGTTCACACGGTAGATGAGGGGTCTTTATGCTTCAATCGTGGCCGTTGGATCCAGATCTGATCCAACAGCCCTCGTGTAGCTGCGCAAGATAAAATGATGGCATCAGGGCTCTATTATCTGATGTGGGTTAGGGTTTTTTAGGATGTAGGCTGGCCGGTTTGGGCTTGATCGGGCCTTGTAATAATATTAATATTTTTAAGCCCTGTAATATGTAATGGACTAGTAATTATTTATTTTGGGGTTTAATATGTTTTTTTGGATTTCATCTTATATTAGTCTAATAATAATAACATTAATATTAGTAATAACAACAACAACAATAATAATGCACATACGTATGTACCTATGCACACACATACGTACAGCACATATGCAAATATTAATTAATATAACATACTAGCATACATGCATATATAATCATACACATAATTAACATAACATCTACACACATTATTCGTAAAAACAATACGTTCGTACTAAATGTAGATACATGCGTGACACACATACGCCGTATTACTTATTAATATGTATACATACATAGTTTATAATATACATGCACACATTACACACACTTTACGTATATCAATAACACTCATGCACATAATAAATGATAAGTGTTCAAAAGTACTATTTTTCTTACCCTTTTTACTCATATTATTGTTAGACTTAGGCTCATATTAATTGCATAATTAGCCATTCATGCATTAATCCATGTTTCCTTCCAACATTGAACTTGATTACACAACTTGGTAGTTTTTGTGGGAAAAGATGCTGCTTTGGTGTGTTTTGTGTGTATGTGCAGGATCATTTGCCAAAGCGAGGCTAGAGCTAGTTGCTAGGGCAATGCATGAAGGAGATGCCGAGCAAGTTGCCAGGGCAATGCATGAAGGAGACACCGAGCCAGTTGCCAGGGCAATTGTCGACAAAGAGCAAAGGTGATATGGTAGTCGAAATTGATGACTAGACAAGCCCAAGATGACGTGGAGCAAAGCCCAATCCCAAAGGAATTT
Source organism: Hibiscus mutabilis (assembly GCA_019671005.1). Taxonomy (NCBI): domain Eukaryota; kingdom Viridiplantae; phylum Streptophyta; class Magnoliopsida; order Malvales; family Malvaceae; genus Hibiscus; species Hibiscus mutabilis. The sequence goes on from CM033752.1 coordinate 2,314,834, forward strand.
GATTTCCATGAAGAGATTAAAGAAGAATTAAATTCCAAGAAGATAGGAGAAGTTCTAGTAGGAATATAATTATAATAAAGAATTATGTTCTTTAAAGATAATTTAATTCCAACTTAACTTCCTCCTCAAATAAGTACTTTGACCTAGCCCTATAAATAAGAGGGAGATTTCGATAACTCAAAGAGAGGAAAAAGAGAGGGGAATTTTGACAACTCCAAGGAGGGCAAGAGGAGAGAATTTTCGACAAGCATCAGGGCAAGGAGGATTTTGATAAGCTTCATTCTTTATCCTTTTCTTTCTTGTTCGATGGGTTCATGCTAGGGATTATTTATCTTGTGTTTCTTTGGAACCTAGCCATGAACTAAATCTATTTGGCTATGGTTATTGTGTTTTGTGGTTGTGAGAAACTATTGGTTTTTGTTTAGGTAATAAGAGTTTGCACTTTTCTATTCAAGGTTTATTCATTCTTGGTTCTTATTCTTGTTTGCGAGTGATTTGGGAGAAGATCTCGTGATTTCATCTATTTATCTAATATCGGGAGAGTTAGATTCAAGAAATGCATGAATATGTTCTTTATTCAATCTATTGATGGTGAAGATTAATTCGGCTTAGGAATAAGTTAAGGATTTCAACGGCTAAGAGGAGCGCAAGATTGGTTGTTGTTCACCCTTGATTCACGCAGGGATGTATTATCAAGGCATGCACAAGTAGCTAGAGTTTCGACTTAGGGATAAGAAGAAACCATTGAAGAACACTCTGTCGAACCTTGAAGGTTGCTGCCCAGAAGCCCAAGTAGTTGACCTCTAGTCGCCCAGGCAACCATCGATTAGTTGCCAAGGCAACCCCATTGTGCAAGTTGCCACGGCAACTGAGTTGCCCGTGCACTCTTTTACCAAGACGATCCAATCAGCTATCACACCTCAACTCACGATAACCTGGCCTATCTCTCTCTCATTTGATCTCATTTATTCCTTTACTTTATTGCCTTCTAGTTTAGTTATTAGTTAAACTCCTATAATCCTTTATTTGTGTTTTTACTTTTTACAGTGCAAGAGACTAGATTCTTGAAGTAGCACCAATCCCTGTGGAGACGATATCTTTTATACTATAACTTGCAACGTGTATACTTGCACAATTGCGTAGCACTTATTACGCGCAACAAGTTTTTGGCACCGTTGCCGGGGATTGGCAATAGCGACTTTGTTTTTATTTTCTTGCACTTTCTTTTTACTTTTCTAGTTTAAGATTCAAAGGGCTAACAAACTTTGGTTTTGCATTGGTATATGACCAGGGCGAGACTGACTACACCAGAATATCCCTTTGATCCAGAAATCGAACGAACCTTACAAAGACTTAGACGAAGGATAAGAGTAGCAATGGCTAATCAAGACGGCAATATGAATCAAGATGTTCCAGCAGGAGGAGGAGTGATTCTTGCACGAAACAAAACTATTCGAGACTATCTTGAAGAAGATCTTGATGGACTTAATCCAGGAGTTGTCGCACCTGAAATTGAAGCCGACCACTTTGAGTTAAAACCGGTAATGTTTAATATGATCAACACAATTGGTCAATTTGGCGGCTCAGCAATTGAAGATGCACGACAACATCTGAAATCTTTCCTCGAGATTTGCAACTCGTTCAAAATACACGGAGTCCCCCGATGTCTTACGATTAAGATTATTCCCCTATTCACTGAGGGATAGGGCGAAAGCATGGTTGAATAGCATTCCTGCCGGATCAATAGCATCTTGGACCGATCTTTGTCGGATTTCTTTGCTCGGTTTAATCCTACAAATTTGACTGATAAACTTCGTAACGACATTACTTCTTTTCGGCAGGTAGATGATGAATCCATGTACGAGGCTTGGGAGCGATATAGAGAACTTTTACACAAATTCCCCTGCACGGATTCCCGGTGTGGACTCAAGTAACAATGTTTTACAACGTCGTGAATACACCAACAAGGATGATGCTAGATGCCTCGACAAACGACAAACGACATACTCCTAAATAAGTCGCCGGAGGAAGCAATGCAAATTTTAAACAGGCTGGCCAAGAATGATTATCAATTTCCATCTACTAGAAGAGGAGGAGTTAGACGACAATCCACAATACATGAACTAGGATCATCAGATTCAATTTCGGCACAATTGGCCACTTTAACCAAGATGGTCCAGAACATGCAAAAACCAAACAACACACATGAAGTCAAGGTAATGGATTCTTTTTGTGAGTTACGTGGTGATAACCATAATTCTTCTGAATGTATGCAGAATCCAGAATCCAGCTTCTATGTGGGGAATTACAATCGGAACAACAATGTGATGTCCAATACATACAATCCAGCTTGGAAGAAGCACCCGAAATTTTCATGGAGTAATCCCAACAATGCTCTAAACCAGAACAATCAGAATGCACAAGCATCAGGATTCCAGCAGAATATGCCACGGCAACAGTTGCCGCAGCAACAACCGACAAAATCTAGTTCTTTGGAAAATTCTCTAAATGTTTTTATGATGAAAACTGAATCTTATATGGCTGAGAATAGTAACTTCATAAAAAGAACTGATGCTTTTATTAACAGGACCGAGATGAGATTTCAAAACCAAGAGGCGGCAATCAAATCATTAGAAAATCAAGTCGGACAGTTTACTCAAAATCTGAATACTAGACCGAAAGGAGGTTTACCTAGCGATACTGAAGTCACAAGAGGAACTGGCCATGAGCAATGTAAGGCGATCACCACTAGAAGTGGCCAACAACTTAGAGAGGCTCAAACCCGCTCATCAAACAAAACTCCATAAAAAGATCAAGTCAAACCTAGCGGCAAAGCCTCAGATGTTGAACCAGGAATTGCCTCGGCAACCGACAATAAGCATGCCTTGGCAACCGACGATAAGGTACTTGCTAGGCCTATACGGGGGAACGATATCCCCTCGAAAGCAATAACGTTTCCCCTTACTTAGACAAACGAGTTTATATGTCCAATTTTAAACGCGTTAAAATAAACTCGCATTTATAAACAAATATTAGTTTAATTGTAACTTTAATCTGCAACTTGTGATATTAGTAAAGCGGTAACATTTTTGGCTTAACTCCTTTTTGTTTTATTATTTTTTAAAAAAAATAAAATTTTCCCCAACGGAGTTGTCATGCTCCAGCGACTAATTTTTTCGGTGCCGCTACGAAAATAATAAATTATAAAGGAGTCCCGCTTATATTTGAAGAATTTATTTAAAAAAGGGAAATTTGGGGAAAACTCATATTTTTGAAAACTCATATTTTACGGGTTAAAGTGACGATAAAATTAATATTCGATTATATGTGCGAGTAAATTTTAAGGGCTCCAATGTTCGAGGGATAAACAAAAACTACCATCTACGTCTTAGACTGGTAGCCAAGTTTACCATAAAAAAAGAGAGCACCGCATTGACAATTAAATATATCGAATATACAACTTAAAAAAATAATAAATCATACATAAACATAAATAAAAAGCATGAACATGAAAAAAAATACATATATTAAATATGAACAACAAAATAAAAAAAAAACATGTACATCAATGTCATAATATCTAAACCATATATTAAATCTAATACAATATACAAAAACATATAAAAACATACTAATTTTAAATAAATACAAAACTATACATCACCCTACTTCTAAACCAATATTAAAATAAATACAAAGATAAGGATCAAATTTTACCCCCTAAAAACTCGGATGAAAAAACTTTGACTGGCCCCACCAAGATCTCTGTACCATCTAATCATAGCCCAAAAATTAATTCGATCGGATCATAAGAAAATCTCTGATCAAATACTGGATCGAACCAACCCCTTGGCAAGCCAAGAGCTATGATCTCTTATTTGGCCTGCCAGTAGGCTCCCCTAATTTTTGGGTGCCTTCGGCCGGTTCTCCATGGTTTTCAAATGCCTCACACTATTGCCTTTTATAGGCAAATAAAGGGTGTGGGGTGACGTGGCTCAACATGAGCCACGCCCTTAGTTTCATCTTTTTTCTTTTTTTTTTGTTTTTTTAATATTTTTTTGCACTTTTTTGTTAAAGATAATATATATTTAATGATATTAATTAATAATAATATTATACAACCCAGACAAAAATGGGTGATTACAACACCGTATCGATATGGGTTCATTAATCTGTAACGGTTTTAACAGTCTTGACATAGGCGTATCTATATACGGCCTCCCGAGTATCGATACGGGTTCTGGTAAGTTAGTTAATAATTCTGAAAACTTACGAAATGTTCACTGTTTATTGGAAAGATTAATTGGGCTAATAAATGTACTTTGAATAACATGAAAATTTTTATGATCATTAACTATAGGTTGAATTTCATGATAGTAAGGTTAATTTTAGAAAAAGTCCTCTAAAATACTAAAATTTCAGTTTAGCCCCTAAAGTTTGCAAAAGTTTAAAATTGCTCTTAAGTGGATAATCACAGCTTCGTATTGGATTAATTGAACTTTTGGTATCATTTTATATCATTTGTTGAGCATGACAACGCTAATTTATCGAATATTAATTGCACCGATCATCGCATTATTCTTTGGCAACACCTTCCGACCCAGTTCTCGACCAGGCCGGGAAGGGCGTGTTACATAGTAGATGATGGTTGACTGTAGAATCGAGCGGTTTGCCTCTAGTAGACTTGGGGCGGAGAGACACAGACAATGTAGAGAATGTGGGTGAAGGTATATTAGAGAGGAGATAGAGGGTGGTCGATGTAGAAGAGTCGCCCCCTTTATCTTTGGTCTTAGGGGTATTTATATCCCGTTGTTGTAGACGGAGTGATGTTTGATGAGACCGTGGTAGGCCTAGTAATGACTATTGACGGGATGATAGATGGTAGCTCGGCCATTAGGCTGCGAGCTTAGTCGAACTTGATGGTTGTCTTGTCTCAGCATAGAGGTCTCGAAAGCTGATGGGTCCGAAGGTGTAAAATTATCCGGAGGAGAAGCTCCAGGTTCCATGATGGCTGGAGCGTAATATAGAGATGAGGCTGATTTTTTGGAGGCGTTTGGTGGTGGTACAATACTAGTCCCTCTTAGTTGAATGAGTGTCATAAACTGGCACGAACTGAGATTCAAACGGTTGGTTTTCATACGTGGGGAAAGATGTTCTTGGGAAAACGCGCCATCATTCTTCGTGGCATCTTATGAGTGGTCTGGAATGGCAAAAGGCATGGGTTATTGCATTTGTAACGGTGTTTCTATGTTCTATAAATTGTTAGAGTGGATCGAAACTCTGGTTCTATTCTCTATTTACTTTTAGGATGAGATGATTTGTAAGACGTTCTTTCCTTTGAATTTTTCATGCTCTGTTTGCGTTTTGTTGATCATGGTGAGGGTGAGAGCGTTAGCGATGAGGGTTGAGGAAGATCAAATTGTTGATGTGGTGACCAATGAAATTAAGTGTAGGGTTGATGTTGACGAAATGAAGAAGCTGCTGGAGTATCGTGGGTTATAGTGGTCAAACTTTGAGTTTAGGTTTAAGATTTTGAGAGGGAGGTTTTGTTTGAGCGACTGCGGCGAGGGAATAGACGGTACTTTAGGGTGGTTCTATTTGCCCCTCTTTTTTGGAGGCCGGGTTCTATTTGTCACTTTATCATTTTGTGTGTAGGCTGTTGGTGGATTATGGTGTTGCTCCAGGGTAACATATGGAGTGTCTTGGCGGATCATTATCGACTACCTTGTCAAATATGTAGAGAAAGGCTGAACTTCTTCTGTGAGAGTGTTGAGGCGGATGTTTGCTTTTACCTCTATTAACTCTTTAAATTCTCATGGTCTACTGGAACTAAGAAGACGCTCAAAGTATTACTCAGTATGGGATTGTTTTTTTAGGGAAAGCTCACAGATGTTGTCGTTGGATCGTACTAAGTGCATCAAGGTAACACATATGATATTTGGGGGATTCTGTTTCCCAATTAGGTGGAGAATACCTGGAAGGGATTCGAGGATTAAAAATGTAGGGATAGATTGTTAAGAGACGGAGCAGTTCATTGCCTTGAGGGGGCTAGTTGAATGTAGGGAGTGAAATCACCATTTTGAGGTTCTTTCTGGTATGCCTTCACAATCAGAGTCCAAATAGGTATAAAACTCATCAATTGGCGGAAGGCTATAGGCCTACTTTAGGTGTGGTGGGGGCTAGTGCAACTTTGCCATTTAGAGGATTAGATGATCTGGCCCAAGTGCTTGTGGGGAGAAAAGCGGAGGAGGGGAATTAGTTAGTGGCCTACGAATGCTGTCCACGCTGATCATGGTTATCAACTTTGATGTCTGGCAGGGTAGGGTGCTACGGTGGTTTAACTTTAGAGGTTGGGTTGGATGAAGATCAAAGTGCCCAGATTAACAATTACATGCTAGATGAGGGTTCAGAAGCTTCTAAGGAGGTGATAGAGGTAAAAGATAACGATGTGTGAGAGTCGAGCAAGTCGATGACTGTTGGGCTTAACTCTGTAGCGCCAGTAAGGAGGCAGGCTCATGCGGTTGAAAACTTTAATTTGTGGTTGAGATCACTCTTAAGAGGTTCCACTAGTGGTATAAGAAGGAGCTCGAAGGTTATTCCCCTCAAAGTGATATTGCCAGGAGAGACCAAGTCAAATACATATCTAGAACAAGTATTGTCGTACAAGAGGAAATTTTCTCGATGAGGGTTTTACTGGATTCGATACCTACAGGTTCTAGTTTCTTCCTACAATCCCCGGTGGATAGTAGTGTTTCATTTTCTTCTTTTGATAGTGGTGAGTGCTTGGCTTTTGCTGAGGTTTATTATTATGTAACATGGTTTACTTTTCATTTCGTGCTTGCAGATAGTGAGGCTCTGCCTCAAATGTCACAACGACGAGTGGGCCTGTGGTGTCTCTAGTTAGGCCAGGTTGGGATTATGCACAAGAGGAATGGGGAACCCTGTAGGTGTTTCTCAGTTGCAAATGAGTGGATTGGCTCTCTTCGTAGTTCAAAACCTGAGGTTTCTGTTGGTGCTGGGCCTTGGAGGAAGCTGAGTGTGAAGGTCTCTTTCTTGGGTAATAGGAAGAAGAAACTGCCCACTCTGGGATCATGATGGGAAAAGTCTTCCTTAAAGAAAAAAGATATAACGAGTATAAGGTTGTCGGCTCTAGAGAAGACAATTATACCAGTGCCTACCTCTTCGGAGGTTATCGCAGATGGAAGAAGGTTTAATCTCGGGACTTTCGTGTTGTGCAGGGGTAAGAGAACCTATCCCTCTTTGGCAATGAGCAGTTTAATTTCAGCAGGTATTTCTTTTGGATTCATTGTTAACCATTTTATCTTGGTTGTCCTGTGACCACACTGTGTTCGATCGCAGGCTCTTCAGGAGTGAATCATGACCGGGCAACTCGATCAGCTAGGGTGACATTATTTCAAAGACTCTAATAGTATAATCTCCAGAGTTCAACATAAGAGGTTCTGTGTCCGCTCCTTTTAACTTCTAGGGGGCTAACTATATAGAAGCCAGTCGTCATGTGGGTAACTTGCAACTTTCTCTTTATGAGGCTAATAGAGATATATGCTTGGCTCTTGTTGAAGGTGATGGAGTTTTTGCTCAGCAGCGAGAATAGTTGGGTTGCCTGGGCGAAAGAACTTGGTAAGGTGAACGAAAAAATCACCACGATGGGTGATGAGATGGCAGCCTTTAGGAATCGATTAGCGGAGGCTATGGATGGTCAAAATGAGGCTGAAAAATGAGTGGTAGAGGCTTGGGAGATCTCGTTGTAGCTTAAGTTGAAGCCCACAAGAAAAAGGAGGCAGCCATAAAAGTTGCTACTAAAGCCGAAGAGAAGGAGAAATTTTTGGCCCATATTTGGGAAGAAAAAGATGAGCTATGTAGAAGCTTGAGGCAAAGGATCCAGCAGCTTGAAGCAAGGTTGGAAGGGGAGAAGACCCTTAAGTGTAGAGCGGAGACGTTACTATAAGGGTAATACCATGTATACGAATAGGTGTGTGTGTGTAGCCACTTGTGTGCCTTTCAAGTGACAGTGGGGCCGTTAGATTTATATAATATGGACCTCCACTACTGCTGAGATATGATGGAGGAGGGGGTTTCATTCAATGTTTATAATCCCTTAGGAGAGTTCTAGGAGGGTGCCAGTAAGGTGTTGCTTACCTTTTGCACTTAGAAAGGTAACAGAGAAACCCATACCTTCTACTATTGTCCCTCCGGAGGCTACGGACCATGGTTATTGAGCTACAGAGATGAGTCGTCATTTTGATGACATGTCAGTAGGCTCCCCAATAGTTGTAGACAAATGACCCTTTGGTTGCCGAATCTATTTTCGTGTAGTTGTGTAGGACTTTTGTAGTTACTTGAAATGCTAATGAGAATATTAGCTGACACTTTGGTCTTTTGTTCCTTTTGTTCTCTTAGTTTTTTGCGCCTTCGTAGAGATGTGAGGGAAGTTTGCTCGATATCCCCACGTGATAGTGAGTGCTAGGTAGTGTAGCTTATACGTCACTCCTGTGAGTGTAGGATACTGTGCATAGGGGTTTCTCCAAACGAGGGCATCATCTTCTAATGTAGAATTGAGTGTTATGAGTGGGGTCTTCTCTTTTTGCACTTTTGAAGTTTTTCTCCTAGGAACCACGAAGACATCCTGCTAGTAGTGTCCGCATGTTTGTAGTCACCATACGCTTGTTTCTTGGCGCGAAATATAGATGCCTCATGTCTTCTTTCTGAAACAAAAATTGATAGGCGAGTTAATCCCATTGTCGCCGAACGTGGGGGCATTCGTGTGTTTGTAGATTTCACGTTCCTTCCTTGGCGCAAAACATGAGTTTCTCTATTTTTAGAATTACGGTATTCATGGTGTTGATAAGATGAAGGCATCTCCCCTTAGGAGGCATCTCATATTCTTGGAGGGATTATTGTATGTAGGGTTAGGGCATCTTACACCCTTGTAGAATCGAGTGCTATAGGGTAGAGCATTTCTCAACACTCTTATAGCATCGAGCGTTATGGGTAGATGCATCTCCTTTTATGCTCTCGGACGGTTTCTCCTGAGAAGCGTGAGGGTATTTTATCGGGGGTATCTATGTGATTGTAGAAATAGTGTATGTAGACATCTTCCTTAGGCGATAGTTGTATATTCGTAGAGCCCGCATGCTTTTGTTGGTATGGGTGTAGCGATGTCCCTTTCGCTAAAAAAATTAGGGTTTTCGAGGTGTTTATGGTTTTTTGGATATTAAAATATTTATTCCGCAGGGGTTTTAAAAACCGCGTTTTATTTAGAAATTGGAGTCGCCACCGGCCACTTAGGTAGGCCGGACACCATGAAACCAGAGATTCGAAAACTGTTGGGTTCGGGAGTCGGTTACGGATGGGGACGGATTAGAACCCCCACACCGCCCAAAATTGGTACTTTAATAATTACCGCTTTACTAATATTAGATTTTCCGGATTAAAGTGACGATTAAGTTAAGATTCGGTTATAAAAGCGAGTGGATTTTAAAGGCCCCGTTATCCGAGAATTAACGCCCAACCACCACTATCACTACACCTGATACTGGCCCCGTTTACGCTTGGATAGAAGGGCGCCACATTGACATTATATATTCCATTATGCAAACTTAGTGAGTAAAATATAAAATATAGCAAATAATTTAAATACAATACAAATAACTATTGACATATAGAATATTAATCTAATAAAATACCAATCTAAACACACATATATATACTACGAACAAGAGAATTAGAAGACAAAAAAGATACCACAAAAACATATGTTGTAAAACATAAATACATATGTAATACGAAAAAACACACATGAAAGCATAAAACATACTAAGATGCAAACATACTCAAAGAGAATAAATTTGTTAAACGTTTAGAATACGAGTAAACAAGGTAACGGATATATCAACATATCAACATTCAAAAAACGAGCATGAAATATAGAGGTGACAAGAATATATATATATATATATACCACCCATGTAAAAGACCACACATAATATTAATGCAAAAATATTAAGATCTAACTACTTTGAAACAAAAAAGTAAACAACAACAAGGGACCGGAATGGAATAAAATCAAAACAGAAGGCTTACAACTCAAAATAAAAAACCGACATTTAGGGATCTAATCAAGAATCGGGTAAAACTTGTGGGGACTGAAACTGTAAAAAAACCATGCGGCAAGCTCAAAATGCAAAGTTCAAAAATGCGGAGGTCCTTGGGGCGTAATTTAACCATTTGAAAACGGATTTCGAATAGATTTCGGGACGGAATTGGAAAACTAGGAAACATAAGAGGGATTAGGTTCGTAATTTCCCCAAGGGGCGAGACCGTTTTGAAAATTCCCAAAACGCGGGATGGTTTATGATGCAATTAGGCCAATTTTAATAAGAGGTTTACCTATAAATTTCCCTAACCGGCCTCCCATCTCCCCTTTCCTCATTTTTTAGCCTTAAGATAATATATTCTCCCCATTCTCTCATCTTCTCTCGAAATAAACACTAAACCCTCGATGAAACCCAGAAATCGGCAGCCTTCCACCGTCCTCTCCGCTACCGGCCGCCGCTAATCGGTGTCGGCGAACCCAAACTCTAATCCAAACTTGGATTTAAAGAAAAGACTCCTCTTTGTCCTAGATCTAAGAAAATACGAAGCGAAAATCATATTTTTTTAAATCGAGACCAAAGGAACGTCTTCCCCTTTTAGCCGGCTCACCATATTAAGGCTTGTTTCTGGTAGAGGAACCGACCACCGAAGGTAAAACCCCACACTCCTCTTCCTTTGTTATTTTTTAGAACACATACATGCATGCAACACTCAAGGTGGATGGATACATTTGTATGCTCTTTGTAGGTTCGAGAAAAGAATAAGAGGATGAAACCCTTTTTTGTATTTATGAAAAAAGGATTACAACTGAACTCCCTCTATTTTTTGTTTTTTGAGTTACATATATCCCTGCTTTTGTTTGGTAAGACTAGTACATATGATCTATTCTTTTGATCTGATTTTTCTGATGCCTTTCCATTTTTGTGTCCTTGCATGCCCGGCCATGCTTGGTGGTTGGTACGGCCGGCATGGGGAGCGGCGTGGTGGAGGTGACCGTTCGGCTGCGCAGACTGGCATCTCGGGAGATGAGACGATTATTACTGCCAGAATCGTTCATATCCGTTGGATCAGATCTGATCCAACGGTTAAGACCGCTCGATGATCAGATGTCTGAGATGAGGCCTCAGAAATGATGTAGTGGTCCGGGATCGCGCCACGTGGCCTGAAGAAGATGGTCGACCTTGCACGTGTCTCACACGCGCGAGTGGAGAATCCAACAGCCCGCGTGTGGACTTCACACGGTAGATGAGGGGTCTTTATGCTTCAATCGTGGCCGTTGGATCCAGATCTAATCCAACAGCCCTCGTGTAGCTGCGCAAGATAAAAGGATGGCATCAGGGCTCTATTATCTGATGTGGGTTAGGGTTTTTTAGGATGTAGGCTGGCCGGTTTCGGCTTGATCAGGCCTTGTAATAATATTAATATTTTCAAGCCCTGTAATATGTAATGGACTAGTAATTATTTATTTTAGGGTTTAATATGTTTTTTTGGATTTCATCTTATATTAGTCTAATAATAATAACATTAATATTAGTAATAACAACAACAATAATAATAATGCACATACGATAATACATACGTATGTACCTATGCACACACATACGTACAACACACATGCAAACATTAATTAATATAACATACTAGCATACATGCATATATAATCATACACATAATTAACATAACATCTACACACATTATTCGTAAAAACAATACGTTCGTACTAAATGTAGATACATGTGTGACACATATACACCGTATTACTTATTAATATGTATACATACATAGTTTATAATATACATGCACACATTACATACACTTTACGTATATCAATAACACTCATGCACATAATAAATGATAAGTGTTCAAAAGTACTATTTTTCTTACCCTTTTTACTCATATTATTGTTAGACTTAGGCTCATATTAGTTGCATAATTAGCCATTCATGCATTAATCCATGTTTCCTTCCAACATTGAGCTTGATTACACAACTTGGTAGTTTTTGTGGGAAAAGTTGCTGCTTTGGTGTGTTTTGTGTGTATGTGCAGGATCATTTGCCAAAGCGAGGCTAGAGCTAGTTGCTAGGGCAATGCATGAAGGAGATGCCGAGCAAGTTGCCAGGGCAATGCATGAAGGAGACGTCGAGCCAGTTGCCAGGGCAATTGTCGGCAAAGAGCAAAGGTGATATGGTAGTCAAAATTGATGACTAGACAAGCCCAAGATGACGTGGAGCAAAGCCCAATCCCAAAGGAATTTGATTTCCATGAAGAGATTAAAGAAAAATTAAATTCCAAGAAGATAGGAGAAGTTCTAGTAGGAATATAATTATAATAAAGAATTATATTCTTTAAAGATAATTTAATTCCAACTTAACTTCCTCCTCAAAGCAGGACTTTGACCTAGGCCTATAAATAAGAGGGAGATTTCGATAACTCAAAGAGAGGAAAAAGATAGGGGAATTTCGACAACTCCAAGGAGGGCAAGAGGAGAGAATTTTTGACAAGCATCTAGGGCAAGGAGGATTTCGACAAGCTTCCTTCTTCATCCTTTTCTTTCTTGTTCGTTGGGTTCATGCTAGGGATTATTTATCTTGTGTTTCTTTGGAACCTAGCCATGAACTAAATCTATTTGGCTATGGTTATTGTGTTTTGTGGTTGTGAGAAACTATTGGTTTTTGTTTAGGTAATAAGAGTTTGCACTTTTCTATTCAAGGTTTATTCATTCTTGGTTCTTATTCTTGTTTGCGAGTGATTTGGGAGAAGATCTCGTGATTTCATCTGTTTATCTAATATCGGGAGAGTTAGATTCAAGAAACGAATTAATATGTTCTTTATTCAATCTATTGATGGTGAAGATTAATTCGGCTTAGCAATAAGTTAAGGATTTCAACGGCTAAGAGGAGCGCAAGATTGGTTGTTGTTCACCCTTGATTCACGCAGGGATGTATTTTCAAGGCATGCACAAGTAGCTAGAGTTTCGACTTAGGGATAAGAAGAAATCATTGAAGAACGCTCTGTCGAACCTTGAAGGTTGCTGCCCAGAAGCCCAAGTAGTTGCCCGCTAGTCGCCCAGGCAACCATCGATTAGTTGCCAAGGCAACCCCGTTGTGCAAGTTGCCACGGCAACTGAGTTACCCGTGCACTCTTTTACCAAGACGATCCAATCAGCTATCACACCTCAACTCACGATAACCTGGCCTATCTCTCTCTCATTTGATCTTATTTATTCTTTTACTTTATTGCCTTCTAGTTTAGTTATTAGTTAAACTCCTATAATCCTTTATTTGTGTTTTTACTTTTTACAGTGCAAGAGACTAGATTCTTGAAGTGGCACCAATCCCTGTGGAGACGATATCTTTTATACTATAACTTGCAACGTGTATACTTGCACAATTGCGTAGCACTTATTACGCGCAACAAGTTTTTGGCACCGTTGCCGGGGATTGGCAATAGCGACTTTGTTTTTATTTTCTTGCACTTTCTTTTTACTTTTCTTGTTTAAGATTCAAAGGGCTAACAAATTTTGGTTTTGCATTGGTATATGACCAGGGTGAGACCGACTACACCAGAATATCCCTTTGATCCAGAAATCGAACGAACCTTACAAAGACTTAGGCGAAGGATAAGAGTAGCAATGGCTAATCAAGACGGCAATATGAATCAAGATGTTCCAGCAGGAGGAGGAGTGATTCTTGCGCGAAACAGAACTATTCGAGACTATCTTGAAGAAGATCTTGATGGACTTAATCCAGGAGTTGTCGCACCTGAAATTGAAGCCGACCACTTTGAGTTAAAACCGGTAATGTTTAATATGATCAACACAATTGGTCAATTTGGCGGCTCAGCAACTGAAGATGCACGACAACATCTGAAATCTTTCCTCGAGATTTGCAACTCGTTCAAAATACACGGAGTCACCCCCGATGTCTTACGATTAAGATTATTCCCCTATTCACTAAGGGATAGGGCGAAAGCATGGTTGAATAGCATTCCTGCCGGAACAAAAGCATCTTGGACCGATCTTTGTCGGATTTCCTTGCTCGGTTTAATCCTACAAATTTGACTGATAAGCTTCGTAACGACATTACTTCTTTTCGGCAGGTAGATGATGAATCCATGTACGAGGCTTGGGAGCGATATAGAGAACTTTTACACAAATTCCCCCTACACGGATTCCCGGTGTGGACTCAAGTAACAATGTTTTACAACATCGTGAATACACCAACAATGATGATGCTAGATGCCTCGGCAAACGACATACTCCTAGATAAGTCGCCGGAGGAAGCAATGCAAATTTTAAACAGGCTGGCCAAGAATGATTATCAATTCCCATCTACTAGAAGAGGAGGAGTTAGACGGCAAGCCACAATACATGAACTAGGATCATCAGATTCAATTTCGGCACAATTGGCCACTTTAACCAAGATGGTCCAGAACATGCAAAAACCAAACAACACACATGAAGTCAAGGTAATGGATTCTTTTTGTGAGTTATGTGGTGATAACCATAATTCTTCTGAATGTATGCAGAATCCGGAATCTAGCTTCTATGAGGGGAATTACAATCGGAACAACAATGTGATGTCCAATACATACAATCCAGCTTGGAAAAAGCACCCGAATTTTTCATGGAGTAATCCCAACAATGCTCTAAACCAGAACAATCAGAATGTACAAGCATCGGGATTCCAGCAGAATATGCCACGGCAACAGTTGCCGCATCAACAACCGACAACATCTAGTTCTTTGGAAAATTCTCTAAATGTTTTTATGATGAAAACTGAATCTTATATGGCTGAGAATAGTAACTTCATAAAAAGAACTTATGATTTTATTAACAGGACCGAGATGAGATTGCAAAACCAAGAGGCGGCAATCAAATCATTAGAAAATCAAGTCGGACAGTTTGCTCAAAATCTGAATACTAGACCGCAAGGAGGTTTACCTAGCGATACTGAAGTCGCAAGAGGAACTGGCCATGAGCAATGTAAGGCGATCACCACTAGAAGTGGCCAACAACTTAGAGAGGCTCAAACCCGCTCATCAAACAAAACTCCATAAAAAGATCAAGTCGAACCTAGCGGCAAAGCCTCAGATGCTGAACCAGGAATTGCCTCGGCAACCGACAATAAGCATACCTTGGAAACCGATAATAAGGATGCTTTGGCAACTTGTGAAAAGCATGCCTCGACAACCTCAATTGATAATGCCTCGACAACTCCAGTTGTCCTGGCAATGCCGTCAATTAGGTTCCAAACCAATGAAAGGATTGAAGATATCCGACTTCCACCACCATTCCCTTAAAGGTTGAAGCTACAAAAGCAAGAATATCAATTCAAGAAGTTTCTTGATATCCTAAAGCAAGTCCACATCAACTTGCCATTGGTGGAAGCAATTGAACAAATGCCAAACTATGCCAAGTTTCTTAAAGACATTGTGTCCAAGAGAACAAGGCTAGGAGAATTTGAAACAGTTGCCGCAACAGAGGGATGCATGGCAATGTTGCACAATTGTATGCCACCCAAGTTGAAGGATCCCGGAAGTTTCACAATACCCTGTTCCATTGGAAACCACTATGTCGGGAAAGCATTATGCGACCTTGGGGCTAGCATAAACTTGATGCCTAAATCAGTTTTCCAGAAACTAGGAATCGGGAAGGCAAGACCTACAACAGTTATGCTACAGGTAGCCGACAGATCCTATGTGCATCCAGAGGGAAAAATCGAGGACATACTGGAAAAATTTTATAAATTTATTTTTCCCGCTGACTTTATTGTTTTAGATTGTGAAGCAGATGAGCATGCACCCATCATTATCGGGAGACCATTCCTAGCAACAGGGAGAACCTTGATCGATGTTGAAAAGGGAGAACTCACAATGAGGGTGAATGACCAGCAAGTTAAACTAAATGTGTTCCAAACACTAAGGCATGCCGATGATCCAGAAGAATGCCAACTTCTTCATGCCACGGCAGAGTTTAACTTCGACGAGGAATTTAGTTGCCTCGGCAACTACATTGCCGATCAAGAGGAACCTGAGTAGTATGAAGAACCGGTCGATGAGGAACAACAAGAAGAGGAAAATTGGCTAGTCAATCGACCAGGTACATACTTTGAACCACTAGATTACTCAGGTAAGGAAGGTAAGCTCGAAAACCCTCTATTGAACAACCACCAATTCTTGAGTTGAAACAATTGCCAGAGCAACTAAAATATGCATTCTTAGGAGCCGATAATACATTGCCTGTAATTATTTCTTCTAAGTTACAGCCTGAGCAGAAAAAGAAGCTGATCAAGATGTTGAAACTACACAAAAAGGCAATAGGATGGACAATTGCCGACTTGAAGGGAATTAGTCCGACAGTGTGCATGCACAAGATTTTGTTGGAAGATGATCACAAACCTTCAATTGAGGGCCAGAGGAGACTGAATCATGCCATGAAAGGGGTTGTAATGAAAGAAATCATCAAGTGGCTTGACGCCGGTATTATATACCCTATCTCTGATAGTACATGGGTAAGTCTGGTACAATGCGTACCAAAAAAATGAGGTATAACAGTGGTAAGTAATGAAAACAATAAACTCATTCCAACCAGGACTGTGACCGGTTGGAGGGTTTGTATGGATTATCGAAAGCTAAACAAAGCCACTAGGAAATATCACTTCACATTACCCTTTATTGATCAAATACTTGACCGTCTTGCAGGTAAACCCTTTTATTGTTTTCTTGATGGTTATTCAGGTTACAATCAAATTGCCATAGCACCAGAAGATCACATGCCCATACGGTACTTATGCCTTCCGAAGGATGTTCGTTCGGATTGTGTAACGCCCCGACAACCTTCCAAAGATGCATGATGGCACTCTTTTCAGACATGGTCAAAGACTTCCTTGAGATCTTCATGGATGATTTTTCTGTTTTTGGTAATGACTTCGACAGTTATCTCGGCAATTTAGAGAGGGTGTTGGCATGATGTGAAGAAACTGATTTAGTCCTCAATTGGGAGAAATGCCATTTTATGGTAGATGAAGGAATAGTGTTCGGCCACAAGATTTCATCCAAGGGAATTGAAGTAGACAAAGCCAAGGTGGACGTGATCGAGAGATTACCCCCACCAAGTTCGATTAAAGGAATTTGAAGTTTTCTTGGACATGCAGGTTTTTACAGGAGGTTCATTCATAATTTTTCTAAAATCACTAAGCCCTTGTACAATTTGCTTGAACAGGATAAAGTCTTCGATTTTGATGATTCTTGCACCCAAGCATTCGAAACCCTAAAGGAAAAGCTTACCTCGGCACCCATTGTCGTTCCACCAGATTGGATGCTACCTTTTGAGCTCATGTGTGACGCAAGTGATTTCGCGGTAGGAGCAGTCCTAGGCCAACGCACAGGTAAGACCTTTAATGTGATATACTACGCTAGTAAAACTCTTAATAGTGCTCAAGTGAATTACACAACAACGGTGAAAGAGTTACTAGCTGTAGTTTTCGCATTTAACAAGTTTCGATCCTATTTGATTGGTACAAAGGTAATTGTTCATACGGACCATTCGGCAATCAAATATCTATTTGCTAAAAAGGATGCCAAACCTCGTTTGATTCGTTGGATATTACTTTTACAAGAATTTGATATTGAAATTAAGGACAGGAAAGGAACAGAAAATTAACTGGCCGATCACTTATCATGTTTAGAACGCAACAGGGAGGAGGACGCGAATCTAGAGATATGCGATGCATTCCCGGATGAACAAATTTTAGTTGCCTCGGCAACCATAGACGCGCATACCTCGGTAACCCTCAACGCCTCAGCAACCATGGATGCACACGCCTCGGCAACTCTCGACGCCGCAGCAGCCTTTGACGCGCATGCCTCGGTAATTTTGGGAGTAGTCACCACGGCAGCACATGCCTCGGCAATACCCTGGTACACGGATTTAGTTAATTTCCTTGTTTGTGGTATTTTACCTTATGGCATTACTCACCAAGGGAAGAAGCGGTTCCGCCATGATGCTAAGCATTACTTTTGGGACGAGCCTCTTTTGTTTAAACAATGTGCAGATCAGGTTATACGCCGATGTGTCCCTGAAGAAGAGCAACAGAATGTACTCCGGCAATGTCATTCTTCACCCTATGGAGGACATTTTGGAGGAACTCGTACTGCGGCCAAAGTTTTGCAATTCGGTTTGTATTGGCCAACATTGTACAAAGATGCCCAAGACTATTACAAGCAATGTGATCGTTGCCAGAGGATGGGCAATATCTCTAGACGACATGAGATGCCGCTCTAGAACATCATCGAGGTGGAATTGTTCGATGTATGGGGGATCAATTTTATAGGACCTTTCCCATCTTCATTCGGCAACCTCTACATTCTACGTGCCATCGACTACGTGTCTAAATGGGTGGAGGCAGCTGCAGTTCCCAACAACGATTCCAAGACCGTGCAACGATTCTTGCAGAAAAACATATTTACACGGTTTGGGATGCCGAGAGCAATTATCAGTGACGAAGGCAAGCATTTTGACAACAGACTAATTGCCAAGATGTTGCAACGCTTCGGCATATCACACAGAATCGCCACGGCATATCACCCACAAACCAACGGGCAAGCAGAAATTTCCAACCGGGAATTGAAGGGTATACTCGAGAAAGTTGTAAATCCCTTTAGGAAGGATTGGTCATTAAGACTAGATGACGCACTTTGGGCATATCGCACTGCATTCAAAACACCCTTAGGTATGTCCCCCTTCCGACTTGTCTATGGCAAAGCATGCCATCTACCGGTGGAAATCGAACACAAGGCATACTGGGCAATCAAGACCGTGAATATGGATTGAGAAAGTGCCGGACAAAAGCATTTGTTGGACCTCAATGAGATAGAAGAATTACGTGCACTCTCCTATAACAATGCACGAATCTACAAGGAGAAAACCAAGCAATGGCACGACAAGAAACTATTGTCGCGACAATTCATGCCAGGGCAACTAGTTCTCTTATTCAATTCTCGGCTAAAACTTTTCCCAGGAAAGCTGAAATCAAGATGGCCAGGACCATTCGAAGTTGTCAAACCATTCTCCCATGGTGCCGTGATAATCAAGTCTATCACTGACAAACATGAATTCAAAGTTAATGGACAAAGGTTGAAACACTACAATGGTGCCCATGTGGAACGTAACAAATAAGTGGTCAACTTAAGAGATGCATGAGCATGCTCTCCTTTCAATATTTTCTTTTTCTTTTTATTTTCATTTTTATTTTTAGGAGATATTTTATTTTTCATTATTATCTTTAGTTTCCAGGTTTTCTTTGCTTTTTTTTCCACAACAAAACTCACAACCACCATGCTAAGGAAATTCACTACCGACTACTTGCCACGGCAACCACAACAGATGATGCCGCGGCAACCTACATCGTGCCTGCATAAGCTGATGCCACAGAAACCAACCCTGAAGATGTCACGGCAACCAAAGCTAAAGACATCCCGGCAACCACTGCAAAAGCCAAAGGTAAAGCACCTATGCCCGAATCAACTCCTACGCAATCATTTTCTGATTTTTCAGATTCGGACGAGTCCTCCATTGCACCAACAAATACCACACCAATTGAATCCTCCAAGCGAAATGCCAATGACACTGATGAAGAGGACGATGAGGACAACCCCGTACGAGGATCGATTCCACCACCGGCAACAAGAAAACAACCATGGCGTTCAAGCAAGAGAATCAAGACACCGACCAAAAGGAAACTAATCATCTACGATGACGAACTCTCGGAGTAAGTCCTCATATGCATTTTATTTTTTGTTATTTTTATTTTTATTTAATGCATGCATTGAGGACAATGCCTCACTCGAGTTTGGGGGGGATTGTTATTAGTAGTTACCATGTTTAGTTACATTCATCTTAAGTATTACATTTAGGATACATAAATTGCTTGCCATACCTTTAATTGGAACAAGAATTGCTTAGATTTGATGAATATCCGATGATGACTTTGCCAATGCACTTAATTGATAGAATTTTATTCTAGGATAACCATGGAAAAACTTAGAATGTTACTATGATGCTAAATTTGATGAAACACAGTTGTGGTTTGATTGATTTAAGGAATTCTAGTGAACTTAGGTTGATAATTAAAGAAATTGGGGGATTAGAATAAAAATTGGATGAATGCTAGAGGTGCCCGAAATTGGCTCTAGCATGTGCTAAAAAATTGATCACTAGAGGTGCCTGAAACTGGCTATAGTTAAAACATGTTAAAAAGAACCCAATGAAGTAATTTGGAAACCTCTTGTTTGCATAGAATCCGAAAAATCAACTTGCACACAACTCCGCACACACTCACAAGCATTATAGTTTGATTCCGAGTAACTCCTAAGTTTTCTGAAAAATGAAAAGCCAATCATACTTTGTGCCCCGGTTCAGAGAATTGAAATCAAGTTCAAAGCTAAGTTTGTGAAAATTGAAGTCTTGGCAGGTAATTATGAGTTTGCATTGCTTGAGGACAAGCAATAGTTCGAGTTTGGGGGTGTGATAAGTGTTCAAAAGTATTATTTTTCTTACCCTTTTTACTCATATTATTGTTAGACTTAGGCTCATATTAGTTGCATAATTAGTCATTCATGCATTAATCCATGTTTCCTTCCAACGTTGAGCTTGATTACACAACTTGGTAGTTTTTGTGGGAAAAGATGCTGCTTTGGTGTGTTTTGTGTGTATGTGCAGGATTATTTGCCAAAGCGAGGCTAGAGCTAGTTGCTAGGGTAATGCATGAAGGAGATGTCGAGCTAGTTGCCAGGGCAATGCATGAAGGAGACGCCGAGCCACTTGCCAGGGCAATTGTCGACAAAGAGCAAAGGTGATATGGTAGTCGAAATTGATGACTAGACAAGCCCAAGATGACGTGGAGCAAAGCCCAATCCCAAAGGAATTTGATTTCCATAAAGAGATTAAAGAAGAATTAAATTCCAAGAAGATATGAGAAGTTCTAGTAAGAATATAATTATAATAAAGAATTATATTCTTTAAAGATAATTTAATTCCAACTTAACTTCCTCCTCAAAGAAGGACTTTGACCTAGCCCTATAAATAAGAGGGAGATTTCGACAACTCAAAGAGAGGAAAAAGAGAGGGGAATTTCGACAACTCCAAGGAGGGCAAGAGGAGAGAATTTTCGACAAGCATCTAGAGCAAGGAGGATTTCGACAAGCTTCCTTCTTCATCCTTTTCTTTCTTGTTCGATTGGGTTCATGCTAGGGATTATTTATCTTGTATTTCTTTGGAACCTAGCCATGAACTAAATCTATTTGGCTATGGTTATTGTGTTTTGTGGTTGTGAGAAACTATTGGTTTTTGTTTAGGTAATAAGAGTTTGCAGTTTTCTATTCAAGGTTTATTCATTCTTGGTTCTTATTCTTGTTTGCGAGTGATTTGAGAGAGGATCTTGTGATTTCATCTATTTATCTAATATCGGGAGAGTTAGATTCAAGAAACGAATGAATATGATCTTTATTCAATCTACTGATGGTGAAGATTAATTCGGCTTAGGAATAAGTTAAGGATTTCAACGGCTAAGAGGAGCGCAAGATTGGTTGTTGTTCACCCTTGATTCACGCAGGGATGTATTATCAAGGCATGCACAAGTAGCTAGAGTTTCGACTTAAGGATAAGAAGAAACCATTGAAGAACGCTCTGCCGAACCTTGAAGGTTGCTGCCCAGAAGCCCAAGTAGTTGCCCAGCTAGTCGCCCAGCTAGTCGCCCAGGCAACCATCGATTAGTTGCCAAGGCAACCCCGTTGTGCAAGTTGCCACGGCAACTGAGTTGCCCGTGCACTCTTTTACCAAGACGATCCAATCGGCTATCACACCTCAACTCACGATAACCTAGCTTATCTCTCTCTCATTTGATCTCATTTATTCTTTTACTTTATTGCCTTCTAGTTTAGTTATTAGTTAAACTCTTATAATCCTTTATTTGTGTTTTTACTTTTTACAGTGCAAGAGACTAGATTCTTGAAGTGGCACCAATCCCTGTGGAGACGATATCTTTTATACTATAACTTGCAATGTGTATACTGGCACAATTGCGTAGCACTTTTTACGCGCAACAATAAACATATAGTATAATAATATAATACATGTATACATGCAACGCTAATATACTAATAATTATACTAATATGTATTTACAGACCAGATAAAAATGAGTGATTACAGTTGCCCCTCTTTGCTTGTTCTCATGGCATGGGAACAAAGCAAAGATTCATAAGCACTCATTTTTAGCCGACTTCTCTGTTTGTAGCTTTGGAAACACGTGTTCTTCTGGAACTCTCCGTTTTTCCTCGACTGAATCTTCGAGCTCGTAAGTCCTTCCTATATATAACTTCTTCCCCTTCCGATCTTGGAGCTACAGGCTCTTCCTATATAGAACCCTTCACTCTGAAGCCTCAAGTTATGAGTCCCTCCTATATAGAACTTTTCACTCTGAGACGGCAAGGCTCGGAGTCCTTCCTATATAGAACTCTTTACCTTCAACGCGGCTGGTTTTTCCTACATAAAACCTTCTGCGCCACGGATGGATTCTTTCGACTGGGAGTTCCTCCTGTATAGAACTGGTAGTCTTCAAACGCGGGAGCCGCCAATCCTTCCTATATAGAACTTTTAGCTTCTGAAATCTCGGAGCTATGAGTTCTTCCTATATAAAACCTCTCACTCTAAGACAGTAAAGCTCGGAGCTCTTCCTATATAGGACTCTTCTCATTCAACACAACAGGTTTTCCCTATATAAAACCTTGTGTGTCATGGGTGAATTTCTTTGGCTGGGAGTTCCTACTATATAGAAATGCTAGTCTTCACCCTGGAGCTGCAAGCCCTTCCTATACAAAACTTTCAACTCCTGGAGCCTCGGAGCAGCGGATTCTTCCTATATAGAACCTCTCGCTGCAGACGCTTGGAAACATAGGCCCTTCCTATATAGAACCTTCATCTTCGCATTTGGGATTCACACCAGGATGGCTACCGATGTTTCTTTGAATCTCTAGATACCTGTCTAGAATAAGACAAAATGCTATAACAAATGAATTAACATGCTCATAATCCTAGGGATGTCTAACTATTCATGATGCATGAGTGTCAATATCTTGGTGGGCCTGCTTTAGTCCTCAGTCAATCTCGACCTTACGTTGCTTGCTTTCTCCTTTTTTCTTCTAGTGGCGATACCCATTTCACTGTCAGGTTCAATCATTCCAACTTTTCTTTTTTCTGAATTTCTGATTCGGGGTTCTAAAGTGCCCTTCCAGGTTTCCTCTTTAGAGGTTTCTTGTTTTTCTTTCTTTTTCTCATTTCTTTCCTTTTTTTTGTTTTTTTTTTGTTTTTTTTATTTTTATTTTTTTGAGGTGCCCTTCTGGGTTTTCACCATGGGAGATTTCTCTTGTTGTCTCGAATGCTTTCTCTTAAACAAATAGGGCGTGCGTCATTGGTAATCCTATCCTGGTGCTTGAAGCCTTCTGTCCGCCCTGTCAACATACGTTATGTAGGCAGCTAGAGGGCAAGCTTAACATCGTTTTCTAATCACCTGCATCTTTAAGGTTAGATCACAGTAATGCTCAGAAATCTCTTGTTTATCATAAGCCTATGTTAGCTTATTTGCATGATATTAACAAGAAGGCAAGGAATTGATTCAAAAATATGATTTTATTACGATTAAGGGTTTGGAACAACTTTGAGAGAGTCATGACACACATGAGGAAAAGGAAAAGCCAAACACGAAATACAAGATCACTCAGTATCTTCAGTATGAATGATACATGATCCCGTCAACCGGCGTAGAATCTTTGCCTTAAGCTCCCTCTTCACAGGGTTCATGGGGATGACCCTTCTCTCCGGATATCCAACCTCTCAATTTATCCGAGCCGCCCTTTACGGGTTTTCAACTCGGATCCTTCATTTGCTTCAAGACACCATGTTTCGGGTTTTCGCCCTGAGCTCTCCATTTTTTTGTTCTTGTTTTTCTTTTTCTTTTTTCTTTTTTTTTGTTCATTTTTTGTTTTTTTTCAAACGTAGTATTTCTTAACAGCATCAGAATTTACAGGGCTTTTCAGCTCGTCTCCATCCATTTCAGTTAAGATTAAGGCTCCTACTGAGAAGGCCTTTTTCTACCACGTATGGCCCTTCCCAGTTGGGCATCCACTTTCTTCGAGAATCTTTCTGAATCGGGAGGATCTTCTTGAGCACCAGATCCCCCTCTCTGAATTCTCTTGGGCGCACCTTTTTGTTGTATGCCCGCATCATGCATTTTTGGAACATTTGACCATGGCAAATGGCCTTTAGTTTCTTTTTTTCAATAAGATTTAGTTGGTCGAGTCTGGCTTGCACCCATTCAGATTCTTCCAATTTTACTTCATTTAAGACCCGGAGCGACGGAATCTCCACCTCAATGGGGAGTACTGCTTCGGTACCATACACCAAGGAGTAGGGTGTTGCCCTGTCGATGTGCGAATGAACGTCCTATAGGCGAAAAGGGCAAATGACAGCTTTTCGTGCCAATCCTTGTAGGTATCTGTCGCCTTCGCTATGATCTTATTTATGTTCTTGTTTGCTGCTTCCATCGCCCTATTCATTTTAGGACGATAGACTGTGGAATTATGGTGAGTTATCTTGAATTGGTTGCACACGTCTGTCATCATTTTGTTATTCAGATTGGAAGCGTTGTCGGTGATGACCCTTTCTGGCAAACCGTATCGACAAATGATCTTCTTCTTTAGGAATTTACATACTGTAGTCCTTGTGATGTTGGTGTAAGACGCTGCCTCCACCCATTTAGTAAAATAGTCTATAGCGACCAAAATAAATCGGTGTCCGTTGAAAGCCTTCGGGTGAATCTGCCCGATGACGTCCATGCCCCACGCTGCAAAAGGCCACGGAGAATTCATGGTATGTAAAGGTGATGGGGGAGCGTGAATCTTGTCAGCATAAATTTGGCATTTGTGGCATTTCCTGGCGTAATCGATACAATCTCCCTCCATGGTCAACCAGAAATAGCCATACCTCATAATTTTTCGGGCTATAGATAGCCCGTTGGCGTGCATCCCACATAGACCGTCGTGTACCTCGGCTAAAATCTCCTTCGCCTCCCGGGCATCCACACATCTCAACAATGTTTGATCATGGCCTCTTTTATATAGGATCTCTCCATCCAGGACATATCATGTTGCCATTTTTCTGAGTGTTTTTCTGTCATTGTTATTTGCCCCTTCAGGATACTTTTGAAGCTTGACATATTGCAAGATGTCATAGTACCATGGGTTGCCATCAATCTCTTCCTACACATTACAACAATGAGCAGGCATTTCAAAAGTCTGCATCTTAATGGGCTTCATTTCTGCCCCCGTGTTCGTTTTGAACATGGAAGCCAAGGTTGCCAAGGCGTCTGCCATCTGATTTTCTTCTCTGGGAAGGTAATTGAAGCTGACCTTTTCGAACTCCTTGGCGAGCTCTTGAATTAATTCATAATATTTGACCAACTTCGAGTCCTTGGTTTCCTATTCCCCACGCAACTGGTAAATCACTAAGGATGAATCTCCGAATACTCGAAGTTCCTTAATCTTTCTTTCAATAGCTGAGTTCAGCCCCATAACGCAGGCTTCATATTCAGCTATATTGTTGGTGCAGAAGAATTCTAGTCTGCTAGTGAAGGGATAATAGACATTCTCGGGGGAAATTAGCACGGCCCCTATCCCGTGTCCGAGGGCGTTAGAGGCCCCATCAAAGTAAAGCTTCCATGAGTTATCATCTGAAACCTCTTCCTCGATTGTAATACACATCAAGTCTTCATCTGGGAAATTAAAGTTCAACGCCTCATAATCGTCCGAGGCGCGACTAGCTAGGAAATTCGCTACGGCGCTTCCCTTTATGACTTTCTGGCTTACATACACAATGTCGAATTCGGATAGGAGCATCTGCCAGCAGGCCATCCTTCCCGTTAGTACTGGTGCTTCTATTAGGAACTTCAAGGGGTCTAGCTTGGATATTAACCAAGTAGTATGGTACAGCATATACTGTCTAAGCCGCTTGGTAGCCCAAACTAAAGCACAACACAGCTTCTGAACTAGCGGGTACCGCGCTTCGCAATCATTGAACTTTCTGCTTAGGTAATAGATGGCTTGCTCCCTTTTTCCTGACTCATCGTGTTGCCCCAATACACAACCCATTGAATTCTCAAAGACTGTCAGATAGAGGATTAAAGGCATGTCTGGTACTGGCGCGACTAAAATTGGAGCATTTGTCAGGTACCTTTTGATCTTTTTTAGGGCTCCTTGACATTCCTCATCCCACACACCAGGATTATTCTTTCTAAGAAGTCTGAAAACTGGGTCACACCGACCAGTTAATTGGGAAATAAAACAAGAGATATAATTTAACCTCCCCAGGAAACCACGAACCTCCTTCTGAGTGTGGGGTGGTAAGAGATCATGGATGGCTTTCACTTTATCTAGATCGATCTCAATCCCTCTTCTGCTCACCACGAACCCCAAGAGTTTTCCAAAAGTAACGGTAAAGGTGCATTTGGCAGGGTTAAGCCTCAGCTGGTATTTCCGTAGTCTTTGGAATAGTTTTCTTAAGTTCTGTGGTGCTCCTCTTCTGTTCGGGACTTGGCGATCATGTCGTTACTTCTATTTCTTTGTGCATCATGTCATGGAAAAGAGTCACCATTGCTCTTTGGTAAGTTGTCCCAGCGTTCTTGAGCCCGAAAGGCATCACCCGGTAACAAAAGGTGCCCCATATGGTTATGAATGTAGTTTTCTCCATGTCGTTAGAGTCCATCTTTATCTGGTTGTACCCTAAAAAGCCGTCCATGAATGAAAACCACGAGTGTCTCACGGTGTTGTCAACCAGCGTGTCAATATGTGGCAGAGGGAAGTTGTCTTTAGGGCTGGCTCGGTTGAGATCCCTATAATCTACACACATACGGACCTTCCCATCCTTCTTTGGTGCTGGTACGATGTTTGCAACCCATTTAGGGTATTTGGCCACCTCCAAGAAACCGGCATCAAACTGTTTTTTTACCTCTTCTCTGATCTTTAACAACTTGTATGGTCTCATTCTCTGGAGTTTTTGCTGTATTGGTTTGCATTCCGGTTTCATTGGCAGTTTGTGCACCACTATGTCAGTATTCAAACCTGGCATATCTTGATAAGTCCAGGCGAAGACATCCTTGAATTCCTGAAGTAGGGTTGTCAGTTCGTGCCTGGTTTTTGAGGAAAACGTCGTCCCTATTTTTACTTCTTTTCTCTCTTCTTCAGTCCCCAAGTTTACAACTTATGTTTCTTCTTGGTGGGGCATGATTTGCCTTTCTTCGTTGGCCACCATTCTCCTCAACTCTACAGGGACCTTACATTCTATCTCATCATATTCTTCCTCAATTCCCTCTGAGATCTTGGGGCATTCAAAATTCACTCCGGGATTGGGTCCGGTATCATTCATACAGTCAATCATGAGAGACCTGCATCAAATGAGAATGAATGTATTGGGAAGAGAATGGCTTTATATGAAGTGAATGAACATGAAAAATGAATGAATGAAATAAATGAAACGCTTGCCATTTAAGAAAACGGGGAAGATATTTTCATTTCAACAAAAAGTTAACATAGGTGCCCTATACAAGAGATCCCCATTGTTTATGGGCAAAAACAAAAAGTTGATTCGGAGCATTACTCTGATCTAGTCCTAAAAACCACAGGTAGATCAATGTGGCTCCAGTTATCAAGAGTTTCCCCGAGATGGCAAGGGCGGATGTTGGTCAACATTTTGCTGACTTGGCCCTTTCCAGCTATCATGTTGATGGACATCCCCTCAAGTGATTCATTAAATATTTCCTCCTTGTTGAGTACATCATTTTCCTTAATTGCCTCTTCAACCTCTTGTCCTGGCTGGCAAAATCCTCTGGAGACAAAAGTGGTTTTCAAACAAGGGAATGACATTGGTCTCCATGGAATGTCTTCTCCCTTAAGTCTAGCTTTTATTTGTTCTTTTTTTCTCTTGTATTCTTCATTTCTTTGTTGGACACTTGGTTTGTAACCCAACCCAAAACGGTCATTCTTGGTTATCGTACTTTTAGCTCGTAGGCTCCCTTGCAATCTCTTCCCTAACCCTCTTCCTACTTTGGCTCCTCGGCCCAAAGTTCCAGCAACGGTCATCTTGGTACAATTAGATAACCTGGGATAGGGGATCTGACTTCCCTCCGCGATGAATGTGGCATTCACTAGCTCTAATGCTCGAAAAGAGCATTCTGCAGCATCCTCGTCATTTTGAATGTAAGGGGCATCTGATGTCACTGAAGCAATAATTTCCTGCTCGGCCTCTACTGTGACCAATTTGCCTTCGATTACGAATTTTAATTTCTGATGTAATGAGAAGGGGACAACTCCTGCGGAGTGGATCCATGGCCTTCCCAATAAGCAGCTATAAGATGGTTTTATGTCCATTACCACAAAATCAATCACGTACTCAGTCGGCCCGATCAATAGAGGTACCTCAATTTTTCTCGTTGTTCATCTTTGTGTGCCGTCAAAGGCTCTCACAGAGTTATGGCAGGGTTTTAGGTGATAACCATCTATTGGTAGCTTCTGCAAGGTCACCATAGGCAGGACGTTCAGTGCTGACCCGTTGTCAATCAGTACCCCCGGTACCACATACCCTTTGCAGTGGGTTGTGATGTTAAGTGCTTTGGTGGACCCCATTCCGCCCTCGAGGATCTCGTTGTCACTGAATGTTATATGGTTATAGGCAGTGATATATCCCACTGTCTTGTCCAGTTTTGCCACAGAAATGTCCTAGGGCACAAAAGTCTGGTTTAGTACTTTTAATAGTGCCTCACGGTGTCTTTCTGAACTCAAGAGTAGCTCCAGCACTGTGATCCTAGCCGGTTGCTTTCGTAGTTGTTCCACTACGCTGTACTCGCTATGTCTCAAGAACTTTAGAAATTCTTTGGCCTGAGCTTCAGTTACTGGCTCATTTATCTTTGGAAGAGGTTCTTCACCGAATATCTGCGCGGGGGTAACCGATGTATCCTTTCCTTTATCTTTGGCCGTTTCAGCAGCCCTCAAGGTCTTAGAGGAGTAACATCTGCCGCTCCTCGTCAAATGGCCTACCTCACCGACATCCACATCACTCTTGCATTGCTCGTCTTTCAGTGTAAGCTCTTTTACATCACCAGATTCTGGCTTTCCTGGCGTGGTCACATTTACAGCATAGTTCTAGGGAGTTTGCCGCATATCCTTGAATGGGAACGGGGATGGTGCTGAGATGATGATCTTGGGATTTATCTTAGTGGTTTCTCCTTAGGAGGCACCTGCACTCCCCGGCCTGGAGGAGATGATAAGAGGTCTATCTCTCTCGTATTTAACGTTGGGGCTGTCTGTCATATGTACGTCTGACCCCTTTTTTCCTGTGGGCTCTTCGAAGAATTCTATTTTCTTTTCATTCATCAATTGTTGTACCAATCTCTTAAACTCGTCGCACTTTTGGATGTCGTGCCCTTCGTCCTGATAGAATTCGCAATACACTTCACATCCCTTCTGCCTTATTACCATGCCTTTGTCGATCACATGGGCCATGCACAATTGTTGAAATACCCATCGCAAAGGAGATTTGATTTCCGACACATCATCCTTAATCTTCCTGGTGAAGCATTCCTCAATAGCATTTACTCCCCTGTTCCCATGATTAGGCAATGGGTTAGTAGCTACACTCAGTTCTTCAAACTTCAATATTCCAGAATCAATTAAGTTCTGCACAAGTTTTTTGAAAGCAAGCCAGTTCTCGGTGGGATGACCAGGGGCACCACCGTGATAGTCGCAATGCGCGTTCGGGTTATACCAGGATGGGAACGACGGTTTGAACGGAGTAACGTAATATGGACGGACCAGGTCTGTTTCATACAACTGAGAGTAAAGCTCCGAGTACGAAACGGGTAGTGGAGTAAAAGTTTACATCTCTTTCTCTTTTCTCAGGGTTCTCTCCTCTCTTTGATTCGAGTTTTGCGTTTTCCCCGTAGGTGCTTGTGGCTGTGAGACTGTAGAATTCTTCGGGGGCAGTGTAAGTATTGGCGGCGTTTACTTTATTCTTCTTGTTGTACTTTCGAGATCCTTCCTCGCTATCAATTCTACTACTCTTAATTGCCAATTCAAGGGACTCCCCAGTCCTAATCAAATTAGCAAAACTCTGTGTTGTGTTATTAATGAGGCGATCGAACAGTGCCTCCTTCAAAGTATTAACGAATAATGGCGTAATTTCATGTTCCGGGAGGGGTGGCTGAATTTGGGCGGCCACCTCCCGCCACCTTTGAGCATACTGTCATAGGCTTTCGTTGGACTTCTGCCCCATATTTTCCAACATAATTCTACTAGGGGTCATATCTGTTACGTGCTTATATTGCTCAATGAATGCTCTTAAAAGATCTTTCCATGTTTTAACATTTACCCTGTTCAACTGGGTGTACCACCGTAACGCCGCCCAGTTAGGCTGTCTTGGAAACAGTGAATCAGTAGCTTCTCATCCTTAAGGTAGGCCGCCATCTTCTGGCAGTACATTGTTATGTGCACGGAAGGACATATGGTTCCGTCGTATTTGTCGAACTCTGGCGTTTTAAATTTTGGTGGTAGGACAAGGTCGGATACCAGACTCAAGTCACTGACATCATTTCTTGATTCTTCCATAGTTTGTAAAGTTTTAAATCTTTCCTCCATGAGGTGAAACCTCTCCTCCCACTTTTTTTCAACCTCTGTCCTGATCCTTTCGACCAAATTTAGGTCTGGCACCTCCTTTTCATAGAGTGCTTCAGTGTCAAGGGGTTGAGTCTCAGATGCCCCTATCGGTATATTAGTCGACATCCCCGTAGGGTCGATATATACCCTTCTAGTCGGATTCGGCGCAGCCGGTTGAACCTTATTGTGAACTAGGGTACCTTCCAGTTCTTGGGCAGTTTCTCCTTCAACTCTCTTTTCGAGACTCTTAGCCAGCAATACGGTTATGTCAGATACTATTGATGCTTGTGACTGGGCATTCTGGTCACTGAGGCTTCTTTGGGCCTCGTCAAATCTAGCCTCGAGCTCTCTTTGTCCCTTTTCTAGACTGATTATCCTGTCTTCCATGAGCTTGCTTTGTAATCGGGTAAGATATGGATGATGAATGATTGCGGCTTAACTTATATTTTCACACTGCCACAATATTTATAACATTAATATGGTTGCAAGGAAAATAAATGCGTGTATAATGATGCAAATGTCATGATGCAATGCAAGAGTGTATGCAGATAAAGGTACTAATTCCGCTGGTAATCACCCTTTTGAACTACTTCCACGGGAATTAAAGGGTCTAAATTACAATAGAGTTCATATTACTAAATGAAGGTCCCTAATACAAAAGAGTACTAATTACAATACAGAACCCTACAGATAAGCCCTAGCTCTATCTCCTAATTTTCCAATAGCCCTGAGCAGCTTGATGAACCTGGGAGCTTCTTCCATTTCTGGGACTACGAAAGGTCGGAGTGTTTCAGCCTCAATGGCCAAACCATTCACATGTCTGGTGACTCGTTGTATGTCCACAATCAGGTTTGCGTAATATTGGTCTCTATCCTGTACCATCCGGGCAGCGTCACGCAGTCTTCTTTTACAATAAATGTCCCATCCGGCTGCAGCCTCTTCGAATACACTGATTCTTTCCTTATAATCCTCAACAGTTGCTTCAAGGGACTTACTTCGGGTTCGTAACGTGCCTACTTCACGCTCTCTTTCTTGTAGCTCAGTGAAGCCATTCCTCTGACAGTAAGTTCGAAAGAAGTGTTCTACTTCTGCCACCTTTTCTCCCAACTCGACATTCTGACTTCGGCTCTGATCCAGACTTTGGATAGTGTCGTCGTACAACTTTTGCATCTCTAACAGTCTATTCCGGCTACTCATGGACCTTCTTTTCCAAGCGGTGACGTTTTCTCTCTCGTAGTTGACTGCTTGTTTTCCTTTGCTAATTTCTTACATAGTTCTTTCCTTTTCTTGGTCAATGGCTTTCTTGAAGGACTGTCTTTCTTCCTCAATAGCCAACCGACAGCTTTCTATCTCCTTCTCGATTGCTCTCTTGCTGATTTCTCGTTCTTCTTCCACCAAACGGATACTATTCATTCTTTCATTTTCCACGGCTATGAACTGACTTCGGCCGGCTTTCTGTATCTTTGCTTGGAGTAGGAGGGTATCCTTTTGGTAAAGAGCGTTCTTCTCGCCCAAATCCGCATTTAATTTCTTCAACTGCCTAATGATCCCATCCCGTTCGTCGACCTCTAAGCTTACTTTATAGAGCTCACTCGCATGCTGAGTCTGTTGGGTGTCCATTTTCCTCTTAATTTCTTCGAGTTCATTTCGTAAGATATCAGTTTGATGGTACCACCCTTGTAAGCTCCTCAAGTGACATGACCGGTCCTTGATCGGATTCAGGAATCACATCATTAACCCTCAAACGTCTCCAAAGATCATAGTCTAGGGTGGTCATGTGCTCGGTATCTCCTTCCACCCTGATCCGGTAACAATGGTCCCAAGCCCTCATGATAGTCTGGACTTTTTCTTTAAACTCACCTTTGAAAGAAAATTCAGTTCGGCTTAATCCGGCGATATTGGGAATGAACTGTCGTGATCCGAATTGTCGGGACACCAAAAGCGGAGCACAAGCAATCCCTTCATGCAGTCCCAACATCATCAGCCAGTTGAAATCACCGCAACTGTATAAAAAGTAATTAACTCTACCGAGCCATGGGGCCCTCCATACTATGTCTTCGTCTTGAATGTTCCTGAAGAAACTAGACCATTTTTTTGTTTTCAAGTTCTCTCGCCACTCTTTTGCTAAGTACTTCCGTAAGGGCGAAAAACCTTGGAAGGATATCCCTGGTAGGAACCTTGTCGGCGTCTTCCACATGTGGCTCTGAACCAAAACCTGTAACAGTTGTGCACGCCCTCCGAAACGTCATTCCTCATGCTTTCGACTGGCATTTAAGGAAATAAAGGTCTCGGCCAAGATTGCTGGTACTAGATTTGCCCGTCGTTTTATATGCTCGAACAGATCTAGAATGGCTACATCAATGTTTCCAAGAGTTCTCGGAAAGATCACCAACCCATATATTCCCAAGGCAAGCATGTCTATCTTTTTCTCCTCATCTGGATGTGCAGGTAGGATGTCTCGAACGTTCTCCCATACAAAAACTGTATTATCTCCTCGAAGTCGGATCAAGCCATTAACCCAATCGTCACTCATTCCGGTAAAGGTTTTGAGCTTTGAAGTGTAATTCTGATTCCTTGGAGGTTTTGCGTAAATCCAATCTTCCTGAACATTTTTTCTGATTAAGTAAGGCAGTATATTCTTTTACTGTAGGCATCATGTCCTGCCCATTGAAGGTGAAGCAGCAAAAGACAGGATTCCAGAACTGAAAAATGGCTCGGAGTAGGGGCTGGTTGACCCGAACGTATAACAATCGTGCAATGTCACCATAACTATCACAGAACCTGTCTTGTAATCTCTGGTCCCATCCTTCCCAGATACTTTGGAGATCCCATAAGTTGTTCTGTTGAAGACTCACGTAGGGGTACCCTGCTATTACGCGCTCGCTTGGTAAACTGTCCCCTTGGGCCTTCTGGTTGACCTCTGACCAATGTCTGACTGACAAGTTAAGCTCTTCTTTCCTAAGACACCTTTTTTCCATGGTGAAAGACTTTCTGGTCGGGCAAACCACTTGATCTAGTACATTTATGTAATGCAAATGTAATAATGCATGAAAGGAAAAAAACAGAGCAAAAGAAGACAAGTCAGTACCGGATAGAATTAATAAATACATAAATAAAAAAGACGAATTAAATAAGGTAAACAGATAAAACAACCCTATTTATCCATCTAAAACACCTAAGGTTATCTGCATGGCTCTAATAGGGTGGGTTTCTATGTTCTCTATATGCAGTTTTGGTTCTAGGAGGTACCCGAACTGTCCTTACTGTCCTCTACTAAGAGTAGCAAGGCCCCCGATCATCACCCATTATAGGCTCCTTTCAACCGGGTTCAATTCAG
The DNA here is from genome assembly GCA_019671005.1 of Hibiscus mutabilis. Classification (NCBI taxonomy): domain Eukaryota; kingdom Viridiplantae; phylum Streptophyta; class Magnoliopsida; order Malvales; family Malvaceae; genus Hibiscus; species Hibiscus mutabilis. The sequence goes on from CM033752.1 coordinate 2,349,040, forward strand.
GGGGACCCATCCGCTTATGCCTACACGAAGGAACGATATCCTTACGAAAGCAAAAGGTACTCGAGCCCCGAAGGTACTTGCTAGGCCTACACGGGAGAACGATATCTCCAAGAAAGCATTAGCGTTTTCCCCTCACTTAAAAAACAGGTTTATATGCCAAATTTTAAATACGTTAAAATAAACGCGCAATTACAACTGAATATTAATTTAATAGTCACTTTAATCCAGAACTTCTAATATTAATAAAGCGGTAACTATTTTAAAAAGCTCGACTCTCTTTTTGTTTTTTAAAAATAAAAAATGGTCCCCAGCGGAGTCGCTATCTGTAGCGATGTCCCTTTCGCTAAAAAAATTAGGGTTTTTGAGGTGTTTATGGTTTTTCGGATATTAAAATATTTATTCCGCAGGGGTTTTAAAAACCGCGTTTTATTTAGAAATTGGTGTCGCCACCGGCCACTTAGGTAGGCTGGACACCATGAAACCAGAGATCCGAAAACTGTTGGGTTCGAGAGTCGGTTACGGATGGGGAAGGATTAGCACCCCCACACCGCCCAAAATTGGTACTTTAATAATTACCGCTTTATTAATATTAGATTTTCCGGATTAAAGTGACGATTAAGTTAAGATTCGGTTATAAGTGCGAGTGGATTTTAAAGGCCCCGTTATCCGAGAATAAACGCCCAACCACTATCACTACGCCTGATACTGGCCTCGTTTACGCTCGGATAAAAGGGCACCGCATTGACATTATATATTCCATTATGCAAACTTAGTGAGTAAAATATAAAATATAGCAAATAATTTAAATACAATACAAATAACTATTGACATGTAGAATATTAATCTAATAAAATACCAATCTAAACACACATATATATACTACGAACAAGAGAATTAGAAGACAAAAAAGATACCACAAAACATATATTGTAAAACATAAATACATATGTAATACGAAAAAACACACATGAAAGCATAAAACATACTAAGATGCAAACATACTCAAAGAGAATAAATATGCTAAACGTTTAGAATACGAGTAAACAAGCTAACGGATATATCAACATATCAATATTAAAAAAAACGAGCATGAAATATAGAGGTGACAAGAATATATATATACCACCCATGTAAAAGACCACACATAATATTAATGCAAAAATATTAAGATCTAACTACTTTGAAACAAAAAAGTAAACAACAACAAGGGACTGGAATGGAATAAAATCAAAACAGAAGGCTTACAACTCAAAATAAAAAACCGACATCTAGGGATCTAATCAAGAACCGAGTAAAACTTGTGGGGACTAAAACTGTAAAAAAAACATGCGGCAAGCTCGAAATGCAAAGTTCAAAAATGCGGAGGTCCTTGGGGCGTAATTTAACCATTTGAAAACGGATTTCAAATAGATTTCGGGACGGAATTGGAAAACTTGGAAACATAAAAGGGATTAGGTTCGTAATTTCCCCAAGGGGTGAGACCGTTTTGAAAATTCCCAAAACGCGGGATGGTTTATGATGTAATTAGGCCAATTTTAATAAGAGGTTTACCTATAAATTTCCCTAATCGGCCTCCCCTCTCCCCTTTCCTCATTTTTTTAGCCTTAAGATAATATCTTCTCCCCACTCTCTCATCTTCTTTCGAAATAAACACTAAGCCCTCGATGAAACCCATAAATCGGCAGCCTTCCACCATCCTCTCCGCCGCCGGCCGCCGCTAATCGGCGCTGGCGAACCTAAAAAAAAACCACCAAAACGAATCTCACTACAACCCAAACTCGAATCCAAACTTGGATTTAAAGAAAATACTCCTCTTTGTCCTAGATATAAGAAAATACGAAGCGAAAATCATATATTTTTTTAAATCGTGACCAAAGGAACGTCTTCCCCTTTTAGCTGGCTCACCATATTAAGGCTTGTTGCCGGTAGAGGAACCGACCACCGAAGGTAAAACCCCACACTCCTCTTTCTTTGTTATTTTTTAGAACACATACATGCATGCAACACTCAAGGTGGATGGGTACCTTTGTATGCTCTTTGTATGTTCGAGAAAAGAACGAGAGGATGAAACCCTTTTTTGTATTTCTGGAAAAAGGATTACAACTGAACTCCCTCTATTTTTTGTTTTTTGAGTTACATATATCTCTGCTTTTGTTTGGTAAGACTAGTACATAAGATCTATTCTTTTGATCTGATTTTTCTGATGTCTTTCCATTTTTTGTCATTGGCATGCCCGGCCATGCTTGGTGGTTGGTACGGCTGGTATGGGGAGCGGCGTGGTGGAGGTGACCATTCGGCTGCGCAGACTGGCATCTAGGGAGATGAGACGATTATTACTGCCAGAACCGTTCCTATCTATTGAATCAGATCTGATCCAACGGTTAGGACCGCTCGATGATCAGACAGCTGAGATAAGGCCTCAGAAATGATGTAGTGGTCTGGGATCGCGCCACGTGGCCTAAAGAAGATGGCTGGCCTTGCACGTGTCTCGCACGCGCGAGTGGAGAATCCAACAGCCCGCGCGTGGACTTCACGCGGTAGATGAGGGGTCTTTATGCTTCAATCGTGGCCATTGGATCCAGATCTGATCCAACGGCCCTCGTGTAGCTGTGCAAGATAAAAAGATAGCATCAGGGCTCCATTATCTGATGTGGGTTAGGGTTTTTTAGGATGTGGACTGGCCGGTTTGGGCCTGATCAGGCCTTGTAATAATATTAATATTTTCAGGCACTGTAATATGTAATGGACTGGTAATTATTTATTTTGGGGTTTAATATGTTTTTTTGGATTTCATCTTATATTAGTCTAATAATAATAACACTAATATTAGTAATAACAACAACAACAATAATAATAATAATAATAATAATACACATACGATAATACATACGTATGTACCTATACACACGCATACGTACAACACACATGCAAACATTAATTAATATAACATACTAGCATACTTGCATATATAATCATACACATAATTAACATAACATCTACACACATTATTCGTAAAAACAATACGCTCATACTAAATGTAGATACATGCGTGACACACATACATCATATTACTTATTAATATGTATACATACATAGTTTATAATATACATGCACACATTACACACACTTTACGTATATTAATAACACTCATGCACATAATAAACATATAGTATAATAATATAATACATGTATACATGCAATGCTAATATACTAATAATTATACTAATATGTATTTACAGACTAGATAAAAATGAGTGATTACAATGGGATATAGGCTTCTCCGTCCTTGTAGAATCGCGATGCTTCGGGCATCGATAAGACGGAGGCATCTCTTTTCAGTTGTAATTTTTGACTGGCTAACGCTTGGCAAATGATTGATGAATTAGTGTAAATATGCTAGTAAAATAATGCCAAGTTTAGGTCTTTTTGCGTGCAAGTATACACGGTCAGCAAGTAATACAACAGTAAGTTGAGTATCGTATCCACAGGAATTGTCCAGGAATTAATTGCCACAATAATTGCTTGTGAAATGGAACAAATTAGTTTAGATTGGGTTTTAGATTTAAGAAAAATAACTAAGGAAAAGAAAAATAAAAGTTCAGGCAGATTGACAAACAAATGTATTCAAATGGATGGTGGGCGTTGGTAAGGGATGTATGGATTTCATGCTAGCAAAGACAACATTTAATAACTTTCAGCCTTGGTTTTATTGCCGAGCAGATTTTAAGGTTAGTATTGTCTCTGTCGATAGCAATGCCCTAAGTTAATTATGATTAATTCCTATATGTCTATAACGATTTTTTTTAATAATTAACTTGGCAAAGTTCTAATATTTACTCATAAGGGGTAGATTTACTTCCGAAGTAAGCTCATTTACTTGAACATCTTCTGTCGAAGTTTCTCACCTTAGTACTGGCAATTAATCATTATCTCTTAAGTCTGTTAAGATATTAAGGGATAATATGCATATAATGCCAGCTATCGTATGACAAAAAATTTAGCAAAATTAAGTATTAGCAGGATAGACAAAAATGCCAAAGCATTCAATTATTAAAAACTAAAAAGCAGCTAAGCGTTCATCGTAAAAACATCTCTGCCAACTTAAAAGAATTAGTTCATGGCTGGGGGAACCGTCAACATATCATCGTTTTCGAATAACACCATCATTAAAATAGAATTAAAACTAAGATAAATGAGCAAAGAAGAAGATCCGTCGATGCAGTCCTTCAATGGATCCAGATTTCTCGGTCTTAGCTTGGTCAAACCACAATTTGCCCTTTTTCTTCTCCATAGTGCATCCTCTTTGATGAATCGATCGGTTCATCATTGGGCTTCCTTTAAATAAGCACTCATGGAAACCCTAGATTGGGTTTAAATTTGAAAGTTGGTTACGCACTTGAGATAAGCGTGTTATCTTCTTATCATCTCGTTTAAATTTAGGGCTGACTGGATCTTTGACCAATGACTAACTAACCGAACATCGACCATCTTTGTTTTGCCAACCGAGCTTGGCAATCTTCATCCTACTAGCTCAATGCACAAACATGTACTCAAAGTCAAGCAAAGCATAGCAATATATATATATATATATATATATATATATATATATGAAAAGTAGTACTTTTGAGGAGTTAACACTCCCCCAAACCTAAATCATTGAATGTCCTCAAGTAATGCAACTAAAAATTATAAAAATAGAAAAATAAAATAAAGTAGAATACCTTGGCAAAATTTTCCTGATTATCAATACATGCTAGCAAGCAGATTCTGGTCCTAGTTTTGTCCTCAGATATTCAAAGCAGTAATGCAAAGCAGATTAACAGCCTCAAGTGCAGCAATATAACGCTAGCCTAGGGTCATCAAGTGTGCATGAAGTGCAGGCAATATGCATCAAGTATCCTTTAACTCCCTTTAGCAAATCTTTACTATCCAAACTCAGAAATATATATTTTTTATTATTTATTTGCCAATGGATTCTTTTTGCTGGCACTAAATTAGGGTTCGTGTCGTGATACTATTTGGCATGAGAAATAAGAGGGAGCAAACCACGAATCCCTACGTTAATCCAGGCTACACCACTAAGCTAACCTATACACTCATACCCTAAAATTTTATTGCCTTGATAACTAAGAGGGTGCAAACCACGAAGCCTCAAGTTACTTATTGTCTCTAAGGCAGATGAGTGTTCTAAAATTTTTTACTTTCCTTTGGCAAAACATTGTTCCCCTATTCTTCACTTTTACCCTGACATTATTTTTTTTCTTTTTTTATTCTGAGCACAGTTTCAAGAATCCTAAGTTTGTTTTGGGAATTAGATGTATATCACGTGTTTAAGTGAGACTAAAGTTTCCTAAGCTAGAGAACAATTGCCAAACAACCTGGCATTACTAATCTTCTGGCTCATGCTAACTAAAGATTCTAATCTCATCATTGGACATAGCATTCTAGTGCAAATTCTAACTAAGCTAGCAAAAGTGTTGGCAAAATTATCAGGTTAAAAACATGCCGTAATTTTTTTAGTGGTTCGGTATGTATGGTTCATCTAATCTATATGACAACAGAAAAATAAAAATGCATGAATGTTAGGGCAATAAATATGAGGCAACACACACCCCCAAACCAAAGGTGTGCATTGTCCTCAATGCATGAAAACATATATATACAAAATGAAATGCATGCAAAAAACAACAAAAAATATGCATGTAAGGAGTTAAGAGGAAGAAGTCTCCCTTTTAGAATATTTCGGGCGTGAGACGCGAGTCTTTTTCTTGACAAAGCTTCATTGATTTGAAGCTATGTGCTTCTTTCTTTTCTTTGAGATAAAAGTGGAGGCCTTCACATCATGAAGGACCTCATCAATGATTCACATCGACTCAAATGTAACAGGGACAACGAGAGCAACAGAAGAAGCATGTGCAACTGGTAGTACATCGGTCTTGGCAGGGGCTTCGTCATTAGATTCTTGTAAAGTCTCGGTCTTGGTAGGGGCTTCGTTATCAGATTCTTGTGAAGTCTCGGTCTTGGCAGATTCAACTTGGACAAGCAAAACAGGGAAAGTGGCACTGGATTGCTGTGTAGGAGTATGAACAGATTGGGGACTGTCTGGCATTCCTTTAGTGGCAAGAAGCTCAGATGGGAACTCAGGAAATAGTGGTAAAGGATTGGCGGATATGCATTCAAGAGTAGTCTTGATGGCACGGTCCCAGGCTCTAGTGTATTGCCAAAGAGCCAAATTTTATTTCTCTGCCTTATCTAATTTTTGCAATATGAGCTCCTAGAGCTGATAAATCTATGAAAGTAATGTCGAAGCGTCAGCTGGCATCGATGCTGACACTGGTGTGACAGGTTCTGTCTTATGCATTCTGGCAGCATACACTGGCTTAGTAGCCTTTTCCTTTCCCTTCTCTTTTGCTTCCCTGGCAATTAATTGGCTCCACAACGCAGGAGTAATTTCTCCCTTGTTGTTAGAATCAAGCTTTAGTACCTTATGTACCCCACAAATTTTAGAAATTAATGAAGGAAAAACCAGACTACCACTTCCCTTACTAGCATATTTATAGGTTTCATCCAAGATCAGACGTCCTACGTCAATTTTTCTTCTCAACATGATGGAATACAGCAAAGCCATCTGCTCCTCTTAATCAGTTTCGTTGTGCGTGGTTATTATAAGATTTGCCTTCAAAAAGTGGTTCCAACCCCTCGGTTGTGGCTTAAATGCCAGTCGTTTCATAGCCTCTTTACCTTTGGATGAAACAATCCATTTTGTGCCAGGTTCACACAAGTATTTCAAAATCAACTTCCTCTTAGTATCATCCAAAGATTCAGCAAATGCCAAATGTTCTTCTCCTGCACCCTCTAATTTAAACAAACGATTAACATATGCTTCATCAAATTGAACACACATACCACTTACATGTAGAAAAGGTGAATATTTTATAGTGAGATGAGTGTAGAATTCTCGAACAATAGTGGAATCGACCTCCCCTAGTTGCTTGCAAAAGATCTCCCACTTGTGTTTCTTGACAATGGCAACTACTTTCGGTAAGAACCCTAAGTTAGGTCAGTTCTTGAATTCGAACCCTTTCTCATAACAAAAGGTTCAAGGCGAAATTATCTTCATATTTCTTCTTGATTTCTTTATTAAATAAAATCTGAAATGGTGCTGAAGAAGATGCCATGGAAAAAATTGAGAGAGTGCGAAAGATAGAGGGAAAGATTATCTCTTGCTTTTCTTTGTCGTGAGAGAGAATAAAGAGAGTAAAGGTTTTTCTTAAAGAAAAATGGGGTTAAATAAGAGGAAAGGGAAACGATTGAGTTGGTTTAATGGTGAGGTTAGTGGAGATAATGATGAGTGTGGCAGTTATGCGTGTATGAGGAATGTAGCGACTATTTTTTTCTGGGCTGTTACAGAAAAATTAAAAAAAAATCGTCTATAGGGGAAATTCTCGCTTTGTTGAAAAATTATTTAAAAATGGTAATTCTTGAAAACTCGTATTTAAAACAAGACTTGGAGTCGCCACCGGCCACTTTGGTAGGTCAGACACCGTAAAAACAAAACTAGAGATTCAAAATCTTGGGTTTGAGAGTAGGTTACATGCGGGGAAGGGTTAGCACCCCTGCTACGCCCAAAATTGGTACCTACAGGGTTCGTATCATAATTATTAAAAAATCGATTTAATTTAAAAACTAATTCCTAACATGCATGGTTCGAATATAAAACTAACTCGCAACCCACGGTAGCCAAAGGAGATTGTAAGACCCTCGACCCGTATATCACATTGGGCTTCAAGCCCAAACCCAAAACTATAAAATTTCTTTTCAAACGGGATCAACTCATCAAGTAAGTCGCAAAAGCATTTAAAACAAATGTTTAAAATAAATATAAATAAGTAAATAAAATGTTACAAAGGAGCTCCAATTTAAATTTAAAACATTTAAAGGTACAATTTTAAATAATACAATTTCAAATAATAAATACAGACTCCACAAGTAAGGTCCTATGAACACATAGCCCACTAGACTAAAATACCATACTCTGAAGATCACCACGTGCTAGAATCCCGATCTGAGAGTGCTCCACGATCCCATGATCCAACGGTTAACCTACGCACAGAAACAACGATTTCGAGCGTTGAGCTTACAAAACTCAGTGGTACACATCTACTCTACTATACTTCATGCTAATCATAAACGTAAGCATGCAAGCTAGTACAAGCAATAAGAAGAGATAAATAAACATGCAGCGCTACCATAATCACCTAAACACATGTCAAGCATATCAATAACATTGTAATTACAACAAGCACATCAATAAAGCAAACCATGAGCGAGGCCCAATGTCACCCGACACAGGGAGACCTGCCCATGCTCAGAATCTCACATCGAGCTTGTCAAAATCTTACATCGAGTCTTCGCTCAGAATCTCACATCGAACAGGGCTCAGAATCTCGCATCGAGCAAATATCATCACCAGAATCTCACATCGGATGGCCTTTATTTCATCACCCGAAATCTCACATCGGATGGCCTTCATGTGTTGCAACACTCACTCACCGGGTACCCAGATCCCACCAAACAAAGACTCAAACCAAACAAGTGCCCTACCTGGCACGTAACCATACATGATCCACCACAGATCCATACAAGTGCCCTACCTGGCACACAATTATCATACGACCCACCATGGGTCCCTATTGTTGCTATTACAACCAATCAAGCATTACCGAGTTGTTACGTTTTATGAAGGAGTAATACAATTCATTCACATCAATTATTTCCATCAATTCACATTATCTCATTGATTACAATAATAACCGCTTTATTAATCATATTCATCAATTCCCATCATTAACTAACCTTTAAGCCAATTAGTGTTAATTGTCGGCTTCATAAGCAATTTATCGAATATTTACCGATATTAGTCCATTATTACAATCGCGTCTTTCTAGCATTATAGGCCCTTAAGCCCGACGGCATCAATATTAATTACGAGGCCCTATTCCACCCTAAAGCTTATGAGAGTCATTATAGTTTGTTGCTAACGCATTTAAGTCTTTTAATCGAACATTTATATATATTAAGCTAGTACATGAGGCATCATCATAAATCTGTAAAAAATCATACAATTAGATAGTCATACGGATATTCAAACAATCCTACACGGTCTCTAAAGCTCGTAACATCTTCGAACATTCTCAAACTCGCCAAGTATCTCATTTAATAAATATCAAGCCTTGCAATACCAGTACCGACGCATGTTTATTACTCATCTCTTATTTTGCAACCACTAACATGCAAAGCAATTACACTTATGATGCTCATGAAGCATTTCGGAGTTTGAGGTGTACTAACCTTATGCTGACATCGCTAAAATCTTCATCCTAGCTTTCCAATATTCCACTGGGTCCGATATTCGACTTCAATTAATCATCGTATATCAACAAATATGAAAACACTTAAATTTTACGCACATTCTATACCAAATGAAAGGTCAAACACGTAAAAATAGCTTACCGGGTTTGAATTTGGCAAAACAAACTGTGCCATTGGATCCAGAACGTCGAGAAACCCCAAGGTAGGGTCTCCTGAAAAAAGGCAACGGTCAACCGTCAACGGCGGCAGAGGCAGACGGCAGCAAAGGGTGGAAGTCGGGTCGACGCAACTCAGCTTGGCACGGCTTGGCTCAGCTCGGCTTGGCTTGGGCTGAGTCATCTCGGCCTAACTCGGGCGAGTTGAGCCGAGTCAACTCAGGTGACTCGGTCCCCTGGAGCAGGGCCACGCCTACGCATAGCGGCGGCGCGTGACGACGGCTCCGGCGACCGAACTTTACCTGCCCACTGCTATCGAGCCGGTGAATGCGATGGTGGACTCCGTTTCTTGATTCGATCCCTTTAACCCCCTTGAACTGCATAACCCAAAAGTTTCTCTTTCACACCTCCTCCTCCGACAACTCTGACGACGGTGATGCTGGTACCGACGGACTCGTCTGAACGAGGTAAACACAATGGAGGTGGAGGTGTCACGATCGGACAGTTAGATCGAGTTTGAAATTTCAACTCCCAATTTTTCTCTCTCTCTCTCGCTATTCTCATATTTTTCTTTTTCTCTCTCCTCCATCATTCATTTTCTCTCTTTTTAACCACCCACACCCTATTAAAATTCAAACAACCATAACTGCGAAAATACTAGACCCATCACAACTCTTCGGCGTCCTCAAGATTTCCCGTCGTGCCACTCTAATCTCTCACAACACTTATCAACACAACCATGCCTTCTGATGGTACGAACAATATCTCAATTGATTCTTTTCCATGGGAGGATTTTATCCTTATTCGGTACATCACAAACGATAAGCCAAAACTCAATGGTGTCTTGACAAAACGTCACACAAACACTTCATCAAGAAACTTAACTTACTCTGTAGAACCCCAAGAAATTAATACACACGAATTCTTCTACTATAACACACGATCAAAAGAACAGTAGGTTAAACACTCGTTGCGTCCAAACTAGATAACTATTCTCGAGGTAACTCCCTGATGCACACTCTAACTCTAACAACATTCTCTTCCAAAACATTGCTTGTCGGGCGCTAACTTTTTGAAAACAAACGACACCCAACTCAGTTCAAGCATTCACATTAAACTCGGCATGGAGCCCATATCGGTAACTAACATAGCTCCCACCAACTCGATTCTCGGAAAGGTCTTACGATTCGAAACATAACGTATCTAGAGAACCCATCCCCTGTAATACCACTCAAAACTATCGTCGAAATCAAGGCCCACCAAAGAAAAGGTTCCATCAACCTTAAATCTTGTGCTAAAAGGTGACATGAACATCTCGTTGTGTCGTACAACCCAACTAGTAAACAAAGTAAGTAGACTTTCTATGGCTCACACCTTTGTTGAAAACTTATCAAACGATGCATATCCAAGCACTATATCATTACTCAACGAAACTGTGCACTCACAAATCCTGTACAAAAACCCCGACCACCTATTAGTTTTCACCGGTGAATACCAAAACATCCTCACAATGCTGAGGAACTCAATACTTATCTCTCAACTGATAGTAAGTAGCTACTTGTCAATATCTCAACATACAACTCCACACTGTTCCTAAATACGTGACGAAAGCTTAGCATTAACTATCGCTCTCAAAATTCGCCGTATACTGACCACTGTACTTTAAGGGAGAATTCTCTTACCTTGATATGTCTTTTCCAAAACACCTACTATAAGATTTCAAAGTCTATGGACAACCATCGGACGCAAACTCAATCATAACATTGTATTCTTTTAACTAAAATCATATGCTTCTTCTCGTGGATCCTCAATCAACCCAATCCTTAACTCAAAACGTGCTAACAGACATACATGTACCGGTACTGTATAGAGCTAGTATCGACAATCTCTTACATAACCATTATCTGGGATAGCCCCACAGGAAAATAGGATACTCTGAATCTTGTTACTCAGTACGATCCACTACTTGTTTATCTCACTTTGCTTAGATGGTGATCGACTACACCGTCAACAGTTCTTACATACCTTATTCCATGTCATTATCAAAACTGCAATTCCCTTAGAGATCAAGTACCTCTAACTTCACACTATTGGGAAGAACACAACCTTTTTCTTTTAGCACCAAAAATACAGCTTTAACTGTATAACAAAACATCTTTGAAAACCTCAAAATCTCATTCAGCTCTGATCAAGTCCACTCCACTGTCATAACGAAACAGCCTCACATAGCTCGAGTTTTCACCAATGTCTCTCGGCTTGTTCCAAAGAAACTGTGATACGGTTAAAAACATTTACGAAGTTTCGGTCTTTGCTTCCTTAACTGATTGCAATGTCATTAACCTTTCCCCACATACACGATCCTTAGGATAATCATCTTTCAATGTTAATCTTTTTGTATTCCTATACTTCCACACTTGTCACGCAAGGCATCGTCTTATATTTGGGAGACAACATCGTGGCTCTCACCTATTTTCATTGATACACCTCGACGTCACCACAGACATTACCTGCTATCACAACATACTTAAAAAGAAAAGAAAATCTTTATTCCAAAATCTATTTATCAAATTTCCTAACCTTATCACATAGCGATAAGCATCACCCTTCCAAACTAATCTTAGAAAAACACACATGCACTTTACATTTGGTTAGACGAGTTATCCACCTTTGAAAACGATTAACGATCTTCTCCGATAGCTTAACAAACTACCAATGGTTTAGGCAGAACATTCACGAACCAACTTTTTACTAGAGAACAAGCCTGTCTCTCCCTTGAGTGAAGACTTAGACGAGAATGACCTTATTCAAGGTGCCCCTCCGAAACTGAATCTCCAACTACTCAATTGGGTCGATAACCTCTAACAACTACGACGACACTGGCATCCAACTCGGTCTTACCTCACATCTACTTACGTTCCTGAAAGGGAGGGAAATTAATGACTCCTCCATGAAGCATAAACAAGCCCTTTGGTAGTCTAAAAGCTCTTGAGCATTGAACTACACACATTAACGCCTATCGATTCGGTCAAACCTGTCTCACAACCCCGTTGCTATCCTCAAAACTATCACTGTGATAATCACAATAAAAGGGCAACGATCCAACATTTCCATTTCTAAAGCTGGGTTCCATCGAGGTCCCGAAGCCTCAAATTCACTCTCGGCATCACTGGCTAACTCCCACTTGATTAACCGGAACAATTCCCACGATGCAATAAAGAAGATAGTTCTCCTTCAAACTGGTAGAATGTCTAACTTCGGTAATACACTGATGAACTAATGGATCCCGAATCCACTATCTTCGAGGAATGCTTCAATGATACACTCCCAGTATCAACAGAATTCATTTTAAAAAAAATGTCCTCCAACCAACGTGCACTCACCGATCAATTTCGAGAATAGATTATCCATTCCCGCAACAAACCCTTATCTACGTATAATGATGAAGATTCCTTGTTGCGAACTCTTACAACGAATCTGAAGACTTTAGGGTGATTACAACGCGTAACAAAGACGCCACTCATGCAACATGAGGAGAACATATTCTCGACTTAGGTATCATTCGGCTAACATGCATCTCGACAATCTGAGGCGACCCCATTCCCGGGATCACTACCACTAATTGTCCCGCAATTAACTCAGTCTTCTCAGCCACGATCAAAACCATCTTGACGTCGCAACATTAGACTCACTATTAGAATTCCAGCCTTAAGGAGTACGAATTTAGTCTAAGGGCTTGTATTCACTTGACACCTTACTAAGACATCTATATCATCCGGGGTTTCCTAAAACCGACTAAACCTAGGCTATGATACCACTAAATGTAACACCCTCGACCTGGATGTCACATTTGCGCCTCAAGCCTAAACCTAAAACCATAATTTTTTTTCAAACAAGATCAACCCATCAAGTAAGTCGCAAAAGCATTTAAAACAAACGATTTAAAATAAATATAAATAAGTAAATAAAATGTTACAAATGATCTCTAATTTAAATTTAAAACATTTAAAGGTACAATTTTAAATAATACAATTTCAAATAATAAATACAGATTCCACAAGTAAGGCCCTATGAACACATAGCCCACTAGACTCAAATACCTTACTCTGAAGATCACCAGTGCTAGAATCCCGATCTGATAGTGCTCCACGATCCCATGATCCAACGGCCAACCTACGTACATAAACAATGATTCCGAGCGCTGAGCTTACAATGCTTAGTGGTACACATCTACTCTACTATACTTCATGCTAATCATAAACGTAAGCATGCAAGCTAGTACAAGCAATAAGAAGAAATAAATAAACATGTGGCGCTACCATAATCGCCTAAACACATGTCAAGTATATAAACAACGTTGTAATTACAACAAGCACATCAATAAAGAAAACCAAGAGAGAGGCCCAATGTCACCCGACACTGGAAGACCCGTCCATTTGCTAACGCATTTAAGTCATTTAATCGAACATTTATATATATTCAGCTAGTACACGAGGCATCATCATAAATCTGTCAAATAACCAATCATACAATTAGATAGTCATACGGATATTCAAACAATCCTACACGGTCTCTAAAGCTCTAAACATCTTCGAACATTCTCAAACTCGCCAAGTATCTCAGTTAATAAATATCAAGCCTTGCAATACCAGTACCGACGCATGCTTATTACTCATCTCCTATTTTGCAACCACTAACATGCAAGGCAATTACACTTACGATGCTCATGAAGCATTTTAAAGTTCGAGGAGTACTAACTTGATGCTGACATCGCTAAAATCATCATAATATCATATCGAGCGGTATACTTGAAATCTCACATCAAGTCTTCGCTTGAAATCTCACATCGAGCGGGGCTCAACATCTCGTATCGAGCAAATATCATCACCTGGAATCTCACATCGGATGACCTTTATTTCATCACCCAGAATCTCACATCGGCCTGATGGTATCAATATTAATTACGAGGCCCTATTCTATCCCTAAAGCTTATGAGAGTCATTATAGTTTATTGCTAACGCATTTAAGTCATTTAATCAAACATTTATATATATTCAGCTAGTACACGAGGCATCATCATAAATCTGTCAAACAACCAATCATATAATCAGATAGTCATACGGATATTCAAACAATCCTACACGGTCTCTAAAGCTCGTAACATCTTCGAACATTCTCAAACTCGCCAAGTATCTCAGTTAATAAATATCAAGCCTTGCAATACCAGTACCGACGCATGCTTATTACTGATCTCCTATTTTGCAACCACTAACATGCAAGGCAATTACACTTATGATGCTCATGAAGCATTTTAGAGTTCGAGGTGTACTAACCTTATGCTGACATCGCTAAAATCATCATCCTAGCTTTCCAATATTCCACTCAGTCCGATATTCGACTTTGATTAATCCTCGCATATCAAAAAATACGAAAACACTTAAATTCCACGCACCTCCTATACCAAATGAAAGGTCAAACACATAAAAATAGCTTACCAGGTTTGAATTTGGCAAAACAGACTGCGCCATTAAATCCAAAACATCGAGAAACCCCACGATAGGGTCCCCCGAAAAAAGTCAACAGTCAATGGCGACAGTCAACGACGGCGATCAACGGTCAACGACGGATGGCGACGGTCGGCTCGACGCGGCTTGGCTTGGGCTGAGTCAGCTCGGCCTGACTCGGTCGAGTTGGGCCGAGTTAACTCAGGTGACTCGGTCCCCTAGAACAGGGCTACGCCCACGCGCAGCGGCGGCGCATTAGGGCACGTGACTGCTGCTCCGGTGGCTTTCGGCGACCAAACTTTATCGACCCACTGCTCTTGAGCCGGTGAACGCGGTGGTGGCCTCCGTTTCTTGATTCGAGCCCTCTAACCCCCTTGAACTACACAACCTAAAAGTTCATCTCTCTCACCTCCTTCGACGGTAACTCTGACGGCGGTGATGCTGGTACCGGCAAACTCGTCTCGACGAGATGAAACAATGGTGGTGGTGGTGTCACGATCGGACGGCTAGATCCTCGTAGATCGGAGTTTGAAATTTCAACTCCCAACTTTTCTCTATTTTCTCTCTCTCCCACCATTCTCATCTTTTTCCTTTTCTCTCTCCTTCATCCTTCATTTTCTCTCTTTTCAACCACATACTCCCTATTTAAAATTCAAACAGCATTTTCCTTTTTATTTTCTTTTCCCCTTTTTACCCCTAAGCCCAATTACACTTTTTTAATTGGGCCCTGAACCCAAGGCCCAATACTCAGGTCCAAGACCTGATTCGCTAACCCGAAATCCGGGTCGTTACAGAGATGACGCCCGAAGACTCGAGACGACACTCCCAATAGGGTACCGAGGCCTCGAAAACTAGATTAGACCATTGCGAAAAAACATAGTAATTAAAATGCATGAATAAATACAAAAACTAACGTAAATAAAGGATAACATAAATAAAATAAATAAATAAATAAATAAAGGGCAAAAATAAGTATATAATGATACAATACAATATAAAGCATAATATACTAAAAAAAGGACACAATAACATATACATATAACGAAATATAATAATTTATACATAATGTACATATTGTACTATACATTACGTAATATATATACTCACTACATAGTAATATGCATACATTATATGCTATATATATATTATAAACTACGCGTGTATGTATAATACGTACATAACATACATATGAAACGTAACATATATACATATACTAACATACAAACAGTGTATAACATGTATAATATGACTTGACGACATGTAACATATATATACTTATAGATAGCATAGAAATATATATATGTATTAGAATACATTGGTAAACAATAAAAGTAAGCAAAGAAGGATAACATGTATCGAACAAAAAATAAATAAATGTACGAAAAAACAAGAATTGAAATTAAATAAACAAATAAAAATCTGTGCTGGAATTAAATATGCATGATTAATTAGGGACTAAAAGAAGAAATAACCCGTTGTATGTGGGACTTAATTGAAATTAAATTAAAACTTTTTGTGACCAAAAAGGAAATTTACCCATTCTAATTTCAATCAAATTAAGAGTGTGGACGAAATTGTAAATATTGGAGAATTTTGGAGGTTGGCTTGGATAATTTACCTATGCAGAAGGGTACCAGAGCAAATAAAAAAGGCAGAAGTCATTAAAACGTTATTGTTTTAGGGCGGAAGGGTTAAACAGTGATTAAACTATTTTTAAAAATTTTAAAAAACTATTTAAAGGCATAATCCGATACATTTCGATCCTTTAGCCATTTAAAATTTTCCCCTACCCCTATTTTTTTCTCTGGAAAATAGATGAACACTGTCGTGTGTTCATCCTGATCTAGGGATTAACCCATAAATCGGCCAGCTTCTACCGTGCCAACCGTCGTCGGCCGGCGCTTATCGGTGCCTGTGACTAAAAAAACCCCCAAAACACCCTTTTCCCATTCTGTAGACCGAATCTAACTTTTGATTTAAAAAATACTGTTTTGTTTAGATCTAGGAAAACCAGTTTGAAAAAAAAAACAAAACCTCATCCTTTTTTTTAGAAAAACAAAGCCCCCGCCCCACCGATTCACCTTACTCGGTTTAGAAATCGAGAGCTTGTCACCGGCGAAGGGAAGGTTAAACGGCAAGGGTAAAAACTACAACTCTTCCTACTTGTTTCCCCCTTCTTCTTATTTTTATTTTTGTTTCGAAATGCATGCAAGATGAGAAAAAGATACTTGTGAAGGTTTTTTTGACTTTTTTTATTTCATCCGTAAAAAACTGATACAAAATGGGCTGTTTTACATAGATATATATTGGATCTTGATTTGCCTTCGATCTTTTCTTTTGTTTACAAGAATAAACGATTTAAATGCATTCACTGTTGTTGAGTTGAATCTGACAATTCCCCTATGTTTTTTTATAAATCTAGGTATAATAGCTTACTGTTGATGATGACTCAGCTCTGAAATCCTCTTTTTTATATTATTTGATGCATGTGTGGCGGTTGAAGAAAGCCGACGTGATTTTCGGTGATAGCGGGTTCCTCAGCGGGACGGCCAAGTGGTCGAGAGCAGAAGCGCCAGGCGCGTGGGCAAGCTAACAGTCCTAGCGGTGTGCTGCACGCGCGCCTCGAGAGTCCAACAGTCATGGCCAGGCTTGATCTGGACCGTCAGATCAAAATCTGATCTAACGATTCAGGATGGGCTACGCATAAGAATAGAAAAAAAATTAGGGTTCTGAGATTATCTTAAGGCTAGGGTTTTTAGTTTATTAGGATTGTTTGGGTCTGGTCAAATGGGTCTTGTAATAATATTAGGGTTTTGGGTTCTTACATTGTAAATGGGCTGAACTAATAATAATACCATTGGGTTTTAATATTTAAAATTTATTTTTTTACTTTATAATATATATAGCCCATTAAAAAAATAATAATAGCACATATAATATATACAAACATTAATACACACGACATTAATAACATATACATGCAAACATATGGTACACATATATATATATACATATTCATATAAATACGTGCACGCACATATGCAATCATTCAAATACACATACACACATATATTTTTGCACATACACATTCACATATATATTTATGCCTAAATAAATAATAAATATATGCAAACATTAAACACATAATTATAGCACACATATGTATACGTACACAACATATAATATGCATACATACATACATATTTAGTAAATAACCCCACTTATATTAATATTAATAATATTTAATAATATTATGCATAGCCAGAAAAAATAAGTGATTACAGCTGTCCCTATTTGCTTGTTCTTGTGTAACGAGAACAAAGCAAAGATCACAAGCACCCATTTTTGTCCTACTTCCCTGTTTGTGGCCTTAGAATCACGAGTTCTTCTGAAACTTTTCGCTCTTCCTCGGCCATCTCTTTGACCTGTATGCACTTAAGTCTTAGTCTCGAGAAGACATCCTTATAAAAGGATTGTATTAAGAAATTTTGATTTAAGAAAAAAATTTAAATTAAACAATTTGTTTAAAGCAAATCATCCTTATGGAAGGAAAAAAATTGAATTTTAAGAAAAATATCCTTATGAAAGGATAAAATTGAGAAATTTGTTTTTTTAAGAAAAATGTCCTTATGGAATAATGAAATTAAGAAATTTGATTTTTTTAGGAAAAACACCCTTATAGAAAGGTCAAATTAAAAAATTCAAGTCTTAAGAAAGATATCCTTATGAAAGGATAAAATTAAGAAATTAGATATTTAAGAAAATTATCCTTGTGGAAGGATAAAATCGGGAAATCTAAGTTTTAATAAAAATGACATCTCGCTTTGAGACTACCAAAAGAAAAAAAAAATATCCTTATGAAAGGATCAAATTAAGAAATTCAGGTTTTAAGCAAAACATCCTTATGAAAGGATCACATTAAGAAATTGATTTTAAGAAAAATATCATTTAAAATGATGTCCTGGTTCTATCCGTCTTGACATCAAAAGAAATCCGTCAAAAGTGATGGCTCGAAAGTCTAAAATAGTGACGTCTTGATTTAAGACTGCTGAATAATCTCTCTCTCTTTTCTTTTTCTTTTTCGATGTAATCAAGATAGGTGACACTCAAGCGCTTGTCTTCTTGATCAATGCAGAGGTGCACAAAGTTCTTGTCGAAGTCATCCTCTTGGAAACTACCTGTTTGGCTTCATGTACAAATATTTTTTTTTAATTAACTATGATAAAGATGATGCATGAGCATATTTCATGATGCAAAGATGCATATGTCCATGTAGAATGATATTCTCAATATTAATGGGATGCAAAGATGCCTGTAATTCTTGTTAAAGCTTTTCTTTCAGTCATCTTAATATTCATGTCATCATTTTTTTTTGTTAGGTAGGCTTTGTCTTGGGACTACAACCATTCATCATTCTTATGCTCCAACAGACTTTGCCCCAAAATTTTGTTGCTCATTCTCTGTTCAACCTTTCATGTCAAGTGACTTCGTGTCGAGATCATCTCTTCATTCAAGAAAGCCCTTTAACCTTTTTTTTCAAATTATATGAAGATTGTGCCATCTCTTATCCATTTTGATCTGAATTCCTATGTGCAGAAGATCTTTGTTGATTCATGGACAATGATGCCCCATTAACCACAAAAAATGTTTTATCATCTTCTGTCACGTAATGCCCCATCGTCTATTCTCAATTGACCATTTGCATTAACCTTGCATTTAGAAATTCATCTCTGAAGAAATAAAAAGAAATCCTTTTACTCATAAAATGAGAAGAATTTGTTTGTTCGATACCTTTGCAGAGAAGTGGATCAGCATTGCCAAGAGGAATGAATGAGTTCATAATGAAAAGAACTTGTTCAAGCTTTCTAAGGTGGAAGATACAAAATGTTCAGGGGAAAGATGAAAAAGTTCATAAAAAGAAAAACTTGTTCGTGTTTTTCATAAAAAAAAGAAAATGTCTGGAGTTATAATGAGAAAAGTTGGTGGATCAATATTTTAGAAGAATGAATAGTTTATAATGAGAAGAACTAGTTCAGACTTCAGTTCAACCTTGGCAGAAGGATTGGAAGTTTATAATGAGAAGAACTTGTAGCTAAGAAGATAGTCGGTAGGTCCAAAAAAATTTCGTGTCTTTTCAGTCTTTGCTCAATTCTTATTTCACAGCAATGAGCAAAGAGGGACAACTGTAATACCCAAATTCTGCGCAGATATACGTATATATACCCTATTATATTTTCCCTTAAATAATAAATAAATAAAAATAAAGCTGATATTACATAAATAATAAATAAACTCATATATAATAATCTAAAATCCATTTTATTGTCCAGTTTATATATAAAAACCCGAAGCCCATTACAAGGCCCAAATCCATATTTTTTTGCAGCTGTTTACAGTCCATATATGGCCTAACTAAACCATATTACAATATGATATCTTATTTTCTCGCTCAAAAGGATATGTGTCAAGTCCCTATTGGCCCATTAACCAGTACATGGATTGTGCTTTCTCAAATGATAACCGGTGCCAATTGTTGGGTGACATCACTATATGCCATCAGCATGATGTCAGCGAGTCAGACCCTTATAAATAAAGGGGAGAATTTTATTAGGAATTAATCATAATTAATTACAATCATTAAATAATAATTATTATTATATTAAAATAATAATAAAGGAGAGAGAAAATTTACCCTCAGAATTTGATTGGTCATCAGGAGTGGAGGAGTTTTCAGAGATCTGAACCGACGCTGAGAAGTCAGAATATCGTCGGGAAGTTTAGTCGTCACCGAAATCGCGGCAACATTGCCTTGAAGGTATATTTGCTCCTTTCTTTTGATTCTTGCAAAAACACAAACAAACCTACATCTGTTCATATATATATAAAACGCGATATGAAATAAAAATAGAAAAGGACCAAATCAGTGTTTATTTGTCTGTCAGAGTTTTAAGAAAATGATGGAGTTGAAGAGGGTGTGGTTACGGGTAGAGTAGATTTATATGGGGAAGATGAAAAATCCTATTAGATTGAGCTTAGATTTAGGGTTTTAGGTTGAAAATCAGGTTTCTAAGGTTGAAAATTGCCCACGACGACCAAAAATAAATTCTCGGCGTGATGAACAAGATGCGAAATCAATGGATTTCAATCCGTTTGGGGTGAAAATATGGGAATTTAGGTGTTTTTCTAGAGAGAGGGCGGAGAGTTTAGGCTACAGAGAGTGTGAGTCTAAAAAAATGAAGAAAAGAAAGCAAATCTCGGCCAAAAGGGCCTTTATATATACTCAGTAAAACGCCGCGTTTTGAGGCCGGGTCAAAAAATTACCCGCGCATTTTAAGTAGGTTGGGCATATGACCCGCGCCGCGCCCTTTTGTTCGGATCTTATGAATGTCGCTTCCATTTTGTAAATGTTTCAATTCAGTCCCTCTATTAATAAAAATCTATTTTTTGAAGTTTTATTTTGTTATAATTTACTTCTTATTTAATTTAATTGTTATTTAATTTGATGCATGCTTTAATTAATTCATGTAGTATAATTGTTAGATAATTAAGACACTTAGTTTAATTTAATTAGTATAATAGAGCCTTAGTTTTATTTACTTTAATTAGGCTTTAATAATTTAAATTAGGTAGATAATTATAGAAAATTAATGGGTGTTGAATGAGAAACTTTGGAGTTTTAAATTTGAATGGTGTCCCAATATAATGGGGTGTTGTTCAACATGAGCTTTTAAGTAGAATATTCAATATTCATTAAAATCCTAGAAAATTGATAAATAATTTAGTTAATTAATTAGAGCCTTAATAAGATTAGAACTTTAAATAATTAGAATAATTAATTAGTAGGAGAGTATTATCTATAACTTTGGGGTTTAAAATGGATGGTGCTCAAAAGTAATTGAGTGTTATCTCATGCAAACTTTGGAGTTAAATAATGTTCATATATTAAATAATCCAAATTTAAATTAGAGCCTTTTTAGATTAACACTTGAAATGAACTAGACCGTAATTAATCATGCATAAAAACCTTTTATATGGGAGATATATTTTTGGAATATGAATAGAGGTGCCCTGAGCGTATAGGGGTGTTTTCAATTTATATTCAAAGTAAAAATATATTTCCTTATAAAAGGAATATTTTCATTTGGAACATAAACCTAGTTAATAATTAATGATTAAATTAAATTTGAATTGTTATTCCAAAATGTCAATATGCCACACAAAATTAAAGGTGCCGATAACGGGCGTTTGTGGGGTGTTAATCCGACCCCGCACGTAATCGACTTCTAAACCCTAATTTTAAAATCTCTGATTGTTTTTATGGTGTCCAGTCTACCAAAGTGACTGATGGTGACTCCAATCATTCCAAAAATCGAATTTAAACGAAAACTCTAATTTCTAAGATTAATCATCCAAGCTATTTTATCGATTAAAAATGGTTTCGACAATACTCTTAAAATTATTATTTTTCAATATTTGTTATTAGATGCCTACTCTTAAAATTCAATTTTTTCAATAGTTATTGTTAGGGCCTAATTTTTCAATTCGCCACTGGCCTCAGGATAGGCCTTGAGTTTGTATTGTGTTGTATTAGGTGATTATTTGATCTTGTTTCTTTTTGTATTTTGAGGATGCTTTTCTATCGATATCCTTTAATTTGTACCCTTTTGGGATTTTTTATAATAATAAAATCTAACCAACTTAAAAAAGTTGATTTTTTGTGATATTTTGTCGATATAATCAGAACCGTTAGCAAAACAATTTAAGAGATTGATTTTCTTAATCTTCATTCATACATCAATATAATGTCTAGCTGATAAAAAGGTATGGGACATATGGAGCTGTGGGAGGATTTAAGATTGGAAGAATTATACTTGAAAAATCAATCGAACACTGTTCGAATACAAATCTTTGGTAAAACAATGGTAAAAACTTCACCATGAAGCCATTTAAAATATTTGGTAAAGACACGGTTCGAATTTAAATTTTTTAAAGATAATAATATTTCTTTTAAATGGTTCAAATAGCTCAAATTATACATTTAAGATTAAATTAATTATGACTCAAACTTAAAATATCAACCATTCCAACCTTATTATTAGTTGAAAACCTTAATGGTGGAATCTAATATTTCACTCAAACTTTTAGAAACCCACTTGATAAAAAGTTTCAATCCGTTAATTGGTTCGTTTTTTGCAATGTTTGCTGTTGCACTTCAATAATTGAACCCCCCATCTTTCCTTTAATTCTTTTATAATCACAAGAAAAGAAGGTTAGATAGGCTTAAATAAAAAATATGTGCTCAAAGTTTACATTTTTTAAACTTTATATCTAAAATATTTTTTTTATAAAAATAGGTGTTTAAAGTTTCAAAATTTATAATTTTAGGTACCTGACCGTTAATGGGTGTTAAAAAATTTTAACCAATCAATGCTTGACATGTGGCATATTTAATTTATTTTTTTAAAATTAAAAAAAACATTTAGTTTTTCAAAAAATCTTGGAATTAACAATTTTTACGAAATAGTCCCCAAATCCCTTAAATTACCCAAACTCAAACCGTCAAATCGCCGCTGATCGTGGTCCCTAAGCACACCAATTTGATCGCTAGACCAAGGCGGTCATTTCCCCCAACACGGCGTCGCCGAAAACTGCGAACGACGTGTAGCCAAATATCGAACGTTGAAAGCGAAATCGATGTTCGGCTGGCATGTCGTTCGCCTTTTCTGGCGACGCCTTGTTGGGGGAAATGACCACCTTGTTCCGGCAACCAAACCAGTGTGCTCAGTGACGGCGGAAGCGGTCGCGATTTGGGGTTTAGATAATTTTAGGGATTTGAGGAATGTTTTGTAACTTTTTAAAATTTTGAGATTTTTTAAAAAACAAAAAGTTTGCGTATTTTTCTTTAAAAAATTAAAAAAATAAATTTAATATGACATGTGTCAATCATTGATTAGTTAAAAAAATTTAACACTCATTAACGGCCAGACACCTAAAATTATAAATTTTAAAACTTTAAGCACCTATTTTTACAAAAAAAAATACTTTAACCATTTAAAGTTTAAAAAATTACTTTGAACGTTTATTTTTCATTTAAGCCGGTCAGATACTAAATTGAATAAATTCAAGTATTAGAGTGTATATTTACCTTAAAGTATTGGGGTTTTGGCGATTAATTTACTACTCAGCTTTGTTCTCTGAAGTCTTCCCCTTTTCCCGTTCCTCTCTACAGTCTACAGCTTTCAAGTTCATCAAAATTAAACAGGGCAAAAAGAAAAGATGTGTGATTCTATGCCTGAAGAAGTGATTCTGGAAATCCTCAAAAGACTCCCAGTAAAGTCCGTGGTGAAGTTCAGGTCAGTTTGCAAAACCTGGAACAGTCTCGTTTGCGACCCAACTTTCATTTCAGCTCATTTACAAGCTTCACTTTCCAACAACACCCCCTTTCTCCTCATCGATTTCGGCAGAGAAAATTTATCTTTACACTATGATAATGATGGGTTTGATGGGTTTGATGAGTTCAAGCAGCTTCAATTCCCTGAATATTATTGGCTGATTGATTCTTGCAATGGGTTGATTTGTGTTTATTTGCTTTCTAATTATCGTGATTATAATTTCGTTCTTTGGAACCCATCGATTCAAAAGTACGTTTCTTTGCCTCCGGTGATTTGTGAATTTGTGTCTTCTTCTGTCGGGTTTGGGTTTGATTCAAGAAGCAATGATTACAAGGTATTTATGGTTGGGCGTGATAAGGATCATAGTTGGATGGAGCCTTATTTGTTTTCACTTAATGAAAATTGTTGGAAAAGGGTTACTGTTGTTTTTCCTAATTATGAGTTTGTTGATGAATGGGTATTGACTTTCGCTAGTGGAGCTGTTCATTGGTTAGGGAATCAAAAAAGGAAGGACGGTGGATTCAGTCCTGTGATTTGGGGGTTTGATTTGAGTGCTGAGGTGTTTTCGGTGATAAATTTGCCTGAGAGCTTAACTGGTTTTAGTGCTACAGATTTTTCAATTATGAAATATGGGGAATCTTCTATTGCTGTTAGCATAGATCCGTTTGATGTGGATTTGCATGAGTTGTGGGTCATGAACAAGTATGGCGTGGTTGAGTCATGGACTAAAGTGTTGATATTACATAAGGTTGCCCCGGGTCTTGCACCGGTTCTGAAGGTATTGGGGTTTAAGATGAATGGGGAAGTTTTGTTGAAAGGGCATTATGCAGAGTTGGCTTCACTTGATTTGAGCTGCCAGCAAATGGGAGATTCACTTTATTTGAACTGCGAACAAATGGAGTTTCATGGATTTGAGTTCGCATTTCGGTTACTATCTGTCAATAGTTATGTCGAGAGCCTAGTGTTGCTCGACAAAGGGGTTGATGTCCGCAGCTATAGTTATGTAAATCACTGGTAAGTGCATTCACCTGTTTTTTCATTAGCTGTCTAATTTTTAGTTTGTGCGGACTTGATATTTACCAAGGTTTTTCTCTACAAATCTCAAATTCAAGCTTGCATAAGAGATATGTGTATAAGCATAACTCTCTTTAGGTTAGTTTAAACTTTAAATGAATAATCCTTCTCTCCATACTCGCTTGTCACACATCTGAGAATGCTAATATACACAAACTCCGGCGTGTCTATTCTTTGAACTTTGAAGAACAACTCAATCCCTTTGTTTGTACCGTGTAGTAAGGGCTTTTGTCCTTATGTTTTCATGTTAGTAGTAAACCAATAAATTATGTTTGTTTCCAAATGCCAATTCCAGCAATGTTAGTTTCTATTCATTAATTCTGTGACACTTTCTGAATTCTTGCAGGACCCTAAGGAACCATGCACGAAAAGAAAAGTAATAATCTTTATGTCTTAATCTTCCATTTTTAGCCTGGAAATGCAATTACTCTTGCATCCCAAAATGAAATACTGGTTCATATATTCTAAGTACTATCGATAAAGATTTCAATTTTTTCTTTCTTTTCAAGGAAGTATTGCTTCATATATGCCAAAACTATTTCAGAAGTGTTCCTGCAACCAAACGGAGAAGTCGAATTTTTTAGCTTTTACGGTGAAAAAGTTCGGTTAAAAACAATGACAATGACGACTTATAATTTTAAAGAAACTTGCGAGGCATTTGTATTTTCCTTGTAATATATCCTTTTGAGATATTTATATGTTCCTTGTAATATATCCTGCTTGATATTTACCTTGTATTAGTTATACTAAAATCTGTCAATCTATCTATGGTGGGACAGAAGTTCCTTTTTTATCAGTTTGCCTTTGTCTGCTTAAGTCGCAATCCTTCTATCCCATACTCGCATGCGCATACATCTAAGCATGCTAATATACACAAACTCTGGCATGTCTATTCTTTGAACTCTGAAGATCAGTATAATCCCTTGTTTGTACTGTGTAGTAAGGGGTTGTTGTCCTCGTGTTTTCATGTTAGTAAACCAATAAATTATGTTTGTTTCCGAATGCCAATTCCTGCAATGCTATCTTCCCTACATTATTTCAATGACACTTTTTTTCTGAATTCTTGCAGGAACCTAAGGAACCATGCCAGATACACGGGCCATTGAAGCATATGTCTGCCTTTTCTTCAAGGAGCAGAGCTTCCACATGGTCTTTTTTCTCTCTTCTAGTTAAAACTTAGAATAGGCTCTCGGTTGTACTGAGTCACCCTTGGGCAGTTTTCATATTGACATCCATTTGAAATGCACAACGGCCTTGCAAATCTCAAACAGTCTGTTTTAAGTACTTTTGGCATGTAAATTTAAGAGGAAACTCAATATTTTGGTTGGTTTGTGTTTTCTTTCTCTCGGAACAAAGGAGACCGTAGCTTGTCGGGATTGTAGATGTTACTACCTTGTAAAGGTGAGCTAAGCCTTGGGTTCAGTTATGTTTTAATTGAATGGACGGAAAGTATGTTGTAACCGAAGACTTGGCCTGATATAATAGGCAAGACCTTGATGTAAGAACTGGCTAAAGCAATGCTCGATTTCGCGGGCAAGGGAAGTTTATGAACGTATTATTAAAGCAAAATATATCCCATAGTGCTGATATCTGTAAGAAAATGGTAAAATGAATGAATAAAATAACCATGTTCACAGGGTAGTCAACCTCAAAAGCACAAAATGAAGGCGAATTAGAAGAAAACATAGACATGAAGGCATAGCCTGCCAGACAGGACAGGCTTCTGCACCATTAATTTTGAACACTTTTAGGATTTATTTTGACAAAATAATTTTATTTTATTATTTTTTTGACATTATTCGATAAGGTCTCAAAATCTTTTTCATAAATATTTCTATGTGAAGTAATAAAATTCAGTTTGGATAACTACGATTTTTAAATTTATAAACTATAACTACAGTTCGATTTTCGTTTTACTTGGTTTCTCTAGTTTGGTGATCATTTTACTTGGTTTCTCTAGTTTAGTGATAAATTTCCTTTCTTTTGCAGTAAGAATCCTGCTTTGTATGCTGAGCTTGCCAGGGGTCAAAGCCCCAAGATATATATAACAAATCTGGGGTTCGAATCGGTTTAAGCTTTTGAGATAATTTATCTGTTTTTAGTCTACTAACTGTTTGAATAAATGCTTGCAGTATATGATTGTTGCCTGCTCAGACTCCAGGGTCTGCCCATCTCAAGTGCTGGACATTCAACCCGGGGAGGCTTTCGTAGTCCGAAATGTTGCTAATATGGTGCCACCATATGATCAGGTTCCTTTCAGACCCAATTTACTTAGCTGCTGATACACACACACGCACACATTTTGATATTGCATCTCATTTTTCAGTTCATAGATTATTAGAACCATGTAAATGTTGTTGACTCTTTGTCCATGTTTTATGACAGACTAAATATGCTGGAATTAGATCAGCTATTGAATATGCAGTTTTGCATCTCAAGGTGAAGTATTCTATAAGACTTTCGGGTTAAAACGGATGGTACATTGCGAGTTTAAGTTGTAGGACATTTGGGTGAAGTATTCTGCGTAGAGGTTTAACCCCGTATTTGTTGCACACATTTTATAGGATAAAACCGTAAGACTTTCGAGTTCAAACGGATCATACATCACAGGTGGCAAACTCATGCCAATGAAAGTGTTCATTTTTTATATAGGTACAAGAGATTGAGGTGATTGGGCACAGTGCCTGTGGTGGAATCAAGGGGCTCATGTCTTTCCCATATGACGGAACCACCTCAACGTAAGGCCTTAAGATTGTTTAAGAAAAATTATGTATATTATGAATTAAAATTTAGTCGAATTTGATTGGATTTTTTATGGTGATTTCATAGAAGATTGGGTTAAGATTGGAATGCCTCTAAGACCAAGGTGCTAGTTGAACATGGTAGTGAGCCTTTGGGAGCTCAATGTGCACACTGTGAGAAGGTAAACACCTCAAATCTCGGCTTCAAATTCAAGGATTATTGTAGTTGATTCATATAGTTATCTTTATAAATGGAATTGGATAGATACGAGATTTGAATCCTGATATCAGTAATCCCTTTAGAACTTCACAGTTTTCTTCAAAATTAAATGTATAGGGACTAAATTGCTTACTTGGAGAGAAAACGGACTGGTTCAATAGGGAACTGGTAGCCCTTCCGGTCTGGCATGTTCCCAAGAACTAGGGATTTAATGAACCGAACAAGAATGGTTCAAGATCACACAAGTTCAATGGGGAACCGGTACCCTTTTCCGTCTGGCACATTGCCAAGAACCAGGGATTCACTGAACCGAAAGAAAACGGTTCAATGACTTGAAGCATTGGTTAATTCTTTCAATTGTAAATCCACAATTTGGCTATGCTAAACAGCTAATGGGGTGCATTTCATTTCTTTCCAGGAAGCAGTGAATGTATCCCTTGGCAACCTGCTGAGTTATCCCTTTGTAAGAGATGGATTGGTGAAGAAAACGCTAGCTATCAAGGGCGGTTACTACGATTTCGTTAATGAAACTTTCAAGCTATGGAGTCTTGAGTTTCAGCTTTCAAACCCTCTCTCTGTATGAAATCACCACCATCTCCATCACCATCATTGACACCATCTTTGTTCCTTAAACCATTAAAATGTACTTAATGTTTTGTTTCTTAATGAGCTGTTACAATAAATAAATATTTATATATATGACATAGAGATCACTGGGCCGCCACAGACACCGCCACAGAGTGGTGATGGTGTCTGTGGTGGCTCTTTTGATCTATGAATTTCTCATTTAAGCATGCTTTCATAAACTTTATTCACTGCCATCTTTTTTAGGTAAAGGATGTGGCCATGATACTCCATTGGAAGCTCTACTAGGAAGTGGAACATAAGCTTAAAGATCATCATCGCTGCAAAGATGAGGTTTCGAATCTTCAACTGCTTTACCCTCTGTTTTTTATAATTTGCTGACAGTTTCAAGAACATGGATGCTTTTGAACCCTTTAGTAAATGTTTCGGTTTATGTTCTTTAGCATAATTTTTGGCTATGTTGCTTTCCAGTCTTGATTAGACCTGTTCAAGGGCTACCCGTCTTGCTCGGTAGGTTCGATTTGGACCTTGGGTTGAATTGGTCAGATAAAAGAGTTCGAGTAACATAATTCAGCTAAGAATGTTATCATGCTTATGTCTAATTACATGTCTAGCTTAAGCTTCGAATATAAATACTTGAAGAAAATGAAAAATTAAGGTAACGTAGCTTCAAATTGCATTCTCAATGGGTCATTTTTGACCCACCATTAAGGAGAGTTGTCTTTTGTCAATATTAGCTTAGAGATTAGGTAAAAAGCTTGAAATAGTAAAATATAGTTTGCTTTAGGTTTTTTGTTTCCTTGTAAGCATGTTCAGGTTTAACTGTCTGATAGAGAAATTCTTCATAAGTCTGTCTCAATTCATGTTATTCGGATTTGGGACCGAGTATCAAATGTCAGTATATATTTAAAGGATCATAACTTCATTTGCGTTTCGTAGTATGTGTCAGATAGAAGTATAAAACTCGAGTATTTGAAGAAAAATGACGAGTCCGAGCATTTTAAGATTTCTTTCTTTGGTAATATGCAACAATCTAAGGATGATCATAAATTACTTTCAAAATTGGTAGATTAGTCAATTCTTTCACTTTCATCCCTATAAACATCAAAACCAACTACTGCCTTGAAAGGCAACTCACCTTTGCAAGTTCCTTGCTCTTGTAGTATTCCTAATCAAGAAAATTCTAACTATAAGTGGTTACCAACTACAAGCCGATGTGACCCGAGACTCGGGTTGGTATCAAATACGAATATACATACGTCCAATACATAAATACTCATTTTTTTTCGTAAATAAAACAAATGTCGAGTGTGAATTCTTTAAACAAATAAGAGTTCGAGCTATTGAAAAATAAGACGAAAGTATAAGAAAACAAAATGTCACCATTTCTTTATTATATATATAAGAGATTGAAACATACAAACAAGAATGATACAAAGGAATCTCAACAGTTCCATAATCAATGATTGAATCATACAATTTGCTTTTGACTCTTTAGGACATGTTTTTTTAATGTTTTTGGACCCAAATTTTCTCTTCCACAAGGAATTTTTTTACATAATGATCATATTTACATCAACAACATTATGATACTTAAATACCATCATCTTTGGTTATCTTAGTGCTGGTGTCAAGAAGGGTCACTAGTGATCTTGATTTTCGGCTCCGAACCCGGCCTGCTTCCTTCAATAACTCCCCCAACCTTCGTTTCTCATCGATGACATCTGGATTCGCTGTTCCGAGCTTCTCTTCTCGGATGTCAACAACATAATCCAGGATGTCAATGGCATCATCCAACCTGTGAAATATAATAGAAATTGTAAAAACACAAGAAATGTTCTATAATCGAATCTCGACATCTGCAAATCTATAAACGAACCATTAGCACCTCAAAGGTGCAATTACCTTCCCATTGCATCATAGGTACCAGCAAGATTGCTATACACCCCTAATGTATCAGGGTGGTATGGACCATATTCCTTCTCTAATATGCTCCTTGCTTCTTCGAATAGATCAGCTGCCTCATTTATTGAGTATCGTTGAACGCAGGCAAGCCCCATCTGATTCAAAGCAATTCCGAACAAGGCGGA
Organism: Hibiscus mutabilis; assembly: GCA_019671005.1. Lineage (NCBI taxonomy): Eukaryota > Viridiplantae > Streptophyta > Magnoliopsida > Malvales > Malvaceae > Hibiscus > Hibiscus mutabilis. The sequence continues at coordinate 2,380,170 of CM033752.1, forward strand.
CTTTTTCTCTCCGCCAGCTCGAAACTTCGAAATGGAACTTTTGAAGGTGTTGTAGGCATCGGTGTAGCTCCCCATCATATAATACATGACTCCCATCTGTGCTTCAATGCCGGCGATCATACTTTGTTGTCCCAGGCCCTCACCGAAAATGGTTAAAGCCTTCTTAAGCAGCTTGAGTGCCTGATCTAGTTCGTTCATGGATTGATATATAGCAGCAATGTCAATGAGGCCACTGGCAATCTCTTCCGAGGGGATTCCGGGGTTTGGCTTTCCATAAATCCGGAGTGCATTTTCGCAATAAGTTTTGGAATCCCTTAGTTTTCCTATCTTGTTGTACAAATCAGCCAAACGAACGAAAACCAAAGCAACTGCTGGATGATTCTCTCCTTTTGCAGACTTATACACTGTGAGTGCTTTCTGATAGGCCAAAACTGCCTCATCGTACCAAGCCAATGATAAATACGCATCCCCAATGCTGCAATCAATTGAAGCAACATCCAGTTCATGTCCATTGGCTGCCATGGCCATGCTAGCTAAAACGTAGTGCTCGAGCGCTGATTCGTAATCTCCTTTCGAGTCACTGATGAGTCCCATGAGTCTTCTGTCGGCAGCTTCTTCGATTGAAGCAGGTGCACCATTCTCCCTGTGGATGTCAAGAGCCATTTGACAAATCTTCTCAGCCTCATCAAATTGAAGTGCTTGGACAAGTGCTTCAGCTACATATCGACATGTCTCACCAACTCGAGGATCGGTTTCTCCCAGAACTTGTCTTTGAATCTCCAAACCTGCTGTATAGCACAATATGGAATTCTCAATTTGACCCAGCGTTGAGTATGTATCACCTAGTTGCATGCATCCAGCAAATTTAGCAAGTGCATGAGTTTGGCCATCCTCAATCACTGGAATCTCAATCGAGCGCTCTAGAACCGGAATCGCCTCGTCATATTGGCCTAAGTTGCAGTATAATGCTGCCAGAACATGCAAAGACATTACGAGTTCTAGACTCGGTTTGCCATCAGCGCATTTCTCGAATGATTCCGTTGCTCGAAGAGCCAACTCAAGGGCCCTCTTCGGATTTTCACCCGAAGACATCATATCCCTCGTCTGTTTTAGCAAAAACGGTCCGAGGTCCGGATTCTCCAATCCATCCTCAAGAGAATCCCCTGTCCCATCCTGAAACTTTGCACCATTTAAAGCAAAATTCCTTTGTTTCCCCAAAGGGGAAGCTGCGTTTACTTTTCTTGCATTAGTCTCCTTTTCAACTGGATTTTTCTCTTGAGAAGATTTGCTCTTCGGACTAGATTTCGCCGATGCTTCGGAATCCGATTGCAACCGATGCTTATGCTTAACATCTCGAGTTTGCCCCTTCTTATTCTTCTTCGCAATCTTTTTCTCACCGGACCCGTTTTGTTGTTTGTTAGAGGCCGAGTCAGAAACACTTTCTTCTTCTTTCTTCTCTGCAACAACCTCTTTTGTCATTTCACCAACGCCGATATCGCCAACAAGATGCCGCAATTCGGAATCGATCCTCGATTCCTCACCGTAGGATCGGTAACTGGTTACCGAAGGAGACTGTTCGGAGCTTTGCATCTCATAGACATTGTGATAAAGCTGCTCAATGGAGGCTTCCATTACCCCATCAATGGCTAAATTAACGGAATCACTGTGTTGACTATTTGGACTCAGTGCACTCGTTGGAGATCTTTCTTGAATAAAACCATCTTTGCAAGCAGTTGGAACTCCATTTTCGAGTTCTTCAGCTCCAGTTTCTCCATTCCTTGCATCCATTGCTAATCCAGGCATCGTTGTTTCCCTAAAAAAAATCAATTTTCAAAACTAAACATAAATTAATTCAATTTCATAATCATAAAACCCCATTTCTCCATTTGTCTAATTCTTCCATAAAATCAAAAACAGCTCTAGTTTTCTTGATCAATAGACTTCATAATAAGAACACCAGAATTCATAGAGAAATAAACCTGAAATGATTCATACCTTTTACAGAAAGAAATCCCAGAATTTTTTTGCAGAAAAGAAGAAGGATTGAATGAATGAGTTTGTTTATGGGTTTTATATGGAGAAGAAATGGGGTGGTGCCATCCATGTATTCCTCTCTGTATCTCTGTTGGCTTTATATATAATAATAATAATAATAATAATAATAATAATATATGTCAATTTGTTATATATACAAGATTGAGGGGGAATTGGGTATTTTGTGAAAGTTATAGGGGTCGGAGTTGAAATTTAAATAGTTTAAATGGGTGTAAATGTTATATTTATTGGTGTGGGGAGTTTGAAGCAATTTAGAAGGCGACTGTTCTCCCACCGGCCCATGTATAATAGGGACTAGGGAGGGAAATTTTATCCAATGCGTTTCGGTCTAATATATATATATATAATTTGGATTTTTGGTCGGATTCGAGTTTAGTGAGAATTTATTCGATAATAATATTAATATATTATAAGTTTTTGGTTTAACCATCAGTATTTAATCTATTGACTGATTAATTCGGTATTCATTATACGGGCGTTTCTCTCAATTCAATTGTTCTATTCACAACGCCACTAGACCAATTGTTTGTTGATTAATATATTATGAAAAATACTTTAATGTACAAGTTTGTGTAAATTTTAGTTTACAAAAGCCTTTTAATTTTAAAGTTTAGAGTTTTAATTTGGGGTTTAGAGATTTAGTGGGTAGGATGTAGAATTTAAAGTTTATGGTTATAGTTTAGAGTTTAGGGTTTAGAGTTTAAGGTTTAGGTTTTAAGATGTTAGGGTTTGAGATTTAAGTTTTAAATTTTATAGAAAGGTTGTGTAGGTTTTTTATACAAATCAAAATATAACTCATATATCATTAGTTAGGTTTCGATGAAAATACATTTTAATGGGTAAATTACCCTATTAGTGACCAAACTATGGAGTTTTTATGTTTTGATCACTAAACTAAAAAATCTTATGAATTTAGTCACTAATGTTACACTTTAGTTTCGATTTGGTCACTATACGTTAAACCGAAAACGGAAGAACTCACATGTAAGTTTTTTAGTTGGTATAATTATGCATTTAGTCTTCAATACTTACGAATTCTATTAATTTGCTCATAATTCTAAATAGTACAAATAGCTTAACCCTCACATCTACAAATTTCGTTAATTTGACCCTCCACATTTACGCATGTACTCCTCAACACTTACAAGTTCTATCAATTTCGTCTTAATTATAAATAATTTAACAATCTAGCCCTCGTATCTGTACGTTCTATCAATTTGGTCTTAATTTTAAATAATTTAAAAAAAATTTGCAAATTCTATCAATTTATCCCTCCATGTTTACGCATTTAGTCCTCAAAACTTACTAGTTCTATCAATTTCATCCTAATTCTAAATAATTCAACAAACTTAGCCCTCACATTTACAACTTCTATCAATTTGGCCTCCATGTCTATGCCTTTAGTCCTCAATCCTTACAAATTCAATCAATTTCACCCAAATGCAAAAAAAAAAAAAAAAAATATTGATTATCTTAGTGATAGGTTTGATGCAAAAAAGATATTTGGCATCTTAAAGATGCAAAATCTCTCTCCCTCTATTGTTTATGACAATCCTTACTCCTCAAAGATCAGATATGATTTAGCAAAAAGATCAAGGGTTTTAAAATTGTGTTTTTCTGACTCCATATGAACTACACTGTCAATATCGAGTTTGTTAATTTTTTTAGAATTAGGACCAAAATAATATAATTTGTAAGTGTTGAGAACGGAATGCGCAAATGTAAAAAATCAAATTGATAGAATATGTAAGTGTTGACGACTACATGCATAAATATACCAATTTAAAACCTGAGCGTCAACTCCTTTTATCAGTTTAGCGGTTAGTAACTAAATTGAAAATGAAGTGTAACGTTAGTGATTAAATTTATAAATTTTTTGGTTCGGTGACCAAAACAGAACTCCTAGATAGTTTGTCGACTAATGGGGTAGTTTACGAGTAAGTCTAGGGTGCGGCTAAAAGACAGTAAGTTTTTAAACTTGTCCTTGAACTGAAAATATTAAACTTCTTGATAACATTTTTTATTTTTTTGAGTTTTTTTGCAAGTATCGATACTTATTTTGTAAGTATCGATACTTATTTTTTTTTTGATAAATTTTCAGTTTAGAACAAAGTATCGAAACTTACAAAATAAGTATCGATATTTGAAAAAAAAACTCAAAATCAACCGAAAATATTATGAAGAATTCTAACATTTTTTAGTTTAGGGACAAATTTCAAAACTTGTCGTCTTTTAGCCACACCCTAGACATGCTGCACGTTAGACTCGCCTATAATTTACCCTTTATTCATCAATAAACTTATTAACAGGGATGAGCATAGTGGGCTTTTGATCGACCTAAATTCGACATTATAATCTTAAGTTTCTATTCGAATTCGACTCGACTTGACATGTGATGATTTTTTACCCGATTCAAACTTGATTCGAATTTTATAATTAACACTGCTTTCGACCCGAAACAAATAATATATATTTATTAAAAGGGGATAATAGGAAAAAAATATAAATTGGGGGTATTTATAGTATTATCTTTTTTAATTTGGTGAAATTAGAGAGGTAAGTGAAAAAATATAAATAGGTGGATATTATACTAATTACCCCATAATATTTGGAAAAAAAATACAATTATACTGGGTCAAATATTTTCACCCTAAACTCGAACCCAACCTTACCCGAACCCATTTTTTTTAAAGTTCAATCCTATAGAGCCATATTATATCAAAACCCATCGAGTTCGGATCCATGTTCATCCCTACAGCAAATAAGGAAACAAGAGAATAATAGTGAATAAAATTATATAAATTAATTAAATTTTAATTTATATTTATTAAAAGACAAGAAGACATCCTAAAGTTTTGTTCAATATTAAATTAAATATTTATATATATTATGCCACATTATCATAACTAGAGTATATATGATAATGGTGCAACGCCTCCGTCTTGTCTCTTGGTTAAGAATATATTTGTTTTAGAACACAATAAGTGGTTTCAGTAAAAAAGCAGATAATATTTATCAAAGAAGATCGCTTTGTCTGTAAGGTATGCGTGCATTGTCAAAGAATTAAGAATATGTATGAACAAATACAACCTTATAATTACTTTTAGACTATTAAAAAAGAATATATTTGTTTATCAATCGAATCAAATTAAATTATTTTTAATAATTTAATTCGTTAAATTTGCAAACAATTGAATGAATTTATATATTATTAAAATTTAATATTACTAAAATAGTTTTTATAGTTAAATGACAATTCTAAGAATATATTTAAAGTTTTGATAATGATGAGTTTAGGGTCACGTCAACCTTATGTAGGGTAATTAGATCCCTTTTAGTTCTTCGTTAATGATTATCATCATCTTTTCTTTAAAAAAGAATATAAATTATAGGTTTCCATGAACTTTCTCGTGTATGTATAGACTATAAAGTATTGTATAATTATTGAAACTTAATTAATATATTTTTTGGTTGATTGGGTTTAATTTAGGAATTAATAATTTGATAATCTTGTTTGACAAATTATAGTTTATACATATCATAACTTATTTTGTCCGGGCCTCTAATTCCAAACCTCAAACCAAATTAAATTTAAATATAAAATAAATAAATCATATCCAATATTCATTTTAATAAATCTCAGTCCATTTACAAATAACCATTTACCAAATTCTATCCAATTAAACATATATGCCAAACCCAAAATACCCAACTCAATACAATAAACCCATTTCAAATACCCAATAAGACTCAATTATAATACCCATTAATTAAAAATAACCCAAATCTAAATTACCCTAATACCTCTAACCCTAATTACCAAAACCCTAATACCCTTTCCCTTTCCATCCGTCGTCTCCCTTGACTGTTCCAATTCCACGCGCATGGCCGCCACGTGTGGCTCTTCATTTCATCGCGGCTGCTACGCGCGCCACAGTCGCTCGCCCCTGACTACTCGTCTGCTGCCGCTGCACTCCACCGCCCAAGATGTCAACTCCACCGCTCACATCATACTTGAAAAAGCATGAAAATTAAATTTGAAAAAAGCAACCAAGTGAGCAAATTGTTTATTTTAAAAATACATGTAAGTTGTAATCTTTAGATTTTAATCGGATATAAAAACCCATCTCAAATTACATGTAAAAGGAGAGGATTTTCGAATAATAAAAAAAAGAGAGATTCAAAATCTGTTTTTCACATGTCCAAAACAAAATCGAAAAAAGATCGAGATATTAGGAAAAAAAAGAGTTTTTCATTGTAGATTTTGCATTCCGGTTGAAAAGGAAATTTTTTAAGCTACGACGCGGCGATCGACACGGTGGCCGGCGACATTGCACGCTGTCTAATTCTAGAAACGGGTGCGTAAAAGATGAACACTTTGAATGTTCATATGAACATTTCAGAGAAAAATTAAAAGGCCTTTTGATTTTTTTAAGCTTGTCAATAATGAAATGTGTTTGTGAAAAGTTAATTTTTATACTCTGATTTTAAAAATAAAAAATTACAACTTAAGGTCCTTCGCCCTAATTTAATGCCCCCACAGTCCTCCTTGTTTTGCTCATATTTCAAATTGATCCTAAATTCCTCTTTTAAATGTTTTCATTTGTTTTTTTATCTTTGTTTTTTTATGTTGGTCCTTATATTGTATATATTATATACATATATTATATAGGTATATATGTTAACTAATCTATTAGTATATTAGTATATATATGTTAACAATTAGTATATGTAGTAATGTATTTACCGTATGTATATATATATATATATATTTAAAGAAAAGATAACGTAGGTTGTATGGTAATTAACATATATTGTTATATTATATTCTATATATATATATATATATGCATATTATATATATATATATATATTACATTCTATATGTCTATGTTTCATGTATGTATATTGATTAGTATTTTTTCGTTTTTCATAACTTATCTTTTATTCCTTATTTACTTTATTTCTATCTTGTGTATTATACATTAGCCATTATATAATACTCTATCATATTTCTTACTATTATTATGCGTTATATATATTAGATTATATAATGTTTATATTATGGCAATATATAGCATATTCGTTCTATATATATTATATATATTCATCAATGCCTTATCTTATACATTGATCTATATTTTTTTTAAATACACTCATTTTGATATTAAGGGAATATTTTTTACTTTATTTCGGGAACCAGTTAGAAAGTAGTGTCCTGATTCATTCAGGTGTCATCTTCCTCGGTTGCTGTAAATAAGGAAATGTTCTCCTTAGACCGCTTTTTGGGATTAAATTTTAAATTAAAATTCGAATTTTGTTTTCTTGCAATGACAACACTAGATCAACGCAGTACCAATTTTGGGCGTTGTGGGGGTGCTAATCCTTCCCCACGTGTAACCGACTCCCGAACCCAAATGTTTTGAATCTCTGGTTGATTTTTAACGGTGTCTGGCCTACCAAAGTGGCCGGTGACGACTCCATCTTCTATTTTCAATTTTTTTTACGATATTTTGCTGAGAGTGTCATTCCGGTCTCCGAGTGTCATCTCCTTTGGTGCCATTTTCAAATATTTTTTATATTTTTAATCTTTATTTTCAAAAAAAAAACTTTATTACAATACAAATTTGTTAAATTTATGGTGTAGGGGGTTTAATTTAGGGTGGTTTATGTTTAGAATGTAGTGTATAGAATTTATGATTTAGATGTTTAGGGTTAAAGATTTAGATTTTAGATTTTATATAGGGAGCATGGATGGACCGAGGGGAGGGGCTGGAGGAGGCAGTTGCCCCCTTGAAATTTGAAATTCATATATGATTTAGAATTTTTTAATGTATTTTATATTGAAAAATATATTGTTGCCCCTCTATAATTTTATAGGTTCGGGGCCTAACATAAAATCTTGTGTCCGTCCCTGATAGAAAGGATTGTGTAATTCTTTTTACACAACTTGTTTATCAAAATATAACTCTTAATTTAGTTGGTATTATCCCATGTGATTGAATATGTTTACGCATTCAATATCCTCCGATTATGAGTGGGGAGGAGTTTGGATAGTATAAACATTGTATCAAATTTTATGTTAAAAGTAAAACATATTCTATGGGATAAATCAATTTTAGTCTCTCGGTTAATAATTTTTCTTAACTTGACCCATAAATTTTTTATCGACATTAATTTATGAACTTATTTTTTTTATTTTTAATCTTTTTGATGACATAAAATTATAAGATTGTGCCATACTTGGAGTGCCATATTATCAAAATGATTAAAAAATCCAAAGTTCTAAGACTATTGTGGGTTAAAAAAAATGTTCAAGTTCAAAATCGAGAAAATATCCAAATTTAAGGACTAAGAACTTGTTTTATCCCTTTTCTAAGATATCACAATTTCCAAATCATTTTTGTTTGTTGACAGAACATTTTTGTGTCTTGCTTATACTACAGTATCTTATCAAAGGTTAAATAAAATTGTTTTCAATATATTTTATTTATTAATTTACATAGCAATTGATAATTCAAATATTATGATATTTATATAAATTTTGACACGTTAATATAATTATATTTTATTTATTATATTTTAATAATTAATCCCATGTCCGATGTGTTTATTAAAATATTAATTCATGATTAATTAGTAATCTAAAAAATGACACACCAACCTCAATTCAACTGAAATTGTCTCATCTTCAACAGCAAACAACAATGACAACTATTGTTATTTATTTATTAGAAAATGGAATATAGCAATATTAAAAAGATGGCAAACCATAATCATCTTCATCTTCAAATCCCAACCACTGAAAATGATATATATTATTCGATAGATGAGTCTACCACGTGCGTCGCACATCGCTGAACACCACTAACGCAATACACCGCTGAACACTATTAATTTTTTTAATAAACATTAAAAATCTAAAGGACTAGAATTATAATTAAAATTATTTTAAAAGAAAAATAGAAATTAAATTTAATAAACTTTTATATTTTTATAGTATTTTTAATTGATATGTTAGAATCAAATATTTCAAAATCTTCTTAATATCATAAACCCTAATAAACTTAATTCCTTTATTTTCCCTCTGTCGCTGCCGTTACCGCCACCACAGTCGCCATTGACCATTGTCTATCAGCGATCTTATATGGTGACGTTTTACCTGTGCGTCTAACTAAACCCATTGCTAATCGGTTATTCACGGAAGGAAATGCTCCAGTACGTGAGATCCTTGTACCTTGGGAAAGTTGAAAATGATAGAAATTTGGCTACTAAATTCAACCATGTTGGCTACTAATATGGAGAAGAAAGTAACCGATCAGGACATTAGCTGCTTCTGAATTTTTCATATTTTTAAATATTTGATTAAAATGAATGATCGCTGGCAGACAAAGAGTCACCGTGTAAGATCGTCGGCAACAATGATTAACGGCAACGGTGATAGTGGCAGCAGAGGGAAAATAAAAGGATTAGGTTTATTAAGGTTTATGATATTAAGAAAATTTTGGGATATTTGGTTCTAATATATTAATTAAAAATACTATAAAAATATAAAAAATTTGTTAAATTTATTTTCTATTTTTCTTTTAAAATAATTTTAATTATAATTCGAGTCCTTCATATTTCTAATCTTTATTTTAAAAACTTAATAGTATTCAACAGTGTATTGTGTTAGTGGTGTTCAGCGGTGTGCACCTTGTTATCATCTAAATTATTTAAAAAATAATTTATAAGTTGTATTCAGATGATATTAAATGTCTTTTAAAATAATTTTAAAAATAAATAATATGACATTTAACATTTGATATCATCTAAATACTATTTATGAAATTATTTTTTTTCGACCGCTAGTATATAATATAATAATCCATATGTAGTTATACCTTAGTGCCTACCCTTTATTCAAGGTTTTTTTGGTTTGATTATAAATATCCCAATATTGATTCAAACCAAGTTAATCACATTTTGTTGCCGGCATGTTTTGGGAAGCAAATATTATAAAATTATAATTAAAACCTAATTTCTTTTATTAATCATCAAAAAAATAGGGCCAAAGCTTCCATAAATTTAAAATTAATTCAATTAATAATTGAGACGGACAGTCTCGAGTCAGTTCGGCTATTGCAAAATAATAATGTAAGGTTCAACTTCTATTGTATCTCATATAACTGACTGACGACAGTTTGCATGAACGGAACATGTTCAACATTTTCGGCGTGAAAGGAACCAAGTAATAGATGGAAGGCCGCTTAAATGAAAAATAGGTGTTTAAATTATATTTTTTTAAATTTTAAGTGTTTAAAGTATTTTTTATAAAAATAGGTGTCTAAAGTTTTAAAAGTTACAATTTTAGGTGACTGGCCGTTAATGAGTGTTAAAAAAATAACCAATCAATGCTTGACAAGTAACATTAATTTTAATTTTTTAAAGAAAACCCAAAAATTTGAGTTTTTCATAAACTCCCAAAATTTTGCAATTTTTTACAAAACGGTCCCCAAATCCCTAAAATCTCCCAAACACAAACCCCCAAATTGCTGTCGCTTTCGCTGCCGATTATCGCCCCCAAGCCTACCTCTTTGGTCATCGGACCTAGCCTGTCGTTTTCCCCATCACGGCATCGCCGGAAACGACGAATGAATTGACAGTCGAACGTCGATTTCGTGTTCGACGTTCGGCTGCCATGTCGTTCATCATTTCCAGCGACGCCGTGATGGAAAAAACGACCGGATAAATTCGACGACCAAAGGAGTAGGCTTAGGGGCGGCGTTCGCCGGCGGAAGAGACGGCAATTTGGAGTTTGTGTTTGAGAGATTTTAGGGCTTTGGGTTTGTTTTATAAAAAATGCAAAAATTTGGGAATTTATGAAAATTGAAAAAAAATTAAGTTTTTAATTTTGAAAAAAATAAATATGTCACGTGTCAAGCATTGATTGATTAACAATTTTTTAACACCCTTTAACGGCCAGACACCTAAAATTGTAACTGGTAAAACTCCATGCACCTAAAATTATAACGATTAAAACGTTGGACACATTTTTACAAAAAAATATATTTTAGGCACCTAAAGTTCAAAAAATATATACTTTAGACACTTATTTTTCATTTAAGCCTAGATGGAATGACGAAGATAGTTGATTCTTCGAGCTTTGAGGTGGTTAGATTTCCTGTTCTTCCGAGAACAATTATGCCTCTCATGAAGATTCTAGTTCTATTATTGTTATGTAATCACGGTTAGTTTTCCTTTTCTTATAAAAGAAGAGATCGCAACAATGCCTAAATCAATTCGAGTAAAAAATCGAGACCCAATCAAAGAGATTGTAACAAAGACTCGTATCAAACCAGGTAGCAACCGGGATGGATTGAGGGGTTCCGGTCGTATTCTAAAAATTTTAATTTTTTATATAATTTAAATATTTTTATTGATAATATTATTTTATGTTTTTTAAATTTTTATCTTAACTACTTAAAAGTTCGTATCTCTAATATAAAATCTTAGGTAATCTATATATGATATTTTCCAAACATGTAAGCGCTCTATTGGAAGTTGACGTTGATTCCTTCCTAGTAACCTACCACCCAACCATCAGTAGTTGGGGAAAGAAGAAAGGAATCAAAGTCATGCATATTTTAACTTGTATATTAAATATTTTTAATCTTATTGAGATTTAAAGTTTTAAATATTAATGAATATTTTATTGTGTTTTATTTAATAATTATTTGGTTAATGATTAGCTATAAAGAGATTAAAGGCTAGTTCGGCAACACGTTTTAAATTGTGTTTGGAGGAAAATTGATTGTCTAACGAAAAAGCTCCGCCGAACACTCTGCGTTTGCGTATCTTCACCATGTTTTTGCGCCTGATTTTAGTGATCTCAAACGCTGTTTTGGAAAAGCTAAAATTTTCAGCTTCTCCAACGTTACTTCTTCACCATAAATCTGGATTTTGCAAGCTCCGCCGAACGAAACCTAAATTTACAAGTACAATAACGGGTTGAAAAGATGCCACCATGCATACAAATACAAATAAAACAATAAAACAAAACTAAAACAAGGGAAAAAAAGCTATTTCAAAATTTTAGTTTATACTTTAATTTTATGATTTTGAGATTAGAGGGGAGTTATTAAATTATTTTTATTAAAAGGACCAAACTAATAGAATATGTAAATAATTAGATTTTAAATTTATTAATTTTTATTAGGATAAATTGATTAAATCTATAAATATAAAGGACTAAATTTGTTATTATAAAAATTTTCTTAACCATCACATCACCCTCAATGACATTTAACTACTCAATTATCATTTTATAATAAAATCAAAGTTTAATGACTATTCTGTAATATTTGAAATTTGGATGACCAAAATGAACATTTTGATATAATTTAATGACAATTTGTAAAGATTACCCTAAAACTAAAATAAAGTAAAACACGAAAAAAAATTATTTTCGCTTTGGAAAAATAACTCAAAGGTGATTAAATGAGGATAACATCACTTGTGACCTTAGGTCTTCGTACTATTTTTTTATTTTAAAATTTCGGTTCATTAACTAATATTTATTTAATTTTATCATTAATTATTGACATAAAACAAAAGTAAAATAACCTTCTTAGTCTTTTAAATTTACAACTTTTATCATTAATTGACTGTTAATAAACTTTAAACGTAGAAGAATATAGATTATATTATTTAATTAACAATATTTTTTATTTTCAAAGATTAAGGCCAAATTAATAAAAAAAATTATAAACGTAGAGGACTAAAAATTATTTTTTATAATTTTCAGGTAAATAATTAATAATACAATAGAATAAAAGTTAAATTTTTTTTTTGAATAATATGCCAGATGAATTTATTAGAAAGTAAAATAGATAAACATTCCAAACGCAATGAAAATGTAGTAGGAAAATAACAAAACAAAGGAAAGTTAAAAAAAAAACTAAAAAGTGAAACATCATACCAGCAAAACACATCTCGTGAGCTGTAACGACAGTGATGAGATGAAACACTGGAGAAAAGAAGCAAGAAACAAAGCTCTTTGTATCTACCTACCTACATGCGTAAGGATTAAAGTAGGAGTGGTGAACGAAACCAACAATCTTGCAAGCTGCTTCGTAAAACAGCTCTAACTGCATTGACAAAGGAAACACAAAAGGAGAACAAACTATTGAAGACCGCTGACAATCGCAAATTAGAGCCGAGTGTCGTGAGAAAACTATCCACGAAAGCAAATCTGCCACAAAGATAGGCAAAAACGTGACATAAGACAGAAGCGTATCATAAGGTTGGAAAAAACATGTCACATAATAGATGAAAAAAGTTCATAAGACAAAAAAAAAACGTACCAAAAAGTTAAAAAGTAATTAGTCAATTGAAAATATGCACTATATTTAGGAATAAACTTATAAATGATAAATTGGGAAAGTTGTTTGGATTCCCAAGGTTTAAGATAAAAAGGACAAGGATTGCAACAAAACCCAATCTTTGACCAAATCCTAAAGGCAAAAGAAAAGTGAGGCTGAGCCATGAATCAAATCCCATTTGCTGTGGAATTCTAGTCTTAAGGAATCAAACTACAGCAATTAAGGATTTTTTCTATGCTTCAAATCACCACTTAAACCCAATCAAAAGCAAGAAAACACTGTGCAATATTCTAGTATGACTTAGAAAAAAAATTGAAATTAATTTGAATCGTAGTAATTTCGATATAACACCACTAGAAAGGTAACTGACAGCCGGCCGTTTCGTAAGAAGACATTTCAACTTAAAAATGATCGAATTTCATTTAAAAAGTCGTTACAAGCTAGTCAACTGATGTTTCAATCTCAAAATTGGTTGTCGATTTGATTTTTAAAGAATGTGAATACTATAATTGGTAAGTGTGTAATGATCCAAATGAGAGGAATAAAATCCCATTTACTGTGGCATTTAGTGGCTTTTTTTTCTTTACTTTGCACCAACTTTTTATGTGTAAAATGCTCTAAGCAAACCCTTCTTTAAATCCAGAATCAGCCAATGAATTCTTTATTCCTTTAGATTATGCAAGTTTAAAATGTATTCGACCAAGAACACTATTATCAAATTCGGACCGAATTAACCGATTAAATTAAGAATAAGGAATCTATCCAATTTGCAATATACCAACCAATCGAGAGTTCTTCAATTGGTTGAACCATAAAACTAAATTTAAACTTTTCTTTTTTTAAAAAAAAGTTTAATGAAAAAAATTATTGTATACGATGAGGTTTGGATAAATAAATACACAACATTTATTCAAAAAATATCTATTTAGAATTCAGATTTTAGTTTATTTAGACTTTGTCTCGTGTTTTATATGTCTAATTAAATTTTGTCTCCAAAGTTTGATTTCTGGCTCTGTCCCTGAATATTCCCACTTATCCGTTTAACAGTACAAACATAGCCTGATCACGTCGACAAAGGAGACAAAACTCTTTCGTTAAGTACTTAACATATTCATATCCAATACTCACTTAAACTTTTTGAAAAGGATAAAATAAATACTTATATTATATACGTATTCATATTTGATACTTACTTTAACGTGTAAATAACATTTTTGGATTACTTGTGTTATTATAAATGGCCTCTCTTACCCACCCCATCTTCTCCCTCAACTCCTTCCATAATACTCTAAATTTTCAAGTATTATCAATAAACAAAGATGGAGTTTGCAGAAAGCACACGGTATTCTCTCCATCTTGCTCCTTCACTTACACACACCCTCGTACGCGTGTCTACGTTGTTTCGATTCTATCGAATATATTCCTGTCGGACATTCAAATGAACACCCGAGTCTAAATAACACAATCAATGCATGTTTCAAAGGAAGTAATGAACGTAAAATCCAAAAAAATGGTTGAGTTTGCAGGAAGAGATGCGCAGCATGTTTCAGACAGTTCAATAGAATGGAGCATTTGGTTGATCACATGAGAACCTCGTATCACTCGGTTCACGAGCCTACCTGCGCCATTTGTAACAAGCACTGCAGGTCCTTTGAATCTCTGAGGGAACATCTTATAGGTATACATACATACATACATACATACATACATACATACATACATACATACATACATACATACATACATACATACATACATACATACATACATACATACATACATACATACATGTGTTTGAATTATGATCTTTTGATTATCATAGCTGCATGTGTTTAAATGTGTATCGAATATGGGTGTAGGATAGACCTATCCAAAGAAGGGACCAGCATATGATTTTATGTTAGGGATATGAATTGTTAGGGAATTATATTAGAAATCTAGGGGCTGCGAAATTACAAAATTTTAGGGGGTGCGAACTTAGATCATCAATAGAAAATACATAAACTATATGTGTGTTTGAAATTTTTAGGGAGTGCAACTGCCCCTCCAGCACCTCTCAATTCATCCTTGATCCAAAGGTTGAATTATCTGTTCAAATTCGAAGTCTTATTTAGTATACATAAAGCTTTGAAAAAAATATTGAGCTCAATAAATGGATAATCTCGAGCAGGGATGGACAGGGTCTAGGGAGGGGGAAGCAGTCACACTCTTGGAAATTACAGGTTCTTATATAGTTTGGTGTTTCCTTTATATTTTCTTTTGATTATTTAGTTTTGCACCCCTAAGTTTATAATATATCTGCACTTCTTAATATAAAATCATGCATCTGTCTTAATCTCGTGTATAAATAATAGGCTTGTTTAAAATTTTGGTGTAACTGAGTTGTTTTATTTAGAGATTAAATAGAAGTATGAAAGGATGAAAACATCCTTTTGATAATATTTATTATTGTCTAAACTAACGATAATTTGTTTAAATCAATATATGATTATAGGTGGAGTGTAAAAGATTTGTATGCATAACTACGTGTGATGTTAATTTTATACATAGGCCCGATTTGAATCTGTTTCAACTCGGTCCATGAACATCTCTATTCTGAGGATTACATCGATGTGCCTATGGCCGAATAAATATAAAACACGTGTCGAATTTTCGAATAATATATAATTATTTATAATATAGGTCCTTTGCCAAAACAAGAATGCAAGAATTTGTTCAAAATCCTGGGATGCAGATTCTGCTTAGCCATTCACGAAAGCCCTTACGCTCTTGGGGTTCATCAAGACCGATGCCGCTTCACTAGGGTGACTCATGTATTCATCTTTACCTTAAAAAATTACATATACTTCATAGGGTTGTGCAAATAATCCGAATTTGACTTCGGAGTTTGAAAAATCAATCTGAAAATTCAATTATTTGAACTAAAAGATTCAATTTTGGTGCATGTTTTTTTTTTAAAATATATATTTTAATTTGGCTATGATTCACAGACCGATTATCTACAATATTTGTAACTTTTATTCATTAGAGTATCTTATAGTTCAATGATTTTGATGTCCCTTTGATTATTTGACGACTTTTTGATCATTAGTTCGATTATTAGAAGAGTTAACTTTTTAGTTATTTTTACTTTTATTGCACCTGAACTATTATTAAATTTGATATTTTAATAAGATGAGGTAAAGAAATTATTATCCGAACCAAATTGAATATTCTGGTTAATTGGTCATCCCGTTTAATTGGTACAGTTTAGGTACGAGAATTCAATAACTTGATTTTATCTGTTAGCCAAAATAATTTAGTAACGATTAACTGAACCCAATTTTGCATGCTGAAATTGAGCTTAAAGAGTAATTATTTATTGAGTTCTTGTTATAGGGAACAATGGCTCAACCGACGAATAACTTGGGCCTTCGAGATAGCTTGATCGTTGTCGACAACGGGTTCTCGAGAGGGCCACCGCAAGCGGCTGCACTGGCGTGCAAAATGGTGGATGGCGGTAACGATGGGCCAATAGATGTGTGTGCTAGGGTTTGCATTGTTGATGAATACGAGAATATAATCTTCAATGCTTACGTAAAACCCTCGAATCCCATTAACAATTATAGGTACCAAATAATTAGTACTAATATAAGGTTATGTCCATTACAAGTGATAATAGTTCGGTTCAATTCAATACAAAATCAAACTAAATTTAATAAAACTCGAACCGAAATTACGGATCAGATCAATTTTTTTCATAGATTGTGATTTGAATGAAATATATTTGAACTACTACTTTTTCAGGTACGAAAGCAGTGGTATTAGAGCTGAGTGTGTGAGAGATGGAATGACACTGAAACAAGTGCAAAGAAGGATAGAAGAGTTACTTTGCAATGGCGAAGCAATGTGGAAAATTCGATCACCAAAAGGTGGAAAAGCTAGGATTCTTGTTGGCCACGACCTTCATCGTCGTCTTCAATCTCTGCAAATCGAATATCCACCTATTATGATAAGGTAAAGTTTAAAGACGATATCATACGTTCGAAAGAAAATACAGGTCGTGCTGCATGATCGACTGGATAATTATTTGGTACACTCTGATTTTGTTTGCATCTATGTATAGGGATACTGCGAACTATCCACCCTTAATGAAAACAAGCAAACTCAGCAACACACTCAAGTACTTAACCCAAACATATCTAGGGTAAGTGTTTATACATGTACATACATGCATGCGTACATATATGTATGATAATGGTTGAAGATGTGAGAGTGATGAATCTTCTATATGATATATATATATATAGATATGACATACAAACTGGCATTCAAGACCCTTATGAAGACTGTGTTGCAACAATGAGAATTTACCTGAGGATGAGGAACCAAGGTCATCGGAGAGAAGACTATCCACTGGTTTACGACCCTAGAAATCGGAACAACTTTGCACTGTCGAGGCAAAGTGAGCTCGAGAGGATGTCCCCAGAGGCAATGCTGGCTATCTCGAGATCTGATTTCTACTGTTGGTGCTTAGACTCTACATGAACCTTGAAATAAACACCCGCATATCCTAGGAAACTATATATATACATGTATATTTCAGCCACGATCACCAATAAAGGACTCCAACTCCAAGTATTTGAGATTTCAGAATCTAACCAAATTTTGTCAAATACTACTTGAAATCTCCACCTAAAATCACCAAGGATTGGTGCCCTCGGCCCGGAAAGGTCTATGAATCTACATTGCTCTGACTCTTCATTTTCTTGAAGTAGTTATATCCGACACACATTTGGATATTAGTGTTCAGATATGATCTAATGACCCTCCAAATACATGAATTTCTTTTTTTAAAAAAAGAATTGAACATATCCATAACAGACACATAACTACAAGTCTGACACTCGGACACGAAGCCAACATGACTACAAATAAGGTAACCATTTCTTTCTCAAGTTAAAAGGGTGAATCAGATCACCTGCAAATGTTCAAGATTTTGTACGCTGCAACAATCCAGGACTGGCATAATCAAAGAACAAAGCATATATTGGAGATTTCATTAATTGTTAAGTAAAAATGCCTCTGGTCAAGGGAAATAGAAGAAAATTGCACACATATATATATATATATATATATATATATATATAGAAACAAAATTGAGCACATATTGCATCATTAGTCCATTTCCAGACAGATTGCAGCATACTAACCTATGTTACTCTATTTCTTTTTTATTCTTATAATACTGGTGTTCGAGAACCATATCTGACGCATATCCAAACATAAGTAAAGGGTATGAACCTCCAAGGCCCTTCTAAATATTTCGAAGGTGTACATACCCATATTCGATATACTTGAGTCCAAGCAACATAAACATCAACCTGGGTCATGGAATTGGATGTATGGCGATTTTTCCAGTAACTCTTCCAGTTTCAAGATAAGAAAAGGCTTCTGGAGTTTGAGAGAAAGGAAATGTGCCTCTTGGATCAATGACAGGCTTCACTTCCCCATTTTCAAGGAAAGGGTTCAATTTCTCCAACATAGCCCCACTATGTGTGAGGATGAACCTGAAAGCTGGTTCGGTCAGTTCACCAACCGGTTCTATTGTAACAACCTTACCACCTTCTTTGATTGCCTTCACTGCCCTTTCAGATTGCCCTGTTTTACATTTGCATAAACAAATTCTTATTAACTTGAACTCACTCTAACCGTCGAGCCAAATGTCGCTATACTCAATTCTGAACGGTTTTTTATTCATATGCTGTATAGTATCAGTATTTCGAAATAGTCTAGAGGCAACAAAGATTTAGAATCATACCAACTGTATCATATATTACATCAAATTTCTCTGGCAAATCTTCGAAGTTGTCTTCGGTGTAATCAATGGCCAAATCAGCACCCAAGCTCTTTAGCAACTCCAGTTTTGCTGAGCTTGAGGTAGCTGCAACTCTGGATGCTCCAAAGACATGCTTAGCTAGCTGATTCATGAAGTTAAAAGAAAACAAATCCAATTAAATTCCAAAAGTATAATTCCACAGTTATCGTAGCCAAAAAGGCCGAGAAAGGTATTCCAAAAGTACAGTTCCAAATATATAGAAAAACATAAAGGAAAAAGTAAGCATATCAATATCAAATTTGTATCATTATCCGGATTCGGACTATATCAATGTATGCCATTAACACCATACACAGTTGCCCAAACTTGGTTTGACCCCAGTCACACTGATTGAAAACACCCTTTTCTCTTTTCCGCCGTCTGCGGCTGCAGTTTTCCGTCCAAATCAGAAAGATAAACCGTCCTAAACCACTACAACCCCATTCTCACCATCAAAAGAAATCATATACATAAATCTAAGAGAAAATAGTTTTGGGTTTGCTCTCAAAGAGGCATTTAATCAAACATGTAGACTACTGGAAAAAAAAAACTTTTGACAGATAGCATAGTACCAGAATAACCATGGTGCCAACTCCACCAGCACCGCCTAAAACAAGGATAGATTTACCAGAAGATAAGCCGGCTTTTTCAAGGCCTTGATAGGCAGTTCCAATAGCTAATGGAATCGAAGCAGCTTCAACAAAACCCAGATTTGTTGGTTTTAGAACCAAAAGAATCTCTTCAGCAGCAGTGTATTCAGCTAAAGTGCCATATGTTTTTGGAAGATCCAAGCCTTTCTCGTTAATGTTCCCATATACTTCATCTCCTTCCTTGAATGCTCTTACTTGGCTGCCCACTTTTACAACAACACCAGCAACATCATATCCTGGAATACTCTGACACAACGAATAGTAACACAGATTATAAATTACATAATATATTTTAAAAAGAAAACAAAATAACGGGTGATTCTTGGCTGCATTAGAGTTATGGTAGGTCTAAGATGAGATGTCAGTCGAAATATTATAAAATATAAAATTTAAAATATTACTTAAAATCTAAATTGTTATATATATTTTTTTGTAACATTTTAGGTGGGTGACAAATATCGATACTTGTCACTTTTTATAATATTATAGGTTGACGTTAAGTATCGAAATTTATTTTTAAGTATCGATATTTGTCGTGAGATCATCAAATAGTGGCGGAATTTGGACTAAAAGTTTGAGGGGATAAACTTAAATTCTTTAAAAAATTGAAGGCTTAAACGATTTTTTTCAAAAAAAAATTGAGGTTTAACCAAAATTTTTAATAATTTTGAGAGATTTAACAAAAAAATTGAAAGGGAATTTAATTAAACATATTTAAAATTTTGAAGTTTAATATAAATTTTTAAAAATCTTGAGGGGGCCAAATTAAAATTTTTAAAAATTTCAAGGGCAAAATTTGAATTTTTCCGAATTTTAGGAGGGTCGTGGCCCTCACTAGCCCCTTAAACGATCCGCCCATGTCACCAAACTAAAATATTATCAAAAAGGGCAACATTTTAAGTTGGTGAGCAACATTTCAGTTGTAACATTGTAGCCGTACCGTCACCCTGCTCTACTTTAAACTCCCCTTAAAAGAGCGATTCTGGGGTGCAATAGGGTTACAGTATAGCTAAGGTGCGACACCAGTCGAAATGTTATAAAATAAGGAACCTAAAATGTTACCCAAAATCTAAAACACTTTTTGTAACATTTTAGGTTGGTGACAAGTATCAAAACTTGGCTCCGAAGTATCGATACTTGTTACTTCTATAATATTTTAGGTTAATGTTAAGTATCGAAACTTGTCTCCCTAAGTGTCGATACTTGTCATGAGATCATCAATCTAAAATATTATCAAAAAGTGTAACATTTTAAGTTGTGGGCAACATTTTTAAGTTCCGTGTTTTGTAACATTTCAGTTGTGTTGCACCGTAGTCGTACCGTCACCCTGCTCTACGTTAAACTCCCCCTAAAAGGGTGATTCTGGGGTGCAACAGGGTTACGATATGGCTAAGGTGCGACACCAGTCAAAATGTTACAAAATAAAGAACCTAAAATGTTACCCACAACCTCAAATGTTATACTTTTTTGTAACATTTTAGGTTGGTGACAAGTATCGAAACTTGGCTCCGAAGTATCGATACTTCTCACTTCTAATAACATTTTAGGTTGATGTTAAGTATCGAAACTTGTCTCTGGGTATTGATACTTGTCGTGAGAACACCAATCTAAAATATTATCAAAAAGTGTAATATTTTAAGTTGGTGGGTAACATTTTAAGTTCCGTGTTTTGTAACATTTTAGTTGTGCTGTACCGTAGCCTTACGGCCACCTTGCTTTACATTAAACCCCCTTAAAAGGGCGATTATAAGGTGCAGCAGGACTACGGTATGACTAAGGTGCGACACCAGTCGAAATGTTACAAAATACGGAACCTAAAATGTTACCTACAATCTAAAATGTTAACACTTTTCTGTAACATTTTAGGATTGTTACAAGAATCTAAATTTGACTCCAAAAAATCAATACTTGTCACTTCTGATAACATTTTAGATTAATATTAAGTATCGAAAATGTTACCCACAATCTAAAATGTTACACATTATATAAAATCACGATTTGAATTGGACATATGTTAAACGTTAGGTTAGTTGTTGACATGATAATTATTAAAAAAAATAGTTATTTATATTTATAAATCTTTTATTGATCTTTAAAAAGTTGTAAATAAAGATGATTGAAAAATTATATTGTTTAATTTGATGATGTTTTTATTTTTAAAAATTAAGAGTTAAACAAATAAAAACTATAAATGTAAGGGACAAAAAAATATTTTTATTTTTTATAATTGACAATTTAACGATTAGTAGTAAAATTAAACAAAAAAATTTAAAAAAGAGACCAGAATCTTCAAATAGAAAATAACATAAGAACTCAATTTTACAAAAATAAAATATAAAAACTAAAATTTAAATAATATATGAACTCGTAATTCAATTTTTTACATTAAAAAGCCAAATAACTTAAAATTTTTAATATTAACAAACCCGATTTAACTTGAAATATGAGTTTTTTAATATTTTCAAGGCCACTTATGTTTATAAATTTGTACCGAAGCCCGTTTAGATTTATTTATAATTTAAAAAATGACATATTTAGAATTTATAGTTTTTGATTTTAATTTAGGTGGTAGGAATTAGAGTTTAGAATTTTAATTTTAATAGTGAAACTAGTTATATTTGTGGGAAAAAATTTACTACCAGTGATGGTATAATTACCCAATATAAATTAAATAATATATTAAAAAACCATAAAATGGAACTACCTGACTTGAGCCTTAAATATAAAAAATTAAGCACAACTTGTATTTTAATTTATATAAAATATCGATCCAATTAGAAAAAAAATCAAATTACTTGACTCAACACAAAAAATTCGACTCGACTTTACTCGAATCATAATTTTATAAATTTGACTCGATTTAAAAATAACTTGAAATTTTTAGTAATTAGTGAATCAATTTTCAAGTTTGAGTCATATCCCCCAACTCTGCTTCATATGTATATGCATATCGCATATGAAAAATATGAAGAAATATATAATGTATATCGCATAAGATTATAGAAAGCCATTTAAATCGGAGCCAATTAGTACTATAACATTATAAATATTTACAATTAAACTTGAACAGAAACTCGAACAACTCGACTGAACTCGAATTATTGAAAAAAAAATCAAAATAAAACTTGAGTTATAAAATAAGACTTGTCATCTCGATTAACTTGAATTTATTTTACTCGACTTAACTTGATTGAAGAGGTCAAGAAAGATGAGGATTGAGAAAAGGAAGGAGAGGGAAAGGAAGTTTACAGGTAGGGGAGAATCAGAAAGGATGAACATCCCTTGCATCCTCTTGAAATCAACCCTGCTGCCACAACTTTGATCAACACTTGATCTTCCCTCAACTGTGGCACGTCGTGATTCGACTCGAATTTCAGAACATCAACAGACTTCCCATGTTGAGAATAAACCCAAGCCTTCATCTTACTGCTCTCCATCGTGATTAGGAAAACACAGCTTCTTCTGTTGTTTTAATCCTACTCATAATAGGAATATATATGTATAATCCTTGGGGATTTGATTAGTTTATTTGTGAAATTGAATGGGAGCAGGTAAAGAGTCTCAATCATTAAGGCTGCTAGGAGATTATGATCTTCTGGGATAATTTTAAAAATCAATTAGTATTGGATACATTGATTCTATAAGTAGAATGAATTTCTTTACTTATTTAATAATTTTTTTGAAGATCTTTACTTATTTAATAATTCAATGACAAAAATTGAAAAGTTTAGTGGTAAAATTGAAGTATTTTATAATTTAGTGATTAAAACGGGTCACATCCTAAAGTTCAGTGACTAATCGTGTATATTTTTTCCTTTCATTATTAGGTGAAGAAGGTTGATGTTGATAACTCCACGATTAGGGCTGTAAATGAGACGAGACAGATCGCAAGTTATTCGAGTTCGATTTGGTCAAAGTTCGGTCAACACTTGACTCGATTGGACTCGACTCGAGTTCGAACTCGACTTGAGCTTTTAACGAACGGAGCTACTTGATACCCGATTCAAAAAGCTTACGACCTGTAGCGACCTCTTTCTTTTTCAAATCAAAAAATCGAGTCGCTAATGAAAAATATTTGTTGTTTTTTTTTGTTGACGAAGATTTTTTAAAAATTGGGGTAAATTGTAGGGAACTTATTTGAAGATTTGAGGGATTTTTGTTTTGGAAGTTCAGTTTTTTGAAAAATGAAGATTGGAGTCGCCACATACCACTTTGGTAGGTCCGATACCATTAAAATCAGAGATTCTTTTGAAAACGAGTTCGGGGATTGATTACGTGTGGGGAAGGATTAGCACCCTATCACGCCCGAAAATCAGTACCAAATTATACGTTGCTTTTAATCGATGGAAATTATTGAAATTTAAATTAGATTTAATTAACTGCTCCTAGTCGAATATAAGCTCTAATTGAACATGCTTTAACAATTTGGTGGTTTGAATTAATTATCCGCTTAATTAATAAGGGTGACTGTATATCAGACCGTAGATAAAATGACATCGAATAAGACCAATTGCCGTGTTAATTTACGGTACGAATCGAGTACATCACCTTTATGCATGATGCAAACAGTTAAAAATGATGTTATGAATTGTCAAAGTCTTACCCATTTTTATATTTACCTTCATATGATAAGAATTAATTCGAATATTTAGTCTATATCCATTAAGCCAAGATTAAGACCAAAATAATTGAGTTAATAAACATCTCATTTTTAATACTTATATTAATTAATTAACGGGATGTCCATTAAAAAATTAAAGGCTAAATGAATGACAATTAGAAGTATGACACAAAAATAGGCAAATAAATAGATAAAGAACAAGAAGAGATAAATGAGAAAAAAAAGAGCGAACAAAATAAAAAAGCAAAAATTAAAGAGAGGAAATTAAAATGTACGGAAAAAGGACCGGATCTAACAAAAGATAAAGAAATGCGGAAATTAAATGCGATAATTTAAATTACGGAAATTAAAGTGCAAGAAAGTAAAAACGATAAATATAAGGCAAAAATTAAAATGCGAAAATTAAAGCTACACTAAACGGGCAATAAATAATATGAGTCATCCTTGTTGCGGGTCACAGTAAGGCCGATTCGAATAAGAAAACGAACAATGAAAGAAATGAACTAAAATAAATAAATAGCATATAATACATACTATAATATAAATAATACTATAATATATAATAATAACATATAATATAAATATTATATTATATTATAATATAGAATATATACTATAATACACTATAATATAAATAGTATAATAATATAACATATATATATATATATGTAACATACCATATAAACAATATAAAGTTAACATATATAACGTATATAATATATAGTAATACCAATGTATATATATGATGTGTATACAGCATAGTATATAGTTTAAAAAAACATAACGTATATAAAGGACAGAAATGCAAAAAACAAAAAAATAAAAGGGTAAATTAAAAAAATAAAAAAAAGGATGAAATAAAAAACGAAAATAAAGGAGTGAGATTAAAACAAGTATTAACCCATGATTGATTCGAAAACGGGGGAGAAATAAGAGGACCAAGATGGTAATAAACCATTTGAAAACGGATTAAGATCGAACCCTTGACGAGATTGCAAAACTTTGAAAAGATGGAAGGACTGCTGGTGTAGTTTTAGAGTGTGGAAGAGCTGAGGGAGTGATTATAGAAAGGGATTTAAAAAATTAAATAAACCTTTCCTTTGAAGGACCCAATATAAAAGCAAAAAAATAAATAAAAATACTTTGATATGTGTTTAAAAAAACAGAAAACCTTCTCCTTCACTCTCTTACGTTTTCAGAAGCCGGCGAGATCGTCATCACGTGCCGTCGTGTTGGCCGCCATTCGACGGCGGCCGACGAACCCAAAACATACCTCAAAACACTTCCTTCCCTCTCCTAACTTCGAAACCAAATTTCGATTTTCGAAAATGAATCTCATTTTTCCTAGATCTAATAAGAACTGAACTGAAACCCTTTTTTTAAAAACTCAGGGATTTAAAATCCTAGATAGAAAATGGGGAGACGGAGAGCAGGAACGTAAAAGGGCCATTCATCGGTGACCCTATCCTCAGCCGTGAAACGACGACAACCTTAACCCAAAATGGTAAAACCCTAACTTCATTTTATTATTTTTTATTCGAACGTAAATAGGAAAAAAAGATACCTTGAGGAAACTTGTTTTTATATCAATTTTTGGAGAAAAAAGATCCCTTTTTACATTGCTTTCGTTCGGCTTTCATAGCCAAATTTACATAGATAAAAACGAAAAAATAAAACCCTAAAATCAACTATTGGCTGCTACAATTGTTGTTGTGTTTTTTGTTTGTTGGTGTTGCAGAGGTTCGTACGGCTGAGAGGAGGACAATCTTGGCTGGATGCATAGAGGGCAACAAAGGACCATCCATCGTGGCATGCTTGCTGGTGTGGGGAAGAGGTGGCAGTGGTGTGGCGTTCGACGTGGAGCTGAGGTGGCCGGAACTGAGGAGGCCCTGGGACAATCTGGGGAGCTTCTAGAAGATTAAAAGGGGAAGGGTCGGCGACGGTTGTTGGTTTGGGGTTTTATTCCATTAGGGTTAGGTTTAGGATATTCGGGTCGGATAATGGATCCGAGTCTGTCGGGTACCGAGTAGGGTAATTGGGTTTGAGCTTAGGTTTGGGCCGGTTAGGTTGTAATTGGGTATTTGGATTTTAGGCTTAGTTGGGCTTGTTGGATAATTGTAAACGGACATTATAATTGAAATGAGTTTTTAGATTTTTTTTTTGGGTTATACATTTTTTTGTTTAATGTAAAATGAACATTAATGGAATATTGGGTTTTTTTTTGGATTTTTTAGGCCTAACGAAAATAGATTATTACACGAGTTACTCGAAAATATAATATAATATATTTTAATTTTTAAAATTACAGTGAACTACAATGTAGATATAGTTTTTTGGTTTTTATGTTATGTTAGTTTAATTTTTACTTTAACTTTTTGTATATTTCATGTGTACTCTTTTCTTCGACTATGATTAGGAAATTTTAATGAGGTACATAAAAATATTTCTTTTGTATAATTCTATCTATAATAAATCATGCAATTTGATCAATAATAATAATAATAATAATAATAATAATAATAGTAATAGTAGTAATAATAATAGTAATATATTGATATATTATTATTATTATTATTATTATTATTATTATTATTATTATTATTATTATTATTATCATTATGAATAGGGTTGTAAATGAAACGAGAGAGATGAGAGCTACTCGAGTTTGACTTGGTCAAATCTCAATCAGCACTCGACTCAATTGGACTCGAGCTTTCATGTTACTCGGATTTTTCGTACGGAGTTTGTATTAATGGTTATAAAGCGATAAAGTTCGGAAAATATTCTAATAATCGAATTGAGCTAAAATTTCAAAGATAGTTTCATGGACCTTAGAAGAGTCATAAAATATCATTTTATGATTTTTTGGATGTTAAAAAGATCGGGAAAAATTTAAATTGATTGAAATGACATGGAATGACAATTTTGTGAATAAGTTGATCGGTAAAGGGTATTTTGGTCATTTTGCCCAAAAGTGACATGGAAGGAATTTTGAGATTTCTTTTATTGATGAATAGTGGCTGATTAGAATCCAACTAAGTCTAGTTGGAAGGTTACAAAATGGCAAATTAGAAATATAGATCTAGTTGGAGGGTATTTTTGAAAAGTGAGATTTATTGAATTAAAAATTCATTTTTTAATATGCAAGTCTCTTAAATACATGAAATATGAAGGAATTATCAGCCAAATGCCCTCCAAAACCGTGGTGAAGAGAAAAAGAAGAGAAAAAATTTTACAAGCTTGATTTAAGCCCCAAATCTCGGTTTTCAAGTAATCTTTCGAACTACAAAGTTATGCTACTCTTCGAGCTCTATCTTTTGATCTAAATAATTCATAGAATACTTGCTTGGTTGATGAGATTTGATATGAGAAAGAAATTAGGGTTTATGAACAAATTGGGGCTTTTATGAATTTATAAATCCATGGTTGATTTTAAGTTAGAATCATGCTTGTATGATGTTAGAATCATGCTTATATGATGTTAGAATCATGCTTATATGATGTTAAAATCATGTTATTGAGTTGGAATTTAAAACCTACATATTTCAGTTTGTATAGAGAATATTAGGTTTTATGGATTCAAGTCTAACTTAGGGTTTGTGACGTTGGATTAATGATCTAGTAAGCTTGATTTGTTGTTTGGAAGCAAAACCCTAAGTTAAATACATAGGGACCATTTCGGAAAGCTTTAAAATTAAGGGACCAGATCTGATTTTTATGAATTTGATGTGTATCTATATTATTAATGATGTTAGAGACATGAAAATGAAGTTAGAATGCTAAACCGATGATTAATCGCATTGGTGACCATTTTGGACAATTTGTCAAACTTGAATGGTCGATTCGGAAAAGAGGATATGTAGAAGGAGTAAATCTGATTTTTAGTTAAAATGATGGAATTAAGGTAGTAATGTTGATTTGAGGACTAATTTACAAAGTTAAGAAGCTTGAATCCTTAAATTGGAAATTTGGTGACCATTTTGAAGAATTAAGAGAAATTAAAGGAGTAAAGGTTTAAGCTTATTTTAATGAAGGATGTAAAAAGAACATATGAATACAAGCTTTACTCTAGCCATTTGAAGTAAAGTGATGAGACTAAATTGACAAGTAGAGAAATAAGGAGAAGTTGGTGTAAATTAGAAGTTATTAATGGAAAGTTATGTTGGAATTTGAATTATGGCAGTAAGTTTTAAAATTCACCATAAATTCTAAAAAAATGGTTAGATGATGATTTTTATACCGTTGTAAAGATTTGTTAGCCTAGTTTCATTTCCAACAAACGGAAACTAATTTCGAGTTTCGAGTTAAAAGATATGAATTTTTAATCGAATGAAGGTCAGAAAAATTACAGAGCAATTTCTGCCTGGACAGCTCTGTGACGTGAATGTAAGAAAATTTCATATTTTTTTGTAGATTTTATTAATTTATGTGGCTTATACCTTTAGAACCGTTATCGAATCTAGTTTCTGCGGTAGAAAAAAAATTGAGATCCAGTATGTATTCTGCCCTGTACAAGTAAATCTTTGAAGGTTGCGCAAGCTGTCAAAAAATGAAAATTGTAACATTTTGTATTTAAATGTTAGCTAGCAAGCTCGGAAGAGTTAATGGAAGTTCAAATTGGTCACTAAGGACTATAATGAGTTTTTGAGCAGTACAAGGAAGAAAGGAAAAATATTTGGAAATTTTATATTCGAATGATTATATTAGACATCATGTTTAAGGTATTGTTAGATTTGAATCTAACATATATTTTATTTTATTTATGTGATTAATGAAGTCAAGTATGAATTAAAAAAGATTCGAGGTACTATGAAAGAAATGATCGAACTAGGACTTAGTAAGGCATTTTGTTAAGAGGCCAAGGTGAGTGCCTTAATTATTACTTAATTATGCATGTGATAAAGGGAGGCTTGCGATAAGTCAACCTTATTTATGAATGTAACACCCTCAACCCGGTCTGGAAGAAGACCGGAATTAAGGATGTTAGCAAGACACAAAACAGAAATCGAACACAAAAGTCTTATTAATTTAAATGAGTTTACAATTTTTTTTCAACTCATCAATCATTCATGTCATAACAAATTATAGACTAAGATTCTATCTCATATTTAACATTACTCATAACATTTAATACCCAAATACATGCTTAATAAGCCATAAAGATTTAACAAACTTTAGTGATAGATTATATAGCAAGGATATTCAGTTTCAATTATGCATTACCAAACCACTAGACACTATGTCTAAAACCTACAACAGTTCTTACCCTTAATTTTACTTTCAATACACCCCGAAATCATGAAAGGAATCATACAATTAGTATTGATATTAGAATTAGGACTTTCAATATCCAAATCATATCTTTTGGACAACGTACAAATTAATCCTTAAGATTTATAGCATTTACACTTGCATGATTTAACCAGTTTAAGAGAGGGATATGCATCCCAATTTCGAATTCCATGCCATGCTTCAACAATCAAAGTACAACATCTAAGGTTTTTCTTCAAATCATGATCACACAAGCATGAAATATTCAAATCATGCATTAGAAGCAATTCTAACCGTTCAAGTAATTATTTTCATTAATAATATCCCCATTTATTATACAATATAACATAACTCATTTTTGTTTTTTGAAAAGTCCACAAAATAGTAGCCAATCTAACAAATTTCACTAACATGAATTTTCATTCAAAACAGCAAAGCAATCTCTTAATTAAGCCACTAACTTAGATCCATTCTACTCGATCAACTAGCAAAATAATCAAATGTTCCTCTAGGTCCTCATACTTATTTCATAACAAAAGATCCAGTTTTACCTTCACACATTAATCATACGTTCATTGCTTGTCATGCAAGTTATTACGTTAATTTTATAATTTATCGTAGAACAATTTGTCATTATACATATAAACACTATATCATGCTAAAATCTTCATACACTCATTCAAGTCCTGTTACTCAAACAATAAGTATACATGTATACAGAATTCTCAGATTCTTAGCATTTTTACGAACGAATAACAATTCTAAAAGAGCCATATCATACAAGACATAACATAGAATTAATCACACAAATCTTTGTCAAGCTAGATAGTTTTAAACAATACTTCTCACCATTTAACGTATACCATCCAATACATGTTCAGCTAAAATAAAAGATGCATCAACCATTCTAGTAGACATTACAATACATACATATAAGCAAAGTTATTCTATACCTTGTAACAAATCAGCTTACTCAATTATTCTTACAAACCAACCATGTTATCTAACAATACAACCAGATCACCATACTAACTTATACAAATTGTAGCTACATGCTGATATGCCACCATTCTAGGAGATTCAAGGGAAAAGCATAAGTAATGCTCGATGATTAAAGGATTAACTTGTAACTTCCAACCATGTTTTATCCTTGAAAGCTTCTATACCCTGAAAATGTATGACAATGAATGCATTAGGCTTATATAGCCTAAGTGAGATAGTAATGTCAAAATAATAAACATCCACGACATTCATGATTCTTTGTATGGCAACCAAGCACATCATGTATATAAATACACAAGAAATGTTACACAACTTTAGTTAGCTCAAACAATTTGTTAGTTAGAAACTACTTAAAACTTTATGATCTTTATGATTGATTTGATGCTTTCTTTCAATAATTAAACTTAGTTCATATCTTTGCTCTCAAGGAGCCTTATTTAAAATCTTGCTCACCAAGAGCCTTTTTGGAGGTTATGCTCACCATGAGCTCATTATTCCATACGCTCACCAAGAGCTCAATATACCATAATTTATTCATAATTCTCTTGCCTTCTTATTTGATTCCATACATTTCATGTCTTTTAACAATTTGCCTTGGATCACAATTGGTTATGAATAACATTGGTCCGTGTTTGACCACAAAGGTCCAAGAGATACTTAGCTCAAAGCACATAGCAATGACTAATATTGGAAACATGTCAATCCTATACTTCTCACTATCCAACCAAACTATCGCCACTCCGTACAACTCCCCCGTTACCTCCAACTGTCGCCAATAACATATTACTTGTAATGGGGCGTCCCCCTGAGCCGTGGCTCATGGACCGTAGTCCTAATATACCATGAATCATACCAATGTATCCAAGGACTTCTATTGTAGGCAACTTAAGTATTTTATCTTATACTTGGTATTTGGGAAGTATCTTATTGCAGGTAATTTTTGCTTGTAATTCAATTAATGCCTCTTTAGCTTGCATTAAGCTTTTAGTTCCTTTAACTGTAAGTTTATAAATTGTAACATTAAGCTTCATGGAACCTTTCGATCAATGGTTAGCTTTAAAGTTCCGGTGTCAGCACACAATTGTCACATAACAAGTATAGCATAGCAAGCATGAATACTTAGATAATGTATATCCATCAATATATCAAAGATGCCATGCTATGAATGAATTTCCCTAAATTGCTCTATTTGAGCCTTATGCATCATGTATGATTAATGCAATCCATCCATGAACTTACAATAATTTAATCTTAATGAAATGAAAAAATCGGGATGACACTGTGCCACCCGAGACTCAAGCAACTACACTCACCTTATATTCCAAAGTTATGGAATACCTGAATCCACCACTCTCATAATTTTCCAACTAATCCTTAGCTTCTACTCTTCCCTTCCATGATATATCTCACACAAAATAATCAAGCCATTAAAAACCAACTCATTTAAATCAACTCATAACAGCCCCTATGTAATTTATACACATTTCTATGTGTCATAATAGTTCTCAACAACTTGGTGTACACATTGCAATTCAAAACAGTTTTGTTTTCATACTCAATTACCCAAAAGCACTTTAAAACAGTCTCTTTCACTTATAATTATACTCGATTTCATACATACACAATTCAACCTTTAACATACATGTTTCTACAAACAAACTCACAAAACAGTTCCCTAAATACATGTAATTACAATTTCATACTCAAAACAGTCCACATGTTTAGGTGTACACAAAACAGTCCAGAATTTCTTTAAATTGCACAGAACAGTCCAGAATTTCTTAAAATTATACAAACATTCCAGAATTTCTTTAAATTGCACAGAACAGTCCAGAATTTCTTAAAATATACAAACAGTCCAGAATTTCTTTTACATGTACTCGTATATATAAATGTATCAAAACAGCCCCTAATTATTCATATATGTTCAGTATAGTCCATTTTACATGCTTATACATGTATATAACCACAACAGGCCCTATGTTAATACAAATTAGTCCTTTAATTTTTGCAAGCTACACATTATTAACTCATTAAAACTGCATATGCAGAACTACATTACTGCACTTGTTCAAAACTGTTTTACTGCACTTGTTCAAAACTATTTTTACTGCACTCATACAAACTGCATACATACATACATACTTCAAACAACATACAAATTGCATTCTGCATTTTTATTCTAAACTGCATACATATATACTGCAAACAGCATTCAAACTGCATTCTGCATTTTTCAAGTAAACTGCATTGCATTTATCAAGAGATGAAGACTACTTCGATCAAAATTTATAAATTTATCATTCACCGCTTTAAACATTAACTTATTCCATGTATAACTTATATCATACTTATCTACTTAATGTCATAAAAACAGATTAATGACCACGTGTGTACATTAAAGCAGCCCCAATTTGATTTAATAGCAAGCAAAGATATCAAATTCCATTTCAAACACCAAATGCATTTAACAATGAAGTGATTCAAGCTTTTCATTCTCTATGATCCTAAAATTTGGCCCTAAAGCAAGAAGAATTTAAGATCACTTACCCCTTCTCCTAAGAAGATCGAACATACCCAAAATTTGGACTTAAATCCTCCAAAATTCCATGATATTCACTTAACTCTTTCTCACTCCTTTATGGTTAGCTTCGGTGATGTAGGGAGAAGAAGGATATGGCTGAGGAGTTTGTTTTATTTAACTTTTTCTCTCCCCATTCAAACCGTGAGTCATCCCTCCACTAACAATTTGCCTTGCCCTTAGATAGACAAGTGTTTAGGTCCTTGGAAACATGAGAAATTTAACATGCAAACTTCTAATTCATAACCACCTTCAGACTATTAGTCCTTTCTAAAATAGCCACCCACTTCAGTATTATTCCAATTTGGTCATAAATTTCTAATTATTCATTCCAATAGCATTGCAAACAAATTTAAATTACGTTCGAACTAGTGTCAAAGTTCTAGTCTACAATTGGGTATTACAATTCTCTCTCCCTTAAAAGAAATTCGTCCTCGAATTTCTCTTGTAACTAAGAAGTTGGGTCTATTGTTCTTATGCAGATTTGTTACTAACACATAGAAGAAACAAATTGTATAAGTTGCAAGTCATATATATTGAGCGAAATTTAAACTCCTAGGTGGCATATGCAAGATGCAAACATACAAAAGCTTCGATTTAGTCCCGAATCGACTAAACTCTAGCTCTGATACCAAAATGTAACACACTCACCCGGTCTGGAAGAAGACCGAAATTAAGGATGTTAGCAAGACACAAAACAAAAATCGAACACAAAAGTCTTATTAATTTAAATGAGTTTACAAAAAAAAATTTCAACTCATCAATCATTCATGTCATAACAAATTATAGACTAAGATTCTATCTCATATTTAACATTACTCATAACATTTAATACCCAAATACATGCTTAATAAGCCATAAAGATTAACAAACTTTAGTGATAGATTATATAGCAAGGATATTCAGTTTCAATTATGCATTACCAAACCACTAGACACTATGTCTAAAACCCACAACAGTTCTTACCCTTAATTTTACTTTCAATACACCCCGAAATCATGAGGGGAATCATACAATTAGTATCGATATTAGAATTAGGACTTCCAATATCCAGATCATATCTTTTGGACAACGTACAAATTAATCCTTAAGATTTATAGCATTTACAATTGCATGATTTAACCAGTTTAAGAGAGGGATATGCATCCCAATTTCGAATTCCATGCCATGATTCAACAATCAAAGTACAACATCTAAGTTTTTTTTTCAAATCATGATCACACAAGCATGAAATATTCAAATCATGCATTAGAAGCAATTCTAACCGTGTTTGACCACAAAGGTCCAAGAGATACTTAGCTCAAAGCACATAACAATGGCTAATATTGGAAACATGTCAATCCTATACTTCTCACTATCCAACCAAACTGTCGCCACTCCGTACAACTCCCCCATTACCTCCAACTGTCGCCAATAACATATTACATGTAATGGGGCATCCCCTGAGCCGTGGCTCATAGACCGTAGTCCCAATATACCATGCATCATACCAATGTATCCAAGGACTTTCATTGTAGGCAACTTAAGTATTTTATCTTATACTTGGTATTTGGGAAGTATCTTATTGCATAAGTAATTTTTGCTTGTAATTCAATTAGTGCCTCTTTAGCTTGCATTAAGCTTTTAGTTCCTTTAACTGTAAGTTTATAAATTGTAACATTAAGCTTCATGGAACCTTTCGATCAATGGTTACTTTAAAGTTCCAGTGTCAGCACACAATTGTCACATAACAAGTATAGCATAGCAAGCATGAATACTTAGATAATGTATATCCATCAATATATCAAAGATGCCATGCCATGCTATGAATGAATGTTTTTCCCTAAATTGTTCTATTTGAGCCTTATGCACCATGTATGATTAATGCAATCCATCCATGAACTTACAATAATTTAATCTTAATGAAATGAAAAAATCGGGATGACACCGTGCCACCCGAGACTCAAGCAACTACACTCACCTTATATTCCAAAGTTATGGAATACATGAATCCACCACTCTCATAATTTTCCAACTAATCCTTAGCTTCTACTCTTCCCTTCCATGATATACCTCACACAAAATAATCAAGCCATTAAAAACCAACTCATTTAAATCAACTCATAACAGCCCCTATGTAATTTATACACATTTCTATGTGTCATAATAGTTCTCAACAACTTGGTGTACACATTGCAATTCAAAACAGTTTTGTTTTCATACTCAATTACCCAAAAGCACTTTAAAACAGTCTCTTTCACTTGTAATTATACTCGATTTCATACATACACAATTCAACCTTTAACATACATGTTTCTACATACAAACTCACAAAACAGTTCCCTAAATACATGTAATTACAATTTCATACTCAAAACCGTCCACATGTTTAGCTGTACACAAAACAGTCCAACAATTCTTTCAATTACACAAAACAGTCCAGAATTTCTTTAAATTGCACAGAACAGTCCAGAATTTCTTAAAATTATACAAACAGTCCAGAATTTCTTTAAATTGCACAGAACAGTCCAGAATTTCTTAAAATTATACAAACAGTCCAGAATTTCTTTAAATTGCACAAAACAGTCCAGAATTTCTTAAAATTAGACAAACATTCCAGATTTTCTTTAAATTGCACAGAACAGTCCAGAATTTCTTAAAATTATACAAACAGTCCAGAATTTCTTTTACATGTACTCATATATATAAATGTATCAAAACAGCCCCTAATTATTCATATATGTTCAGTATAGTCCATTTTACTTGCTTATACATGTATATAAACCACAACAGTCCCTATGTTAATACAAATTAGTCCTTTAATTTTTGCAAGCTACACATTATTAACTCATTAAAACTGCATATGCAGAACTACATTGCTGCATCAAAACTGTTTTACTGCACTTGTTCAAAACTATTTTTACTGCACTCATACAAACTGCATACATACATACATACTTCAAACAGCATACAAATTGCATTCTGCATTTTTATTCTAAACTGCATACATATATACTGCAAACAGCATACAAACTGCATTCTGCATTTTTCAAGTAAACTGCATTGTATTTATCAAGAGATGAAGACTACTTCGATCAAAATTTATAAATTTATCATTCACCGCTTTAAACATTAACTTATGCCATGTATAACTTATATCATACTTATCCATTTAATGTCATAAAAACAGATTAATGACCACGTGTGTACATTAAAGCAGCCCCAATTTGATTTAATAGCAAGCAAAGATATCAAATTCCATTTCAAACACCAAATGCATTGAACAATGAAGTGATTCAAGCATTTCATTCTCTATGATCCTAAAATTTGGCCCTAAAGCAAGAAGAAATTAAGATCACTTACCCTCTCTCTTAAGAAGATCGAACATACCCAAAATTTGGACTTAAATCCTCCAAAATTCCATGATATTCACTTAACTCTTTCTCACTCCTTTATGGTTAGCTTCGGTGATGTAGGGAGAAGAAGGATATGACTGATGAGTTTGTTTTATTTAACTTTTTCTCTCCCCATTCAAACCTTGAGTCATCCCTCCACTAACAATTTGCCTTGCCCTTAGCTAGACAAGTGTTTAGGTCCTTGGAAACATGAGAAATTTAACATGCAAACTTTTAATTCATAACCACCTTCGGATTAGTCCTTTCTAAAATTGCCACCCACTTCATTATTATTCCAATTTGGTCATAAATTTCTAATTATTCATTCCAATAGCATTGCAAACAAATTTAAATTACGTTCGAACTAGTGTCAAAGTTCTAGTCTACAATTGGGGTATTACAATGAATGCATGATATGATATATGTTGAAGTTGTGTTCTATTGTTTAAATGTGGTAAGTAATATGGCGAGCAATGTGGGACAATGTTCCTAACATATGACTAAAGAATTATTTATGATATGTTATGTTCATAAAAAAATAAAGAATAAGTGATGTGTTTGATACATGATCACTGACTGGAAAATTATTCTTAATAAATAAGCTAATATTGCTTGAATAACATACTGTTTTAAGTATGAGAACTTAATTGTGAAATGTTATGATAGTCACTATAACTGATATGTTATTTGAATATGGTAAAAGCAAGTAATATGTATAATGCATTGTCAATGCTCTGATAGATATCTTTGCTATAGTATCCTGATATTATCTGGGTTATGAATTGCCATTATGATTTATTGATGACATCTGATATGATAACTTCTTATCATGATATACATATATCTGTATGCCCAAGTATTACAAAGTGGGAGTCCTTGGTATAGTTGGCATGCCATAGAGTCTTAGCAGCTACATCATTATGTTCTGATATCTATTTATTTTGTGACTACTACGGTGTCACATCCACCTTGGGGATCTAAGCCTATGGTGCTAAGTGCACTACAGAGGTGCTTATCTGAGGAGCAAAGGGCGTCCTTGATTATATGAGGAGCAAAGAGCATCATGGAGTACATACTTATATGTCTGTTCCGTTTGGCACTACAATGTCATATTTCATATGAGTCGCATACCTAAGGTCTCTTAAAGTATACTTTGGGCAAATTTAAAATATTAATAAAAATGGAGGTAATCGAACTAGTGAGCTTGGCAAAGTCCGTTATGTACTAAGTTTTCTGCAAAGTTTTGGTACTAAGTACGAGAAATAACAGGTTCTCCGTACTCTCTGTATATCTCTGTATTTTTTGTAAGATCAGTATTTTCTCGATTATGTTAAGCTCAGTAATATCTGTATTTGTTTGTTTGATATGTTAGGCAAAGAATTAGAATTATGATAAAGTTTGCCATGAAATGCCATAGAAGCTGGTTATATTATGGTATGAGAAACATGTTGAAGTATGTCAAGTAAACATGAAGAACTTAATACAAGTAATTTATCAGTTATACTTAGATAAGCTAGATATAAAAATAAGTCTTGAATTATGTTCATGTAAGTTATTTGATAAACTTATATGCTTTGCCTCACTAACTGAATACTTAACGTGTGTTGTTTCACACGTAGGTTATTGGAAACTTACCGGAAGAGGAGTCAAGCATGTTGATCAAGTTGCAATCTACCAAACATCAGTAAGACATTCTAAGTTTGATTAATAGTCAAATAAATATGAATTATTCGTATAGTTAAAGAATTACCGGTGATGAAATTTAATCGGGTAACATTTTATTTATCGTTTATAGCGTAACGATTTTAAATTTAAGAAAGGGCTTAGACAGTGTACCTAGTTTTCACCCTGAGTTATATACTTATTTTACTAGCTGACTAACATGTTTTATAAACCAATTCAGGGTCAAAACTAGCAATCTGCAAATAGGCTATGAATACCTCTAAAGTCAAAAAAGGGTTATTTTATAAACTAGTTTTATGTCAGATGTTTAAAAAAATAATAAAAAATTTACAAGTCTAGAACTCTGTTAAATAATATTGTGACACCCTCAATGTGTATTCGTACTACGAGTATACGTTAAGGGTGTTACATTTAGTGGTATCAGAGCTACAGGTTTAGCCAGTTCTGGATGCTAAATCAAGTTTGTTATAAGTTGTCAGTAAATACATGCCCCTAGAATGTCATATTACTAATATGTTGATTGTATGACTTGAAGCTGCTCCTCATTAGTATAGGATAGAATAAGATTATAGTAAGGAAAGTAAGACACTACCGGATTTCGTCAATCGACGAATCTCATAAGTCAATAAAGGACCCATAACGAGTACAATAAAGTGAAATAAGTATTGTAATCAACTTCAGTTTGGGTTGAGTTATCTTCATTGTAAGGAGATGATGCAGTAATTATAAGATGTTAGTCCTTAACATCTATATATGCACTTATGTTTATAACATCATAAGTTACAAAGAAATTTAGATAGTAAGGGCTCACATTTCAAGGTAAAAGATAGTCGTATGACTGTAAGTTTATGATTAAATGATGTTAAGAATATCTTTGATAAATTAAGATATTCAAATATAAAGAAGTAAGAAGAAAAAGTATCTTTACTTGAGAAATATAAACGCTTGGGGTCAGAAAGAGACCCGTAGTAGTATAAATGAAGTATGCACTGTTCTCGACTTCTGACTTGGCTGAGCTACTTGTGCAGTAGGGAGCTCAAGCACAAGAGCAAGGAATACTATTTTAGATATTAGAAGAAATACACGAGAGGTTTTAACCTCCAGTATCTGTATTTGTTAGGGCATTGATTGTTAAAAGTTTAAGTTTATGAGTGCCCTAAATTTTATAGTAAAGGTGAATTGATGACTACTTATCTGATGTTAAAGGATGATAAAAATCATATTAGAAGGTCTGAAAGATATGAAAATTGAAAAGTCAGAAGAAGTAATATTGTTACTAAGGGAACATGTTTGTATTTGGGTGGACTAATGTCACATATTAGTACTTACAATAGAAGTGGACTAGAAAATTTCCTATAAGGAATTAAAGAGTTGAAAACTCAGCTGTAAGAATTGTTAGACTAGAGTTATAATCAATCCAGTGTGCTATTGTGAGAATCTCCAAAATTATTCATAAAGAAATAAGATAGTTCGTTACGACCATGTAGTGATTATTTATAAAAGGAAATAAGAAAAAGGAAATGATATATTTTCTATCAAGATTATCAATTAACCTAGACCATAAAGACTTGATGTGAGTTTTGGTTATTAAAAGTGGCTTTCTTAGGTCATATTACTTCAGCTGTAGGGATCCAAGTCGATCCTAAAAATATACAGTCTATTGTGGAGTGGGAAAATTCTCATAAATATTAGAGAGGTTTGCAGTTTCTCAAGCCTTATTGGTTATGATCGAAGGTCTGTGAAAGATTTCTTGAGGATATGTTATGAGCTTGTATAATTGAGTTCGAGATCATGGAAAAGATATATGCCATTAGTAGAAATTGCTTATAATAATAGTTATCAAGAAAGTATACAGATGGCACCCTACGAAGCTTTTTATGGTCGAAATTGTAAATCATTATTAAATTGGTATGAGTTAAAGATCGTAAATTAATTAAGTCAGATCTATTACAAGAAATGGAAGAAAAAGTAAAGATTATACAAGATAATCTTAAAAGAGATTGATGATCGACAGAAGTTTTATGCAGACTTGAAAGGAAAAGATATTTAATTCGAAGACAAATGAAGAACATGATGCCTATCTTCGCATTGTTCTTCAGACTCTTCGAGAAAAGAAGTTATATGCTAAGCTGTCAAAGTGTAAATCTTGGTTGCCGAAAGTTGCTTTTCTTGGTCATGTGGTTTTGGCAGAAGAGATAAGAGTAAATCCCAAGAAAGTACCAACTGTATTTGAATGGAAACCTTTGAAGAATGTTTCAGAGGTTCGAAGTTTCTTGGGACTTATTGGTTATTATCGAATGTTTATAAAGAATTTCTCAATGATTGCCTCCCCACTGACCAACCTATTGAGGAAAGATATATTATTCTGTTGGACAAATAAGTGCCAATAAAACTTTGAGACATTAAAGAAGATATTAATCGAAGCCTTGGCATTAGTACAACCAGAATTGGGCAAAGATTATGTGGTTTATAATGATGCTTCTCATAAAGGTTCGGAAAGTGTACTTAAGTAAAAAGGAAAAGTAGTGGCCTATGCTTCGAGACAACTTAAGACGCATGAGAGGAATTATCCTACTCATGATTTGGAGCTGGCAATGGTTGTATTTTCTTTAAAGATATAACGTCATTATTTATACGGTAAATGATGCTATATTTACACAGATTATAGAAGTTTAAAGTATCTGTTAACTAAAAAGGAGTTTAACCTGAGGCAAAGAAGGTGGATCGAGCTTCTTAATGATGATGATATGATCATTGACTATCATTTAGAAAAGCTAATGTAGTAGCTAACTGTAACCCTCTAGATCGGCCTATGCGTATAATCCGAATCTAGGAGATCTCATTACTTACCAAAACTTTTCACTTAAAGGTTTAAATGTTAAAAACTTTAAAATATTTAAAGATAATAATTTAATTCAAATATAAGTCATATTAATGATCCAAATTAAACCACAATAAATGATTTTACATCATAAGCCTTATAAGGCAATATAATAAAACAAATAGTAACAAAATATAGGCTCATGTCACCGAAATTAAGACAGTTTGGAAGATAGAAATATTACAACAAGACAAGTACAAA
The DNA here is from genome assembly GCA_019671005.1 of Hibiscus mutabilis. NCBI lineage: Eukaryota > Viridiplantae > Streptophyta > Magnoliopsida > Malvales > Malvaceae > Hibiscus > Hibiscus mutabilis. The sequence goes on from CM033752.1 coordinate 2,421,709, forward strand.
ATATGTCGATCCTCCAAGTGCCAGGTCCGGCAGCCTATCCAAAAAAAGATATCTAAAAAGAAAGGGGTTGAGGTGTGAGCTAGGGGCTCAGTGTGTCCCAACATGTGCATAACAAAAATATTTAAAACAATTCAATTAACTATAAAATTATATCAGTAAAACATGCTATAAGGCAACCAAAGTTTTCAATTAAACCTAGATACCCTCCAACCGATCTCAAAAATATATTTTACCCATAACTGGAGGCTAGTCCTAGGCCCAAAGGCATAGGAGGCCTAACTGGAGGTTGGTCCTAGGCTCGAAAGCGTAGGAGGCCTAACTGGAGGCACCAAGCCTAACTGGTGGCACAGCTGGATCAGGGCTGTACTTGAGGATCTCCAATCACTTTCCCAGTAACCCTAATTAAACAATTTATGCAGTAAATAGTAATATCAAGAACCACTTGATAGGTATACATTTTAGTAATAGTAACAGGAGAACATGCTATCAAATCATACATATATGCATATAATATTTTGGAAAACATATCAATAACAATTCAGAGAATCATTTCAAACAATTTATATAAATGGTAATTTAGCATACAAGGAAAACACCTCAAAAGCTGGTTGAGGTCTAACGAGAACCTTCCTCGCTACGATCTGCGGCAGTGCTAGATCCTATGACAACGAATTAGGGTTATAAGGGAATAAATAACTTTTAGCTTAATAAATAATCTGTGGAACATAAACATACTGGTAACTATAGGAGCACGTAGAGGTGCTGATTGGGAAGAGCCGGGTTGAGCAGATGATCGATCAAATGTATCTCGAGTACCTTTATCAAAATAATAGACCAACTCAGAACCTTTAATCTGAAACTTTGGTCTCAAAAAGAACAAGTTAAATACTTATGCATGATTAAGTTTAAGGTCTAATTCGGAGGCTTTTGGGTTAGAATTTGGCGAAACGGGCTTCAAAAATGGTCTCAAGACGTCAAAAAATGTAAAATAGGTTTTTTTTTGAAAATTTTGACTTTTTGGTCAAAGTCAACGTTGATGTCAGCAGTCAAAGTCAACGCTGATGTCAGCAGTCAAAGTCAACATTGACGTCATTAGTCAACGCTGACGCCTGGGGTTAATGATTTAACTCGGGTGAGTTGACTCGATCGGGTTAACTCACTAAGTTAACTCAGTCGAGCTGACTCACTAGGTTGACTCGGTCAACGGGTCATGTCAGATCTGGTTAACGGGTCAGACTGGGTCAATAAGTTGGGTTGGTTCAGAACCGGTTCAAGGTAGAATCGGTTCAGGGCTGGTTCAAGCATAGTTCAATACAGCCACCGTCTAAGACGGCTAGAATCACCCTTGCGGTGCGTGCACTCCACACACAGCCAAAATGGCCAAAAAAGGCCCAAAATACTTAATTATGGCTGGATTTCAACCCTAAAACAGTTAAACAACCCATAAACACCTGAAATCAACTTGAAAAATGACCAAAGTTTACCTTTCTTACCTAATCGGCTTAAACACCGGTGAAGGTCTAATTGTTACCGAATAGATGAGGGGTGGCCAAGATCTGACTCGCCTCGATATAGGGAACACGACGGTGGTCACCGATTTACCAACGAATAAGAACGACGACCGAAATCGGCGTCAAACCGAAAGGGATTTAACCCTAAACTTGATGAACCTTTAAGCTCAGTTTGCCAACGAATGGTGAGGCAAACCGGCGAGGGAGTTGGGGGTCTTGTTTGGCAAACGACGGGGAGCACAGTGGTGGTGGTGGTGCCGTCCACGGTGCAGCGGAGAGGGAGATCAGGCGGTGGCCGATTATGGGCAGGTGAAAGGATTATTTGAGGATTTTTGGGTATTTGGTTCGAACAAATGGGGAAAAGAAGGGTCAACAGGTTTTAATTTATTTTTGGTTAACCCAGCTCATCACTATTCAAAATAAAATTTTGAAAGACCCAACACTAAGAGTTATTTAGCTCAGATGGCTTGGTAACTGGCTAATAAGGCTTAGGTTGTGGGTTCAAATCTCACAACCTACATTCTCCCAACAAAACCTTCTTTTTTTTAACAAAACAGGTGTTACACTAACGCCTTCAGTCGAAAGACATTTGTTGCCTTAAGAGCTATGAATGCATATTGGCATTAAAAGAAGATGATGCTTTGATTTTCGAGTTAAGAATAAAGTCTACTTTATTAGATTGAATAAAAAAATTTAGAGAAAAGATGAAAAGTGTTTGTTAAGGTTCAAATAACTGGAATAAGGTGAAACCGAAGACTTTAAAGTTAATCTGATGGATGCTTGTATTATCGAGGAAAAAATCTATTTTTCAAACGATGAAGAATTGAAGAAACAACTTATCTTCGAGGTACGTTATAGTCCTTTGATTGTACATTCAGGTGGAAACCATATGTATCAAGATTTAAAGAGTCGATATTGGTGGCCAGGCATGAAAAGAGTTATAACTGAGTTTGTTTCTAAATATCTGACATGTCAACAAGTAAAAGCATAACTTCAGGTAACTTCTGAATTATCGTAATTGATTTCCATTTCTTAGCGAAAATGAGAACGAGTGACGATGGATTTTGTATTAGGACTATATTTGACATCGAATAAGAAGGATTCAATCTGGGTGATTGTTAATAGATTGACTAAGTTAGCACACTTTATCCATTTTCGAACAGATTACTCTAGGGATAAGTACGCTGAGTTATATATTAAGGAAATAGTTCGACTACATAGAGTACCAGCCTCAATAGTATCTAATAGAGATCCGAGGTTTACTTTAAAATTTTGGAAGTCTTTACTTAGTGTAATTACTCATTTTTATCTGGTCTGTAAATATCATATATTAGCATAACAATTAACCGATATTGTTATTGCAAATATATATGTATATTATTATGTGTGTTTATTATGCACATGTAACTAATATATATGTGGTATATGTGTGTTGTATGTATATGTGCATGTCATGTATGCATTGTTTGTATATGTACAATGTGTGTATATTTATAATAACTATGTGTGATCAAATATATGTTTGTATTATGTACTTGAGTGTATGTGTATGTTATATATATATATATGAGTGTGTGCGTATATGCATTATTTATTAGTTATATTATTAATATTGCATATATTATATAAGATATGTATGTATATTACGTATGTATGATAGGATTGTTCTAATGTGCTCTCATGTTGCATGTATATGCATCATTATCGTGTATGTCATTAATGTGTATAAGTATATATACGTGTGTTGCATATGAATTAATAATATTATTAGGGTATTAATATTATTACGTACTGGTATTATTAGTATACATACGTATCATATATTAATGTAAAAGTAGATCTAAAATAATGAAACCCATATTATAAGTGTCCAAGTCCAAATACAAATATTTAAAACCCCAAAAAATTACACCAGGCCTCAAACCGGCCAGCCCAAAACCTAAAAAAGCCCTAATTACATCTGACATAAAAAACCCTAATATGATCTTTTATTTTGCAGCCGCCCTTATCTTGGCCGTTGGATCAAATCTCAATCCAACGGTCCAGATTGGTCCGAGATGACCTTCCATCTGCCGCGCGTGATGCCACTCGCCGTCCAGCTATCTTCCACGCGTGCGTTGGGTGTACGCACTGACCATCCAGATCTCCAGGCGCCACATGTCGTAATCAAGCCGTAGATCTTCATGCAATCCCAGCCGTTGGATCAAATTTGATCCAAAGGCCAGGGATGGATCTGGCTGAGAGACACACCAGCTCCGCCACGTGGCTGCATCACCGCTCCGCCAGCTACCGTCGTACACTTCCCCTCACCGACCGTACCGTCCAGACATGCCACAAAACACAGAAAATGAAGGAAATCAGATCACAACATCAAGAACGGTATTTTCATTTATTATAACTTGTTTGTGTAAACAAAAAAAATCAAAATCAGAATATGATATATATCAGTTGTAATCAAGCATTTGGTACTGAGATTCAACTTTCCAGAAATAAAAAAGGAGAGAATTTTAGTGGTATTTTCACCTCTTTTCCTTTACATGCATTCTAATATAAAAATAAATAAATAAAAAAAGAGTCGAAAGTTTTACCCTGCCGTCGTGATGACCGTCGTCCGATAACAAGCCTCGTGATTTTTCTTCCGAAGCTGTATGGGGTGAGTCTGATGGTCATTTTTAGGGGGTTTTGCTAAAAAATGGTTTCAGTCTAAATAAAAAAAGAAGAAGGGAAAGGATTTCTAAACCTTGTTTTGAAAAATCATGAATAGATCTAGTTTTAAAAAATGAGGAGGGTTTATTTTCTGGGTTTTTTTAGGTTACCGGCGCCGATGAGCGGCGGCCGGTGACGGTCGACACGGCGGGGTTGGTCGGTTTCGGGAGATTGGGAGAATGTTGGAAGGTCTTGGTTTTCAAAAAGACTGAGAAAATGTTTTATTTTAAGGGTCGAGGAAAAAATGGCCAAAAGAATTAAAAAGAATCTGATAAAGCCTTTTTATAGGTGTTTTAGTTTTAAAAATGGTGAAATCCCCTCTTTAGTCCCTCCTCCCTTCCTATATTTTCACTCTGGGCTTGCCGCAGGGTTTATTTGCACCCCAGTCCTCCTCTGTTTTTAAAATTCTCAATCTAGTCACTAAGTTTCATTAAGTCGGATTTGTAAAGGGGTAAATTACCCTAGAAGCCATTCCGCGTTTTCAATATTTTCAAAACTGTCTTGCCGTATGGGTAAATTACTCTAAAGGTCCTCCTGAGTTCTGGCCAGTTTGTAATCTTGTCCCTAAATTGTGTTTTTATTGTTTTGATTTTTGTCATTCCGTTTCATTTTATTTCATTTCAGTCCCTTTTTTATGTTTTAATTATTTATGTTATTTGCCTTTTATTTTGTGTTTTTAGTATGTTTATGTTGCTCATCATATTCATATTGTTTTTTATATCATTTTTTATGTTTTTTTATATAGGTGTGTTGCATCATGCTTTTATGTTATTTAATTTATTTGTTTGTATTGTACATGTTTTTCTTTATGTTTTATGTTTTAGTTTAGTTTATATATCATGTCTACCTATGATTAGCATATCCATTTTTGTTCTTTATGTTTTTTTATACATTCGTTGTCTTAATCATGTTTATTTATGTATGTTTTCTTTCACATGCATTATCATGCTAATGTGTTTAGCCTTGTTTGTTCATGATATATATGTTAGCATAAGTTTTACGTTCATTTTGCATTTTAGGTTATATGGTAGTGTGGTGATTTTAATTACATGTTAATATTTTGGTATATATATATGTATATTTTTTGGTCATGTGTTAGTTTAGGAAAAATGTTTATATGCATGTCATGCATTTGTTTTGTATGATAATATTTGATATGTTTAAGTATGCTATAGTTAGTTAGTTAATTTTGAAGCATGTTTTTTCACAATGTTTATGTTTATATTTTGTTTTATTATGATATGTTACATTGTTTTTGTTCATGCATTTTATTTTTGTTTAATATTCTGATATTCATGTTTTTATATTTTTAGTACCATGTCAATGTGAATGTATGTTTTTAAATTGTTTTCTAAGATTACGCAACGGAATATTAAATGTCAATGCGGTGCCTTTTTATTCGAGCGTAAACGTGGCCAGTATCAAGCGCAGTGATGGTGGTCTATCGGTTTATTCTCGAATAACGAGGCCCTTAAAATTTACTCGCATTTATAACTAAATTTTAATTTAATCGTCACTTTAATTCGAAAAGTTTAATATTAATAAAGCGGTAATTATTAAAGTACCAATTTTGGGCGGTGTGGGCGTGCTAATCCTTCCCCGTGCGTAACCGACTCCCAAACCCAACATTTTAAAAATCTCTGGTTTTATGGTGCCCGACCTACCTTAGTGGCTGGTGGCCACTCCACTCTTAAAATGAAACATAGTTTTTCCAAAACCCCACGGAAAACATTATTTTTAGTACCCTAAGTACCTTGAAACCCATTTTTTAGTGAACACTCGAAAGAGATCGCTACAGATGGCGACTCCGCTGGGGAACATTTTTTTCAAAAAAAAGGAGAGTCAAGCTTTTTAAATAATTACCGCTTTATTAATATCAGAAGTTTTAGATTAAATTGACTATTAAATTAACGTTTGGTTATAATTGCGCGTTTATTTTAACGCATTTAAAATTTGGCATATAAACCCGTCCTTTTAAGTAGGGGGAAACGTTAGTGCTTTAGTGAGGATATCATTCCTCCGTATGGGCCTAGCAAAGTACCTTCGGGGCTCGAGTACCTTATGCTTTCGTGAGGATATCGTTCCTTCGTAGGGGCATAAGCGAATGGGTCTTCCTGAATTGAACCCGATTGAAAGGAGCCTATAATGGGTGATGATCGGGGTCCTTGCTACCCTTAGTAGGGGACATCAAGGACAATTCGGTACCGCCTAGCACCAACACTGCATATAGAGAACATAAAAAGCGCACCATTTTCGAGCCATGCGGATAACCTAGGTGTTTTAGACGAAATGTAAATAGGGTTGTTTTGTTTGTTTAACTTGTTTAATTTGCCCTTTATTTATGTATTTATTGATTTTAACCTGTACTAACTCATTTCCTTTTTGTTTTGTTTTTGCATATATCATCGCATTCTCATTACATAGTGCATTTATTCCCGAGTGGTTTCTCCCATAATAAAGATTGTTCATGATGAAACAAGGGTTCTTTGACGTGACGATAGGGGTTCGATTCGAGTTCCATCTCGAAGCTAGATCGGGGCGATGAAGAAGGACCGTTCGAGACTTCGAGTTAGATTCGACAAGCGTGTTAGTTACGGTAACAAGCGTGGTGGAGTACAAGAGTTAAAGAAGCAAATGGCCGATATGATGAACCGGATAAGTGCTATGATGAAAGGTAAGCGACTGCCGAACTCGAGAAAAAATCGATCAATGATCGAGAATATAAAATGAATAGTCGAATGTTAAGATAGACAACACCGTTAAATACGACAAGTTGAATCCTTTTGTGATCAATTTCAAGAAACAGACAGTGGCATATATGGGGAAGATACCCGTGAAATAGAGGCAAGACTAGGAGAAGCCCGAGAATCAAATGACGTAAAGAGGCATTGTCCTATACCTATTAGATACTCCGAGCTGCTTCCGTTGCTCATTGAAAGGAATCTTATCATACCGTGAAGTTTGTACCAAAGAGACCTCCTTATCCTAAGGATTACAACATACGTATATGGTGCAGCTACCACATAGGGGTTTGGGTCATCACGGCGAGAATTGTGGAGCCTTGATGAACAGAGATCAAGATCTTACCAAGATGGGAGTTTTGGGTTTCAAGACGGACAACCCCGATTTTATAATGAGCCAGCCATTTCCCAAGTGGCAAAGTCGAAGAGGGGTTGATGCCCACCCAAGGTTCGGGTAACATAGAAGGGGGGTCACTCAAGTGAGACAAATTCAGAGTCGAAAGTAAAAGCATTTAGAAGATGAACTTACATTCGAGTACGGCCAGCTCAAGTAGAAGAGGTATGATCTGATCAAGAAACCGAAGGGTATACATTACGAGTACGAAGTTGCACTTTGAATTCAAGAATGCCGGTCCAGGTTACACCTCAAAGAATGGGTTAATGGCATGACTCACCAAGAACGATTTGGAACGTTGGAGACAGAAATGCAAGACTAGTAAAAATAAAGCCAAATCATTGTCACAGAAAGCTGAAAAGAAGCTAAGAGTCAATGCGACATCCTCCAAAGTGATTTGTCCCCATAGAACATCTTTCATTCAGACCAAAAGCTTTCATTACATCAGGTATTAGGAGTTTACAGATAGCGGTGAGCTCTAGCACCTAATTTCTTGACCTCATTCAATAGTCTCGTCAAACTTGAACAAGCAAAGAGGGCAATTGTAATCACTCATTTTTATCCGTCTCAGAAAATCTCATATATTAGCATAATAATTAAACGATATTGTTATTGCATATATATACGTACATTATTATGTGTGTTTATTATGCACATGTGACTAATATATATGTGATATATGTGTGTCGTATGTATATGTGCATGTCATGTATGCATTGTTTGTATATGTACAATGTGTGTATATTTATAATAACTATGTGTGATCAAATATATGTTTGTATTATGTAGTTGAGTGTATGTGTATGTTATATATATATATATGAGTGTGTGTGTGTATATGCATTATTTATTAGTTATATTATTAATATTGCATGTATTATATAAGATATGTATGTATATTGTGTGATAGGATTGTTCTAATGTGCTCGCATGTTGCATGTATGTGCATCATTATCGTGTATTTCATTAATGTGTATAAGTATATGTACGTGTGTTGCATATGAATTAATAATATTATTAGGGTATTAATATTATTACGTACTGGTATTATTAGTATACATATGTATCATATATTAATGTAAAAGCATATCTAAAATAATGAAACCCATATTATAAGTGTCCAAGTCCATATACAAATATTTAAAACCCAAAAAAAAATTACACCGGGCCCCAAACCGGCCAACCCATAACCTAAAAAAGCCCTAATTACTTCTGACATAAAAAACCCTAATATGATCTTTTATTTTGCAGCCGCCATCATCTTGGTCATTGGATCAAATCTCGATCCAACAGTCCAGATTGGTCTGAGATGACCTTCCATCTGTCGCGCGTGATGCCACTTGCTGTCCAGCTATCTTCCACGCGTTTGTCCATCCACATCGCCAGCGCCACATGTCGTGCATCAAGCCGTAGATCTTCATGCAATCCCAGTCGTTGGATCAAATCTGATAAAATGGCCAGGGATGGATCTGGCCGAGAGACACACCAGCTCCGCCACGTGGCTACATCACCGCTCTGCCCGCTTCTGCCGTACATTTCCCCTCACTGGCCGTACCGTCTAGACATGCCAAAAAACATAAAAAGTGAAGGAAATCAGATCACAACATCAAAAACAATATTTTCATTTATTATAACTTGTTTGTGTAAACAAAAAAAATCAAAATCAAAATATGATATATATCAGTTGTAACCAAGCATTTGGTACTCAGATTCAACTTTCCAAAAATAAAAAAATGAGAGAATTTTAGTGGTATTTTCACCTCTTTTCCTTTACATGCATTCTAATATAAAAAAAATAAATAAAAAAAGATATTCGAAAGTTTTACCCCGTCGTCGTGATGGCCGCCGTCTGATAACAAGCCTCGCGGTTTTTCTTCCGAAGTGTGTGGGGTGAGTCAGATGGTCATTTTTAGGGGGTTTTGCTAAAAAATGGTTTCAGTCTAAATAAAAAAAAGAAGAAGGGAAAAGGATTTCTAAACCTTGTTTTGAAAAATCATGAATAGATCTAGTTTTAAAAAAACGATGAGGGTTTCTTTTCTGGTTTTTTTGAGGTCACCGGCGCCGGTGAATGGCGACCGGTGAAGGTCGACACTGCGGGGTTGGTCAGTTTCGAGAGATTGGGAGAATGTTGGGAGGTTTTGGTTTTCAAAAAGACAGAGAAAATGTTTTATTTTAAGGGTTGAGGAAAAAATGCAAAAAGAATTAAAAGAATCTAATAAATCCTTTTTATAGGTGTTTTAGTTTTAAAATGGGAAAATCCCCTTTTAGTCCCTCCTCCCTTCCTATATTTTCACTCTGGGCTTGCCACAGGGTTTATTTACACCCTCAGTCCTCCTCTGTTTTTTAAAATTCTCAATCTTGTCACTAAGTTTCATTAAGTTAGATTTGTAAAGGGGTAAATTACCCTAGAAGCCATTCCACGTTTTTATATTTTCAAAACTATCTTGTTGCATGGGTAAATTACTCTAAAAGTCCTCATGAGTTCTGGCCAGTTTGTAATCTTGTCCCTAAATTGTGTTTTTATTGTTTTGATTTTTGTCATTCCGTTTCATTTTATTTCATTTCAGTCCCTTTTTTATGTTTTAATTATTTATGTTATTTGCCTTTTATTTTGTGTTTTTAGTATGTTTATGTTGCTCATCATATTCATATTGTTTTTTATATCATTTTTTATGTTTTTTTATATAGGTGTGTTGCATCATGCTTTTATGTTATTTAATTTATTTGTTTGTATTGTACATGTTTTTCTTTATGTTTTATGTTTTAGTTTAGTTTAGTTTATATATCATGTCTACCTATGATTAGCATATCCATTTTTGTTCTTTATTTTTTTTATACATTCATTGTCTTAATCATGTTTATTTATGTATGTTTTCTTTCACATGCATTATCATGCTAATGTGTTTAGCTTTGTTTGTTCATGATATATATGTTAGCATAAATTTTACGTTCATTTTGCATTTTAGGTTATATGGTAGTGTGTGATTTTAATTACATGTTAATATTTTGGTGTGTATATATATATGTGTGTATATTTTGGTCATTTCGTTTTTAGGTCATGTGTTAGTTTAGGAAAAATGTTTATATGCATGTCATGCATTTGTTTTGTATGATAATATTTGATATGTTTAAGTATGCTATAGTTAGTTAGTTAATTTTGAAGCATGTTTTTTCACAATGTTTATGTTTATATTTTGTTTTATTATGATATGTTACATTGTTTTTGTTCATGCATTTTATTTTTGTTTAATATTCTGATATTCATGTTTTTATATTTTTAGTACCATGTCAATGTGAATGTATGTTTTTAAATTGTTTTCTAAGATTACGCAACGGAATATTAAATGTCAATGCGGTGCCTTTTTATTCGAGCGTAAACGTGGCCAGTATCAAGCGCAGTGATGGTGGTCTATCGGTTTATTCTCGAATAACGAGGCCCTTAAAATTTACTCGCATTTATAACTAAATTTTAATTTAATCGTCACTTTAATTCGAAAAGTTTAATATTAATAAAGCAGTAATTATTAAAGTACCAATTTTGGGCGGTGTGGGCGTGCTAATCCTTCCCCGTGCGTAACCGACTCCCAAACCCAACATTTTAAAAATCTCTGGTTTTATGGTGCCCGACCTACCTTAGTGGCTGGTGGCCACTCCACTCTTAAAATGAAACATAGTTTTTCCAAAACCCCACGGAAAACATTATTTTTAGTACCCTAAGTACCTTGAAACCCATTTTTTAGTGAACACTCGAAAGAGATCGCTACAGATGGCGACTCCGCTGGGGAACATTTTTTTCAAAAAAAAGGAGAGTCAAGCTTTTTAAATAATTACCGCTTTATTAATATCAGAAGTTTTAGATTAAATTGACTATTAAATTAACGTTTGGTTATAATTGCGCGTTTATTTTAACGCATTTAAAATTTGGCATATAAACCCGTCCTTTTAAGTAGGGGGAAACGTTAGTGCTTTAGTGAGGATATCATTCCTCCGTATGGGCCTAGCAAAGTACCTTCGGGGCTCGAGTACCTTATGCTTTCGTGAGGATATCGTTCCTTCGTAGGGGCATAAGCGAATGGGTCTTCCTGAATTGAACCCGATTGAAAGGAGCCTATAATGGGTGATGATCGGGGTCCTTGCTACCCTTAGTAGGGGACATCAAGGACAATTCGGGTACCGTCTAGCACCAACACTGCATATAGAGAACATAAAAAGCGCACCATTTTCAGAGCCATGCGGATAACCTAGGTGTTTTAGACGAAATGTAAATAGGGTTGTTTTGTTTGTTTAACTTGTTTAATTTGCCCTTTATTTATGTATTTATTGATTTTAACCTGTACTAACTCATTTCCTTTTTGTTTTGTTTTTGCATATATCATCGCATTCTCATTACATAGTGCATTTATTCCCGAGTGGTTTCTCCCATAATAAAGATTGTTCATGATGAAACAAGGGTTCTTTGACGTGACGATAGGGGGTTCGATTCCAGAGTTCCATCTCGAAGCTAGATCGGGGGCAGTAGAAGAAGGACCGTTCAGAGACTTCAGGTTAGATTCGACAAGCAGTGTTAGTTCTGGTAACAAGCGTGGTGGAGTACAAGAGTTAAAGAAGCAAATGGCCGATATGATGAACCAGATAAGTGCTATGATGAAAGGTAAGCAGCCTGCCGAACTCAGAGAAAAATCGATCAATGATCAGAATATAAAACAGAATAGTCAGAATGTTAAGATAGACAACACCGTTAAATACGACAAGTTGAATCCTTTTGTGATCAATTTCAAGAAACAGACAGGTGGCATATATGGGGAAGATACCCAGGAAATAGAGGCAAGACTAGGAGAAGCCCGAGAATCAAATGACGTAAAGAGGCATTGTCCTATACCTATTAGATACTCCGAGCTGCTTCCGTTGCTCATTGAAAGGAATCTTATCATACCGGTGAAGTTTGTACCAAAGAGACCTCCTTATCCTAAGGATTACAACATACGTATATGGTGCAGCTACCACATAGGGGGTTTGGGTCATCACGCTGAGAATTGTGGAGCCTTGATGAACAGAGATCAAGATCTTACCAAGATGGGAGTTTTGGGTTTCGAAGACGGACAACCCCGATTTTATAATGAGCCAGCCATTTCCCAAGTGGCAAAGTCGAAGAGGGGTTGATGCCCAGTCCAAGGTTCGGGTAACATAGAAGGGGGTCACTCAAGTGAGACAAATTCAGGAGTCGAAAGTAAAAGCATTTAGAAGATGAACTTACATTCGAGTACGGCCAGCTCAAGTAGAAGAGGTATGATCTGATCAAGAAACCGAAGGGTATACATTACGAGTACCAGAAGTTGCACTTTGAATTCAAGAATGCCGGTCTGGGTTACACCTCTGAAGAATGGGTTAATGGCATGACTCAGCTGAAGAACGATTTGGAACGTTGGAGACAGAAATGCAAGACTAGTAAAAATAAAGCCAAATCATTGTCACAGAAGCTGAAAGAAGCTAAGAGTCAATGCGACATCCTCCAAAGTGATTTGTCCCCATAGAACATCTTTCATTCAGACCAAAAGCTTTCATTACATCAGGTATTAGGAGTTTACAGATAGCGGTGAGCTCTAGCACCTAATTTCTTGACCTCATTCAATAGTCTCGTCAGCTTGAACAAGCAAAGAGGGGCAATTGTAATCACTCATTTTTATCTGGTCTGTAAATCTCATATATTAGCATAATAATTAAACGATATTGTTATTGCATATATATACGTACATTATTATGTGTGTTTATTATGCACATGTGACTAATATATATGTGATATATGTGTGTCGTATGTATATGTGCATGTCATGTATGCATTGTTTGTATATGTACAATGTGTGTATATTTATAATAACTATGTGTGATCAAATATATGTTTGTATTATGTAGTTGAGTGTATGTGTATGTTATATATATATATATGAGTGTGTGTGTGTATATGCATTATTTATTAGTTATATTATTAATATTGCATGTATTATATAAGATATGTATGTATATTGTGTGATAGGATTGTTCTAATGTGCTCGCATGTTGCATGTATGTGCATCATTATCGTATTTCATTAATGTGTATAAGTATATGTACGTGTGTTTGCATATGAATTAATAATATTATTAGGTATTAATATTATTACGTACTGGTATTATTAGTATACATATGTATCATATATTAATGTAAAAGCATATCTAAAATAATGAAACCCATATTATAAGTGTCCAAGTCCATATACAAATATTTAAAACCCAAAAAAAAATTACACCGGGCCCCAAACCGGCCAACCCATAACCTAAAAAAGCCCTAATTACTTCTGACATAAAAAACCCTAATATGATCTTTTATTTTGCAGCCGCCATCATCTTGGTCATTGGATCAAATCTCGATCCAACAGTCCAGATTGGTCTGAGATGACCTTCCATCTGTCGCGCGTGATGCCACTTGCTGTCCAGCTGTCTTCCACACGCGCGTGTGGTGCATCAAGCCGTAGATCTTCATGCAATCCCAGTCGTTGGATCAAATCTGATAAAATGGCCAGGGATGGATCTGGCCGAGAGACACACCAGCTCCGCCACGTGGCTACATCACCGCTCTGCCCGCTTCTGCCGTACATTTCCCCTCACTGGCCGTACCGTCTAGACATGCCAAAAAACATAAAAAGTGAAGGAAATCAGATCACAACATCAAAAACAATATTTTCATTTATTATAACTTGTTTGTGTAAACAAAAAAAATCAAAATCAAAATATGATATATATCAGTTGTAACCAAGCATTTGGTACTCAGATTCAACTTTCCAGAAATAAAAAAATGAGAGAATTTCAGTGGTATTTTCACCTCTTTTCCTTCGCATGCATTCTAATATAAAAAAATAAATAAAAAAAGATATTCGAAAGTTTTACCCCGTCGTCGTGATGGCCGCCGTCTGATAACAAGCCTCGCGGTTTTTCTTCCGAAGTGTGTGGGGTGAGTCAGATGGTCATTTTTAGGGGGTTTTGCTAAAAAATGGTTTCAGTCTAAATAAAAAAAAGAAGAAGGGAAAAGGATTTCTAAACCTTGTTTTGAAATATCGTGAATAGATCTAGTTTTAAAAAAACGATGAGGGTTTCTTTTCTGGTTTTTTTGAGGTCACCGGCGCCGGTGAATGGCGACCGGTGAAGGTCGACACTGCGGGGTTGGTCAGTTTCGAGAGATTGGGAGAATGTTGGGAGGTTTTGGTTTTCAAAAAGACAGAGAAAATGTTTTATTTTAAGGGTTGAGGGAAAATGGCAAAAGGGAATTAAAAGAATCTAATAAATCCTTTTTATAGGCGTTTTAGTTTTAAAATTGGTGAAATCCCCTCTTTAGTCCCTTCGCCCTTCCTATATTTTCACTCTGGGCTTGCCACAGGGTTTATTTACACCCTCAGTCCTCCTCTGTTTTTTAAAATTCTCAATCTTGTCACTAAGTTTCATTAAGTTAGATTTGTAAAGGGGTAAATTACCCTAGAAGCCATTCCACGTTTTTATATTTTCAAAACTATCTTGTTGCATGGGTAAATTACTCTAAAAGTCCTCATGAGTTCTGGCCAGTTTGTAATCTCGTCCCTAAATTGTGTTTTTATTGTTTTGATTTCTGTTATTCTGTTTCATTTTATTTCATTTCAGTCCATTTTTTATGTTTTAATTATTTATGTTATTTGCCTTTTATTTTGTGTTTTTAGTATGTTTATGTTGCTCATCATATTCATATTGCTTTTTTTATATCATGTTTTTTATGTTTTTTTATATAGGTGTGTTGTATCATGCTTTTATGTTGTTTAATTTATTTGTTTGTATTGTACATGTTTTTCTTTATGTGTTATGTTTTAGTTTAGTTTAGTTTATATATCATGTCTACCTATGATTAGCATATCCATTTTTGTTCTTTATTTTTTTATACATTCATTGTCTTCATCATGTTTATTTATGTATGTCTTCTTTCACATGCATTATCATGCTAATGTGTTTAGCTTTGTTTGTTCATGATATATATGTTAGCATAAATTTTACGTTCATTTTGCATTTTAGGTTATATGGTAGTGTGTGATTTTAATTACATGTTAATATTTTGGTGTGTATATATATATATGTGTGTGTGTATGTTATGTGTATCCTTTAGGTCCATTTCGTATTTTTAGGTCATGTGTTAGTTTAGGAAAAATGTTTATATGCATGTCGTGCATTTGTTTTGTATGATAATATTTGATATGTTTAAGTATGCTATAGTTAGTTAGTTAATTTTGAAGCATGTTTTTTTCGTAACTTTTATGTTTATATTTTGTTTAATTATGATATGTTACGTTGTTTTTGTTCATGCATTTTATTTTTGTTTAATATTATGATATTCGTGATTTTATATTTTTAGTACCATGTCAATGTGAATGTATGTTTTTAAATTGTTTTATAAGATTACGCAACGGAATATTAATTGTCAATGCGGTGACCCTTTATTCGAGCGTAAACGTGGCCAGTATCAAGCGCAGTGATGGTGGTCTATCGGCTTATTATCGAATAACGGGGCCCTTAAAATTTACTCGCATTTATAATCGAATTTTAATTTAATCATCACTTTAATCCGGAAAGTTTAATATTAATAAAGCGGTAATTATTAAAGTACCAATTTTGGGCGGTGTAGGGGTGTTAATCCTTCCCCATCCGTAACCGACTCCCAAACCCAACATTTTAAAAATCTTTGGTTTTATGGTGCCCGGCCTACCTTAGTGGCCGGTGGCAACTCCACTTTTAAAATGAAACATAGTTTTTCCAAAACCCCACGGAAAACATTATTTTTATTACCCGAAATACCCTAAGTACGTCGAAACCCGTTTTTAGCAAATGCTCAAAAGAGATAACTACATATAGAGCCTTGGATATTCGACTCAATGTTAGCACAACTTTTGATTCTCAAACAGATGGACAATCAGAGCGAACTATTCAGATTTTGGAGGATATGTTAAAGGCATGTGTGATTGAATTCAAAGGATCAAGATGTAGTTGGGCCTAAGCGAATTAAAGAAGTTAAAGATAAGGTAAAGTTGATAAAACATGGTGTCAAAGAACTAAATAAATAAGTCAATTTCGCTTGTTAAAGTTCTTTGACGAAATCATAAAGTTGAGGAAATGACTTGGGAAAGAAAAGAAGATATGAGAAAGCAGTTTCCCCACCTTTTTGAACCAGGTACGTGTTGAAAATTCGAGGAAGAATTTTCTTAAGGGGAAGAGAATTGTAATATCCCAATTTTTGGCTAGTGACCAAAATGTAAAATTTGAAAGTTTTGTGGCTAAAGTATAAACTTTGGAAAAGTTCAAGGATCAAAGTGTAATTTTCAAAAGTCATGTATTTTAACCCCTTAAATGAATATTTTACCCCCAAGAATGACGTTTTCGTGTTACCCGGATTTTTTGTACGGAGTTTGTATTAATGGCTATAAAGCGATAAAGTTAGAAAAAATATTCTGATAATCGGATCGAGCTAAAATTTCAGAGATAGTTTCATGGACCTTAGAAGAGTCATAAAATATCATTTTATTAATTTTTGGATGTTAAAAATATCGGGAAAAATTTAAATCGATTGAAATGACATGGAATAGAAATTTTGTGAATAAGTTGATCGGTAAAGGGCATTTTGGTCATTTCGCCCAAAAGGGAAATGGAAGGAATTTTGAGATTTCTTTTATTGATGAATATTTGCTGATTAGAATCCAAATAAGCCCAGTTGGAATGTTACAAAATGGCAAATTAGAAATATAGATCTAGTTGGGGTATTTTTGGAAAATGGAATTTATTGAATTAAAAATTCATTTTTTTCATAATACAAGTGTCTTAAATACATGAAATATGAATGAATTATCAGACAAATACCCTCCAAAACCGCGGTGAAGAGAAAAATAAGAGAAAAATTTTACAAGCTCGATTTAAGCCCCGAATCTCAGTTTTCAGGCAATATTTCGAACTACAAAGTTGTTATACTCTTCGAGCTCTATCTTTTGATGTAAATAATTCATAGAATACTTTCTTGGTTGATGAGATTTGATATGAGGGATAAATTAGGGTTTATGAACAAATTGGGGCTTTTATGATTTTATAAATCCATGGTTGATTTTAAGTTAGAATCATTCTTGTATAATGTTAGAATCATGTTATTGAGTTGGGATTTAAACCCTACATATTTCGGTTTGTATAGAGAAGATTAGGGTTTGTGGATTCAAGTCTAACTTAGGGTTTGTGATGTTGGATTAATGATCCAGTAAGCTTGATTTGTTGTTTGGAAGCAAAACCCCAAGTTAAATACATAGGGACCATTTCAGCAAGCTTTAAAATTAAGGGACCAGATCTGATTTTTATGAATTTGATGTGTATCTATATTATTAATGATGTTAGAGACATGAAAATAAAGTTAGAATGCTAAACCGATGATTAATCGCATTAGTGACCATTTTGACAATTTGTCAAACTTGAATGGCCTATTCGGCAAAGAGGATATGTAGAATGAGTAAATCTGATTTTTATTTAAAATGATGGAATTAAGGTAGAAATGTTGATTTGATGACTAATTTGCAAAGTTAAGAAGCTTGAATCCTTATATTGGAAATTTGGTGACCATTTTGACAAATTAAGAGAAATTAGAGGAATGAAGGTTTAAGCTTATTTTAATGAAGGATGTAAAGAGAACATATGAATACAAGCTTTACTCTAGCCATTTGAAGTAAAGTGATGGGACTAAATTGACAAGTAGAGAAATAAGGAGAAGTTGGTGTAAATTTGAAGTTATTCATAGAAAGTTATGTTGGAATTTGAATTATGGCAGTAATTTTTAAAATTTGCCATAAATTCTACAAAAATGGTTAGATGGTTGATTTTATACCATTGTAATTATTTGTTATCCTAGTTTCGTTTCCAGCAAACGGAAACTGATTTCGAGTTTCGAGTTAAAAGATATGAATTTTTAATCGAATAAAGGTCAGAAAAATTATAGAGCAGATTCTGCCTGGACAGCTCCGTGATGTGAATGTAAGGAATTTTCAAAAAAAAATTAGATTTTATTAATTTATGTGGCTTATACCTTTAGAACTGTTATCGAATCTAGTTTTTGCGGTAGAAAGTAAATTGAGATCTAGTATGTATTATGCCTTGTACAAGTAAATCTTTAAAGGTAGCGCAAGATGTCAAAAAAATGGAATTTGTAACATTTTGTATTTAAATGTTAGTTAGCAAGCTCGGAAGAGTTAATGGAAGTTCAAATTGGTCACTAAGGACCATAATGAGTTTTTGAATAGTACAAGGAAGAAAGGAAAATATTTAGAAATTTTATATTCGAATGATTATATTAGACATCATGTTTAAGGTATTGTTAGATTTGAATCTAACAAATATTTTATTTTATTCATGTGATTAATGAAGTCAAGTACGAATCAAAGAAGGTTCGAGGTACTATGAAAGAAAGGATCGAACTAGGACTTAGTGAGGCATTGTGTTAAGTGGCCAAGGTGAGTGCCTTAATTATACATGTGATAAAGGGAGGCTTGCGATAAGTCAACCTTATTTATGAATGCATGATATGATATATGTTGAAGTTGTGTTCTATTGTTTCAATGTGGTAAGTAATATGGCGAGCAATATGGGGACAATGTTCCTAACATATGACTAAAGAATTTTTTATGATATGTTATGTTCATAAAAAAATAAAGAATAAGTGATGTGTTTGATACATGATCACTGACTGGAAAATTATTCTTAATAAATAAGCTAATATTGCTTGAATAACATATTGTTTTAAGTATGAGAACTTATCTGTGAAATGTTATGATAGTCACTATAACTGATATGTTATTTGAATATGGTAAAAGCAAGTAATATGTATAATACATTGTCAATGCTCTGATAGATATATTTGTTATAGTATACCTGATATTATCTGGGTTATGAACTGCCATTATGATTTATTGATGACATCTGATATGATAACTACTGATCATGATATACATATATTTGTATGCCCAAGTATTACAAAGTGAGAGTCCTTGGTATAGTTGGCATGCCATAGAGTCTTAGCAGCTGCATCATTCTGTTCTGATATCTGTCCGTTTGGCACTACAGTGTCATATTTCAGATGACTCGCATACCTAAGGTCTCATAAAGTATACTTTAGGCAAATTTAAAATATTAATAAAAGTGCAGGTAATCTAGCTAGTGAGCTTGGCAAAGTCCGTTATGTACTAAGTTTTGTGCAAAGTTTTGGTACTAAGTACGAGAAATAATAGGTTCTCCGTACTCTCTGTATATCTATGTATTTTTTGTAAGATCAGTATTTTCTCGATTATGTTAAGCTCGGTAATATTTGTTTTTGTTTGTTTGATATGTTAGGCAAAGAATTAGAATTATGATATAGTTTGCCATGAAATGCCATAGAAACTGGTTATATTATGGTATGGAAGCATGTTGAAGAATGTCAAGTAAACATGAAGAATTTAATGCAAGTAATTTATCAGTTATACTTAGATAAGCTAGGTATAAAAATAAGCCTTGAATTATGTTCATGTCAGTTATTTGATAAACTTATATGCTTTGCCTCACTGACTGAATACTTAGCGTGTGTTGTTTCACACGTAGGTTATTGGAAACTTACCAGAAGATGAGGCAAGCATGTTGATAAAGTTGCAATATGTCAAACATCAGTAAGACATTCTAATTTATGATATTCTCTAGTGGGCATGTATCAATTTGTAATACCCGTATTTTGTCCGGGGTATACGTTTTATTAAATAAATAAGGCCAATAAATAATAATAATTGATAAATAATACACTATAAATAAATAAATATAAAAACCCAAATAAATGTCCATTTACAAAAAATGTCCAATTACATTTGTAAAAAAACCCCAAAGCCCAATTTAAGCCCAATGTACAACCTCTATAACCCGTTCCTTCCTATTCTGGTTAACAAAACCAAATTTTCATTTTTCCGCCCAATTACAGTTCATTTACAATTCGTTGCTAGCTAAACAAGCACAAATGGCCCAAAATTGGTTTTTCCCGCTCAAAACCAGTCCATGTGTCAGCTCTCTATTCGTCCAGACCCATTTTACACGGATCTTGGTTTTCTCTGACGTCAACGGTCAGATCCTATAAATACCTGCAAGAGAGAGAGAAAATGCCAGTAATTAATAATATAATAAATAAAGTAATAATATAATAATAATTAAATACAACAATAATGAGGAGATAAAGCTTACCTCAGGAATACCGAAAGACGTCGAATAGCTGGAGGGTCGCTGGGCATCCAAAGAGACGCTGGAGGAGTTGGCCAACGTCAGAAAAAGCGTCAGCCGTCATACAACCACGCTGAAAACACCATCGGGAAGGTAATCTCCTTAACCTTTTCGATTACCTGCAAAACCAACACGAAATAGGTTAGATCGAGACCAAAAATAGTGGGAAATAGTAAATGGAAATGGGATCCGACACTCATCTAGTGGTCGGAATAATGTTAAAGCGGTGGCCAGAGTTTTTTTTCTGAATAAAGGCCGAGTTGAAGAGGGAATTGGGTGCGGGTAGTTAGATCTAGTTCGGGTGAAGTCGGGAATCCTATTGGATTAGGGTTAGATTTAGGGTTTTTAGGTCTGAAAATCAAATTTGGGGAAATTTTAGGGGTTTCGGCTGGCGGCCGAAAATCGCCTCACGACGGTCGGCCGAAAGAGGACGGTGGTCGGATGTTTTGGATGGTTGTCGGGGAACAGCTAAAGGTCGTCAGTGATTGGCAGAGTTGGATCGAACGGTGGTGATCATGGCGAAGGGTTGCCGAATATTTGGGCGTTCATCGTGTTGTTCATGAACACGTATGGACACCATATGGAAACTTATGACTTTGATCCATCTTGGGATAAAAATCTGGGAAATATGTGTTTGTGTTGGGAGAATTTGAGAGAGAGTGTGGGTAGAGAGAGGGGGTTCAGCTGAAAATAGAGCCAAAAGCTCAAATTTGGGCATTTATAGCCCTCCCAAAAAGGCATCGTTTTGGTGCCGGGTTTGGGAGACCCGCGAAGTAAATTCGGGTAGAGATGATATCTTTACTATACTATTACTTGCGACGTGTATACTTGCACCATTTGCGTTGCAATCAAAACACGTAACAAGTTTTTGGTGTCGTTGCCAGGGATTGGCAATTGGTGTTAGCTGTTTTTGTTATTGCATTTTTTTTATGTTTACTAACTTTTCTTTTTTGTTTGTTTTATCAAAAAAAATCAAGTGTGCTACAAAGTTAAGGGACATCAACATGAAGGGAAATAAAAGTCGATCTATTCGAGAGTTGATGTGGGAAGATAGGAATCAATCCAATCAAGAATTTGTTACACTCACCAATGGAAAACTCTTGCGCTTGTTGTGGAGAGCATCATGTGTTTGAAAATTGCCCTCAAAATCCTAGTGCATACGGCTACTTGGAGGACCATAGTTGGAACCATCAGTAAAATCCTTCATGGTAAGATCAAAATGCTCAATTTTTTCTACCATAATAGTTTTGTTGCTGCAACAGATATGCCATGGCAATATAGTCCTCGTCAAGAGCATTCAAATTCCCTAGAGGAAACGTTTCAAGCTTCCATGGCTAGACCTGATTCTCTTCTCGAATTCAATCAATTGCCACCACAATATGGTAACTTTCAAGAACTATCAAATTCCATGGATGCGATAATAGCCAGGATGGATGTACTCTTGAGAGAAGCGGAAGATCGATCGAGGAGATTAACATATGTCTTGGATAACATGCCCAACAATTAAGTCCTAGGGATACTGAATTCCCAAGGCAAGAAGACAAGGAGCAATGCGAAGAGAGATCCCCGATGTGTAGGGAACAACTAAAACCTCCAAGTCGAGAGCATGTTGATGAGAAAGACTGCCCAACACTGGATGAGCCTAAGCAACAAATTGCCACGACAATGATTGAGGAGCCTAAACAGAGTAATGCCGCAACAACACTCAGTGAAGCTTAGAAATCAATGCTACGGTAAATTCTGAAGAATCTGATGCCCAGAATGTTACAACACTAACGCTAAAGCAGAAATCTGTGGATTGCTCTTATCTACCATTTCCACGGCAATTGCATGACCACATGCAAGACCAACATGATGGCAATACTGTGTTAATGAAATATGATCAGGTGATGACTGAACCTTTTGAATTCTTTAAAAACTCACCTCATCCATTGCAAGTATTCCTTGAGGAACCAACGCTGGTAGATTTGAAGCCATCAAAATCTCTACTTATGGAGATATTTGAGAGGCCTAAAGAAAATGGTGTTTGGACTCGTGAAGCTTTTCAGAAAATTAGTCATTCCCTTGACTTACATCAAATTTTGGCAGAAGATTGCCACGGCAATTGGCTAGAACAGCAATTGCCACGACAATGAAGGCTACATCCAACCATAATGGAAGTCAAAGATGACGAGGTAATTAAATGGTTGGGTGTTGATATAAATTTTCCTACTAATATATTCATGTCTTCAGAAACATTAACAAGGTGGAGAGTATGCGTGGACTACAAGGGAATGCGAAAGAAAAACACATCTACGATGGTAACGTAAAGGGGAGTAGCTGCAAGCACATTGGCCTAACTCTTTTTGGGAAATATTGTCACTCGATGGAGGGTGCGGATGGACTATAAGAAGTATCGAAAATGACCCTCGTCAAGTTTTCTATGAGGCAATCCTATTCACTTCAATTTTTCTTATCTGTTTATTTTGATTTTAGTTTTTTCTTTGTTTTCCATTTTAATAAGACTAGGGTGTTGAGAGAATCCCATAAAATTTGACTTGTCACTGAAAATGAACATGCCCCGGCAACTGAAGCTGGCAATTCTGGACCAAATACGAATGGCATTACCGCGGCAACCCCTACACTGCAGAAAGAATTCCCAAGACACCACCTCTACACCATTAAAGTACCACTTTTGGATGTGCCAATAAAACGACCATTGAAGCATAAAGCTTCGATCTCAGAAGAAATAGTGAAGGAGGATGGGTCGATTGAGGAAGTCGAGGAAATTGGAGAACGTGAACATGTACAAGATCCATAACCAGTAAGGCGAGGCAGCATACGCCTCAAGCAAACGACCCAAGGGACACTACGAATTCGATGTGACGACCTCTTCTATTAACTCATTTGTATTTTATTTTATTATTTGTTTAATTTTGCATGCATTGAGGACAATGCTTTCTTCGAGTTTGGGGGGATTGTCTTTATTTGTTTCATGTTTAGTTGCATTTGCATTAATTTGTTCTTAGTTAGTGTTGCTTGCCATGATAGTTTGCGTGACTGAACCTGTTAATAACCTACTGTGATATCTGATGACGATTTATTTGCCACGGTATTAGGTTAAGAGAACTTTTGACTCTAGGCTTAGTATGGAAAGTTTCTTAGGATTTTGTTATGATGCTGCTTTAATAAACATTGTTGCGTCTTGTTAATCTAGGAGAACCTAATGAACCTTAAGCAAGGAATATTAGAAAAATGCTAGAGGTGCCCGAAACTGGCTCTAGCCAAAAAATGAAAAAAAATGATGAACAATGAACCTTAGCTAGAGGTGCCCATCCGGCTCTAGTCTTAGGGATCTTGCAAATACTAGAGGTACCCGAAACTGGCTCTAGTATATGAATAAAAAGAAGAATTACTAGAGGTGCCCAAAACTGGCTCTAGTTAGATCGCTTGCCTCAGCAAGTTAATAAAACTAAGGTTTTGCTTGGAACTCCTATGATTGACTTGTACATGGCTACACACACACTTCACTTGCATCATACTGGATTTTGAGTAATCTTTCTATATTTTTCCTAAAGTCACAAAGGTAATTAATGCTAGTTGCCACGGTTCTGAGGATTGAAGTCAGGCATGCAACTTGTTCATGTTTGGTAAATGCCTTGGCAAGTGGTTGTTAGTTTTGCATTGCTTGAGGACAAGCAATAGTTTGAGTTTGGGGGTGTGATAAGTGTGTAAAATTACTGTTTTCCAACCTTTTTTACTCGTATTATTGTTAGACTTGGGCTCATTTTAGTTGCATTTGTAGCCACTCATGCATAAATTCGTAGTTTCTTTTTGGAGGGCTTGATCTTGTGTTTTGCTATTTTCGTGGAAAAGTCGCTGCTTTGGTGCTTTAATTTATACAGGTCAGGATTGTCGAGGTAAGTGCTGATTACCGAGGCAAGTCGGGATAAATCTGCCCATTTTTGGATAAACTCGAAATTCAATGTATAAGCCCCAAAAATCTAGATTTACAAGAGGAATTTGATGGAGATAAAGACTCCAATTATTGAGGAGTTCTTAGAGATAAAGATGGAAGATATTAATTATATTTATCCAATTTAATCAAGCCCAATCCTATCCTAATCAAAAATCATTATCCACAAGAAATTCAGGAGTTTGATCGGATGAGGAACTAATCTCCATGTAATTCTAACGCAATCCAACTCCAATGCAAATCCAACTCCAACGCAATTCAACTTCTCCTATCAGCAAACAACCGATCGATCATCTCTTTAAATAGAGATCAAACCTGCGATTGGAGGGGAGAAGAGAGGGGAATCGGAGAAAGAGAGCATATCACAAGGCACCATCTTCTTCTTTATTTTTACTTTATGCGGTCTATGGCTGGGAAGTTTTCCTTTGTATATCTTTCAAACCCAGCCATGAATTGATGTAAATTGGCATGGCTTATTTTGGGTTTGTGGTTTTGATAAACGTATAGATTGTTTAGGTTTTTAAGTTTGCAATTTTAATTCAAAGTTTGTTCATTCTTGGTTCTTATTTTAATTACGAGTGAATTGGGAGAGGATCTCATGAATTCATCCATTTATCGGGAGAGTTAGATTCAAGAAACGAATGAGCATGGTCTTTATAAAAATGAATGTTGGTGAAGACTAATTCGACTTAGGAATAAGTAGCGAATTTGAACGGCTAAGAGAATCGCAAGATCGGTTGTTGTCCACCCATGGTTAACGTAGGGATGTATCACCAAGGCATGCACAATTAACAGTGTTTTGAGTTAGAGATAACGAGAAGCCATTGAAGAACGCTTCGCCGAACTTTGAAGGTTGACGCCCTATTGCCCAAGCAATCGCTCCATTCTTAATTGCCCAGGAAATCACAGAATTGCCCAAGCAATCCGACTGAATCCAATTGACAAAACGATTGAGCTACTCTAGCACTCAATTACCATGACAGTCCATTCGACCATCACACCACAACTCACAATAACCCGGCCTACTCTCTTATTCTATTACTTTATCCTTTATTTCTGTTTACTTAGTTTATTTTACTTATTATTCATCATCATTCAATTTATCCCTTCCAACGCAGTAACTTAAGCAAAGTGGCCTAAACCAATCCCTGTGGAGACGATATCTTTACTATACTATTACTTGCGACGTGTATACTTGCACCGTTTGCGTTGCACTCAAAACACGCAAAAACTTGTTGTGTGTTTTGAGTGCTACGCAAATGGAGTAGGTGAACATGTCGCAAGTAATAAATGATAAGTATCGAGCAACGTCTCCTTGGGGATTAGTTTGGGCCACTTTGCTTAAGTCACTGCAAATGTTTAAAAAATTAAATAATAACAATGAATTAAGATAAAGTAAACTAAATCTAAATAATTGAAATAAAGGAAAGAGGAAACCGAATTGAGAGAGTAGGCCGGGTTATCGAGAGTAATGGTGTGATTGCCGAAAGAATTGCCTTGGCTTGGAGTTGCAATGGCAAGTAATTGCTAAGGCAAGTAGTTTGCTAGAAGTAGGACTCTTCTTTGCAAGTAGTTTCCCTGGCAAGTTAATTGCCGTGGCAAGTCAATGCAGAGTGATTGTCGAGGCAACTGGGCTGCAAATTGTTGATTCTTCAATGTTCAGCGGAGTGTTCTTCAATGCCTTCGAATTATCCCTAACCAAAGAACTGATGATTGTGCATGCCTTGGTGATACATCCCTGCGTTAACCTTGGGTGGACAACATCGATCTTCACTGCTTTTAGCTGTTGAAATCCTTTCCTTATCCCTAAGGCGGATTAATTTCCACCAACGGTTGTTTAAATGGAAACCGTATCCAATTCGTTTTGTGAATCTAGCTCTCCCGAGCCTAGATAAATGGATGCGTTCAAGATTCTTTCCCAAGCTCACTTGAAACAATAATAAAAAACAATAATGGATAAACAATGAATTTATATTGAAACTAAAAACCAAGAACAAGAACAATTCGTCTCTCAACACCAAAAACCCAATAATCCCAAGCCAAATAAATTTAGTTCATGGCTGGGTAAAGAAGAAATAACAAGGAAAATAACCCAGACATGGTGGGATTACAAAATAGAAATAAAATGGAGATGAAACTCCTTTGGTGTGTGAATTATTTTGGCTCGATCTCCCTCCAATTCGACCCCCCTTTCAAAGCTACGATTTGATCTCTATTTATAGGAGAGTTTGCGATCAGATTTGCTATTGATGAGGATAGGAATAAGCTTGAATTAATTTGAATAAGAGATAATCAATCTCTTTTATCTTTATCTCCAAGAAACTCTTCAAATCTGAGTATTTATCCCTATCCAATTCTGCGTGTAAATCCAAATCTGGGAATTATCCCTTGCTTTTCGTATTTATCCTGAAAATGGACGGAATTATCCAGTTTTATCCAGATATGCCACGGCAATCAGCTTCGGAAACTCTTTCAATATTCTCCTTAATTGCCACGGTAATCACGTCTTGCACAAATAGAGAGAACCAACAGCGAATTTTCCATAAAAACCAACAAAATGTAATACCAAGCTCATTAACCAAGGAAACTAGGAAAATATGCATGAATGCCTATCAATGCAACTAAAATGAGCCTATGTATAACAATAATATGAGTAAAAATGGCAAGAAAAATAGTACTTTTACGCACTCATCAAACCTCCAAACTCGAACTATTGCTTGTCCTCAAGCAATGCAAAACTAACAAGCACTTGCCAAGTCATTTACCAAACATGAACAAGTTGCATACCTGACTTCAATCCTCATAACCGTGGAAACTAGATTTAATTACCTTTGTGACTTTAGGCAAAACACATAAAAATTACTCAAAATTCAATATGATGCAAGTGAAGTGTGTGTATAGTCATGTACAAGTTAATCATAAGAGTTCCAAGCAAAACCTTAGTTTTATTAACTTGCCGAGGCAAGCGATCTAACTAGAGTCGGTTTCGGGCACCTCTAGCATTTGCAAGATCCCTAAGAATAGAGCCAGATGGGCACCTCTAGCTAAGGTTCATTGTTCATCATTTTTTTCATCATTTTTTTTAATATTGCCTTACCTAAGGTTCACTAAGTTCTCCTAAATTAACAAGTCACAACAGTGTTTATTAAAGTTGTATCATAACGAAATCCTAAGCAATTTTCCATGCTAAGCCTAGAGTCAAAAGTTCTCTTAACCTAATGTCGTGGCAATTAAATCATCATCAGATATCACAACAGGTTATTAACAGGTTCAGTCAGACAAACTATCATGGCAAGTGACACTAACTAAAAACAAATGAATGCAAATGCAACAAAACATGAAACAAACAAAGACAATATCTCCCCCAAACTCGAAGAAAGCATTGTCCTCAATGCATGCAAAATTAAACAAAATAATAAAAAAAAATGAAATGCAAATAAGTTAATAGAAGAGGTCGTCACCCCGAATTCGTACTACGAGTATACGTTAAGGGTGTTAACTCAGCACACTCAAGCTCGAATCAAGCTCAAACTTGACTCGAATTCTTAACGAGCCGAGTCGAGCTCAGCACTACTCAGACTCGACTGGGCTCGTTTACACCCCTATCCACGATATCTGATCTGAATTAATCAATCAACGAATTAGATATCGGTGATATACAAAAAAAAAATATTACGAATAATTTATATTTATTTTTTAAAAAATTTTATTCATGTATTATAATATTAAATCATTGCTTAAAAATGGCAGCTGAAGCAATTTCTACATCATTAGTCAGTGAATTTGTTTCGTTTAGGTGTCATTAAATTATAAAAATTCTAATTTTATATCTAAACTTTTCGGAAAAAAAATTCATTGAATCGTGATGACGTAGCCATTACATTATTTGTTTTCTGTATAAAAAAACACCGTTGACTCTTTTGATCGTCACCGCCAGTCAAGCGTTGCTTATCGTTGATAGCCATTCATAATAAGATTAGTACCAAAACATTTACATTTTCCCCCTCTCTTTACTTGGATTGAGTTTTTCACAAAACCCACTCAAAATCCACGAAAATATATTTAAAGATTTAACTTTTAATATCCTAATATTTTCTGTCGACTATTTAATAAAATTAGTTTCGAGATATGTTGTTGATCTTTTTGGAAGAATGTTTCTCATTGTTCGGATTTTCAAATAAAAACCCCAACTCCCCTTAAATATGAGAAAGTCTCAAACCCCAAAAATGATGGATTTTTTTTATTTTAACTTTATGAGTTTTATAAAAATTTAGAAAAATTTAAACCGATAAAATTATAAAAAAAAATGGTGAAATTAGTTTACCAT
This sequence comes from Hibiscus mutabilis, assembly GCA_019671005.1. Lineage (NCBI taxonomy): Eukaryota > Viridiplantae > Streptophyta > Magnoliopsida > Malvales > Malvaceae > Hibiscus > Hibiscus mutabilis. The sequence goes on from CM033752.1 coordinate 2,450,650, forward strand.
TGTCTAAGATGGTTGCAAAAGACGTTAAAAAAGGAAAACTTTTACTACAGCTAAAATAAAGAAAAAAACGTAAATATTAAAAAAAGTATGTAAATATTATATGTATCATGTCTATACAAAAATGAATAAATAATATTTTGATTTTCACGTCAGTGCATGTCAACATCAAAATGACACAACATCCTATTGTTAAATGACTTATTAACGGGAGATTTTGGCGTGCGTCACTCTTACGGTGGGGTTAAAATAAAATGATTCTATACAAATTTTTATTAAGTTGGCAAAAAATTGCGTATAAACTACACAAATTCTTATTTAAATGATAATAATTTAAGTTGTAATATAAGAATTTGCGTAGTTATACAAATTCTAACATAAGACAAAATCTACACAAATTCTTACCCAGTTGGTAAGAATTTATGTGATTATACAAATTCTTACTCAGTTAGCCCATTTCTACATAAATTCTTACCATTTTTTGTAAGAATTTATGTTGGCCACATTTTAACCGTATTTTAAGCGGGGTTTTATAGATTTTCCCCTTAATATCATAATGACAAAAAAATTAAAATATTTAGTGGAAAATTTTGAACAAAAATATAGTTTAGTGACTAAAACGAGACAAGCCTTAAAGTTTAGTGACCATGGTATAATTTACCCTTTTATTATTGGGTAAGTAAGGCCAATTTTTAATTTTCTTAAAATAGTGTTAAGGTGATTATAAGATAGTATTTGTTCATATATATTCTTAACCATTTGACAATGCACTCACACCTTGAAGACAAAGCGATTGAACCCGGGTTCAATAGGATGAACATCACACACTTTTTCACTAGACCACTTGTTGGGTTCGCCAATGTTGAAACCTAACATATAAGATATAAGATCCAAATTAATTGACCAAGATAGACTTAACAGTCAAATAAGTGCCCAAGTTATACCCTTTTTTTCCAAATAAATGCTTGAACTATATTTAGGGCCAAATAGGTGCCTAACGTTTCATTCCGTGACTCATTTAAGGTTTTTCCATAACATACGTTATTTTTTGGTTATCCAATAAAATTCAAACATGTGGCATGATTGATTATTAACCCAACAATCTTTAATTTCTCTAAAAACCCCAGCTGTAACCTTAAATCCTTGAATTCTTCCACTCCGACAAACCAATTCAACCATCACCAGCCACCTTTGTCTTCATCGAACCCCCTCTACCGAAAGTCTCATCATCTCGTCGTAAAAAATCGACGAACGAACCTCCGATTAAATCGTCGACGAACACCCAACAAAGAAAAAAAAGGAGGTAGATTGGGTTTTCACCGACAATAGAGGATGACGAATGTCGAACAGTGAGGTACACAACGCTTTGGGCGGCGAACGGTGATCAACTGACTTGTGGGAATGCCGGATGGTGAGGGAGATGTGATTTGAGGGTTTAATTGAAAGAAATTAAAACTTTGGGTTTTAAAAGAAATTTAGATTTTTAAAAAAACATAAATTAAAATATATAAAAAATAAACCACGTGTCATGTTCTGATTAGATGACGATTTTTTTTAACGACCGTTGACAAAAAAACTTTAAATGATCACGGAATAAAATGTTAGGCACCTATTTGGTCCAAAATATAGTTCAGACACCTATTTAAAAAGAGTATAATTTAAGCACCTATTTAACTGTTAAGCCACCAAAATACTAATATCTTACATACAATTTATATTTATTGTTTAAAAATATTTAAAATTCATATTTAATTTATTATTATATCAAATTATCTTGAATATTATTTAAATTAACTTATTTTTATTTTGTAACTTCCAAAGCCGATTTGGAAATTTTCTACAGGCATGATGATAAAAAAATATCTGTTTTTGTGTCGGTAACTAATTTTAGTATTAGTTTTCGACTGTTAAGTTTATTTTTTAATATTTTTAATAAAAATCTTTGTCTTTTGGCACGCGTTTTTCTTATTTTTTGTGGTTCGTTTAATCTTTCGCTTTGGCATAATTTCAGCAAACCTTAGCGGTCGTTTGACGCTCGTACAGAAATCTTCACGGTTAAATTTTTATTTTAATTGTCATTGGTCATAGAAAAATAAATCCTTGCTCAGTTAATGGCTTGTTTGTCGATATAATCAAACTTTAATAGCAGAGCAATCCGCCTGATAATTTAGTTCGTTCACCATTTTTTTTACCTCGTAAAACGTCTCACTTGAATAAAGATAGAAATTCAAAAAGGTTGTATAAAATTTTTGTGGACTAGCCTCTATTGTACTCCCTAAATGTGTTGTATTTATAATATTTTTTATAATTTTTTTAATAACATTTTGTTGTCATTGTAAAAAAAATACAACTATAACCACAATGCTAACTTTAAACCCATATTTATAGGAATCGAATACTATTACATTGCATCCATGATTTTGCTACACACACAATCCACAGTCCTGGTTAGAACCCTAAACATTGGAGGAACCGTCTCGATGCCTCTGTTGATGTATGGGACTTCAGTAAAGCATCGGTACATACCGAATATCCATTATCATACATTCCAAACCCCACAAATCCCGGAAAATATGCTTAGGACCTCGTGAAAAACTCCTCTGCTTCCTGGTAGCGATCCAATACAATATTATAGAGGGGGTGAATGGGTTCAAGGAGATTCGAATACTGACCTAACACAGCACGAGGCAAGGGGGGAGAATCCTCGTCTTCCGACCAGCTACGTTGACACACAGAAAGGCCGCTTAAACAGTAACATGTGTGATAATGGTCTCTAGACTTGCCGGGTTTGTCTCTCAGTCCACCATTCAGGTCCTTCAGAACAGCAGGTATAAAAGGTTGATTCCATGTTCAAGGACATAAGTTTTGACAAACAGAAAGGGGAAAATATGCCATGAAGTCCCTACTTTAATGAAGTTTGGGATTTAGTCCCTGCACTTGAAAAGTTAAAATTATACTTTTTTCGATTCAAAAATCACAGTCCAATCGTTGACACAAGTATTTTTTTCATCAAAAGTTGCTCTCACGCTCGGTAAGCATATCATAAAGCAAACAAATTTTGACAAAAATACTAACGATGTCAACGATTGGACTAGAATTATAAAAAATGGATTTAATTTTTACCTTCTTAAGGAAAGACTAAATCTCAAATTTTTCCAAAGGACAAGAACTAATGACATATTTTGACCGCTTAGAAACCTTAATTGAATCAATTATGTTTGAACATTAAACCTGTGAGCATAAAAGAATGTATTGCTGCAGGGCCAAGCTGTTAAAAAGAGGCTCCACTTTTGCATGCCCCTTGCTCGAATTATGATCGATACTGTCAACATTAACTCGGGACGAAGTACCATGTTGATCTGCCAAATATAAATAAAGAAAAAGCTATATTAAAATACAGCGCTCATGAATTACAAGGAAACCGAGAAAAAGAGAAGCACACCTCCTTTCTCGGAATGGCTGCCACCTTGAGATAAATCCTTGTTCAAACCTTTGTCTGTTGCATCTGATGATGCTGCACTTTGTGGGATTTCTGGATCATTATCTTCTCCATCTCCCAACGGTATTGATCTTTCTCCTTTAGTAGAATTTAATCTTTTTAATAATGCAAATATTCCCCCTGTTCAATTCCCTCAGTTATATTCATTTCAACTGTTTCGAAACCTGAACGAGATCTAATAAAAATAGAATATGACCTGCCAGAAGGAGTAACAACCATCGACCAGTTTATTAGTTCTGCCCTGAAAACCACCCTCTACTCCTTGTCGGAAAACCACCCAATCCTATGGGAAGAGCTCGGATATGTGTTTATTAATATAATGACAAGAGAATGCTATCATATTTTGTTTGAAGAAAGGTAATAAACTTAATGATGTGCAGTGACATGGTCTTACAATCAAGCTAGACAAATCCAGACGATCAACCTCATTGATTAGAATCATTGTAGCCAACCCACAAAAGGTGTACCTGACAAACAAATTAACAGAACTTTAGGAGGCTTTCTCATAGGGGAGATCGGTAATTGCAAAGCAACATGTACTAATATGGTATCCATGACGAAGTAAACAATGAATCAAATTTCAAAAGAAAGGTATGAAATTTATAATTTGAGAGAACAGGTGAGAAGAGGGCAGAACATACCCCCCATGAGCTTCAGAACCAGGTTCCCCAGAAATGCCACCTTCGTAAGTCTGGCAACTTCAAAAAGATGAAAAAACTATTTCAGTCACATGGATGACACAATAGGAATCAAGACACAGCTCAGGTAAACTTTAAGTGTAATCAAAGGCCAACACATTGCAAGATAGTTTTTTTAATATATATGTCGAAGATCAAGTCCAGCAATGCCATTGAAGCCGAATGACAACAGTGTACTAATAGGGTTTAAGACCCCATTCATTGATTCATTTCTGACATGTTCAGATAAAGCAGTGGTATTGGAATCAGGAATAGCTTCCAACCTTGAAGCACCTAAGATGGGGTTTAACAATTTTTATGGATGCCACACCCAATAAATGCTCTTTCTAGCAGCAAGAAAACATAGAAAACAGACATGGAAAACAATTAAACCTAAAACAAATTTAAGATGTAGGGAATACAATTAGCTACCTTAAATAACTACCTCAAAGCAAAGTGAAAGCCAGATACTGACCTTAAGATGTAATTTCCAACATTCTGAACAAGTTCATCATCCAAAATATTCAGTAGACTTGCAACCTGGTCAAGAAAAGATGGCTGGCTCATCTCAAAGACAGAATAACCTTGAAAACATGGCATATAATTTATACACAGAAACTGATAATTTATATGCAACCCAAAGGAAAAAATAGATCTACAATAAATAGTGGAGTTCTCCAAACAAAACAGTGATAATACTAACTTTTCACATCACTGCACACTTACTGAGATGGCTGTATAACATGCTCGAACATCAATTTCTCCACCATCATGCATTCTGCAAAAGAAATGATCAAGAATGCTTAAAACTACAGTCTAAACACTTGTTTCGAGGAAAGGGATAGGAAAGAGTTGCATTTTCCTCAAGGCAAGAACTTGATGCCGTGTACTTAAATGTAAGCAGATTCAACTATAAAGAACATCAACCTCCAAATACAAAACCATACATAGCAAAGCAACTTCAAAGAACAAAGTAAATTACAAGATGTCTGTTAGAAGGTGGCTTCAAATTTGAAAAAAGATGAAGAAATGTGTCAAACCTGAATCCCCCACTAGCATCTTTCATTTTCCGCATAAACGAGTAGAGTTTTTGTCTGAAGGAAATTGTAAATTTCTGTTAAATAACTTTCAATAAAAACTACAAATTCAACTGTTGCATAGACCACCTATTAATTGATGACAACGCTTTGTCACCACCCAAAGTAACAAGTGAATTGACTGCAGCATATGTTGTTGCAAGATGAGGCATCTGGAAAAATAAATTATGAAGTCGATTAGTTTTCTCATAGACAATTAAAATCGGTACAGCTTGAAAGGCAGTAAGAGGAAACCCACACAAAATAAAATAGAATGTTTCATATAAATAAGAATCAATTAAACGTAGGTCACCACCATTTATTACTGTTAACATACAGGAAGATGGTAGGTTAGAATTAAAAATGATCATATCCAAAATTTACTTGCCTGTCCAGGTCCACCACCATAACCGCCATTAGGATCCTGACAGTAATAAGAACAAATATGCAACAAAGTATCAGATAACCATTCGAAGAATATGAAAAAAGGCGGAAACCAAATACGGGTATTGCCTAAATGGTTATAGTCAGGTTGTTTTCAGAGGACCACTAGAGGTCATATTCTCATACCCATGTGTCAAACATGAATGCTAGATATCGGTACTTAAAAAATGACAAGTTGGTGCCACATAGCTAGCTGTGCCCAATGGGGCTCGAACACCAAGTTCTAAGCTAGTAAAACATGGAGTAGTGCACAAGCGCAAGGGCAAATAAATCAATGTACATAAGCACAAAACCTACCTTAAATAATGCATTTCTCCCCATATAAGGCAACCATATATCCAACCAAGAAAAGTACTAAATCAACTAAACCATAAAGCAGAATAAATGAAACCATCTACAAGCTTGCAATACTAGCGTTAATCTTCCAACTAATAACGACAACATACTAAACATTTCTCAATTCATTGAGATCAGTCATGTGAATCATAGTGAATATCTGTGCCGATGTTTAAGACCATATCCTACTAACTCAGTAACATCAATCATTCTTCAAACCAAATTTAAAAAAAAAAAAATGCTAAAGTGATTATTTCACATAAAATGATGTTCTATTTGAATTGATATAATCGTATACTTTACTACCTGACAACGGCTAAGAAAATCAATAGTGTTATCTTCCAATTCAGGATCTACAAACTCGTCCATTAAAGCAATCGAATGAAGTATCCAATAACAAATCCAAGGGCGACTGCAAATTAAATGATCATTTTTTATTAAAAAAAGAAGAAAAAATTTCTAATTTTAATTAATTAAAGTACTGATTAAAACAGTTTAAAAACTTTATTTTTATACTTAGCGTCTAATACGCAGAAAGAAGGACCGAGCTGTTTTAATCCATTCGTCAAGTACTCCACATGATTTTCTCGTTGAAGCTCCAACCTATCAAAATAAGTCGAATATAAACCCCAGATAAGATAAAATTTACAAAACATTAGGGATTTTAGGAATTACATGAAGGATTGGGAACTGGGAGGCATGTTGTAGAACGTTTTGAATATGTTGAAGACTTGTTGCTCAACCAATATCTGATCGCGCTGAGTTACCGTTGGACTCGTGAACGATTCCATGGTTCGAAAAATGGCCGCCTGTGAACAGTGGACTGAGGCACTGAGTTGGCAACTCGCTTTGGCAACTCGCTTTCTTTGCAGAGAAAAGAACGGAGAATATATATATAAAGTGGGAGGGAATTTAACTGTTTGGTAACAGAAATAAGGTGGCTAACATGAGAATATCTTTATCCACCCTTGGCAATAAGAGTGCGGAATGTTATAATCCTTAAATAGTGATTTTAAATTTTTTATTTTAAGGTTGTATAACCGAATAATACCATTACAAAAAATAATCTATAATATTTAAAAGAAAACTTTTAAGCATGTTTGATAAATAACGGTTTGAGCTAAAATTATAAGTTTAAGCTAATATTAAAGGTTTGGTCAGTCAAATTAATTAATTTGAATGTTTGGTAAATATCGGATTGGAATAGTAGATTGAGGTGAAACCTCTAATTTTGAAAAAGTTGCTAATAAGAGCTTTTCGAAATTAGAGATTTTGACATAAGAGTTATAAAGACCATTTTACCTTTAATAATTGTAAAAGAAATTTAAATAACCCAAATTTAACATTTTCTGTTTTAATTATTCACTCTCACGTATCTATATTGTGACATTTATAAACTAATATTTTTTTATTCTCACATATTTATATTTATATTTAATAATTAATTATATTAAAGTAATTATATAAATAATAAATTAATATATATATATATTCTTAGTAATGTTATATTTAAAAAAAATATTTTTCATAATCAAATTAATTAAACAAGTTTGAATATAATCATGTCCTTATATGTCATTTTACTTGTTTAAATAATTAAACAACTATCAGCTATCACTTAATTTTACCAAACAATTTTATAAATCAGCTAATACAATCCGCTAATTAAATCAACAAATACAATTCGCTAGTCAAATCGGCTAATACAATCAGCTATTAACTATTCGCTAATTGTCAAACAGAGCCTTAGTCTTTTTACCGTTAAATGGATATCAGTTAAATAGTGACGCCTAGAGAGGGTCATTTGACCGAGACCCGATCTGGTCTTATAAGATTGGGTTTTTAAAGAAAATTTTAGTGTCGAGTCAGGTTCGGGTTTTATTTTTTGAGTATGAGGTCGGGTCGGGTTGTGTTTGGATTTAAGGTGAAAAAAACCCGGTCTGGCCCGAAATAATAGTATAACTTTATTCTAAATATTTAGGTATAATTGCTACAATGCCCCTTTCTTTATATAATATTTTTTCAACTATCTCTATTTTGTCTAATAAAAATAGAATAATTACTATAATGCTCCATCTCTATTTGTATTTATTCAATTAACTCCCCATTTCATCAAAAAATAATGAAAATTGATACTTTTTTATTTATGTCGGTCAGGTCGGATTGAATTCGATTTTTACTCTAACATTCGAGTTGGGTCCAGTCGAGTTTAGATGGAGGTGCTAAATTTTTGGGTCGGTGTGGATCGACAAAATACCTAGCCCAACCCGACCCACGGTCATCCCTAATGATACCAACTCAATTAGTTGCCCCGGTAGAGGTTCTAACTGATGTACAATAAGCATACAAAGCAAATGGAAGCTTCCTATGCAGGTCTCTGTAAGTTTCTGTCATTTTTCCTACAATCTTCTTAATATTCTTGTTAGCTGCCTCTACCTCTTCGTTCATCTGAGGACAGTAGGTGACGAATTGTGATGTCGTATCTTGAATTGTTTGCACACTTCGTCTATAGTCTTATTGTTTAGGTTCAATGCATTGTCAGATATGATAATCTCTGGCATCCCATACCGACATATGGTATCTTTCTTGAGAAACTGGCTAACTGTGGATTTGGTCACATTGGCATAGGTGGCTGCTTCTACCCACTTGGTGAAGTAGTTGATAACCACAAAGATAAACCGATGTCTATTAGAATCCTTTGGTGATATCGGCCCGATAACATACATGCCCAACGTAGAAAAAGGCCATGGGGAATTCATGACATGTAACGGGGATGGAGGAACATGAATCTTATCTGCGTAAATCTGACATTTGTGGCATTTCTTGGCGTAGTTGATACAGTCTCTTTCCAATGTAGACCAGTAGTAGCCGGATCTCATGACTTACCTCGCTATAGTAAAACCATTGGCGTGTGTCCCGCATGCAACCTCATGGACTTCTTCAAGGATCTTCTTAGCTTCAACAACATCCACACATCGCAGTAGAACTTGATCTTTTCTTCTTTTGTATAAGATCTCTCCGTCTAGGACATACTCGTTTGCTAGCCTTCGTAGTGTCCTCTTTTCATTTTCAATAGCCTACTTTAGGTATTCACGACTTTTTATGTACTGTAAGATGTCGTGATACCAAGGGTGTTCGTCTTTCTCACATTCTTCAATGTTTAGCAATAGGCTAGAGACTAGTATATACTCATTTGTATGAGCCTCAAATTAGACTGCTTGTTGACTTTAATCAATGAAGACAGAGTAGCCAAGGTGTCTACCATATGGTTTTCTTCTCGTGGGAGATAGTGGAAGGTTATCTCATAGAACTCCTTAATCAAGTCTAGGATGAGATTTCGATAATCCATCAACTTTGAATCTATGGTCCTTCATTCTCCTCGGAGTTGATAAATTACGAGCATAGAGTCCCCATATACCTTTAGTAATTTAATCTTGTGATTAATGGCAGCTCGAATGCCCATGACGCATGCTTCATATTCTGTTATGTTGTTCGTGCAGTCAAAATCAAGCTTACTGGCAAAAGGGTAGTGATCACCCTCTGGAGAGACTAGTACTGCCCCAATTCCTTTACCCACAGCATTGGAGCCCCCATCAAAGTTCAGTCTCCAATACATATTTTCTAAGGTAGCTTCCTCGATGCACATCAAATCTTTATTCGGGAAGTCAAAGTTTAGGGGTTCATAGTCCTCTAGAGCTCGGCTGGCTAGAAAGTCTGCTATTGCACCCCCTTTCACAGCTTTTTGGCTCACGTAGACCAAGTCAAATTCAGACAATAGAATCTGTCTGTCAATGCAGTTGACTCCATCAAATATTTAAAAGGATCCAACTTGGAGATCAACCAGGTCATGTGATAAAATATGTACTGCCTTTGTCTCTTGGTGGTCTAAATCAAGGCGCAACACAATTTTTCGATTGGCGAATATCTCACTTCACATTCTGTAAACTTCTTGCTGAGATAATAGATCGCCCTCTCCTTTTTTCCTGAATCGTTATGTTGACCCAGTACGTTTCCTATAGAATTCTTGGAAACAGTTAAGTACAGGATTAACGGCTTATCGGGATATGTGGCATTAAAACTTAAGCATTAGTCAGATAGTGCTTGATTTTGTCAAAAGCTTCCTGGCATTCATCATTCCATTCTCCTGGGTTGTACTTTTTGAGAAGTAGAAAGATATGATCACATTTTTTGGTCAATTGTGAGATGAACCGAGCGATGTAATTTAATATTCCCAAAAAGCCTCTTATTTCCTTCTGAGTGCGCGGGGGCGGTAAGTCTTGAATGGCTTTGACCTTGTCTGGATCAAATTCAATACCCATTTCGCTAACTATGAAACCCAGTAACTTTCCAAATGCAACCCCGAAAGTACATTTAGCGAGATTTAGCTTCAACTAGTATTTTCTTAATCTCAAGAATAATTTTCTCAAGGCCTCAACATGCTCTTCTTCAGTTTGAGATTTAGCAATCATGTCGTCGACATACACCTCAATTTCTTTGTGATCATATAATGGAACAAGGCGACCATGTCCTGTTGATATGTTGCCCCTACATTTTTAAGTCCAAAAGGCATCACCTTGTAATAGAAGGTTCCCCATTGCGTTATGAATGTTGTCTTTCCCATGTCATCAAGGTACATCCTTATCTGGCTGTAGCCTAAAAACCATCCATAAAGGAGAACAAAGAGTGTCTTGTTGTATTATCAACTAGGGTTTCGATATGAGGCAATGAAAAATTATCCTTTGGGCTGGCCTTATTTAAATCTCGATAATCAACACACATTTGGACTTTACCATCTTTCTTCGGAATAGGGACTGTATTGGCCACCCATTCTGAATATTTGACCTCTTGAAGAAACCCAGCATCATACTGTTTTTTTACCTCTTCCTTTATTTTTAGCAGTACATCGGGTCTCATTCTTCGTAGCTTCTGTTGGACTGGCTTGCAGTCATCTTTTATGAGGAGTTTGTGTACCACCACATTTGTGCTCAGCCCAGGCATGTCTTGATAGGACCATGCAAAGACATCTTTGAACTCTAAGAGTAGCTTAGTCAGGTCATGTCTTGTTTTTGCGGTGATGCATGTCCCTTTGCATCTTCATTTCCCATGCTCACAGTTTCCACCGACTCTTGGTGAGGCGAGATTTGCTTTTTATCATGTTCAACCATTCTAAACAGATCGGGAGGTAGATCGCAGTCATGATCTTCTTCAAAGTTCTGAGGTCTATCTAGACACATATCTTGCTCAAAAATAGGTTTCAGATCAGTCTCAGTGTCGCTCGATACGTTGATATCAGGGGACCTGACACGAATAATGATGTTCGTGGAATGAATGAATTTCAAGAAAAGGGTAATTTATGGTGCAAGTGTATATAAGGAATAATGAGTAATGAGAGAAAGGAAAAGAAGAAAAGAAAGGGAAAAAATAGTGTTTGCCAGATAGGACACAAAAAGTATTATTTCATTAACATAAAGATAGTAAGCTTAGGCCCTTTACAAAAAGACCCTTGGTGCTCTCGGGCAAGAGCAACAAGTGTGTTCTAAACATTACTCTGAAACATTCCTAAACATTGTAGGGAGTTCTTCAGCAGTCTAGTTGCTCATAACAGTTCCAGGGGTATAAGGACAAATCCCCCTTAGATATAGTTGTTCGCCTTATTCTGTAGTCACAACATTTATGTCCAATGCTTCTAGCATCCTTCTCAGCTCACTTTCTTCACCCTTCTTAAGCTGCTTGAGAAGAATAAACCCTCCGGATACAAAGGTTTTAGAAAGGTGGGGAAAAGCCAGAGGTTCCCAGTTGACTTCTTCTCCCTTTGAACGAGCATTCATTTTTTCTTGCTTCTTTGCAATCTCGTTCTTCCTCTGTTTGGCGTTTGGCTTGTATCCCAAGCCAAAACGGTCTTGTTTATTGATTAGAAATGGTGCGCTGACCCTTCCTTGCAGGTATCTTCCTAATCATCTGCCGACTCGAGCTCATTTTCCCATCGTCAGTTTGACTCTTATTCTCGTAGCTTTAGACAACTTTGGAGTGAGAATTCGACTTCCTTCAGCAATAAAGGTTGCGTTAACAAATTCAAATGATCGAAACGAACATTCTATGGCATTCTCATCAGTTTCTATGTAAGGGGTATCACTAGTGATGGAAGCTATGATATATTCTTCAGCATTCACAGTGACAAGCCGCCCGTCAAAGACAAAATTTAATTTCTGGTGTAGTGATGATGGTACTGCCTAGGCTGAATGGATCTAGGGTCTCCCCAACAGACAATTGTATGTTGGTTTGATATTCATTACCAGAAAATCAACATCATAGGTGTTTGGCCCTACTTACAGCGGTACTTCAATTCTTCCCATCATTTTCCTTCTAGTACCGTTGAAGGCTCGAACTATAGTATTACAGGCCTTCATATGAGAACTGTCTACTTGGAGTCTGTTCAGAATGGCCAATGGTAGCACATTCAAAGCAGATCTATTGTCAATTAGAACCCCCGGCACGGTGTAGCCTTTGCACCGAGTAGTTATGTGCAAGGCCTTGGTGGACCTCATACCACCCGGGGTATCTCATCATCGTTGAAATGGATAAAATTGTCATCATTATGGTTATTTACCAACATGTTCACCGAAATGTCATTAGGAACGAAAGTTTATTTCAACACTTTTAAAAGTACATTTCGGTGTGATTCTGAACTCAATAGCAAGGATAATATCGATATACGAGCCACTAATTTACGAAGGTGCTCGACAATACTGTATTCACTATGTTTCAAGAACTTCAGGAATTCTTTTACTTCCTCCTCCTTGACTGGCTCATTGATAGGTGATTCTGATTCAACGCCATTCTTTTTCTCGGGATCAACCATCAAGGTCTTTCCTTTAGAATCTTCTGCTTCTTTGGGGACATATCGTCTCCCACTTCTGGTGAAAAAACCAACGTCATTCACTTCTTTTGAAGTGGCCTTGGAAGCATCATTCCCTTGAATTGTTATTTCGCAGTCATATCTCCATAAGACTTTCTTGTTATTTTGCAGTCGTATTTCTTTGATCCTGAGATGACCACGACCGGGAGATTACCCTTATGGTTATTCTTAGGGGATTCCTCTGTAGCGCAAATGTCTACCTCTTCGAACTTTGCTTCTTCGAAGAACTCTAACTCCTTATTATCAATCAAGGTTTGGATGAGATCTTTAAACTCCACACAATCTTGGATGTCATGATCTCCTTTATCGTGGTATGGACAGTGGTCTTCAAAAATTTTCTTCTTGTTTCTTGAGCCTTACTGCAACATGCCTATTTTGACCATCTTCTGCCATACCCATCTTAATGGAGACTTTACCTCTTCAATACGAATTTTGATTCTCATATTCCCGTTATCAAGGATTGCATTTACTCCTGGCTCGTTATGATTGGGCAATGGGTTTCCATCTGCACCCTACCCCGTAGAGTCATCGAACCTTACAACCCCCATTTTTATGAACTTCTCAACAAGCTTCTAAAAGCGATACACTTCTCAATAGAATGCCATGTGATCCCTGCATGATAATCACACTGAGCATTGGGGTCATACCATTTGGAGTAAGAGGGTTGTATTGGTTTTGTATAATATGGAGACACCACGTGTGCATTGTATAAATTCTTGTATAACTCTGCGTACGTCACTGGGATATGAGTGAATTCTATATCTTCCATATTTGTCCTCTGATTGGATCATTGTTTTGAGGAAGTCTGGGTATTTGAGGTCATAGCTTTGGGTTGTCTGACTTTTGGCTATTTTGAATACCCGACATTATGGACACTTGTATTGTTGGCCTCACTTTCCTTCCTTTTATAATTTGATTTCTTCGAGTTTTCCTCGTCTTCAATCTGTCTACTTCGAATTGCATTTTCAATCATTTCTCTATTTATTATTATGTTGGAGAAATCTTTCGTCATACCTCCTAACATACGGCCGAGGAATAGTTTCTTTAGTGTACCGACAAAAAGTATTACTATCTCTTTTTCTAACAGTGGCGGCTGCACTCGCGCCGTTACATCTCTCCAGTGTTGTGTATATTGGCTGAAACTCTCGTTAGGTTTCTTTTCCATGTGCTATAATGTAACTCGATTAGGATTTATGTCGATAACATGACTATACTGTTTAATAAATGCTTGTGCTAGATCTTCCCAAGAGTTAATTTTGGTACGACTAAATTGGTTGTACCATTTTGCAGCAAACCCCGTCGGCTATCTTGAAAGCAGTGAATCAAAAGTGGGTCATTGTTAATATTTCATGTCATCCTCCTAACGAACATTGTAATGTGAGCTTTGGGGCAAGTGGTCCCATTGTATTTTTCAAAATCGGGCATCTTGAACTTGGAAGGTAGAACCAGATCTGGAATTAGGCTCAATTCTCTTGCATTTACCCTAGGAACTTGGTCGGCGCTTTCTATAGCCTTAAATTTTTCTTCCATCTGTCTCCATTGATCTTCGAACTGTTTGGGCAGCTCCACCTTTAGTTTGTCAATTTCATTAAAATCATGAACGTTATATTCGTTAGGGTCATCACGAGTTGTCATTCCCTCTTGCAGTGAATATTCAGCTGGAAATAAGCTGTTATTATGGTACAAGAGCTTCTATTGGGGGATGGGCCTTGAGAGGATTACCCGATTCGTCTATCAGTGCACTGGTATCTATAACGACAGCCTCCTTCCTCTCAGGATTCTTTCCTGACAACATCTCAGTTATCTTTGCTAACAAACCTTCTTGTAACTGTGAGATGTGGGTGCGAGTTTCTTGTTGTGTTTCCTCTAGCTTGTTCTCGATATTCTTCTTGATATCTTCATATGTTTTCTCAACCATTGCCAATCTCTCTTCTATGCTCTTAGCTTTGCTTCTGGTGAAGTAAGGGTATTGAATCTGTAGTTTTGTATGTCCCAGAATTACTACGATAATAATTCTTTAAGAAATTAAAATTGTAGTAAAAATGGTATGATGCAGCGTGATGCAAATGCGAATAAGAACAATATGATGTACATGCAAAACATATCTTATATTAGTACCACAACATATTTTACACAAAAGGTGTTGATTCCAGTACAACTTTTAAAAGGAAACTTGCATTAGAACAAGTTTTTTTACATAAGGTGGGCATATTTCACATATATTGCTTGGCCTTAACGCCCAAAGTCTTGATCTTCCGAAAGAACCATGCTAATTTCTTGCCTTGATTGGATTCTGACTCAGTTTGCAAGCTCAAAACATCGGCCTGAATGGCTAGAGTCTGCAAGTGTTCTGCTACTTCTCGTACTTGGACAAGAGCTTCCGTCGTAACACGGTCTCTATCCTGTACTTGATCCCAAGACTATTGTAACCGTTCCTCCCAGTGGCTATCATTCCACATTTGGACTTCTTTAAAATTACTAATTTGCCCTTGGCAGGTTTGTAGAGCCATTTCTAACTCATCGACTTGTCTTTGCAAAGTCTCGTTCTTTTCTCTATTTAATTTTAGTTTAGCTATGGAATCTCGGCTACGGTGCCTCTATAGAGATTCTTCTAGCTCAACAATTCAGCCTCTCAAACTTATATTCTCAGTCCTGCTACCGGATAATTCTTTTTTCATATCAGTTTACCGCGCCCGCACATCTCTAAATCGTCTTTCCCAAAGATCAACTCTATCACTTTCTTCTCAGATTTGAAGCTTCCATTTTGCATATGTCTTTCCAAGATCGGCATACCTTGCTGATGTGCGAAGCTTTTTGTAATCACTCTGTAACCCGCTCAAATCCTCTCCGACTTTGCTTTTTCCCTTTGTCAATCTCTCGATCTCTTGTTCTTGGGACTGCATGCCGAATTTCAACTGCTTTCTTTCATCTTCTAACCTTGATAATTGCATTTCCATCATGAAGTACTTCTTTTCAAAATCATGCTTCACGATCTCTATTTCTGAGGGATCAATCTGTAAATGCTCCTCTACCGGTATATTATTTTCTAGATTTGGTAAAGGAACGTCATTGTTGATTCTTTTATTTCTTCATTGTCGGTACTCGGGCGTAACTCTTGGTTTTTCATCGAACGACTCCATCCTGTAAATGTCATTTCATGTCTTGGTGATCATGGCAATAGTTTTCTTGTAGTATTTACCCTTGTATGGAAATTCAGAGGTGGCTAGTCCTCTTGTTGCCAGGATGAATTGCCTCGACCTGTATTGCCTGGATACTAATTCCACCCCAGATTCCAAGTAGGGGGACCCAGTCATAGTCTTCGCACTTGTATATAATACTCTCGGGAAAGAACCAACGCGCTTTTCAGATGATGTATTTCTCATTGAGGTTTCGAAAAATAGCCATCCATTTGTCATGAGAGATGTTTTCCTGCCTTGGTGTAGACGCTGGGTCTTTTAACGGTGAGTAACTCTCAAAGCATGCTCGATACGAAACTTTCTTCGGTTTCCAAAAGTGGTTATGAAACCAAACCAACAAGAGTTGGGCGCAACCAATGAACCTTCCCTCTCCGCTTCTTCTGCAAGCGCTGAGAGACCTGAAAGTTTCAGCTAGAATTGCTGGAACAGGGGTAATCCCCTTGTTGAGGTGATCGAATAATTCCATAACAGCATCGTCAATGTACCCCAATGGTTTGGAAAAGATAACCAAACCATAGATGGTCAGGGCAAACATTTCGACCTGTTTTTCTCGCTTGGTTTAGACCCGAATCAAGTCTCGTATGAATTCCCAGGAGATGTACTTGGTTTCGCCTTTTTCTTTAATCTTGGCTATGGCCCATTGTTCGTCCATGCCGGTCATCTTGAGCAGCTTTTTCTAGAATGCCAGAGAATTAGGAGACTTGAAGTAGACTTTATCAACTTGAATTTTCGGATAATGGATCAAAGCAGTGTATTCTTCAATCGTTGGTACCAAATCGACATCTCTTAGAGTAAAGCAACTGTAGGTAGGGTTCCAGAACTGGACAGGGGCTCAAAACAAAACTTTATCGACATTGATGTCTAGTAGATGAGGTAAATCACCGTAGTTGCTGTAGAATAACTGCTTACTTTATTTATCCCACAGTCCTGACTTTTCGCCTTCCAACAGACTGCCCCCTTTTTGGTGCTGAGTTTCTTCTGACCATCTTCGCACACCTAGGTTTTCTTCCACCTTATCAAGAAATCGGTTCTCCATAGCAGATCCTTTGTAACAGTTGAACTTGCCTCAACATCTTTTTAATAATAAAAATGAAGAATGCAATGCAATGGCAAAGAAAATCAAAACAAAACAAAATACGTTAGTCTCGGGTAATATCAAAATAATAAATAAAAGCTGAATTAAATATCCCTAAAACATGTTTTCTACCCGACATGCTTTTAGAAAAGAAAAATACAACCTACCCCATCATGCTATCTACATGCATGCTTGTTTTGCATAAAATATAGACATGGTATCTACTTATTGCGAAATAAATAAACAAAATAATAAATACTGAAATTAAAGGGCATAAATAAAGAAAATAGAACCCCCATCAACACTTTCTACTTATGTACTTATAGGGTGATTCTCTAAACGGATAGAGTTCCGGTATGGCTCTAGAGAAGGTGGACTTCTATAGCTCACTATATGTGGTTGGGTTCTAAGAAAGGTCCCGAATTGTACAAATTATTCTGCTAAGGGTAGTAAGCACAATTCAGGGGGATATATTTCTCTAGGTCTGCACGGAGACGAAAATCTCACAAAGACAAATGGACGTATATCCCGGAAGCGATCCACTATCCTGCACGGAGGCAGTACCTCACGAAGGAGTAGCTTCTCTCTTCCACTTAAAAAGGGACGGAGCTCGGGTTCAGAGCTCATGATATGCAAACTCATGGAAGCAATTTTTTTAAAAAAATTGTAAAATACTTTTAAAATAATAAGAAGGGATCACAAAATAAATTAAACCGAATTTATAGCTTCCACTCGTTAAGACAAAAGAGTAATCGACCGGTGGCTCGACTCTAAAAAAAGGTCTCCAACGGAGTCGCCAAGTTGTAATAACGGCCCCGTGACGCGATTAGGTGCTGGACGCGTTCTTACGAAAAATATTTTGGTTGGAATGGAGTCGCCACCAATCTTTTTAGTTTAGGTGAGATTGGATCACCTAAAAACCCGATTATTTTAATAAAACTTGTTTTTGTGTTATTTTATTAAAACACGAGTTTTGATATGCGAAAACCAGAAAAATAGGTTTGGGAGTCAGTTACGTGTGGGGAAGGATGAGCACCCCCAAAACGCCCAAAATTAGTACCGGGTCGATTACTTATTGTCTTGACGATGGAAATTAAAGATTTGAATTTAATTTAAAATTTGTGATCCCGTTGAGATATTTCAGAAAATATTTTATTTAAAAGAAATTTACACCCCAACAACCGGGGCATAATTTCCTATTAGATTCCGAATAGGAACCTATTTTGAAAATTATGGTTTAGGATTTAAAATGAGATCTTCCGATAGAGATTAGTGGAAAGCGACATCTCTTACATTTAAAATACGTTTTTCACAATAATTCTCTAAAAACATTTTAATTAAAAAAACATCTAGGAGGTATACGAATATATATTGGATCGTAAATGTTATGCAAATAATAATGTTAATAATAATAAAATAATAGTAATATATAATAATAATAATAATAATAATAATAATAAACTTGTAATAATAATAATATATAATAAAATGTAAATGTAATTTACGTAATAATAATAGTAATGAATATATTATTAGTAATAGTAATAATAATACTAATATATAATAAAAAGAATTAAAAAAAATAACTAAAAACAGTGGTTAAAACAAAACCAGAAACTAAGGGCCGAAATCTAAGGATATAGAGGTGGAGGGATTGCGGGCATAATTTCCCCATCCTTTAATATGCGCGGGTCTCCTCAGCCGGGTTGTACGCGGGTTATAGAGCCAAAACGACGTCGTTTTGGTCCTTTAAGGCCGGCACCAAAACAACGTCGTTTTGGTTAGGTCTTAAATAGCCCAAAAATGCCCCAAAAATCTTTTTTACTCTGATATCCAACAAAACCACAAAAAAAACTCTCCCCTTTGCCGATTCGGAGCTTAGTGCCCCCAGCCGGCCGCCGTACGTCGTCGCTCACCGGTGACGGTTGCCGCCGTCCACGACTGCCGGACAACATGCAAATATATCGTTTGATTCGGTGTTTTACCCTAAAGCCAAATCCAAGGTTCGTTTTTCCTCAATTTCTCTCCATTTTTGTAGATCTAAAAAAACATCCGATTTAATTTTTTTTTTCCTTTTTTGGTTGTTCGAACTACACTGCTTCTTCTTTTTTCTTTATTTTTTTTGCTTGTTCGATTTTTTTCCTCCTCTAATCTGTTTTTCGTATCTTTTTGATCGATTTTCCCTCTATTTTCCGATCTATATTCCTCTCTAAAAACCATTTTATTTGCCGGTTCGAATCCTTTTTAAAGGGATTCAAAATTGGGTAATTTGAAAAATATGAAACAGGTGGCGGCTTTTGGATGTGGTGACAAGGCACCACGTGGCCGACATGGGCGGTGGGGATGGATGACAAAGCAAATATGGCAGAGGGTGGCGAAGCAATGATATGGTGACAAGGATGGGGCGTCGTTAGCGGCTAAGGGGCGGCTGCGGCTAGGGTTTTCGGCGGCGGCGGCTAAGTGTGTGTAGCAGCTACGGTTTTGTGTATCTTAGGGTTAAATTAGTTTTAGGGTTTTTTCAAATTTGGGTTAGATATGGGTTTAGTTTAAGTTATGGGTTTGTAAAGGGTAATTGGGCCGGGTGGTATAATTGAGTTAATGGGTTGTTGGTTTTGTTATTTGAATTGTATGTATAATGGACTTTAAAGCCCGGATAAAATGAGTTATTACAAACTCGATTGGCATAAATAATAATATAAATAATAGTATGATTAAAGGTATATATGCGCGTGTGTATAAATTATAATCTATGCACCTGTTGAAATTATTCAATTGATTTCCTTCGCCTTAGATAGCTTGACCATTTGTTATATTTACCGGAGAATGAGTTTTATATAATGAAAGTATTAACTATCCTAATCCGAATTCGGACTAAATATTTTTATCCATCAAATATTTGAATCCACAAAAAATTGTATTCAAAATTTTAAAGGATAATTTTAGTCCTTAATATTTATAATTTGTGTCACTTTAGCTCTCATCCTTTTTTCAGAATAAATTTAACCCTCAACTTATATTTTTTGTCAAGTTATTTATTTTTTTTAAATAGCATACACATTAAACCGTTAAAAACTTAACGATAATAACATGACACATACATATGACAAGACATTTTAAATGATATAGCATCTAACCTCTTAAATGTTTACCCGTGGAATATAATTTATTTTTATATAAATATAAAAAAAATTAAATATTGAAAAAAAAAACTCAAAAAAACTTTAAATATCAAATGAATTTTTTATGGAACTAAAAAAAAACTCAAAATATTGAAACAAACATATAAACCGTAAAATTTACTTAACATCTCCACAATTTTTTATTGCTTTTAGTTTTCTCAATATATGGAGTTCACAGTAATGTGTTATAAGAATCCATTACATTTTCAGATTAAAAGAAAACTACAAATCAATCACATTGAAAGATTAGATAATGAAATGAACCACATCAAGCAAACTGTCTTATTAAGTTCGATGAAAGTGACAATTTGCAATCCCGGAATCGAAAAACGGGTCCTAACCAGCAATCTTATAGCTCGGATTGACTAGATTATCTAGGCCGGAAACCAGTTTAATCGACTCGATAACGTCACCAACCTTAACGTCTGCCAAGAAATCCTGATTTTCCGTCACATATCCGAACACGGCATATCGACCATCCAATATATTAGCGTTACTCGGTGTTAGTTCGCTTTCTTTTAATAGCCAGAATACCTGGCTCGAGGCAGAGTTATTCTCGAACTCCTGTTGGAAATAAAAGGGTGATTGAAGAGAAAAAGAAACATCATAATAAAAGGAAATGACAGAGAGTTCGAGTTAATATATCCTCACGTCTCGAGCCATTGCCATGGTTCCGAAAGCATTGAAGGGAAGCCTTGTCTGAGCCTTGTACAAACCAAGCTCCTGCTCGGATGCAAATAGCGAACTCTCTCAGTTTTGATAAAGCATGGATTCGATACAGATTCCGTTTCGTTTAGCTCCGAACACCAATACAAGAGAAAGGAGAGCTTACCTCCAGAGTTTCTCCATACACGGGTGCTTTCTCCCCATCAACCATGATTTCTAACGGTATTGTCCGCGTTTTCTCGGTACTGGGATCGATAAAGCCCTCTGCAGGACCTTCAGGATCTCCGGTTTGAACAACAAACCCATCCGCTGCAGCAAATCCATGAAGATGCAACTTAAAAGTCTACACGTAACTTTGACAATGATGAATGAACTATATTCCTAGATTCGAACATTTTCCGACAGACAATGAATCTAAGAACACAATAAAGGAGAATCAAGAGCTACCTCTCTGAATTTCCATGCCATCATAGAAGTGCCTCTGAACGAGGTCAACGAAATTCCCGGCTGTCACAGGGGCATTATACCCATCGAGAACTATACGGAAAACACACTCCTCTACGTTTGGGTTGTCCTTGACTTTGACCTTCATATCCACAGCTGCTCTCCCCTTCAAAAGCGGCATATTCCGATATTCTTCCTGTACTTCGTATGGGAAGCCATCTACCATATCCTCTTCAACACTGCAGAAACCCAATGCCCGATGAAGATCTCAACTGCAGTCAGTGACAAGGGTATCTATGAGAATAGTTTATTTTAAGAGGCTCAACTTTTAAGTCCTTCCCCAACTTCTACGATGAAAGTACGGTACGGATATCTACCATTAACAAACTACGTAGCTCGTTTGAGGGCTAACAAGGCTAAGTTCGCCATATGATATGGGATACGGTTTTTAAGGCATTATGAATCGAGGCTAGCTTCAAGTATTTGCAACTTAGAAAACCTACCATCTACAAGGATCATCTCCCGGTTGGTTCCGAAAAACTGATTGAAACTAACGCCAAGTCTTTGTTCTAGAGTCTATAATCTAAGCAGAGAAAGCTAATCTTTGAGCAATATGTCTTAAAGATTGAGATACTCACTCTCCAACATATTGAAGCAGCTCCTTCTGTTTAGGTCCCACAGCGTCCCTATTCCGATCCTCCACGATCTGTTGTAGCTCCTCCATCCCGACTGCCAGCTTGTCGAGCAATTCCACTCCATGATCCTTCTTTGCTTCGGCTAATCCCGAGACAATTAACTTTTTCCCTTGCTTGAGAGCTCGAGACGCTTGCCTCACATTCTAGATTTTATACAAAGATAAACCCTAAGACCATCACTCAGAGAAGCATATAAAGATAAGCAAGGGAGCCTTACTCGCTCGACGGAGTCGAGTGCCTTGACACCGGCAATCTTGAGACTCTCGGATATATCTTCGATTGGCTTCTGCACTTCTCTAACAGCTTTATTGTTTATGGGCAATGCATGCCTCAACAAAGCTCCAGGGTCCTTGATTGGAGGCCCAGAGATTAAAACAGACAAATCTGGGAATGGAGGATTAGCTGCATAAGCATTAGGGGACCAATCAAGTGATGGGATTCCATTCATCAACAGCTCAGCTGCCAAAACAATGGAGATTGCACATTTCTTCAGGGAAAATGGCCTCCCTTTCTGCTAAAAAAACAATCTTTGCATAAAAAACCAATCTTCACACCCCAAAAGAACCCTTTTCTGCTAAAAAAGATCCGATCTTTGCATCACATTAACTGCGTCAAAAGACTAATCTTTACCCCCAAATATAAAAAGAGATATTTTGATACACAACATGTGAATAAACCTTCCTATTTAAACTATACAATCTAAAGTCTAAATCACTAACTCCACAACCTTAAATCCTAATCTCTAAATTCTAAACTCTAACTTCTGAACCCGACATCCTAAGTTATAAACTAAACCTCTAGACTCTAAATTTGACAAGCTTATGTAGCTTACACAAGCATGTATATTAAAGTTTTTCTCATATAAAAATGGTAGCATCCCATTAATGAATCATATCCATCAAATGCAATAAAAATGGTGGCAAAAAAAGTAAAAAAGAAAACCCAAACCTGTTCATTATGAAGCTGACACTGAACATGTTTCTGGGGACTATATTTAGGAAGGTTTTGAGTTCTTAGAAAGCTTGAACCTTTAGTGATTGGGCTAATACATTTAGAGGCAGCTAAAGAAGAGTAACAGTTAGCAGAGATGATAGCTGCCATTTTAAGAGACGAGAACTAACAAATATTTAGAATCCAATGCAAAAAATGGGTAATGAAATTGATTTCAAACAGGAAAGAAAGTTTTCTGAGATGGAGAAAAAGATAAGATTGTTGCCGGGTTTAGAGTACAGACACAAATGATGTTACCTAAAACATATAGGGAAAACTATGTCCAAGGTCACTTATTTATGATCTAGTAACAAATAAATCAATTCTCTTCTAAAACTTCTAAAAAAGTCGTTCAATTAAAATTTTTATTATAAACATGTCACTCAATTAACATATTATTTGTTACAAACATGTCACTCTGTTTACAAATATGTCATTTATCTTTGTTATAATAACATTCTTAGTCCCAGAACTTATACATTTTATTATTTTTTTCTAATCTAAAACAATTCAACAAATTTAATCATCCATATTTAAAAAAAATCCATCAATTTAGTTTTTTATTTTTACAATACTATCAAAGCAAGCGAACCCATTAGATCAAATCAATAGATCAATAATTGTATTATGCTATAAAGCAACAACAAATTATTGTTAAACTTTTTATTATATAAAATTTTTTTGATATAAGAACAAAAGTTTTAAGAGAAGAATAAAGATTAAAATATTGAAAATTTTAATTGTTAAGAGTTAAATTCATTAAATTATTTTAAATTAAGATCAAATTGATTGTTTAAATTTTGAAGACTAAAAATGTTAGATCATGTTGTATTAGAAGAAAAGTAACTTGTTTATAATAATATGTTAATTGAATGACTTGTTTGTAATTATTTTTTAAATTAAAGTGTTATATTTGTGATAATTTTTTAATTGAGCGACGTATGAAATATGTTTAGAAAAAAATAATATGTTTTTATGAAATCAATTAGTTAAATGATTTTGGATGTAGTTTACCTAAACATCTATATATTCCGCAATAATAAGGGGTCATCCGATTAGCCTCACATTATAGGACATAGGATGTACTTTTCAGATTTTTGGATGTATTTGATGTTTAGTGTAATTACTTGTATTTAATTTATTGGATAATTAATTTAGATTAAATATTGTAAAAATTTAGTAGAAAAACGATTCTTTTAAATTAATTTGTTAAAGATCTAACATTTGCTCTTAAAAATCTCTTTTGTTGAATCCAACAAGTGTCCAAGTAGAAAAGCGGATGATATTCATTTTAGGAGACACAGGTGTTCAAATCGCTTTGTTTACAAAGTATATGCTCATTGTCAAAGAAATAAAAATATGTATGAATAGATACTGCATTTTAATCGCCTTTAGACTATTAAAAAAATCTCTTTTAATCTTGCTCAAGAAGTTTGCATCTCATTTCACTTTAGGAGTCTTTTAAACATGCTTCTGAATTGGATGATCTTCTGCTGCTTTTTGTACTGAATTTGCCCATCTCCTCGTGGATCGGATCCATATTAAGGTTTGTGGGTTGTTGTGACCCGATGGTTTGTAATATACATAAAGTTTTAAAAAAATTAACGTTTAATTGAATAATCATTTTAATTTTATTTTTTAAAGTAATTTAATTTTTAATATTTTATTTTAGGTCAAAATAATATATATGCATATAGAAATTATTAATCAATTAACAATAAATAACTTAAAATAGCATAACAAATTTACATTGTAGTGCACATTAATATAACAATACCATATAGATAAAGATGTTAACTTGAAAACATATCACATTAGCTAAAAAATAATTTTATAAAATTATATAAAATATAAAATTATTTTTTTTGTTGACACGTCATTAATAATTAAATTGCTTCAAAAAAAGTAGAAACAAAAATTACTACTCAACCGAGCGTTAGAGATATTTTTAGCATTATGCCTTTGCAATTATATTTCTTATTGGACAAAATCAGATATTGTGCTTTCATGGTTAACTTGGATTTCGAGTTCGTATCATAATTGATCGAACAAGTGTGGCTTAAACTCGAACCTTTTTCGGGTTATTGCAACAATCACCAAACATTAATGTTATACGGGTGTACGTTCACTCATGTCACGCTCCAATATATGCAATTAGTTTCAGGTTTCAACCTCTCAAGAAATCTTAAAAATAGTTGGCAAACGATGATTACAAGTACTCATAATATGCATTTGAAGAGAAAAACTTGTGCTACCGGAGAGTTGCGGTACCCGTCGACTTGATGATGCCGACATTGTTGTCATAATTGTCTATCACAGAAGACCTGAAGCGCATAGAGAATCAATCAATGGTATTGCTCCAGACGGTGCCCCCAATCCATTTCATATCTACAAGATCAGACAAATATTATTTCAAGGAAAAGGGGAAGTCCTCAGAGTAATAAAACACCACAGACCCGGAATGACTATGAATATCGAGTTATCAAGCCTATCAGCCCCAAATCCGAAAAAGGGGAAATTTTGAAATTTATCCAACAGATGCATTAGCAACCCTTAAAGTTAGGTTTGAAGATCGAATCAAACCAGACAAGACCCAAAAGTTTACATCTATAATACAACCAAATACCCCACCCACTACCTTCATTTCCCCCCAAAAAGCAACGAAAAACAAAAGAGCTAAGAGGAAATCAAAAGGAATATGATAACTAGGATAGTAGGGGAATTTACGTCAATTGGAGTTCAGAAGTTCTAAACCAAATTATTTGAACAAAAAGAAACAGGGTGGAACGAGAAATTACCCGTCTCTATGTGCCAAGTTGGACTATTGCATTTAACTCCATCCACCGATGTTCCTACACGAAAAGGCTATGAAAGTGGCTTTGACAACACAAACCCTATTTCAGGGTGGTTAGCAATCAGATAAGTCATCAGAATTCAATGGAAACAGTTAGCCAATAATGTACTGCATTTAGAAGTACGAAATGATGATCGGACAATATTCAAATAGCACCAACGGCTGTCAGAAATTGTGCCAGCTTTATAAATCTCAAAGAATATAAAAACAAATTGGACATAGAACCATAGAAAGAAAAGGCATGAATTTTTCATTCTTCAAAGGAACTCTGGTGCGTGGAAGACCAGTTGAAAAACAAAAGGGTACCAGAGAGCAAGAAAGAGAGATGCAGAAAGAATGAAATATCGTCTACACCTGCTCTACTTCAACCATTTTTTTCTTCTTCTTTTTACACTAATTCATGTCGTATATGTATATAATCTTTCTTTTTCTGCCATACTGCCCTTCTGCTTTCAAATAAAGAAACCGAAAATATGCAGCAGAAATCAGTCCAAAATTGGATGCATATTCTCACTTGTCAATTACTTCCAACACCATAAGCACTTTCCATGAATTCCGGTTCCGAATCAAAGCATCCAAGTTAGCATGTTAGCCTTATCAATATATACATGGGGCACTGACACCAGAACACTAAGGTCCAGGCAGTCAGGGCAAACCCGAACCAACACAACCAAACATTTTGGTTCTGATTCTAGGGCCCTGATATCCTTTAAGACATATTGTTGCTACCAGTTTCCCTTGCCACAGGGATCAAGTTTAATTGAAATAAGATCCCTCTCAGATTTGAAACTCATAGTTCACAAAGATCAGCCTTCTGGTTCCTTCCTTTTCTTACTACTCCTCCTGCCCACCTTGCACTTCTCTGGTAGATCCGAGTTAGAGAGCGGTTTTGGACCTGGGATGCGGCTGGGCTTCAAATTGTCAATTGAATGGAACTCAGATGACTTTTCGTAAAAAATAACGGCGTCAAGGGAGTATATACGTAGGGCAAGAGAAGACATGGTGGAAACTTTTGCAGCTGCAGATAGAGATGACCAATACCACCACTCATTCCTCAAGCACTCAGTCTTAATCATGTCCTCAAATGCAATTGTTGCTTGGACCATCTGAAAAGACGAGAGCACATCATATCCAATTCCACCAAATAAAAGTTAAGAAATGAAACAGAATTTCAAAGAAAAAGTTTTACCTTCTATTTCTGTTCTACAAGCAAAAGACTAATCCAAGGAACTATTTATTTAGGACATGCATTGTGAAATTAATGGGCCATGACTAAATTAACTAGAAATAGCAGAGTGAAAAATGTCACTTGAGAGAAAACTAATATTACGTCAGATAAAAGCTAATAACACAACCCGCCTTAGACAAACCCAATCAAGTACAAAATGATCCTCTCATGAAAGTAGTAGTTATGGCTACCACTTTAAAATATGCAAAATGAGGCCAAAGATGATGAATTATGGTTACAATTTACAAAAATAATAATTGGTATAAGAAAGCACAAAGGGATTGAGACAAACCTCATATATTGTTTCTGCCGACTTAACAAATGAGCGCCAGGCCCATCTCCTTTCCATGCATGCCTTTGATGGTCTCAAAGCTTCTTCAGAGAGTGCAGCATCCATATCAAGTAAATTAATCTTTAGTTGCCGCAAAAGCTGTGAAACCTTACCAACTAAGGGCCTTAACGAAGATTGGGGGACTACACAGCAGCGACCATTACCCAATTCAGGAGAATACTTATCTGCAGGAGATATTCTATCCCTTTGCTCCAAACATCTCAAAGCTGGTCTTTTGTTTTTTTGCACTTTAATCTCATTTACAACAGACCTTTTGAAAGAACCATCCCCTTGTAATAAACCAGATCTCTTAGCAGCCTTCACCTCATCCCCTAAATCCTCTATTTCTTGGTGAGGAAAAACAGGAGGCATTAGGGTAGGGTCGCCAACAAAATGTGGAACAGATGAGACAAAAGACGGAACCCCATCTGAACCAATAAGACCAATTTCCCGCACCAATTCTTCATTGGAATCTCTAGTCACAAATTTGGAACTGATCTCTTCAAAGTCATAAGGACAAACTACTCCATCAGTTTGGAATTTTATCAACCTTGAACTCATCTCCATGGAATTTTCATCAATTTCCATGTCAACAGTACAACCTACTCGGTTACTAGCAGATTTCATATCCCCTTTTCTTTTTAAAGAATCACCAACCGACTTACCCTTGTCATTAGCGGGTGGATCCAGAGTGCATTTACAATCATTATGATCCTCGAAATCAACATCAGTAAAAAATGTTTTATGGCAAGAGATGCAATGATTTCTAGAGGGCCAAACAGGCTCCAAGCATTTACACCTGTACATTTTATCCTCAATAATAACTTTTTCCTTTTTCCCTTGCTTCTTCACAGATTCAGTTATTTCCGACTCAAAGCAGAGACCATACTTCTTCTCCAGCAACATTCCTGCCTTAGTAACAAGAAAACTAGGAACTGAAGCTTTATCAGAACCATCAGACACTGAAAAAGCGGTTTGGCACTCATCTTCAACACGTTTTCTCATTTTTGGGTAATTCTGGAATTTTAGCTTCTGGCAAATAGCCTCTTTCAGCTCTTTTTCTTTTGGGTCATTATCATTCAACCAATTAATAAGTCCTTCAATTTCTGCATCTGCCTGATATGTAACCCATGGTGAACCAACCGAAATTGCATCTTTAGCATTATACAGAAACGGACAGGAAGCCTTTGAACCCTGTGCTTTAATACCAGTATCTGTTGTGGCAGAGGTAAAATTCCAGTTAACCGAAGTGAAGTGCCTCTGAACCTCATTGCCCAGAAAATTCCTCCTCTTATGCAATGCCAAACTTCCATCAACAATAACCTGCGGATATCCACCTGGCACGGCTGAAATCCAATACAGCCGGCCAGAAGAATCACTTCCCAAAAACTCATTCCGAATAGATAACTTTAAAAGCTGTGATTCCAAGCTTGTAATTAAGTCCTGCAGATGTTGAATATCACTCTTGATAGTGTTCAGCTCAAGGTGGTGAGATTGCGACTCATTCTCGGCAACAGATGAAACTTGCTTAGCTGCATGCAGTGTTGTTGCATCAGATGACTGGCACTGTCCATTACAATCTGAAGGAGATGATGGAAAAGCCACATCCATTCCCTTAGACTCTTCCAACTTACCATGGAAATCTGTTTCTTTACTTGAGCCATCAGTTTCTTGGGGCAAAGGATTTGATACAGGCAACCCACTTGTTCTAGAGGATATATCGCTTTTTTCAGACAATACTTTTCTCACATCCACAATGGCTTGTTCACCCTTTAACTTAGTCTCAGTATCCATTGGATTAGAGCATTGGCCGTTACTGGTAAAACTTTTCTCCGTATGAGTACCAGATGCATATTTGTTTGAACCATTAAGTTCAGCACCCTCTTCACCATCTGATGGAAGCTGATCACCATCATCCTTCACACAATCTCCAACTGCATTAATCATGTTTGTATCAAACTTTGCAGCTCTGGCAGCAACAGAGTCTTCCTTAGATTTAAGATTTTTCCATTCTGCATATGCAGAGCGTAATTTCTGATGCAACTCAAATGTTGTTTCAGCACAACGTTCAAGATGTTGACGGATAAGAGCCGAGTTAAGTAATTCATCACACAAAAACTTGAGCAAGAAAGCTCTCTGCACCAGAATATAAATGGGCATTAATTTATGAAATAAACCGAGAGCTCAAGACCAGTATGCATTATGTGAAAGAACCAAAAACATATGTTAACATAAGACATCCTACTTTCCTACATTAAAGCCATTTGCTATCAATACAATGACCTTTAGTCATAGAAGACAGCAAAATGTAAATATATTAACCAGAGAATCATTTCTGAAAGCACCATTTGGTTTATGACATAGCAATTCTTAGCCCTCGACAAAGAAGAAAAGACATGATCAATTACTCGCCATCATTTCTTTGTTGCCTAAGCATCTTCCCATATGCACGTGATACCATTTCTTTTTCCTATACTGTATTTCAACTATCAGAAGTTATGGCTGACATTAACAATGCTCTAGTAAGGAGATACAAGGATTTGATCTTATTATTACATAAATGTACAAAAGTAAGTTCTTTCACCCATCATGCAAAAGGTACGCCATTAGAGTAAGTGCGCTTTACTAATATCAGCATCTTCCCATATTCACATAATACCATTTCCTTTTTCCATACTCTATTTCACCTATCAAAAGTTATGGCTGACATTAACATGCTCTAGTAAGGAGATACAAGGGTTTGATTATTACATAAATGTACAAAAGTAACTTCTTCCACAATTCACTATGGAACAGAACCACAAGATATAAATAGTAGTGAAATGCAGGTTATGATGGAAGTTTTTAGTCAATTCCAAGCTTAAACAAAAGTAGGGGCCAAATTCCAGTAACAGACCCAACAAAAGAAGAGGAATAGCATGAAGGAGCAAATGTCGTTGACAAGTTAAATTATAAGTGATTCCAGAGGGAACAAGGAATGCAATATATCACCATCACAGCAATTATACCTAAAATAGCCACCATAATTGCGTTTCCGTTCAAGAATAATGTACAAGTACAACTAGCAAGAACACGATAGCTTTTGTTTTATCATGAAATGTAGCAAAAGAAAAACAATAAGAAAAATTCAGTGAGTTGCAGCCAACAGAATCAACACAACATTTTCACATACAATACTATGAAAGAAAGATTAGACAAAGAATACGACTAAAAATATGCATACCAAGCAAAGTTCCAAGACAAACCTCATCCACACTAAACTGCCAATACTCTTTTTCTTCCATCACAGCTGCCAAATCTGCAACTGCTTCCAAGTAACCACGGGTAACCTCTCCTTGATACTTTTTACCTCTCCTTCGGATGATAACATGTGAAGGTTGCAATGCATCTTGAACCATACGTTTGCTAACACAAGCAGGGCAATACCAGTTCCCCTCAGGAATCCTTGCCAATGGAGGACTCAAACAATATGTATGATACTCAGCATCACAAGTGTCACACAAAAGAACGCTGTCATCATCTTTGTCCATACCACATACTTTGCAAACTCCCTCATCCCAAGGCGCTTTAGGGATATCACTTGTCGAAGCAAGTATGTTACTTATTTCCTCTTTGATCTCAGCGTTCAAACAATCCATTTTAGCATATTCTGCCAATTTCTGAACTAGGATAAGTACCTGCAACAAACATAATTAATTAATATACCACCAAAACTGGGTCTAGATGCAAAACAAGCAAAACGAATGGGGCAATGACCACGGAGAACTGGAATACATGACAAATCATTTATAATTGATATCAGGCACCAAACAGCTGTTGTTAACTAAGTCATGAAGTACATGAAGAAAAATATTTCAAACCTTACATGAGAAAAATATTTCAACCTTCATTTGTTTTAAGAATACAGATGATGACAAATCTAGCCATATTTCTTCAAGATCATGTCCTACTGGGTATCAAGTTCCTGAACTCCTAGTTCGAAAACCTTTTTATGCAAGTCAGACGAAACATGAAAATACAACCACAGAGCACAATGTCTCCGGCATCTGGACTATACTCATGGAAATGTTAGCGTAACACCCCAATCATTTGTTTATTGTGCTACTGTGAGCAGAATTTTATTGTCAGCCCTCAAAATTAAGAATAATATGTATGGCATAGCTTCCTCTTATACTTGTGCGTTAATTGGAAGAAAGATTTAGTTTAAGCTTAATTTAAAAGAATCTAACTAAAAACACAATCTTAATCCATAAAAATGAAGAAAATGTCAGCACAAAATCATCATTTATAGAAGTTTCATCTGTGAGTGGTGCGTAATTCATAGTACAAAAAAGTTTAGGCACTTACTGGCCAATTAATGATAAAAGAAATTTACTTCAAAAGAAATAATCTGAAAAGGAAAGGAACTAACGAACCTCCTCTTCATACAAGGACTCAAAGTTTTGGGATAAAGACTCAGCCAAGTCAACTAAATCAGGCTGATCAGTAAAAGCAGAACGAACATTACTCCATAACTGCCAAGCAAAAGCAAACAATAATCAGATAGAGTATTACATTTGCACAGTGCAAAAATGAGAAAGGCAGCCAGTCTCTAAAGATGTACATAACACCTGGATTAAAGTTCAAAAGAAATATGCTGATACCAAGAGAAGCGCAAGGATAATCTTAGTACTGAAGCCCCAAAACAAATAAATAAACAGATAACAACCACAATAGTGGCATGCATCAAAGCATTGGGATTACCACTCAAGCAAAATTCAAGGCTGGCAATCAAAAGAAAAGACAAACCAGGTACAAGAGCAAGAAACTGCAGCATTGTGAAAACAATAGTTGAGTGTCCTAAACACCTAAGGTTTATACTTCTTTCCCAACATATAAAACCCAAGAGAAAATGCAGAAATAAACTCAAAAGTCAAAGGTAAGAGAATTTTTCACTCACGCAAACACGTGTAACCTATATTCATTCATGCACAAAAGTCTAAAACCTCCGATCTTTGACTAATAGTAGTATCAAAAGATGCCGAGGATCAAGTCAGAAGAAACAAAAGATTTAGACAAGTTACAACCAGAAAACAACTAAGCAATAGGGAACAGATGAAACAGACAGACCTCACGAACATCCTCAAGAAAAGTTTCATGAGATCCACCATAGGCCCCAACTGCCAATCTCAAATCAATAGTCCTAAAATCCAGAGGACGGGACACCATGGCAGGAGATCCAAGGAGTCCCTCATCATCGTTATCACTGGAATTCATTAGCTTTCTTCCCAACAAGTTGCAGAAGACCTTTGAATCATCATCAGCAGCAGCGCGACGTAATATGATGCGACATTGCTTCATGATAATATCAGATACAGATAATACAAGCTTCTTTTTACTAGTTTCTTTCTCAGATTTTTGTGTCTGACATTCATTCTGAACATCTGCTAACACCGAAATAACAGCTTTCTGTGTTCAATCAAAAATAGAGTAGTTCTTCAGAATCATGTTTGCTACTACATATCACAAACTTTGAAAGAAAGAACGACTAGAAAAGAGAAACATGACGGTGTAATATAGAATGATAAAAAGATAACAATCAATTCAAAGAGAGAACATTTAAGCTCAAAGAATGTGATTTCCGTTTTAAGCATTCTATACAAAGGAAGAGATTTAAGGGAACGTCAGAGGTGTTTACGTACAATTCCCTTTATTCTAAATAAAACTTTATACAAATTAGGAGAGAATTTCCCCTTCCCCTCCTTTCTTTACTTTCCCTTCCCTCCCCCCAATCAAAACATGGTGTAAGTTTACCATATTTGGAAGTGCAGGGCTAAAGGGCAGGTTAGAACAGTCAAAATATGAAATTACTAAGATATAAAGACACAAGATAAGACATTGCAGTACAACAGAATCAATAAATACGTCACAGACTCCTGCTGTCCTGCATCAGAAAAGCTTATATATTTAAATCACATAAATATGTGATGTGGCATGTTCTGTCTCCACTCCAGCAGCATTTAGGCCTATGTGACCACCCCACCCCACACGATACAATAGTTTCTCAAAACCCCCGAAGAGCTTTACCTTTGTTGGTCCTGATGCATTGCCCTTATAAACTTCCTTACTGATTGAATGCTCCAATTTTTTCTTTGCCCATTCTGGAGGATCTTTTAACAAAGCATCATAAACACACTTTCTGATTCTGGTTCCGACATTTGTTGGCAGCTTTCTGACAGGTTCCAACAACTTTGCCCACTCTGGAATATCATCACCATTAACAAAATTCTTTTCACAGGCAACGTTTTGACCAGGCCCTTCATCTTCTACAGTCAGAACATCATTTTGTCTGTTCAAAGAACCGAAAATTCTCTTTGTAGCCTCTGCAAGCAACTGAAGCTCAAACCAGTTAATTGGTAGTTATAGACATTATCTTCTTCTGAACCCATGAATGCAATGATCAGTATGAAACACAAAATTAACTAGAACCAAGAACTAATTCCATGCATACACTTCCACCAAGTAATAAGCTTCAACACATCTATATTATTTGATCATATATGTTCAAGGGGCAAAAACACCTGAACATTAAAACAAAAACTGCAGCACAGAAGCAAACACTCAGAAAAGTGCTAAGATGCACACATACAACAATTCCTTATGAAAGCTTTTCTAAACTTTAGAATATTTTCACCATTTTCGAGTAGAAAAATTATCTTCTTCTGAACTCAAGAATGCTATGATCGGTATGGAACACAGAATTAACTAGAACCAAGAACTAATTCCCTGCATACACTTCCACCAACGAATAAGCTTCAACACATCTATATTATTTGACCATATATGCTCAAGGCAAAACAATTGAACATTAAAACAAAAGCTGCAGCACAGAAATAAACACCCAAAAAAGTGCTAAGATGCACACATACAACAATTCCTTATGAAAGCCTTTCTAAACTTTTCACCATTTTGAGTCAACAATATCCCTAAAAGAAAAGTGCCTACCAAAAAATAAAAACACCAATAACCAAACTTACGAGCGCATCTGCTTCCATCCCAGCCACCCCAGTAAGTGAACCGCAAAGCACACCACCATCACCTTGTAAGCAACGAAACACTTTAGCACTCTCACGGGCAGTGATCTCTGCTGAGTCAAGATTTCCATCCATAGACAATAAGGACAGCATGTATCTTCTAGCTAACTCAGGCCAGGTCAACTCATTAATTGGGAGCATACTGAGCTTAACCTTTTTAGCAGGATCTGTACTATCTAAATCTTTCTTCCTCCCCCTTTTGGATTTGGACTCACCAGAATCAAAATTTGGATCAACAAGTGCAGCAACCTTTGATTGCAGCTCACCTATTAGAACCCCTAACAGTGAGCTGTGAACCTTTGTCAATGTCACACCAAAGCATCTTCTATAAGTAAGAGATGCAAGCCTAGCCTGGTCAGCTCCCATCATTTCTCCTGTTTCCGTCTGTATAAATGAATGTGGGTTTTCAGTAGAATTTGCCGTACCGGAATCACCACTTGGTGATACATTTTTTTCACCCAGGACATCAGATCCTTGGTTTTCACAGCCAAATTTATGGAAGAAATTTGAGTGATTAGACCAGGGATATATAAGCTCCTCTTCAAGTTCATTGACTAAAAAAGTTTCTTGCAAACCCATTACTTCACCAAAGCGCCATAATAGCTCCCACACCTGAGTATATAAGCATAAAATGTATAATTAAGATCCTCATATACAAATTGCTTAAAAAAATATCCTTGTATACAAGAAATTCCACTCTAAATAAAATATATATTGATTTCCTCAACTAACAAACATGAGTACCTGATGAAAGTCACCCAGAAGCTCCGGAGGAAGTCTCAAGCAAAATGGCTTTCCTGCAGGAGGGCCACGGTTATTAACCAACCGGGGCTTTTTATACTTTCCAAATAAACCGTCCAATCCTTTTTCTCCCTCACATTCAAGACCATCTGGTGTTTTAATATTCAGGAGACCATTTCTGATTGTTAAGGATCCTGAATAAGAACTTCTTTTTCTCAGAGATTCATATCGTGAACAGGCCTGGACACCAGGAAGCTTTTCGATGATTTCTTGTACAAATTCTGCATCCAGACCAAATCTATCCTGTTCTAGCCATTTTTTCAGTTCCTTAGCCCAGGTCTCCAGCTCATTAGCCTGATACTCAAAAGGAAGGCGAAGAGAGACTGGGAAGCCACAAAATTTAGCTAATGGAGTAAGTGTCTCTTTATACTTTTCATCCATCATATCCCAGTCTGATGACCCCATTTCCTTTCCCGCATGCTTACAGTAAAACTTCAGGGCACCTTTTCTTTTACTTATCTCAGAGCAGACATCAATAAATTTCTGTGAAATTATTCTCCATGCATCAGACAAGCAGTGCCCTTCCACTGAAATTTCACCAATTTCATCTATTAATATATCTCCAGATTTTTCACACATTAAACCTGCTTCAAGTTGGGATTCATCGATGTGCTGAACAACATATGTTTCCTTCAAGCTACTTTTCAAACAAGTCAAGATATCATTTTCCGTAGGCGGGCAAGGATCTGTAAGGATCCTTTCAATACTGCCATCATCGTCAAACTCCTTGTTATTACAATAACTAGCATCACCTTCATAATTATGACTAGAAGTTTGTTCAATTTTGGGCCAAAACAGAACAGTTGACCCAATTGGAAGGGGCAGTGCAGAGCATGAACACCTTCTGATCTTGAAAATAGGCCCATAATCACCGCCATCTAAAACTTCAAATACAAAAAGGGACCCAGTGGTTTTATCATGCCAACAAGACCTATAACCTATAGGATAGATCAAACTAGCATCATGGTATGAAGGTCTCTTGTCAATAACCCCCAAAGAAAGAACAAAAAAATCTTCAAACTGCACAGGAAACCCATCCTGTACAGATATAAAGAAGAAAATCAGTACACTCAATATAGAGCACTTAGATTTCACAATCACAGAAGAACAATCAGAAAGAAAGGATATAAGCCACTTACAAATAAGAAAAGATGGGAAATGAGACACATACGAATAAAAAAAGATAAAATTAACAAGTAAGCTTACATTAATTTGTTCAGATCTAGAGCTACTCTTATCATCTTGCACAGCTTCAGTGACTTCCATGATACGAGATTTCTTCGCATGCTTTTCCACAATTGGACCATCACGTGGAAATTCCTTGCAATATCCACTTATCAGACTTCCCTTATTTTCAGGAAATCCACTAGCAATTGAAAACCTAGCTGACTTCCTTTTTCTTGGCAGATGCAATCTTTCCTGATGAGAACCCCCCTCGCGTTTTATTTCCGCACCCATAGGATTATAGTTCGACATCAACCCAAGATAAGAAGCAACCTCAGCCACTGAGCCAAATGTTTTCCCATCAGGAGCGCAATAAACTGCATATAGATCACAGCCACTCATTGAATGTTTTAGTTCCACACGCCAACCTTCCTCCAGGACCCCATGTCTCTCTGAAACAAAATCTCTAAGAGCCTGCAAAAATGCGTCACTTGGATTCTGAGTTGGAAATCTAATAGTTGTATTATTACTATTCCTTAGCATCCTTAGTGGAGAATCCAAATCTACCTCATCAAAACTTCTATCTCTAGTTCGCATACGATGCGCTATATCTTCAAAACCCATTTTAACTGCATGCGTCACAATCCTAGGAGCTTTTTGAGAACCACATCCATTATACAAGGAATTCATATATGTCAAGGGGGCACCTAACCCATTGCCAACAAAAGAATTGTCACCAGGCATGTCCTGTCTGGAACCAAGAAAAATGTTAACCAGTGATCATATATAAAAACTTAAAATTATATAAATCTTTAAAATTTAAAATAACTAAATATATAAAGTTATACAAACAAGGTGAATCAAAGAAGAAAAAATTACAGAAATCATAAAAGAATAGGACCTGCTCACTAGCAAATAAATGAGCAGGAGGTATACCATTGATTACAGAAGTTTCATAGCACAGGAAGCATGTATGTGTTAAACAAGAAAATTGCAAAGCTAATTTCCCACAAATTCAAGTTAACAAAAGCCAATGTTAGAAAGAGTTCATTGTCCATTTAGAGTTTGAGAGTCCTCAATCTATTACATGAGAACTAGTACACGTGACTTCCTAAGGAGCAAAGAGCATAACAACACTTCCACACAAAAGTATAGTCTATGAATCAAGAAACAATCTACTAGAAATGAAAAGGCATATTAAGGAAGTTAGCAGCATTACAACATTTCTTGAATAAACAGGTTAAAGACTATTGAGCAGCAATATCAGAGAGAAAGAATATAAATGCAGTACAGGCAGTGAAATTGGCAACACTAGAGCACCTCGGGAATAAACAGATAACGACAATTGGGATACAATGAGCAACGAGCTTGGGTTAAGCATTCTAATTTGTACATAGAAATTCATGAGCAAGAAGGCTTTGAATGAAAGAAAAAACACTATCTTTTGGTAGCACTTTCTAAGTTCCAACCGTGTGAACTAACACTGCATGATAAAGTAGTGGCATCGGCTAACAACGCAATTCTAACATGGTCACTAACCTAAAGCTACAGCAATATGGCAGAAATAATACATCTTTGCATAATCAAAATCAACTAAAACGAGAGCAGCATAACATTTCACATGCGAAAGCAGCAACTTACTATTGTAAGGAAAACAATATTTAAACAAGAACACAAAAATGATAAGATAACAGCCGTACCACAGTTTTGAGGGCAATGGCAACTAATTCAACTTCAATTCCTAGAATTTCCAATTCATGAAAGAGGACTAGTCGTCTTAAATCCTTGGTTAAAATACGATATAGCTATATTCTCCATCCAAGATCAGGCATTGGCTGGTAATCTTTTCAAATTTCACGACAAATTAATACGTAAATCGTAGTACAATCAAATTTCAAGACAAAGTCGTAAGAAACCAAAAGGCTGAAAATAGTAGCACAATCTATAATGTCTAACCAGTTCAACTACATTATCAGCTTCAAAACTATCGAGTGCAATCAAAGTCCCTATGATTAGAGTCATGCGTGCAGCCTGCCTAAACATCCTGACCCAATCTAACAGTTCACATACACTACATCATGAATGCAAATAATCTGCCTTTCAACATGCAATTCATTTCAGCTAACCTTCGTCGTATTCATTCACTTAGCTCTGATTTGCTTTTAAAAATGCCTAACCCAGATCCAAATTAAACACATTTGAACTCTTTAAGCTAATGAACACTAGGGGAAAAAATCAAGCAATACAATATCTAACATCCCCAAGAACCACATTTAAAATATATTCAACTCTTAAGCACAACAACGCAGTTAGCATTAGTGCAGGATAAAAGGACTTAGTAAGCGTCAATTAAAAACTAAAAAAAAAACTAAACTTGCGTTCCAAATATTAAGCTTTAATTTTTACCTCATTAACTCCTGCACCTCCTCACCTTCCCCGTCACCATCACTCGGCGGGGAAGCATTGATATCAAGAATACGTTTTTTGGCCTTAAACCCAAGCGGCCACCGCTTACTCCTTACACCGCGGCCAACGCACAGTCCACAAACCCACTCCTCCCCCGCAGAAAACGACCCGGAAACCCCGGAGCATGCAAGATGAAACCCTCGCTCACAGCCGTCACAAACCACCACTCTTCCTCCTCCGGCCATCGCCGCCGGCAAGCCACAAGCACCACACTGCTCCCGCTCGTTCCCAACGGGAACACCGGCGGCCTCACCTAGAGCCGGGTCGGGATACTCGTGGATAGCCCGAACTATGGAGAATGAATCGGGTTCGGCGGAGTCGGGTAGGGTTTCCTTAAAAGAAGAAGAAGGGATCTCGTTTAGATCGATGCCGAGAGGCGAACGAGTCTCGGGCTTCGAATCGTTGGAATCAGTGAGTTCCATTTCTGAGTCGTTTCGTTTATCCGAGTCGGGGTTTTTTTGAATGACAAACACATTTTCTTCTCTCTCTTTTCAGAAACGAAAGTTTAAAAGAAACAAAGGACACAGAAAAAAATTACGGCACTCGCTGTACGAGGATGACACGTGGAATGTGAGTAAAAGGGTTTTGTTAAGGAAGAAGAGGTAGAGTTGGTTTGGGGTACCGTACCCTTTGTCTTCCTCCAATGCAACAAAGGATGCCGAATCAAATAGTTTTAGTTATTTTTTCTTTTTGGGTAAACTCTCTAGGTAGCCACTACACTTTCAAAATGTTTCTATTTTGATCACTTATTTGTAAAATTTTTAATATAATCATTATATTATTCCAAAAATTGAATTATTTGACTTGCCTCGATGTGCAAAATATTTGAATCGTATTGAATCAACTCGTAATTTCATAAACTCGACTCGAAAAAAATTTAAATAAAATTTGAGTTATAAAATGGAAATTTGAATAACTCGAATTTTTTAATATTAGTGGATCAGTTTTCAAGTTCAATTTGAGTCTCTTATATATATATATATGGGGGGTAGGATCCAGTTACACACAATGTAAAACTCTTAGTTTTAAACGGTTTTTGGATCGTTTGATGTAATGGATGGCTCAGATTAACTCCTTACCTTTTTTCCAAGTGATAAATGTAAAACTTAAAAACTCTTACACTGTGTAACTGGATCCTAACCATAATAGTTATAGAAAACCGTTTAAATTGGAATTAATTAGTATCATATCATTATAAATGTTTACAATTAAATTTGAACAAAAAAAACTCGAACAACCCGACTCATATTTTATAAACTCAACTCTCTAAAAAAAAATTAAATAATTTTTGAGTTATAAATAACTCTTTAACTCTCACTAACTCAAAAAAAAATTTAACTTGACGTGATCGTATGTCCACCCCTAATTATTCTAATTCATTTTTTCTGGTCATTCTATCCTTAGGTCTAAAAAAGTTGAATGATGTAATATTCTCTGTTTACTTTAATTAATTTCATTTCAATTTTCCTCTAATAAAGTTTTATTTTGTCCCCCAAATCACATAACCGCTAGAGTCGTCATTTCCTAATATATTATCTTGTCAATCTAGACTCCTAAGAATTTATGTCGTCATCTTTTACCGCTCTACTAATTTAGATTTTTCGAAACTATCTTTTTTTAAAGAAAGATTTATTATTTCATTGCTACTGATCATACAATATAAGACATGAACGTGAGCCTCGTTAAAGAATCTCCCTAAACTTATGTGGAGGAAAAATAGTGCAACACGTCCATGCCAAGATACGCAAATGGTGGCTTTATACACCCATGCCAAGCAACACCCTCACTACCCTCGGATACAATCTCAAAAATGTCAAGAAATGATCGAAACACCTAGTGCACACCAAATGATAAAGCCGCAACCCCATTGCAGCTGACGAGCAATTAGCTACAACTGTTAACTCTTCAAAAGTATTGTTTTTCATATATATAAATTGACATGCTTTTGATTAACTTTGATTACATGTTTGTGCATTTAGCTAGTAGAATCATGCATTTGCATCTATGAGTTAAGGAGTATTTTCTTTTGCCAGAGTAAGGGTGTATTTTCTTGCTTTGGTGGCAGGTTAGGAGCAAGACAAAAGCAAGAAGCCAGAGAAGCAAAAAAGAAATGCCGAGTTGCAATTAGCAAAATTAGACGAGAATTACCAAGCTCAATTGGCAAAAGATGGACGATCGATGCCTGGTCAAGTAGTTTTTGGTCAAAGTAGTTTATAATTTTTAATAATTGAATGCTTTTAATTTTTTGTCTATCTGCTAGTGCTTTATTTTCTTAAATTCTTTGCCAGACGACTGTTGGCATTGCATGATATTTTCCCTTAATATCTTAACAGACTTAGGGGATAATGATTAATTGCCAGGTACTAAGTAGAGAAACTTCGATAGATAATGTTCAAGTATATGAGCTTACTTGGAAATGGATCTACCACTTATGAGTAAAGATTAAAACATCATCAAGTTAATTTATGAAAAACATCAATATAGATATATTGGGGTTAATCATGATTAACTTAGGGTATTGCTATCGACAGAGGCAATACTAACCTTAAAATCTGCTTGGCAATAAAACTAGGGCTGAAAATTATTAACTACTGTCTTAACTAGTGTAAAATCCAAGTATCTCTTGCCAACACTTGTCATCCATTTGAATACATTTATTTGCCAACCCATCTGTACTTTCGTTGTATCTTTCTTAATTTATTTTCTAAAATCAAAATCCAAGACCCCATTTAAACTCATTTGTTCCCATTAATAAGTAAAATGTCATGACATTTAATTTCTAGACAATCTCTGTAGATACGATACTCAGCTTACTACTGTATTACTTGCTAACTGTGTATACTT
The DNA here is from genome assembly GCA_019671005.1 of Hibiscus mutabilis. NCBI lineage: Eukaryota > Viridiplantae > Streptophyta > Magnoliopsida > Malvales > Malvaceae > Hibiscus > Hibiscus mutabilis. Next base: position 2,492,602 of record CM033752.1, read on the forward strand.
GCAAGCAAAAAGACCTACTCTTGGCATTCTTTCTCTGCCTATATACATTAATTCATCAATTATTTGCCAAGTGTTAGCGAGTCGACTAGTTTTGGTGCCATTGCCCTGGATTGCAATGGAATTTATTGTTCTGATTTGTTTGCTTGTTTTATTCATTTTACTCATTTATTGTGTTTGGTGTATAACCAAGAGCCGCGCTGCAAAAGAAAATTGGCCATATAACCCAAAGATTGAAAGAACCCTACGCAGATTGAAAAGAAAGCTTTGAGAAATGGCTCGTAATGGAAATAGAGTGGATGGTGTCATAAATAATGAGGAGAATCCACCGATAAATAATGAGATACCACCTACACCTATTGTCGTTGCAGAGATTCCTGAAGAAAGACTATTAGAGAACACTTGGCACTAAATATGGATAATTTGATGCCATGACTAATTGGTTTAGAGGTAAATACAATTAATTTTAAACTTAAACTAGTAATGATTCAGACACTATTGAATGTAGGTCAATTTGATGGATCGCCTACTAAAGACCGAAGGTAATATTTGAAGCAATTCATGAAGGCTTGCCAACTATTTTAGCAACCTGGTATAGCTGAAGAGATAATGAAGTTAAGACTATTTACATTTTCCTTGAAAGATAGAGCAAAAATGTGGCTAAGTTCTTTGCCACCTGGTTCAGCTAACTCGTGGGCAGAATTATGCCAGAAGTTCCTTTTGAGATTCTAGCCACCTAAACTTAATACCAAGCTGCAGAGTGAAATTATTACTTTTAGACAGTCTGATGATGAGACTTTGTATGATGCTTGTGAGCGTTTTAAGGACCTGTTGAGAAGATGTCCCATGCATGGATTTTTTACTTGGACCCAGATAAAGACCTTTTACAATGGACTCAATGCTCATGCCAGAACTATAGTTGATGCTTCGGCAAATGGTTCGTTGCTAGATAAAAATTACACAGAGGCATTTGACATCCTTGAAAGGATTGCCACGAATAATCTCCAATATCCTACTGTCAGACTGGGAACCAGAACAAAAATTGCAAGAAAATTAGAGTTTGATGCATTATTATCTATCAATGCTCAAATTCCCAACCTCACTAATATAATGAAAACAATGTAGAAACCTACTAATATTCAAGATGTAAAACCATTAAAACCATTTTGCACAATTTGTGAAAGAGATCACATTGTTAATGAATGCCTAGTAAACCCTGAATTAGTAAATTTTGTTAAAAATTTCAATCGTAATTTTAACCCACATGCCAATACTTATAACGTAGGTTGAAAGCAGCATCCAAACTTTTCTTGGGCAAACCAAGGAAGTAACCAATTTAATGCCCAACGTTAGAACAACAATTTGATGCCAATATCAGTTTTCAGAAAGCTAGGAATTGAAGTAAGGTATATTACGGTAACACTTCAGCTAGCAGATCAATCTTATGCACATCCTAAGGGTAAGATTTAGGATGTGTTGGTAAAGGTAGATAAATTTATATTTCCAGCTGATTTTATCATTTTAAAATATGAGGTGGATGTTGATATCCCAATTATATTGGGCAGACCATTTCTTGCCATGGGTAAGACCTTAATTGGTGTTAAAAATGTGAACTTACTATGCACATGAATGACCAACATATTACGTTTAACATATTTCAAGCTCTTAAGTGTGTAGATGAACCTAAGGAATGCCAAGCTGTTGAGATGATAGAGTCTATCTTCAATGTGGACATGGAACAAATTTGCTAAGATCCAGATAATGATGCCAAAGAACTGGATGTTAGAGATAAGATGAGCGAAGAATCTAAAGGACCAACCTTAGAGAATGAAATCATGAGTTATTTTGGAATACCTAAGTCACTAGAGTTAGCTAGTAGAGAAATCAAGGCACCCAAGTTATCTATTAAGGAGCCACCAGAATTGGAGTTAAAACCTTAGTCAGGATACCTCAAATATGCTTATTTAGGTAACAACTCAACTTTACCAATGATCATTTCTGTCGATCTAACTAATGATCAGGAGGAGCAATTGTTGGAGATACTGAGCAATTATAATCAAGCTCTTGGGTAGACCTTAGTCGATATCTGAGGGATAAGCCCAACTATTTGTATGCAAAAAATCATTCTAGAAAATTATCATGGCAAAATAATCGAGGCCCAGATGAGACTGAACCCGAGTATCAATGAGGTAGTAAAGAAAGAAGTCTTCAAATAGCTGGTTACCGAGATAATTTATCTTATTTCTGATAGCTCATAGGTCATCCTGGTGCAATACGTGCTAAAGAATGATGGAATGATTGTGGTTTGGAACAACAAAGATGAGTTGATCTCATCAAGAAGCATCACAGACTAGAGAAGAAGCTAAATACTGTCACCCAAAAAGGCTATTTTCTACTACTTTTATCGATCAAATGTTGGATAGGTTGGCAGGTAAGGCATTTTATTACTTTTTTGACGGCTACTCGAGCTATAATCAGATTTCCATCACTCTAGAAGATTAGGAGAAAACTATGTTCACTTGTCTATATGGGATATTCACCTTTAGAAGAATTCCCTTTGGATTGTGAAATTCTCCAGCAATGTTTCAACGTTCCATGATGTCAATTTTCTTGGACATAATTGAAAACAATTTAGAAATCTTCATGGATGACTTCTTAGTTTTTGGCAAAACTTTCGAGGAATGCCTTCAAAGCTTGAAACTTGTTTTTACGGAGATGTATTGAAACCAACCTGGTCTTGAACTGGGAGAAATGCCACTTCATGGTAAATAGGGCATAGTTCTCGGACATAAAGTGACCAAGAGAGGATTGGAAATAGACAAAACAAAGGTAGAGGTAATCAAACAGATGCCACCACCCACAAGCGTTAGAGGTATCAGAAGTTTTTTGGGACACACATGTTTTTATCGTTGTTTTATTAAAGATTTCTCAAAAATTTCTAAACCTTTATGCTTACTTTTGAAACAGAATACCACTTTTGCATTTGATGATTCTTGTTTTAAAGTGTTTCAAGAATTAAAAGACGAGTTGATTAATGGCCCAATCATTGTGGCACCAGATCGGAATGAGCCAGGGACTATGCCGTTGGAGCTGTGTTAGGATAGAGGCATAGCAAAATTTTTCGTACCATCTATTATGCCAGCTGAATGTTGAATGAGACCCAACTTAATTACACAACAACTGAGAAGGAGTTTCTTGCAGTTGTCTTTGCGTTTGACAAGTTTAGATCTTACTTGGTGAATAATAAAGTTGTGTTGTACACAGACTATTCTGCACTAAAATATTTCTTGGCAAAAAAGGATGCCAAGCCCAGACTAATCCGATGAGCACTCTTGCTGCAAGAATTTGATCTCAAAATTTAAGATAAAAAAGGGAGTGGGAATTTGGTAGCTGAACGATTAGAATATCACCATAAAGATGGAAATACTGCTTCCATAAGGGATGAGTTTCCTGAAGAGTACTTACTTGCAGTCAATACCATGCTATGGTATGCTGACATAGTCAATTCTACCACCAGATTTGGCAAGTAATGCCAGAAAATGATTTCTGAGAAATGTTCGGCAATATTATTGGGATGAGCCATTTTTGTTTAAGCAGTGTGCTGACCAAGTGATACGTCGTTGTGTGCTAGATGACAAATAGAAAAATATTCTTCAACTTTGCCACGCAACACCATATAAGGCCACTTTGCTAGGGTGAAAACAACAACTAAAGTATTGCAGTCAGGATTCTTTTGGCCTATGTTGTTCAAGGACACCCATTATTTTGTCAAGGTATGTGATCGATGCCAGCAAACAGATAACATTTCCAGCAGACATCAACTGCCACTCCATAACATCATGCCAGTATAACTTTTTGATGTATGAGGGATAAACTTTATGGGTCTTTCCCTCATCATTTGGTAACTTAGACATTCTCGTGGTCGTTGACTATATCTCAAAATGGTTTGAGGCCATTGCTTTGCCAACAAATGATGCCAAGGTAGTTGCCAAGTTCTTACACAAGAATATTTTTACTTGGTTCGGTGCCCCCAAAGCTATCATTCATGATGAATGTACCTATTTTAAATGTAATATAATCACTAAAGCTCTGCGCAGGTACGAAATCTAGCAAAGAATTTCCATATCCTATCATCCTCAAACAAATGGCCAAACAGAAATCTCAAATAAGAAGATTAAGAACATTTTAGAGAAAATTGTAAACCCAACAAGGAAGGACTGGTCCTTGAGGCTAGATGATTCCCTTTGGGCATACATAATATCTTTCAAAACTCATTTGGGAACTTTCCCATATAGGCTCATTTTTGGGAAGTCATGTCACTTACCAGTAGAGTTAGAGCATCGATATTAATGGGCAACCAAGCAGCTTAATATGGAATAGAGAGCTGCTGGTAAGAAACTCTTACTAGACTTGAATAAACTGGAAGAATTCAAAACACAAGCTTATGAAAATGCCAAGCTTTACAAAGAACGAACAAAAAGGTGGTATGACAATAGAATTTTGCCATGGCATTTTGAAGTTAGGCAAAGCGTTCTATTATTCAATTTAAGGCCTAAGCTATTTCTAGGAAAACTTAAGTCCAGGTGGTCAAGACCATTTAAAGTTGTCAATCCTTATTCTTATAGAGTAGTCAATATCAAGGATTTGAAAACATGGACAACATTCAAGGTAAATGGCCAGAGGTTAAAGCATTATCTGGAGGGATGTCATGAGAATGCCAAGGAAATTATTCTCTTGACAGAAAATCAGTGAGTTATGTCATTACCATTTAACCATTGTACCTAGCAGGTTAGATATTTTTCTTTTATTTCAGTATACTTAGCATTTATTATTTTTATTTTTATCTTATTTTTTGCTTTAAAAGTTTTTTTGTAAGTGACAGTATAAAATACATTGCCAGGGTAGTATGCCAAAGAATGGCTGGCATGTGGACATCTAACATCGCGCACCATATAGACTTCGTGTGAGTCAGTCCCAAGAGAGGAAGAATTTTTGCTAAGAGCGGGAAACCCTAGTTGCCTAGGGTAAATCTTTAAATTTCAAATTTTAACCTTATCACTTTTTACCCTTATATTTTCCCATGATGTCACCTCATCCTTACCCTTTAAACCCATTATCATCCCACTTCCCCAAACATGTATAACTTCTAAACTTATCATTATCCCCACTAAACCTCATCTTTAAACTTTCCCAACCATTTCCCTCTTCCAATTAATAACCCCCAATTCTCACTTAGCTAAAAACTTTTTTTTCTTTTTACTTTCTCACACGACAAGCAAACCAAGAAACCATCTTTCTTTCAACTTTTGTTCTTCGATCAATTTTTCTTTTAATGGCATCTTCTTTCGTACCTTTCCAAATTTTCATCAATGAAGAAATCAAGAAAAAATATGAGGAAAATTTTGCATCTCGCACGTTCTGTTATGAGAAGGGTTTCAAATTCAAAAATAAACCTAATTTGGGGTTCTCATCAAAGGTGGTGGACATTGTAAAGAAGTATAAATGAGAAGCCTTTTGTCAGCCACCAGGAGAGGTGGACTCCACCATCGTCCGCGAGTTCTATGCCTACCTCATTACAAAAGATTCACATTTTCTATTTGTAAGAGGTATGTGTGTGTATTTTGAGGAAGGGTTTATTAATGGTTTGTTTAGTTTGGATGGTATATATGAGGAGCATTCAGATAACACTCATGGTTTGTTTATCGGTACACAAAGTCCCCCAGCTTGATTCTGATAACACTCAAAAGTGCAAAGAAGCCATCACCTCTGTATTGTGGAACTAACTGATTGGCAGAGAAGCCAAGGAAAAAGGCAAAGAGAAAGTCGTTGAGTCAGAATCTATTGCCAAGCCTCCAAAAGTAGAACCTACCTCGCCAAAACCAACTGACACTTTGCCATTACTTTCCCAGATTTACTAATGCCGAAAACTCATACTGCAAAAATTAGAGAAAACAGAGGACCATAATACAACACTTTGGCAATATACCAACGTATATGACCGTGCCCTCAAGACTACACTTGAAGGCATGTCAGCCAATACTTTGTCAGTCTTTCTTGAGTTCTTATCCAAGCTTTTTTCCATAGAAAGAATGCCGGTCAGTCCCTATTATATTCACACTCTAACCCAACAATCTGATACCACTGTACATATTTCACATGTTGAAGTTGAATCTACCAAGATCGAGACCTCACAAGAATTTGAGGATGAAGTACATGCCAAGACCGATGTGCTACCTACTGCACATGCTTCTTCCGTCACTCTCGTAGCCCTTACTGTATTCGAGCCGGTACGAATCATTAAAGAAGTTCTTCGTGATGTGAAGCCTCTACTACTGTCTTAAAGAAATGAAAGAAGCACATGGCACCCAATAGAGGGAGCTTTGTCAAGAGAAAGACCTGCGTCTTATGGCCAGAACCCTCCGAAGGGGAGTCTTCTTCCCCTTAACTCATTCATTTCATTTTGTTTATTTTCTAATGCATTTCATTTGTATATATATGTTCTCATACACTAAGGAAAATGCACACCTTTGGTTTGGGTGTGTGTTGCTTTGCATTAATTGCCATAGTATTCATGTATGTTTATATTTCTATTGTATTTTGTTTGCATTAGATTGCCATATAGGTTAACACATGCATACCAAACCATCAATAATTTTTCACCTTGGTTAATTTTAGAATGATAATTTTGCCAACACATTTGTTAGCATAGTTAGAATTTACACTAGTATGCCCTGTCCGATGATGAAATTTGAATCTTTAGTTAGCATGAGCTAGTAAATTATTAATGTCAGGTTGCTTGGCAAATAATCTCTAGCTTAGAAAACTTTAGTCTCACTTAAGCACGTGATATGTATCTATATTCCAAAACAAACTTAGGGCTCTAGAAACTGAAGTTAGAATAATATATATATATATATAATAATGCCAGGGTAAAAGTAAAGAATAAGACAATAATATTTTACCGAAGGTAAGTAATTTTTTTAGAACACTTCTTTGCCTTAGAGACAATAAGTAACTTGGTGCTTTGTGGCATGCTTCCTTTTAGTTCTCAACCCAACAAAACTTTAGGGTATGAGTGTAATGCGCTAGCTTAGTGGTGTAGTCTAGATTAACGTAGGGATTCGTGGTTTGCTCCCTCTTATTTCTCACGCCAAACAACGTTATGACACACACCCTAATTTAATGCCAGTAAAGAGAAACCCTTGGCAAATAAAAAATTGAGTTTTGGTATTAAAGATTTGATTAGAGAGTTAAAAGATACTTGATGCATATTGCTTGCACTTCATGCACACTTGATGACCCTAGGCTAGTGTTATATTGTTGTACTTGAATTTGTAGATCTGCTTGGTATTACCGCTCGGGGATATCTGAGGACATAACCAAAATCTGCTTGCTAGCTTGTGTTGTTAATCAGAAAAGTTTTGCCAAGGTACTTTCCTTTATTTTCCTGTTTTTATAGTTTTAGTTGCATTACTTGAGGACAAACAATAAGCTAGGTTTGGGGGAGTGTTAACTCTTAAAAAGTACTATTTTTCATATATAATTTGACATGTTTTTGCTTGACTTTGAGTACATATTTGTGCATTTAGCTAGTAGAAATCATACATTTGCATCTAGGAGTTAAAGAATGTTTTCTTTTTCCAGAGTAAGGGTGTATTTTCTTGCTTTTGTGGCAGGTAAGGAGTAGGGCAGGCTTGGCAGAGCGAAGCATGACAAGAGCAGGAAGCCAGAGAAGCAGAAGAGAAATACCAAGTTGTAGTTGACAAAGTTGGACGAAAATTGTTAATCTTGGTTGGCAAAAGATAGATGACCGGTGTCTGGTCAACTAGTCATTGGTCAAAGTACACGTCAACCCTAAAATTCAAAGGAAGGATAAGATGATAACACGCCTATCCTGGTTTGTAACTAACTTTCAAGTTTCAAACCCAATATAGGGTTTCCATGTGTGCTTATTTAAAGAGAGCCGATCCATGAGCCAAAGTGGTCGCACCGTGGTGAAAGAGGAAGCTATAGGGAAAACGTGGTTCGGTCATGCTTAGACCGAGAGCTCTGAATTCATTGAAAAGATACATCGATGGATCTCCTTCTTTGTCCATTTCTCTTTATTTTTATTTTCTTTAAATGGTGATGTTAAGAAATGATGATTTGTAGATGGACCCCCGGCCATGAACTAATTCTTTTAAGTTGGTTGTGGATGCTTTTGCGATGAACGCTTAGTTAGTTTTCAATTTTTAATAATTGAATGCTTTGGAATTTTTTGTTTATCTGCTAGTGCTTTATTTTCATAAATTTTTTGCCAAACGACAGTTGGCATTGCATGCATATATTTTTCCTTAATATTGTCACACCCCAAAATTTCCCCCAAATTAAGAATCCTTAAAACATAAAAATCCCTAATTTCTAAACCCTAAATTTTTAGGGATTCAATCGAATTTCTCAATTGAAATACAGTGACCAAATTAGAAAATTCCAAACCTTGGTGGCCACTGTATAACGCGGATGAAAGTTGGGTCTTTAATTTGTGTTTTGCCCATTTTCCCTAGGGTATTTATACCCGTTTTTAACCTCAAATTCCCTTCTCATCTCATTTTGAAACCCTAGTCGTACCCCACTTAGAATCCTCTAAAAATTTGAAAGAAAAGCCCTCACCCCTCCTTACGTTCTTCTCCGGCGAAGCCCCGATGAGGACCCTAGCACCGGTCGTTCGCCGAAACGACTACACCAACCGACTCACCTTTTCGTCTCGATCAAGCCCACTCCATCTACGTGCCAAGCCGCCGGCCGTTCGCTCAAAAATCGACGAGGGGTTTGTTCGAAAAGCTCAGTGTCGTCATGCCCTCGGCCTTGGAAGTTTCGTTTGGGTAAGCTTCGAATGGGTTTCCTTGTGCGTTTGGTATGCGTGTTTTCTAGAAATGTATGGGTTCGAGGCTAGTGTCAGAACTGACTATTTTGGTCATTGGTTACGGTTACCGGAGTTGCCGCCGCCATGTTGTTGAGTTGCCACTATCAAGGGTTCTATAACCCTAGCTTCGTATCAATTGAGGGGAGGTCTTGGTGATAATAATAGGCCGTAGAGATATGTGAGCCTAGTTGTAAACTAGCGTGGGTGAGTTGGGTCTAACCCGGTTGGTTTTAGAGAGCCTAGTGAGATAGTGACTAAACCGGTCCAATGACCTGAACTGGACCAGGATAATGACTGAACCGAACCGACTGGACACGTTGACCTATGACCCGACCTAACCCGTTGACCAACCTGACTTGTTGACCTGTGACCCGACCTGTTGACCCGTGACCCGACCCGGCTGATGCCAGCATTGACTTTTTAGCTGACGTCAACATTGACTTTTTGGCTGACGTTGGTGTTGACTTTTTTGATGACGTCAACGTCGACTTTTTGATTATGTCAACATTGACTTTTTCCAACCCAAGTTGACTCTACGTTTTTTAACATTCTAATTCTAAATCCGCAGCCCGTTTCCCAAATTCGAACCCAAATGACCGTTTTGCTATCTACTTTTGATTATAGTCAGTATTTTGGGAATTTTGAATATCAGATTCTGATCGAATATAATTGTGTTCAGGTGATGTTGACTCGGAGCCTGAGAACCTTCCACCTCCTCCACATGGGCGACCTCGTTCTGATCAGCTTGCGAGTTTTAAACGTGAGTATGAGGTTTACAGATTAAGTTAGTGTGGCATAGTAGTAGGGTATAATTATGTTTTGTTGACCTCGTAGGTGTTGGCTCTGTTCGACCGAATACTAGAGCTAAGCGTGGGAGACGTCACTCTCGATGTTGAGTTATTAGTTGCCTAAGGTGTGTCTCTTCTTGTGCTATATCTTTTTGTGCTCTATGTTATGCGTGCATGTTGTATAAGTGACTAAATGAATGATCTGTGGTCTATAGTATGTTTTGTATGATGCCATGACACGCATCGGATATTAGAATTGGACTAAAATAATATCGAACATATATCGTATGCACTCGGATTAAATTAATATATCGGATATACTCTCAAATTTGAAAAATATAAATCAAAACATGTCATATCATTTGGGTTGAGAAATTGTACGGGGAAGTTCAGTGGGTTCACCATTCGGGCTAAATTCTGCTTCGGATCAGTGGTTCCACCTTCGGGTCATTCCACTTTTGATGGTGACGATGTAGTTAGAGTGGTTCTGGGGAACCTTACTCTTCGGATGGTGTATGGAGATGGGTGTATGCCATTACATTTTATGTCTCATATTGTATGCATATGTATATTGTGATGACTATTGAACTATGCTTGTTGTTCGGATTCCTATTTTGTGTTTTATCTGCACTTTAGAGACATACTGAGCTTCATAGCTTACTCTCCCTAGTTCTTCTTTCCGATACTCAGGCTTAGGCGTACGGTACTTGGAGGATTTCGTTTCATCGAACTATATCTTTTATTTTAGTATGATTATTCAGAAATTGAACTTTATACGTTATTATTATTTTGGATGATTTTGTATTTGGGACATTATTATTATTATTATTGAGACTTAATGGTTTGTCATGCATTTTTTAGATTTCTTTCGAATCTTATAATGACTTTTGGAATTTTTCTAAACGACTACATTTTATTTAAATGAGTGGTTTCGATCTTTTATAACTAAATTGTGATTTAAATTATTAAACCTAATAACCTTTCTTGAGGAACAAGTTTTTCAAACTTAACTTCCAAGATTTGACTTAAGAAATTAGGTCAAACTTAGGAGGTTAAAAATATCTTAACAGACTTAGGGGATAACGATTAGTTGCCAGGTACTAATAAGAAAAACTTCGATAGAAGATGTTCAAGTAGATGAGCTTACTTCAGAAGTGAATCTACCCCTTATGAGTAAAGATTAAAACTCCATCAAGTTAATTTATGAAAAACATCGCTATAGACATATAGGGGTTAATCGTGATTAACTTAGGGTATTGCTATCGATAGAGGTAATACTAACCTTAAAATACTCTCGGCAATAAAACCAAGGCTGAAAATCATTAACTACTGTCTTAACTAGTGTAAAATTCAGGTATCCCTTGCCAATGCTTGTCATCAATTTGAATACATTTATTTGCCAACTTATCTGCACTTTCGCTGCATCTTTCTTAATTTATTTTCTAAAATCAAAATCCAATACCCCATTTAAACTCATGTGTTCCTATTAACAAGTAAAATATCGTGGCATTTAATTCTTGGACAATCCCTATGGATACGATACTCAGCTTACTTCTACTTTACTTGCTGACTGTGTATACTTGCACGCAAAAAACCTACTCTTGGCATTATTTCACTACCTATATATGTTAATTCATCAATTTTTTACCGAGTGTTAACGAGTCGTCAACAACCGTACATAAAACTTCAGAGTAACACAAACGAGCAATGCAATCAACTTAAACAAGTAGCAAAATCTCCATAGTTGATGTGATCCAATTCAACCACTTACTCTTAATCACCATACTTTCATATTTATTCATAAGGATGAATGTCGGGAGAGCTTTTACTAACTTTCTTTACATTTACACATTGATATTAATCTTAAGTATGCATGTTAGAATCATATTAGCTTATCATATTCATAAGTGTGAAAAATATTATATTTTATACCCTTTTTACGCATATTATTGTTTAGACTTAGGCTCATTTAGTTATATTTGTAGTAATTCATGCATAAGTTCGTAGTACTTTTGTTTATTCGGCATGGCCTTGCATTTAGTTGTTTTTATGGAGAAAATACTGATGTTTTGCTTTCTTTTGTACAGGTACGAATTACCGAGCGGTTATTGGGTCAAGTCGAAGATAGATGCAGAATTTTTCAAGATTTATCCTTATCACATATGATAAAGCTAGATTCAATTCATGAGCTATTGAAAGTGAAGATAAGAGAATCTTGGCATCATTAATCCTAATTTATCTCCTCTTAAATGGGATGATGTGCAAATAAAGATAGAAAATAAAGCTTAAATTATTTCCTTATCTTTAGATAAGGAAATAAATCCTAAATTATCTCTATATCTTTAGAAAAAGAAATAAAGCCTAAATTCTCTCCTCAAGATATATGGATAAACCTCATCTTTTGAAATTCAGATTGAGCTCTCCACTCCTATAAAAGACTAATAACAGAAACAACAATAGAAGGGGAAAGAGGGAGATCGAGTCAAGAACGAGATCATGAAGAGAGTGGATAATGGAGGAGTTTATCTCCTCCAGATTTCATTTCTTTTTATCTTTTCAATACTCAATGTTTGGGTTTTATTCATTCTTTATTTCTTTCAACCTACCCATGAACTAAACTAAATTGGCTTGGGTTATTGGGTTTTTAGTGTTTGTGATAGGATGATTTAGTTTTTGGTTTTTAATTCAATAAATTGTTGTTTATCATTCTTGGTTCGTTATTTAATTCCAAGTAAACTCGGGAGAGAGACTTGGATGAATCTATTTATATAGACTCTGGAGAGTTAGATTCACGAAACGATTAGATACACTTTTCATTTAAACAGCCGTTGGTGGAAGCTAATTTGCCTTAGGGATAAATAGTGAATTTCAGAGAATAAGAAGAGTGCATTGATCGATGATGTCCACCCAAGGTTAATGCATGGATGTATTACCGAGGCTTGCATAATCATCAGTTCTTCGGTTAGGGATAATTTGAAGGCATTGAAGAGCACTCTGTCAAACATCGATTCGGTAAATAATTGTCACGACAACTCATTCGACAACTACACTTTTACACTTAATTACCTAACCTACTCTCTCAAATCAGTTTTACCTTTCATTTATTTAAATTCATCTATATTTAGTTTATTTTACTTGTCTATTATCACCATCTATAACTATCTATTTAATTCATTTTATAATGTAATAACTTAAAGAAAGTGACCCAAACCAATTTCTGTGGAGACGATCTTAATCTATATGATTTCTTGCGACATGTTCACTTGCACCGTTTGTGTTGCACTTAAATCGTGCAACACATATCATTCATATCAGCTATACTCATATCATGATTATGCATTATGTATTAGGATATCATGACTTCTTTCCGTTCATTATTCCTTATACTTTGCATATTATGTGATCATGTGATATGTTATATTCACCATATTTTTATTCATCTTTTAGCTTATTATGCCATATTACGTTATAATCACTAAATTATGTTTGTTTGTTTATGTTTTAAGGTTATATTCAGCTCACACAGTTAAGGATACTAACAAAGGACAACTCACTTTTGCTCAAACAACTCGAAACAAGCTTAATCAGCTCTAATCGGCTCTAACTAGCTCCAATCAACTCAAAGAGACTCAAAGACTTAAAAGGAGGGCTCTAATAGCTCGAAGCCAGCTCATGAACAAGGATAGCAGCTCAAGGGAGCTTACTGATTAAGATGAAGTTTGATTAGCTAGAAGACTAGCTCAGCTCAGCTAGGAAGCTAGCTCGGCCAGCTCAACTCAACTCAAGCTTACTAACGTAGCTTAACACCTCAAGGGACATGTTCCCTCCCAAGAGACATGCCTCTCACCTTTGGAGGGAAACACAAATGGGTGGCAAAACCTTAGAAGGAAAGCTTGAATGGGCGGCAAGATCATTTTGGAGGGAGATTCAACAAAGCCGAATGGTTAGCATGCCTTTGGGGGGAGGCACGAGTCATAGCCGAATAGTTAGAGGCCCTTTCGGCTAAACCCTCTTGTAAACTATAAATAGGCCACTCTATGGCATTTGTAAAACAACTCATATTTCTTTTAATTAAATATACTTTGTGAGGTTTCTCTCAAACTTTGTTCTTTTTAGAAATTTATTGACTTATCAAGCATCTGTTTGTGGCTAGGGGTGAGCAAAACTCAACTCGGCTCGAAAAAACAAAATAACTCGACTCAACTCAAGGCGAAAATATTCGACTCGTCTTGACTCGACTTGAAATTTCATAAACTCGAGTCGACTCGAAAAAAATTCAAATAAAGTTTGAGTTGTAAAATAGAAATTCGAATAACTCAAAATTTTTAGTAATTAGTGGATTTATTTTTAAGTTCGAGGTGAGTCCCTCAATTTTTTATGATATATATTTATATTGATATATAAAAATATGATGAAATATTGCAACATATAAAAAATGCGAAGAAATATATATGCATATCTTATATAATTAGAGAAAGTCGTTTAAGTTGGAATCAAACCGTACTATAACATGATAAATAATTCCAAACAAATATTTATAGAAACTCGAAAACTCGACTCAAATTTCTTAAACTCGACTCGAATCGAAAAAAATTCAAATAAAGTTTGAGTTGTAAAATATGATGCATCAACTCGATTAACTCGAATTTTTTTTATTCAACTCAACTCAACTCGATTGAACGCTTACCCCTACTTGTGGCATCACCCTTTCTTTGATACTTCAGGTTCCTAGTTCTCTAACTAGTGGGTCAAAGTTCTATCGGTTAAAGATCATTTAAGGTTCGGGTCTATACTTTTTAGTATAGGTTATTCCTTGATCCGAAACTGCCCTATCTATTTTTCCATCACCCTAAACACCACTTAACATCATTTTCATTCCTTTCACCCTATTCGAACCCTTCACCATCTTTATCAAACTATTTTTTCTTTTCACCCATTTTCCCACACACCACGCCTAAATACATAGCCCATACTTCTGCACCCTTAAACTATTTCATCATTCTTCTTGCTAGCATTCAAAAATCACTTGCTTACTTGCATTCTACGGTCGGGAACAATCAAGGCTACATTCTGTTGGGTTTCATAGCAAATAAACTGATCAAATCAGGCATATAAACGCAGTGAAAAAATATTCTATGAAGAATTTCAAGGATCTCATTCAATCATATTAATGTACGAAGAGGAAATAAAAAATTACCTTGATTTATGATTCAGGAATCCGGTTGTGTTGAGGAGTTGCCTTTCTAAAAGACATCCGCCCTCTACAAGTATTCACACGCGAATAGACGACGAATGGCTATCAGAATGCTAGTTCCAATTAAGATTTCAAAAATCTAATATTTGTAGTTTTGGTGGCTGTTCGAAAATCTCTAAACTACAATCCCTTGGCATACATACATATATATATATGACTTGATTAGGGTTAGATTGAGTTCACTTATTATAATATAATTAAAACTCTTTTAAATAAATTAAAAAATAAATTCCTTTATCTGATAAGGAATTCAAGTTCAACCAAAATCTAGATGATGTAATTTATTTAATAATATTATTTATTTAGATAAATAAATAATATATTCAGAAACTGATTCCTTATCCAATAAGAAATTTAAATCTAATCAAATCTAGATAATGAGATTATTTAATAATATTATTTATTTAATATTATTTTTGGAAAAATAATAAAATAAATAAAATATTCTATCACAATAATACAAATTTAACTTTTTTAAATTCGAATAAATAATCTCTCTCAAAATAATTTAAAATAATCGTATTATCTTAAATTTATTATTTGGAGTAATAACCACAACCATTCTTATCCATTCTTAGTGTGCGACCCTATAGGTTCAATTAACGTTGACAGTAGATAAAATCACATTTTATTCTATAAGTCATAAGCGGCATCTACCAAGACATTATGACTACCTAAGTTAAATGAAAAGCTCATAATCCGAGACAACCTTAATTTAGTTTATGTCATAATCCTTTTATTTCACGATATCTTGATAGAATATAAGACATGGAAAATGTTAACCTTATATCGTTCTACCTTTAGTTTCTTGATGCCCAATTGAATTGATTAAACAAGTGACATTTATCTCTATCAACTCATTTGAGCACGAGCATGCATTTCTCAGTCTCAATCATCAAGGGGCCCAAAGATATCTCTCTTATGTTAAGAGGGATAAATTCCATCTTAATCACTCACATATCACTGCATGATTCCTTATTATGTTCAAGCATAAACTTTATAATCGTCCGATTAAAAATGATGTTTGACTATGTCTCAACATAATAGTAGCAATTTCAGGTCTAAGGATTCAATGTCACAAATGTATAAGATTAATATATAACTTTAATCCATGTATTAATTTTAAGACGAGTCGATCCTAATATTTGTTCTCAATAAATATAGATATGAATTTGATTTGAATCTCATTCACATATTCATCTTATGAATATCTATCAAACTTCATACTAATCTTATCTTATTATTGTTCCCACAATAATAACTAATTAGGCATATTTAGAATAATAATATTCAAGGATACAAAAGAATGCAAATAAATTAATAATAAAAATATCATGTCCATACAATAGGCCTTAGGGCACTATCGCTGACACACTCTACATTAGCAACTCGAGAGTTGGAGCGTATCTGTAACACCCCAAGCCCATATGTTATATTTGGGCCACCAGCCCAAATCGTTCCCGTAAAATTTTTCACTTTAAATGTTAAATAAAATCCCATATCATAAATCCAAACATGTCATTACCAAAGTATTTAAATCCGATAGTACTTAAAACATTCAAAATAGTTAATGGAGCTCCAAATACAGAAGTAAAACATTTGACCAATACAAGTTAAATTAAATAGAGTTCAAATACATAGGGTCTTACAAATACATAGCCCACTACATCTAAGTACTTGTACTCTACCCAAAAGGCCAATACTGAGTCCTTGCTTCGATGGTGCTCCACTACACTCGAATAATCTACAAACCTGTGAACGGAAACAACGATTCCGAACACCGAGCTAACAAAGCTCAATGGATACACAACCACTCGACCATGCTTCAGGTGAATCTTAATTAAGAGTATGCTTAATGATAAGATATTAAGGTAAAATAAAGCAATGGCGCTACCATGATCGCCTAAACACATGTATGCACAAATCCAAAGTACTCATCAATACAACAAGAAACAATCCAAGAGTGGGCCTAATGCCACCCGACACTAAGAGAGCTACTCGTGCTCGGAATCTCATATCGAGCTGCTCAAAATCTCACATCGAGCTAATATAATCAAAATCTTGCATCGAGTCTTCGCTCAAAATCTCGAATTGAGTGGGGCTCAGAATCTCGCATCGAGCACTATCAACATCCGGAATCTCACATCGGATGGCCTTCAATTCATCACTCGAAATCTTACATCGAGTGGTCTTCTTGTGTTGCAACACTCACTCACTGGGTATCCGGATCCCACCAAACAAAGACTCAAAACCAAACAAGTGCCTTTACCTGGCACAACCACGACAATCCACCATGGATCCCTAGAATTTGCTAATACAAGCAATTCACTTCCGTTTAGACCCTTATTTAGCTATTTAATCCATATCGAAGATTGGGAGCACGTTTTTTCAGTTTTACAATTTATTTTACGTCATAAGAGTCCCATTAGGGCCTTAGTCACAAATTATAGGACTCCCGAACATAAACTCAATTTCTTAGGCAGATTGCCCAGTGTGTACCGATACGCCTAGGTGGGTATTGGTACTCCCCTCACAATATCGATACTCTATATGAGTACCGATACTCACATTAGGTTCGAAAGAATTAAACCTTCAAGCTATACCGATATGCCCCGCGCTGTATTGATACCCATCATCGGTACTTGGATCACCCTGTACCGATCCTCACCCGTACCGATACGCCAACCTTGTGTACCGGTACTCGAAAGCCTTTCTAGGCAATATAACAGCTAGTATCGATACGTGTCGTACGTACCGGTACGCTAATTTGCTACTGGAATTCTCATTATGCTTGGAGTATTGATACGCGATAAGTCGTACATGTACTCCCCTTACGACTCGTATTCCTTAACATAAAGGCGTACCAATATTCGCCTACCCCGTATCAGTACGCGAACCCAGATTTCAAAACCTGAAGTTCAAAAATTCAACACTCCGACCTTTAACCCACAAGATTGAGCCCCAAACTGATCCTACCAATTATCGGGAGTTATTAAGTGAGTTTCTAATCGTTTTTACCCTTAAACAACATCAATTATAGAATTTGCCAATGATGACCAACCAAGCTCTAAATGACCAAAACACCACATATCAAGCACAACATGTCAAAATGATGATGCACATGAACACACAGAAGTTAAAAGTGTACTAACCTCAAATCACTAGCTGAAAGAAACCCCAAGCCTCCACCTCAAGCTTTCTTCTTCTCTTGGGCCCTTGAATGCTCTCCAACCTCTTTCACTACAAAAGGAGTGTTGCAACGAGCTACAACATGGTTGGGAGATTAAAAGGAGCTTAGAAGATGATTTTATAACAAGGAATGGGGCTAAAATCCCCATTCCCGTTCTCACTCTTGCACCCCACGAAAACCTCAACCCCACCATTTAAAACCATTCCTACCTTGTTTTATAGATCCTTGATTGCTGGTAAAACTTTTCTTTATAAGCCAAATGAGATTCAAGAGGTTAAACTTCCAAAATCCTACCTTTGGTGATGGTGGCTAAAGGAAAGAGAGGGGGTTTAAGGAAGAGGGAGAAGACATGGGATTGGTGATATCACAATGTGTCTGCAAAATGCAAAAAATTAAACTCCCGTCCCTCTTTTTCACCCCATTTGGTACTTACCAAAATATCCCCAAGCCATCTTCTCAAGCCCAAACCCAAAACAAGGTTTCAAGCCCAAAATGACTCATAAGGCCCAGCCACACAGCCCAACACGAGGCCCTTGCCTCTGGTTAACTCGACACTCAAGCTCAAAAACCCAGGCCGTGACAGCATCAACAGTGAACAAAGTAGACTACCATAATAACATAATTATGCACTGATTTCTTACAGCAAGGCATTCACAGGAGTAACATCAGTAAACTTATTAAACATAATCAAAATATCCAACAATCAAATCAAAACAAGAAATAATCACCAAGCAATCAATAACACACTAATGCAACTCAAACCCAAAAAGTTGCAGAATTAATCACACAATGATACCCAATATATAAACTTTCTTAAAGTCATTATGAGGCCATCCAAACTATTTTTTTAGGTCGACCGAACCTCTTTTTAGCCAATAAATCAACGTCCAAATTACATTCCCTTGGAACTGACTAAACTGACCATTGAATGTTGCTGCACATACTCAATATTTTCCTTTTGTGTTTTTGACTTTTTCTTTCATGTTCTCACTTTTCTTCTTTTCAGCTCTTTTTCTTCGAGGTTTTTTATACTATTTGACGATGTTTCAACCTCAAAATCATATACGCTCTTTACTTTATTAACCATATCCACTGATATTTGCTGAATTAAGGCATCTCCACTCTCAAAACTGTTTAAATTAAGACCAGAATTGTGTCTCTTGAGAGCCTCCAAAGAACCAAGTCCCATAAAATTAATATCATCAATGGCTAGAGCATTATGAAGTCCCTCAAAACAATTTGGATTAACCGAGAGAGGGTATTCAGACTCTTCAACAGTATGTTGACCAGTGTCACATTCAGATCCAAGCGGCACAAAAGTTCCAAGCGAATAATCCTCCCTATGTGACTTACCATCTAATACAATATCCTGCAGCAAGCCATCTCCAGAAATTGGCTAGTTGCAAGCTGTCACATTAATAAGGGGAATAAATTTGCCCTCTTCCCTGTTACCAATGACCGCACTCGATCTTTTTGATGCCAGCTGTACCAAGTTAATTGAATGTTCTAATTTAAGCCATGCATCTAATCGTACACCTTCTGCTGGTTTAACTCCCACATTCTGTAGGTTCGAATCCCCTTGCTTGTCGACTATCCTATTACATTTTGGATAAAGTTTGAGATTGTACTCTATCCATAAGTGCCAGTTGCCTCTCTAAAACTTGTCTCATTAAAAGTTGTATTGGATACCCCTTTTACACGAGATTCCACCTCCTCTGGTGCAGCACCTGTTGCCACATGGACCTTCACGTCAGCTCTTAGTGCTTGTTCATCTTCTACCGCCTTTTTCACTTCCACATTCTCTGCCGGAAACTGAACTGAAGCTTTTCCTCCATCGATACCATTGTTTGATGGATGGATCTCATTTTTATATGATGTTGCAAGGTAATCTGTGCCTTCTTCTTCATCACACCAAAATGAGTTCGGCGTAAAAGATGGCTCAAATTCACAAACGCTAACTTTGAAAACCTTCGAAGCTACCAAGGTTCTTGGTCAGTACCTGAATATAGGCTCTGAAAAAAGAGCTTGGTTTCAATGTTCTTTCGTCGATTGAAATAAGATCACCCCATATTGACACAATGCTTTCAAACGTTTTTTCACTCCAGGCATGAATCGGTATCCCTTCACAAAGCTATCCATGCTCAAGGATTATAAAATGACACTTTTTCGACCATTCTTGAATATCTATGAACCCTCTACTTATGCCTACTTCAAATTCTTCCTTGAATCTTACTAAAATCTCACGATCCTTGAATATCAATAAGTATACCGAACCTGAAAGGCTCATAATAGTTATGCCTTTGACTCCCTCGTCGTGAAGTTTCTTAGCCAATCTTCCAACTCATACAAATTTATTGCACCAACCAACGAGGCAATTTTTCAAGATGTCTCTTTTGTTAGGATCAATCACCCCTTTACAACTATGCTTCGAACTCGTCATTTTTGCTGCCCTCAACTTCTCCAAGTTGCTATACTGATACCTCAAGGACTCCAATCTTCTGCCGAGTGTACGGCCAAGTTCAAATCTTGCCAGATAAACTCTAATCCGACAATGATATATTGAGACGCCGTCTAATCTTTCTTGGGCTCTTAATGCATCTTTCAAGTTTGCAAAACGTACGAAACCAAATCTTTATCCGTCTTTACTTCTCCTGCTCGGGATGAATGAATACACTACTTCTCCATGGTAACTAAACAAGGACCTCAACCCCTTCCAATGGAGCTTTTCAAGGAGATTGAAAATGAATAGGGTCGCTCCATTTTCTCTAATGACAAAACCACTCCTTTCTTTGCCATCTCTCTCTCTATCTCTTCTCTAATGAAGTACTCTAGTGTTAACGATATTTCGAAAATGTCTTTAAAACTCACAATTTTAACCCAAATTTGAAGGAAAATAACTTCGGTATGCAATCTTCACTATTTAATTAGCATACAATCGAGATTTATTATTCTTTTCCTCTTTCTCCACCTTGCCGCTGTTAGAATTTTAAAAAAAAGGTTTAACATTAGAGAAAAATGATTGAGTCAAAAAAATGAGTATAATTAGAACATCTTATCAAACAGTCGACAACAAATATCATATTAAAAGATGATCTAAGCTTTCATTTGATTTTAATCAATTTTCGAGTGGTATT
This sequence comes from Hibiscus mutabilis, assembly GCA_019671005.1. Classification (NCBI taxonomy): domain Eukaryota; kingdom Viridiplantae; phylum Streptophyta; class Magnoliopsida; order Malvales; family Malvaceae; genus Hibiscus; species Hibiscus mutabilis. Next base: position 2,513,867 of record CM033752.1, read on the forward strand.
CAAAGAAATTCAAAATCAATTAGAAGACAAGGTCACTAAACTATGAGTTGATTCTTTTTTTTGGATACATCAAATTTTGAAAACCATGTTTTACAACAACAAGAGTTGAACCCAAGTTGTGTGTATTGATCCGATTTTATTTTGACCATTGAACTATATTTTTTATCATTTAGGCTACTAAATTATTAAAATTGTTTCAATCAAGTCACTGTTGTTAATTTTTTGACGACGTGACAATTAAGTAAATATGCATAATTACACATTTAGTCTTCATTACTTATACATTCTATCAGATTGATCATAATTTTAATTCAATCTAATAAATTTAATCCTCCATGATTAAATAATTCTTCCATTAATTTAATTTTATTTATTTTAATATTTTCCTCAAATCAGATGGTGACACAAGCATCATTTAGTTTGAGGAAAATAAATGAAATGGATTTGGAGTTGAAGAGAAAATATATTAAGGCTCTTTTCACCACATTAGTCATGATCTCAACTAATTAAAACTACACACTTTTAAAAGTTATCATTCGAGTGGATTGATGATAAGGGAAAAAATGAGAAAGATGGTGATTTATATTGGTTGGTACAGTGATTGATACGATAAGGATAGCCTATGATATAATTTCTCGAGTCGAGAAAATTGAACATAGAAAGTTAGATGACAAATGCATCACCAACCATTGGGCTGTGTCTCATTTTTAATTATAATTTACAACATTTTATATACATGTTAAGTTTAGTTAAATGGTGTTGATGCTTCAAAAAGTGAAACTAAAGACCAAAACTCATAATAATTTTTAGGTTTTGTTAGGTTTACTTAGATTTTCATCAACCATCATTGCATATTGATAATAACAAGTAAAAAAAGCCTTCAAAAGAAAGAAAAGAAGCATTCGAGGACAACCTCTTCAGCATATCACTCCCCTACCCCTGCTGCACGACACTGCCATTGAGCCTGTACCTCTTGAGAACCTTGAGGACAAGGTTACTTTGAAAAGAGGGGGTATTGTTGCAGCCAGCACTGTTGATCATCAGGTGATCATCAATCAAAGGAGCATGCTGAGCTGGCAGAAACTGATGAGCTGGAAGACCTGTTGGGAATGTTCAAGAATTGCGCAGAGGAGGAAGGCAAAAGAGGGCCCCAAAGGCTCTAACAGATTTTGTTTGTTACTGAAGGAATAGCTGATAAAACGAATGCCATGTATTTAGTTTAGGCATGAAAAAACTCTAAAAAGAATCTTCTTCAATCTAAATTCCTTCTTTTCTTCCTATATATTCTCTGAAATATTCTGCAACTTTTCTTTAAATTGCTGTACGCAACAAAACACCAAAAAACAGCAAAAGTAATCATAGAAGAGTGTTATAAGACAGAAATAAGACAGAAACGTGCTATAAAAATAGAAAAACGTGCTACAAAGGCAGAGGAAAACGCAACAAAATGTGTGAAGAAAAAAAAAGAGAAATAAACGAAAATAAATAAAATATGAATCACCGACGGTCGACAACTAATACAAAGACGGGTATCGCCGCTTATTAAACAAAGAAAAAAAGAGAAAAGTAAACGGCTATGGTTGAGAGAAAATTAAAAAGGTGACTAGGAGTAAGGCTTAGTTCAATTTGATAAATTCGTGAGTAGCTCATTAATTTTTTTTTTTATAATATGTTAGTTTGGTGTATTTGTGGATAGTTACTTTTGAGTTTAGATTTTGGAATTGTTTCACACACTATTTTGATCATTTTCATTAGGCTTAAATGAAAAATCAACCTCTAAATTATACCTTTTGTTTACTTTTAGCCCTTAAATTATTTTTTGGTCAAAATAAGTCCTTAAACTATTATTTTTGTCACTTTAAGTTCGGTAGTTGTCTAAGTTAAAAAAATTATTTTGACCAATAAGATGTTGACACATCATAATTTTTTTTGACCAATATATAATGTAGGGACTAAAAGACAAAATAACATAGTTTAGGTACTTATTTTCACTAAAAAATAGTTTAAGGACTTAAAGTGACAAAAATAATAGTTTAGAGACTTATTTTGACCAAATAATAGTTTAAAGGGTAAAAACAAATAAAAGACATAGTTTAAGGGTTAATTTTTCATTTAAGCCTTTTTATTAAGTTCTATATAGTATTACTGAATTTTACTTATTTATATTTTTTTTAAAAAAGGGTAAAAATTCTGATGAAATTAACGAGCAACGAGTCGAGTCGAGCAAATAGTTTTTTTTTAATGAGCACGAGTCGAGGAAAAAGTTTATTAAGCTTATTTAGTATCAAGTCGAGCACGAGTCGAACAATTTTTTAGTCGAGTCAAGTACTCTTCGACTCGTGATCGACTTTCTCGATAAGCATCCCTATGCAAGTTTATAAAATAGTGATAGATTTTTATAAATTTAAGGATTAATTCGTAAGAGTTTGATAAGTTTTAATGACCATTTTGTGATATTCAAAACTTCAATGACAATTTGTATACTTTACCAAAAAAAAAAGTCTCTCCATTTTCACTGGGCACTCCTAATTGCAAGTCACGGTATTCGCCGATCGCATTGCTTTCTCTCTCTACTGGTACTTTCTCTCTCTCTCTCTGCCGATTTTTAGATCTCTTTGCTTGCTGTGTTTTTTATTTTGCTTATTTGAAATTATTTATTTTGTGGAAAATTCATAATCTGTGTTAATTCGTGGATTTCTATTTGTTTTGAATCAAATTAAAGGAGATTTTAGTTAGGTCTGTTTGTTATTGTTGACTGTTTCTGTAATGCGAAGAATTTCGGTGCAAAATTGATGTATTCATGTTTTAATTACTTAATTTTTCGGTGGTGAAATGATGCTAAACTTGGTTGAATTGAGGTTTCAAAGTCGGCAATTAGTGCAATGCTTTCGGATTTTGGTTATTATTTGGTGTTCAATTTGTATAAATTGGTAATTTGCAACGGAAGTAGTCACCATGGCTGAATTTTTTAATTGGAGGTTAACATTGTTGGTAGTTAGGCTGTATAAGAACAAGCTTTTGAAAATGGGATGAAATTTGTAGAATGAAGAGTAAAAAATCATTGAAACTGTAAAGCATTTTAGAGTCCTGGTTTAGAGTTTCCGGGATTTGTTGCATTCGGCAACTCGGTTCTCTAATCCAAGTAATTAACTTCATTGCCGGTTTGGTTTCAGACTTCGATTTCTATGATGTCGGGGAATGCTCTAAGAGATCTTAATACTTTACCTATGTCCGAGAGAAAGAACGACAGTTCTAGTAAAGGTAACCTTACTAAGACTTGCAATGGACACACGATTGAAAATGTTGATGAGCAGGAGAAGAAAAGCCCTGCCTCGGTTCGCATAAATGGAAGCGAAGCTGTAAATGGTGGAGTAGAGGTAGCTAACACGGAAGTAGAGTACATTGAATCTGAGAACTTGAGTGATCTAGAAGATGTTGAAACTTGTATTGAGGTAAAATTTTATATTTTCTTATTCTTAAACCTCATGTCGGGTATTTGATGTTCTACCATTTACTATTATTATGCATGTTTACCTGTATCAGAAGCTCTTATCTGGACTTGAGTCCAAAGATTGGGTTCGGGTTGTTGAATCTCTCAATAATGTTCGCCGATTATCAATATTCCATAGGGAAGCAATGCATAGTATGCTGTAAGTCTAAACACTTCAACTATCTGATCAGAAATATTAGAGGATGGGGTTTAATCTGATTTTTCATCTATTACATCAGCTGTTGTCTTGGATTTAATTTGAATGTCATATTTCTTTCATTGTTCTAATGTGCAGGGCTGATTTGATCCCGCTGGTAGTTAAGTCCTTGAAGAATCCAAGAAGCGCTGTATGTAAAACTGCAATTATGACATCTGCAGACATTTTCAGTGCATATAATGATGATTTGGTGGAGTTTTTGGATCCCCTGGTACTATAACAGTCTCTATGATTTACTGCCACGATTGTCTGGGTGCTTGTTTATATTTTGGACGGCACACTACCATCTTTGTTGTTTTCCCCTTTTGTGAATGTTTCTTCATCTTCGGATACAAGCTAACGAGTTCTGACCTTTCCGATTTGTTCAAATTTTATTCTACAGCTTGTACAGCTTCTTCTTAAGTCTTCACAAGACTAAAGATTTGTATGCGGGGCAGCTGAGAGAGCTTTAGAGACATTGACTACTTCAGTTTTCCCGATGTCGTTGTTGCCCAAGTTGCAACCCTATCTAAAGAACAGAAATCCACGAATTCGAGCAAAGGCATCAACGTGCTTTTGTCGTAGTGTTCCACGACTGGTAGGCAAATGATTTGATATGATGATTGCTATTTTTATTTGTTCACAAAATAGGTTGTTTTCCTAGGTTACACATTAAACGTTTAAATTTCAGGCACTTTTTTCTTTTAAAATTTTGACAGGGTGTTGAAGGAATTCAAGAATATGGAATCGACAAATTGATACAAGTAGCTGCATCCCAGCTCAGTGACCAGCTCCCGGAGTCCCGTGAGGCTGCTCGAACCCTTCTATTAGAGCTGCAAGCTGTATACGAGAAATCCCCTGGCCTCTCAACAACAGTATCTGAGCAACCAGAGATAAGCTCTTGGGAGAACTTTTGTCAGTCAAAACTCTCTCCTTTAAGTGCACAAGCAGTGCTTCGGGTCACGAATGTTGCTCGTGAAGGCCTCGTAATCGGTTCCTAACAGTGAGTTTTTATATAAAACCACATGTGCGAGTAGCAAGTAATGATATCTTCTTTCTTTTTTTTTTTAATTATTATTATTTCCAATTTTACCCGCGTTTACATATATGAGCTTTAGTGTGCCAACTGCGAAGTCACCTCTTATTGCTTTGGTTCTGCTTACAGTCATCCCTTTTCCTTGTAAATTCTCTTGAATCATTAAGATATCTTCGATTGTGGTTAAGAAACCAGTCGGACTGTAATCATAGGAATGATATTCTTTAGACATAGTTTCCCTCTATTGTCTTCCTCGTTAATGTCACGGGCTTTGGGTTTCGGAAGTAGTATCACTATGGTTGAGCCTTTTTGCATTATTCTCGTAGAAAAATATTATGCCAGAAGTGTTGCACAATAATAGAGGACATATATTATGATAACTTTATGATTGCAACAGCAGATCTGGAAGACCCAAATAATGAATTTGAATTATTAGTTTGGATGTCTTAATCACATGTTAAGCATCTTTTTTTGTCAACTTCTCAGCTACTAGATTTGGATTGCTGCTAATGCCATAGCAGGAACCTTGTAGTGCGCGTGCGTGCATACGTACGCGCGCACATGCATACATATGTACATATTGTAGAAGAATTGATCAAAGCAACATATAATTTATTGTAGAAGTGGAGTTTGATTCAATTTTCTCGTTTCTCTTGTAGATTTCATGTTAATTTATATTATTCTGACTCGGGTGAGTGTTGGATTCGAATATATGTTTTGATTACGGAATATTTTGAATTCTTTAAAGTTCTTTTTGGCTAAATTGAATGTGCCCCTTGTACGGGAGATGAATATTTTAAAGAAAATAGAATAGACAAGGGGTGTGGTCGCACCCCTTAAAAATTTTAAATCTTCATATAATTTAAGTATTTTTATATATTTTCTTTTGCTGATCTCATTTTGAACCTCTAAAATTTTGTAAGTTAATATCCCTAAAATTTTAATATAATTTCTTAAGAGTTCTCGTCTCTAACATAAAATAAAACATTTTTATAGTCTCTCAACGGGTTGAGGTGTCAAGTCCTTTAAATAATATTTAGGTTTGAATTCTGATATTGTGAAAAATAGAATGGGTTAGAAAATATGTTCTTATATTGAATATTTATAAGGAAAAAAACTTTAATACACATGCCGTGTAAATTTAAGTTTACACGTGTCTTTTAATTTTAGGGGTTATGATTTTAGAGTAGGAGTTTAGGTTGTAACGTTTAAAATTTAATGTATAGTGTCTAAAGTTTAGGATTAAGAATTTAGAATCTGGGTTTTATAATGTAAATCTGCATGCTTGTGTAAAATTAGTTTTATATAATACGTGTATCAAAATTTTCTCTTATTTATAATAACTAATTTGAATTAATAGGTTGATGGGTTGAATATGGATGGTTATATATATAAAAATTATTTGTAATGTATGCGATCCTGTCTTCCCTTGGGTCGCAAATATTAGTTCAAATCTAGTGTAGAGCACGTGGATCAAACAATAATGACGTGTACCTATCCTATGAATTGCTTGATAGGTTAAGAAAATGGTGTCATTTGTTTTTTTTAACATGTTAAATCTAAACTACATACGTTATGTACACATGTATTTATGATAAGCATATATATAGGATTTATTTAATCTATTAGTGGAAAAGTAGGGGAAAAAAGAAATGTTATTATTCGAGTTCGAACAGTTTGTTTGCATAATTCAAGTCTTATTAAAGAGTTTAGATTAGTGAATAAATATTATCTTATAATAACACTAGAATATTCAATTTGAATCTTATAAAAAAAGTTTTTCAATGTTTATCCTTTTATTTACAAAATTTAAAACAAAAAAAAATCAATAAACATCAAATTTCTTATCCTTTGAGCGCACGTATTATCAGGAAAAAAAAGTGGTCAAAAAGACCCACAACAAAGAAAGAGACGTGAAGAAAAGTTGGAATCATTCACTCTCTCTAAGATTTTGTTTCCACCTGTCTCTTTATATATTATTATTATTATTATTATTATTATTATTATTATTATTATTATTATTATTATTATTATTATTATTATTATTATTATTATTATCCTCCCACCTAATGCATCACCAAAAATAACCATTCCACATTGATTAAACTACATAAAAACAGAGGAAAAGATCAAATTCAGACCAGCTTTGATTCATGTTTCAGGTAATCAACTTGTCTTTGTTTCGTCCCATGAACAACAAATGAAGGGTGTTTACAACATTTTTGGAGGCTGCAACACAAGATGGCCATTATCATTGCTGTGATTCTTCTATTTCTTGGCATTGGAATGCTGGTTTTAGTCCATGTTTGTTTAGTAGGCGGATCCTTCATCCTGAGAGGATTTCGAAGCCCTGCGAGATTCGAATTCGACGTAAACAGCGACAACAACAACAACACGAACCGAACTATGTCCGAGGATGATGTTCAGAAGCTTCCGTGTTATGATTACAAAGCAAAAGACAGAGAAAACAGTTCTTGGTTTCAAGTCTTGGATTGTGCTGTCTGCTTGGAGGAATTCAAGATGGGTGAGAAATGCAGGCTTTTGCCGCTTTGCATGCATAGTTTCCATGCTGAATGTGTGGATTCGTGGCTTTTGAGGAACCCCATCTGCCCCGTTTGTCGAACATGTGCCAGTTCGGGCGAGCCGGGGTCGGGTTTAGGCGAGCAAACACATCGGCACGGTGATGATTTTGTTGAGTTGAGAGAGCATCATAGCAGGGGAACCAGCAGTTTAGATGATGTTAGAATTGAAGTAAGAAATTTGACATAATCGACGATGACGTCGACGACACGAACCATGTCCGAGGATGATGTTAAGAAGCTTCCATGCTATGATTACAAAGCAGAAGACAAAGGAGATGGTTGTAATCAAGTCTTGGATTGTGCTGCCTTCCAGGATATAAATATTTCATAAATATAAAGGTAATTAACAATGTATATAAAATTATTATATTCTAATTGATGTTATAAATTCTATTAATTATTTACGTGACATTGTGCCACGTAAGTAATTACGCACATGTGAATGTACAACGTTAATAATATTTTTTATCGTTAGTTAACGTGATATTGTTCTCCAAAAGAATAAGGGTTAAAGTGAACATTCAATTAAACATTGAGGGTGAATTTCGATATTACACCTATTTTATTTAGAAGTTTGAAGACGGTTTCTTGGCTTTTACGTGGGATTTTTCTTTTTGGATGATCCATAATTTTTTAGCATTTTATTATGAGTATCAAACTATGCTTATTGACAAATTGACAACGGCAAATATAGACTAAATGTAGTAAATATTAAAGGCTTTAATAAAAAATAAGTACTTAAATTATATTTTTTTGAATTTTAGGTGTTTAAAGTATTTTTGTAAAAATAAGTGCCTAATGTTTTAACCGTTATAATTTTAAGTGTCCGACTGTTTAAAAAACTATTACCTAATAAGAACGTGACATGTAGCATGTTTTTATTATTATATTAAAAAAATAAAAAAAGAATATAATTTTAAAAAAACTCAAAATTTTTAAAATTTCGAAAAAACCCAAATTCCTAATACCCAAAATCACAAATTCTCTAAATTGTCGTAGCTGTCGCCAGACACCACCAATGCCGTCGTCGAAAGCCACCGTCTATTTTTTCCAACAACCCATCGCCGAAAATCGCCGGTAAGTGTGTCAATCGGACGTCGTTCTAATAAAATCATTCGCGTTCATCGTCCAATTGGCACGCCTCCCATTGGTTACCAACGATGGGTGGTTGGAAGAAATGTGCGGTTGCCTTCGACGACAATAATGATGATGTCTGACGACGGCTAAGGCGGCGACAACTATATCAATTTAGAGAATTTGTGATTTTGAGTATTAGGAATTTGAGATTTTTGGGAAATCTTTATTTTTTAAAAAAATTATATATATTTTTTAAAATAATAATAAAAAAGTATGACACTTGTCACATTCTTATTGTGTAACCATTTTTTTAAACGGCTGGACACTTAAAATTGTAACAGTTGAAACTTTAGGCATTTAAAATTGTAACGGTTAAAACTTCAAACACTTATTTTTATCAAAAAATATTTTAGACACCTAAAGTTCAAAAAAGATATACTTTAGGTACTTATTTTTATTTAAGCTAATATTAAATAAAAAAAGAAATTATATGATATTTTTTATTATAAACTTAAAAGTAATATCATTGTATCTTAACAGATTTGGAATATAACTAGACCGAGTTTCAACAATTATGTTCAATATTAATGTCAGGCGTGGATGTAAAATTTTATACTTAGGTATAAATTTTTTAAAGTTATATTAAAAATTTAAAAAATATAAAATTATAAAATTTTAGAAGAAATAATAATTTAATTTTTTTAAAAATTACTCATCCAAACATCTCTCAATCTATTCCTGATTGATGTCATAAATGATTTTGATATCGACTTGAGCCGGCCAACCTATGGACATCTTTTATGTGAGTAACATAGATTGGTACTATCTTTGAATAAAGATTTGAACAAAGATCATGTTTAGATTTGAACTATTCCTTGGAATGTCTTGTTAATTTATTTGACATGCAAGATCAGAAAAACTGTGATTTCTCAGGCAATCTAGAGCTTCTTTTATGTCTAGGCCGACATCAATATATGAATAAAACGTATAATTGTAAATTTAGTCCTCAATAATTTGATTCTCAACCTTTAAGAAAGTCAAATTGCTTTTTTTTTTCGATTAAAATGACTAAAATATTATATTTTTACTGTTCAAAGTGGCAATCCCACGTGATATTCCATATGTACTTCATGCAAACATAATACAATTTGTCTTACATGACATGTTAACAAATACTTTAAAATTATAAAATATTTAAAAATAAAAAATTATAAAAAATAGCGATTCAACTCTTTTTGAAAGGTGGAAGGGTCAAATTCAACTCTTTCTGAAAAGTTGAGGATCAAATTTAATTTAAAAAGAATAAGGGTCAAAATGACAAAAGTTGTGAACATTGAGGACTAAATACATCATTATGCCTATATCAAAATTATATGCTAAAATAATGGTAACGTTACTTAATTTATATCACCCTTTTTTGCTGAAATCAAAATTTAAAAGCCTAAGAAACTTGTTGATCAAAATTAAATGGTAGACAACCCAAGCTTCATCAGTCTTCCGAACCCGAACCCGAACCCGAATCCGTTTTGAATCTGATCATGAAAACGACCTGCAATTTCGCTATTGTTTGCATTTTCATCATGACCAACATCACTACAAGAGTTGCAGTTTCCCAGGCTTCCAAAGCAAACTGCACCATTGATTTTGAGTTCAAAGAATCCTCGAATTCAAGCAATGGAAATGGCAATTGGGGTGGATTTCTTAACGAAAACCGTTGCGGAACAACGTTCAATGGCTACCTCAAAGCATTGAGTATTCGAGCAAATCGAACAGGCTCTATATTCTTGGATTTAAGTGAGCAAACAAGGTGTTTGAATTCGATGAAACAATTCGAACATGTTTCGATTTGTGGGATCGAGAAGCTAACATCGGGCGGCGGGGGATGCTCGGATTATTCGACGGTTGATGTTGAAGAGAAACTGGGGAATGAACTGAGAAGTCTGAGTGAAAATTGCAGAGTTTCGTGTGTTGAAAGCTGGGAATCCATTAACGGAGGCTCACATTCGGAAGAGTCCATGATTTGCAGGTTCGCTGTGTTGGTTGTGTTGACGAGTCCGAAGGCCGGAGATGATAATAACGAAAGGATTTACGATTGCCTTTCGAACAACAGCAGTGTTAATGCAGGTAAAAGATTCTCTTTCGACGGAAATGTCGAATTCAAACTTGAACTCGGGTGTGTCATAGGTATCCGGTTCTAGTGTAGGATTACATGTCCAGTTTGTGTCGGGTTCGAACAATATAAATTTGATTTTGGGCAGGTTCGAATATCATCCTATTTATGTTTGAATATACTTTAAGAAAAATGAAGATATCGGATTAAAAAAAGTTTCTTACAATTTTCATCTTGCTTGCCAGAGAAGGATGAATCAACAGCAGAAGATGATGAGAAGAAATCAAAAGTTAGAAGAGGTACTTGGATTCTGGTCGGGAGCATTGTGGGATTTCTTGTAATAGCAATCATTATAATCATCATCTTATCAAAAAGATGTTGTAAGTCAAGAAACCATGGTATGTTCTCAAACATCATGTCTTTTGCAAAAATATATCATTTTTCGTATCTGAATAGATTCGATTGTTATTGTTGTTGTTGTTTCGAAGCATACGAGGATGTTTTATTGAAGAAGGCAGGTTGTCCCAAATTTCCAATCAAAGAGGTCTTTTCTGCTACGAACAGTTTAGATGAATCCAATTGCATTGGTGAAGGAACTGCTGGTAAGTACTGAATTAAGTAAATTCATTATTAAAGATTTATATAATTACACATTTGGTCTTTATTATTTACGCGTGTCACCATCTGAGGATCAAAATAAATTAAAATCAAGATCAAATTAATAGAATATGTAAGTAAATGAGGACTAAATGTGTAACTATTGTCACATCATCATCCCGTTAAAAGCATCAGTCAATGGCTTGGTCGAAACTATTTTAATGGTTTAGTGAGCTGATTGACAATTTTTTTAGTTCAATGATCAAAATAGAAATGGCCCTGTAATTTAGTGACTTAGAGGCAGTTAAGGATTTTATTTTTCTTTTGGTATAATCACCGATATCCAATTCATTGGTTAACTAATCCGGATCAAGTATTATATAGGCCCATTATGGACAATCCCCCAACCTAATTAAATTCATTCACGACGACTTAATTAAATTCTTGACCTTGCTGAAATGATCTAGTACTTCATCCCACTAAACCTTGTTTGAAACTTGACTTTAATGTTTACATCAGGAAAGGTGTATAAGGGCATATTATCAGACCAGCAGCAGGTTGCAATAAAACACATTGTAAATGATGGTAATGTGGAGACATTTGTGAGGGAAGTCGAGTTTGTCTCAAATCAAACATCCAAACCTTGTGAGATTGCTTGGATATTGTCTGAGAAAACAAGATTGCTTCCTCATTTATGAACTATGCCTTAATGGAAACCTTGCAAAATGGCTATTTGGTATGTCATTTCTCATAAAAAAAAAGATTAAAATTTCTGCACTTTCCCATTTTTTCCTAGGAAAAATGAAAAAAAAAAGGCTTTTAACAGGCAAAGACAAGGTACTTTCATGGATCGATAGGCTCGAGATTGCGATCGGCAGCGCTCGAGATCTTCGGTTTCTTCATACGTATTCTGAAGGTTGCATAGTTCATCGTGATATCAAGGTCAGTCAGAAAATTTCCATTACCTTGGTTAAAAGTTTCGGTTTAATGACCGGTTGTCTTTTTGTTAAAAATTTCTAGTCGGGTCAAACCGACACATGAACAGTTTTACTGCACCCCTAACTATGAAACCAGTGTTGTGTTTACTGTGTATTTTGTAGCCAACCAACATTCTTTTGGGACAAAGCTTGGAACCCAAGCTCTCAGACTTTGGTTTATCAAAGCTCATCAACAATGGTGAAAACGATGTGAGCTCTGAAGTTAGAGGAACGTTCGGTCATGTCGATCCCGAATACCGAAACAATCGCCGAGTTGATTCATCCGGTGATGTTTTCAGCTTCGGAGTTGTGTTGCTCCAAATCCTGTCGGGGAAGAAGGTTTTCAATTTGAGCCTGGAAAAACCAATGCCTTTGAACAAAATGGTCAGTAATCCCACCCTAAAATCTTTCTTTCTTTTTAATTCAAGTTTTTTACTCGAACTCAGATCTAACATGCGTATATAGTAGAGACGAGTACAATCATAGATTGAACCACTTAACTTTCTGGGGATTTAGCGGTGACATCAAACCTTTTAAATTTTGCACTTTTGACCTCAAATTATCGAAAATTTACAATTTCATCCTGATATTTTTAGAATTCACAGTTTAACCACCACACTTTTAGATTTTTCAGAAAGTACCCATAAACTTAAAAAACTTACAATTCAACACTCAAATTCCTAATTTTCTTAATTTAGCCCCTAATTTCCATTTTAAGTCTAGTACCCACTCGGGTCTCACACGTGAATCATGTTGGTAGGTTCTAATCTACATACATACAATGACAGGCTAGAATTCTGAGCAAAGGTGGAGCGTAAAAGAATTTGCAGACCCCAAACTTGAAGGAGAATACTCAATGGAAGCATTTGATATAACATTCAAGCTGGCTCTCTCGTGCACTTGGGTTAAACAACAACGGCCAACAATGGAGCAAGTGGTTGTGAACTTAGAGAAGGCCCTTCACATCTCAACAATGGGCACAGCTTCATCCCCACAAAGCTACACACAAACTCATGAAAAGTTTTGAATTACAGCAATGGAGAATTCTCTTTCACTTTATGTAATAGGAGACAATAAATACAGAAATCTACAGAGATTCACTCAATGTTCAAAGGACCAAAGGCAGTGCGGCTCTATGAAGAATGAGTAGTTCAATCTAATGCCGTATCACGTACCCGATACATCTTCGTACCGAGACATATTGGGTACGGCTTGGGTACCCACAAGACAAGTATTTCATCTTCCTGTTTCTTCTTCTCCTTCTCCAACTCTCCCATCTTTTTTCTTCTTTTTTTTGACTTTTTCTTGCTCACATGATTCAATTATAAGTACATAAGTATGTGTGATGCCATACTCACGTGATTTTTTATGACTTTTTATTTTTACATTTTTTAAAATATAAAATTTATTTTTATCTTTACTGTATCCGTATAATTTTAACAATTACAGTTTTTTTATCCCGTTTTCGTACCTGTATCCGTATATGTGACCACCGAAAATCTCCGAGACGGCCCTGCTCAGGTGACCACCGAACTATTTGGACGTATCTATTTTGACCACCGAACTAGGAAACTCGTCAATCAGGCCACTAAATTTTTAAATTGGTCCTATTTTGATCACCTCCATTAAAAAACTAACGGAGGGGTGACAGAGAGGTGATGTGGCAGTTAACGAAAATTTATAAAATTATACATTTGGTTCTTACTATTTACCTATTATATTAATTTGATTCTAATTTTAATTTAATTAAATAAAATTAGGCTAAACTATAAAATAAGTGCCCAAACTATGTCTCTTTTTTGTAATAAGTGCCTAAAGTATTTTTGTTTGAAATAGATGCCTAAACTTTCATTTTGGCTGAAATAGGTGCCTAAACTATTTTTTTGCTGAAATAGGTGTCTAAACTTTCATTTTTGGCTTGTTTTAAAGTCAATTTTGGCACATACTTGGGCACCTATTTCAATCAAAAATGAAAGTTTAGGCACATATTTCAGCAAAAAATACTTTAGGCACCTATTTCAGCCTAAAATGAAAGTTTAGGCACCTATTTCAGCCAAAAAATATTTTAGGCACCTATTTCAGCCAAAAAATATTTTAGGCACCTATTGCAAAAAAGAGACATAGTTTAGGCACTTATTTTGTAATTAAGCCATAAAATTAACCCACAAATGAGAACTACACACACCTTTTCATCTATCAATGAATTTTCTACCCCATCCTTCAACTCCAAAACAGATTTCGCATTCAAATTCTCCGATTCCCCGGATTTAGCCATCTTACTCTTCTTCTTACTCTTTCCTTTCGTTTCTGAAAGAGCCGATTGTTCGTGCAATGGACCCTCCGGAGCCCGTACACTTGAAGTTGGCGTCTGATACAACGAAACCATCGCTTTGCATTTCAACAATGGAGGAACTGCCTTTCCTCTTCTTCTTCCTACGCGAACCACTCGATTGCTCTGTTCCTGAATCATCTTCCCTCAACGAATCTGTTTCTAAACAAGTTTCTTTCTCAGCATTTCCACTTTCGATATTCGGTTCCGTCCTCTGTTTCTTCGGCTTCTTTTTCTCAGAACGACTCGATTTAACATCCGAAACCGACGAGTCTGCAACATTTTTCACTTTTTCCATCCGAAGGTCGCTCCTGTTTGCATTCACCAAACAACGAGAAATCTAAGAAAAGATAATAAAGGGGATTTAAAAATGTAGAAAAGGAGGAAATGTTCTGAAGAAGAAGCTCAAAATGTTTAGCAGCAGTGAGTGACTGCAGAAATGAGAAACATGCATGTAGGTTAAACCCTAAGCCTCTGATAAAACAAGACTGTGTATATAAAAAGTGCTGCAGACTACTCGGGTGAAATCCTGAGAATTGGAGAATCTGTTTTGGAGTTGAAGGACGTGGTGGAAAATTCATTGATACATGAAGAGAAGGTACGTGATTCTCATTTGTGGGTTAATTTTATTTAATTAAATTAAAATTAGGATCAAATTGATATAATAGATAAATAACAGGGACTAAATATATAATTTTACAAATTTTCGTTAAATATCACGTCACCCTTTCGTTAATTTTTTAACGGCGGTGGTCAAAATATGATCAATTTAAAAGTTTGGTGGTCTGATTGTCAAAATAGATATGCCTAAATAGTTTGGTGGTCATCTGATTAGTTTACCCAAAAATTAAATATAATCAAAGACCAACCATTTGACACTAATTTGCTAAAAAAAACTTATCAACACTTATTAATCTAGTGAGATGATACATCAGATCCTTTAAGAAAGATAAGAGATTTAAATTGTGATGTTGTGACTAAAATAAATTGAGTTAAGTGCTCCTTAATGGACTTCTACAATACTTAATCCGAATTAGTCAACAATAAATTAGAAACCGATGATTACATTGAAGTGCTTAAAGTCCCAAAATGAATCAATCAATTTTCAATCATAGGTGGAGATTTTCCTTTTTAGAGGCAAATCGATCAATTCTATAACTGAGGATGGAGCTATGATTTGAAGTTGAGAAAGACAAAATATAGATGTATGAAAATAAGAGATGAAATTTATAAATAAACTATTTTTAAAAAAAATTATATAGAAAAATAAAGGTAAAAAAAATAGTTGTCCCTACTCCCATTTAGTTCCGTCTCTGTCCATAGCATCACCGTCAAAACCAGATACTCTAAAATGCAAGGACCATACACATTCAAGATAGTACAACTAAAGTCAAAGTTGGGACCAATTTACTTTGGTCATCGTAAACTAGTGACTAATACCGACTATAGAATCTAGCCTCTATATAAATAGTTTTAAACGTTGATCTTTACGAGTTTTTTTTATTTATAAATAATGAAATAATATTTATTATCTTTACGGGTTCAGTAATACAAAACTACTCTATATTATTATCTGTGGCGGGGTTAGAATTTTTAATAGTGAGGTCAAAGTAAACGTTCAGGTACGGGAATTTTTATACAATTATAATACAAATATTGTTAACCCCATAACCAAACAAATTAAGTGGGGTCAATTCTAATATTTTCATAAATTTTTTTTATAATAACTCCTTGAAAACCCCATATAACTTTTTGAAAGTCTCAAATATCAACAAATCAAGTAGGATCGATTCACCTCTTTAAACTACATGTGGCTTCGCCACCGATTATTATTACATTAGCGAGACATGCAGGCTAAACATTATAATGGAACAAAACATTTAAGGCATTTGACATAATTCATAATGTGGGAGATCATAAGTTTGGTCTAACTCCCGATCTTCCTAGCAAACACATAGTCATAAAGAAGCATAACACAATCATAAACATAACTAAGTTTCCATGGTAAATTTTCATAACTTATTCATAACAAAGGCGCCTATAAGTCAGATGAACAAAATGTTAATATCGTTAGGGATTTAACACTTGAACAATCAAAATGATTGAGAAGACTCTAAAAGTTGAGTGATTATTTAAGTAGTTTATCGAAATAGTTAATATAAATTATTATTATTTATTATTTTTTTTCTAATCTTTATAAAAAAAAGTAATTTTTGTGTTTTTGGATAAATGTGTTGTTTATTATGCAAGAAAGCAGCAAGATGCTACAATCAACGTATGCCATTAAAGAGGGGTAGAGGTGGCAAATGAGTTGTTCATGTGAATCGGGTCATTTCGGTTCGGTTCAGGTTCAGTTTTGACTACATTCGGTTTCGGTTTAGTTTGGGTCAGATCTGTTCTAGTTCAATTTTAATTCGGGTTTATAGTGATTCAAGTTGGGTATCGGGTCGGGTCAGGTCACATCGGTTCAGTTGCTTTTTGGGTCGATTGATATCGGGCCTGGTATTTTTGGGTCAGTTGATTTCGGGTCGGGTCAAGATCGGTTCAATAGGAGATCGATATGTTTCAGTCGGTTCTTCGGGTCGGATTAGTTTTTTACTCCCATATATGCCTTTATAAAGCAGTATATTTGACTTTTTGGTGAGTTGTGCCACATTTCACATTAAATCTTTATTTATTTCTTTTAATAACTTTTCTTTATCTTGGGTTTGCCTTCGGTTCGAGTTGCTTTCGGTTCGGATGAAATCGGTTTGGATCTATTCAGTTCGCTTGAAAATCGGATCGGGTCCACATCGGTTCAACTAAAAATCGGGTCAATTTTGGTTCGATTGGTTTGTTTTGGGTTTCGGATTAAATTCAAATCATCATGTTCGAGTCGATATCAAATTTCGGATCGAATAAAATCAATTCAGATCTCGTGTCAGTTTACCACCTCTAAAGAGGGGTCAAACTAATGAATCCCCCATTCTGTACACAATTGAGAATTAACCCCGTCACATTTGTCTATACAGTGTCTGTATAATCTAATGCTAACAGTGTTCTTTATGCTGTTAAAAATATCTTCACTCGATCTCGTATTCCCCTAAAAATTCTAAAATTTCGTTCTTCCCAAATGAACCAAGCTAACTTTAAAATAAGGACAATAAGTGATTTAGCCCTTAAGTTGGTCACTAGCTCACTAAAGATGATCGTCCCAGCCATGGAGCCCTCGCTGTAACCGACATGCTTGCATAATCTTCACTCATACTTCAAAAGAGAAGGGGCATTCAGTGAATAAATGGTTCCTAATCACCATGTTCATCCCACATAATAAACTTGTACCGTCCGAATTAATTCCCATTTAGGTTTAGAGAGACTTTTAACGAAACATACAACTTACGTTTAATTATTCAATAAAAATAATTTGCCGAGAAAAAAAAATTCCCAAACTCAGCAGCCTGTCTTTAGTGGGGGAGTACGTCTAAGATTACCATTCATGCAACGACATAATGCTTAGGAATATGCAAATGGTACCATATGTGCTTGATAAAAAAGTAGTTTTCTTATTGTTAAATTTCATTATCATTTTAAAAAATATGGAGTATTTTTCTTACTTAAATTGGAATTAAAATATAATATGGAGTATTTTTCTTACAAATGATATGATTGTCTGGCGATGGAGCAAACGACATAACTTTGATGTCGACTCAGCCTATTCGCGAGTGGCGGATAATGCATGGGATGATAAAATCCCAATTTGGACTCACATTTGGAAGCTACAGGTTCCGCAACGTCTGCGCCTTTTCCTTTGGCTGGTTTACAGGGAACGACTAATTACCAATAACGAGCGGCGCCGTCGATCTTTTGGACAGACAGCTTTGCGCCCTCGGTGTCATGAGTTCACCGAAACAGTTTCCCATGCCCTATGTGATTGCAAGGAATCCAGAGACGTTTGGCTGCAATTCATCCCTCAAGATCGACTATCCATGTTCTTTCAAACTGATCTGCACTCTTGGTTGTGTTATAATTTATCATTTCCTAATGTGCCCCGTACCAGTAATGTGAATTGAAATCTCCTGTTTGCCTCGGTTCTTTGGCAGATTAGAAAAGTCAGGAATGACGTTATCTTCAATAATTCTTTGCAGTCATCCCTCTTGACTGCTCGGCGAGGGTTCATATGGGCTCGATATTATAATGACTATGCTCATCCACCGGAGCCAGGACAACTAGTTTCTAGAGAACCCGTTGCTTGGTCACGTCCTCTAGCAGGATGGGTTTGCCTAAATGTTGATGGGGCTATGAGTTCAAATTCAGGCATGGGTTCGATTGGCGGACTCGTTTGTAATAATGATGGAACCTGGATTTTGGGATTTCACCGTCTCCTGGGTGTTGTATCGGTTTTTAATGCAAAATTATGGGCAATCTACATTGGGCTACAAGTGGCATGGGAGAATGGTTTTGAATATGTCTTATTACAATCTGATTGTCTTGAAGCTGTCATAGCTATCCATGACCATGCAGTTCGACAAAGTCCTAACACCCTGCTCTGGGCAATTAATGGACTTCGACGGAAATATTGGGTAACGGAAAGTCGATGGATACCGCGTGAAGGAAACATGGGGGCGGATAAACTTGCAAAACTTAGGGACGCCACCGACTATGGCTTGTTTGTCCTCGACGAGCCTCCGGTGGATTTACAGCTCTGTTGGAGAAGGATACTGCCGATTTCTACTCTTGTTTTTATCTTTAGTCTCTAGACTTCATCTTTACAAATAAAAAAATTTTGGTACAACATATAAAGTAAAAATTTATATTCAATATATTAACGATGGAAATAAAAAAGTTTTCACAACTGCCTTAGTTTTAGGGTTTATGGTTTCAATTTAGGGTTTAGAGTTTATGGGTAATGATTAGAATTTAGGGTTGTGGTTAAAATTTAGAGTTTAAAGTTTATGGTTTAAGTTTTAACATATAAACCCTAAATTCTAAACCCCTAAATCATTCTTCCTAAACTGAATCCCTAAACCATAAAACTAAGACATTTTTGAAATTTTTTTATTTCCACCGCTAATGTATGAAATAATTACTCATAAAGAATTTTTCTTGTTGCTAACTTTAGACATAATCAAGCATGACTAGAATGTTTGCATATACGGGAAGAAAGTAACAAAAAAAAAAAATCTTTAGAAGGCAATCTAGGAATGAGGATGAAATTAGAAAAATTGTGAATATTATGATTACCTGTAGTAACATGGATAGTATTGATCATGTTAATAGGCAGCTTTTTTAGGTATGGGGCATTACTGTATAGGTCGGTCCTTCATATAGTAGGGTGGTCCTGTACGTACTGGTTTTATGTGTTTTTTTAGTGTCATGTTGTAAAATTCTGTTCATATATATTTTTAATTATTTTAGAAGATATACATCTTACAAAAAAATACTTGAATTTAGATCTCTTTAAATGAACATTATCTTTTTTTTTACTGAGACCACTCTTTAGATTTTTTATAATGATTTACAAAGAAACATCTAACCCCATGACATTGTTTATCTTTGGAGACAGGGTTTCATGTCAATTAATTGTTTACAAAGGCTTAGAACTCAGTTCCCCAACTCTTGCTTCAGCCATTTCCAATCTCGTACCAGCTTTTACCTTCATACTTGCCGTCTTCTTCAGGTTTTTAATTGTCTTCCGAATCCCATGATCGTTTCATGTTTTATGATGTTTATATGCTCAATCTTCCCACTGTTTTTGCACAATCGGGGATGGAAAAAGTAGCATTCAGATGTTCAAGCAGTCGAACCAAACTAATTGGTACAATAACATCAATACTTGGTGTAACTCCTGTTTTCCTGAATATGTGTACTATTTATTTCTATTTAAGATTAGAGAGGTTTTTAACGAGGCACACATTTGGGTCTAGGCATTTTATGATTAATTAATAAAATCATATATTGCTGAGCAAAATAAACATCAATATTTGGTGCATTTGTGATTATTTTCTACAAGGTCCCCAAAGTTGTATGTTCGTCGTTGTCGTCGTCTGCTTTACTTCAAAGGCCTCTAGTGGTTATGTCATCCGAGTCGAATTGAATCATTGGTGGCCTCCTAAAAACTGTTGCACATCTTCTTCATTTATTTATGTATATCATCCAGGTAAAAATGTATGTTTACAAGCTCTGCAAATGTACATTACATAAAGCTAAACTTGGATTTTATTCCAAATTACAGTCTCAGGTAATGAAGATTTACCCAGAAGAGATTAATGTAATTTTCTTTTACATCTTGTGTGGGGCCGTTATATCTGTACCAGTCTGCTTGCTTGCTGAACCAAACATGACTTCCTGGAGATTAAGCTCTAGTGTTGCTGTTGTTGCTGTCTTATACTAGGTAAGACTTATGTTACTTGGATTCAGATGTGAGTGTCTTCTATATATGGTAGTATTCGACATTCGTGTTTGAATGTGGCACTCATAACCGAATCCGAATAACATATCTGAATGTGACTTTTCCAGGGACTTGTTGGATTCTCCCTTTTTAATATTGTACAAATATGGGGGGTACGCTTGAAGGGGCCTATATTTGTTGCAAGTTTCAAGCCAACTTCAATTGTCATTGCACTTGTTATGAGTGCTATCTTCCTTGGTGAAGCTGTATTTCTTGGAAGGTACTAAGATGATTGTTATTTTACGATTTCGACTCTCTTTACTATTTATCACTATAGTATTTATTATGTCCGTAACCGTAGTCCGATTCGTGTACGGTTAATATATGGTTAATCATTCTTTGTTAATTCTTTTTCGAGTTAATTGCAACACACATCCTTAAACTACGATCATCGTTCTAAATTGGTCCTAAAACTTATGAATGCCAGTTTCATCCCCAAACTATGACCCTTATTCTAAATTAGTCTCAGACTTTTGAACATTTCAATTTCGTCCAAATTATCATTTGTCCCATCATATTATTACATAATATGCATTAATGTCTACATGAAAATTAAAAATTTCATAACAGTTTTATTAACATGGAATATGAATAGCATATACTAATGATTTGAAAATGAAATTAGAACGTTCAAAAGTTCGGGACTAATTTAGAATGAAAGTTATATTTTGGGGATGATATTAGATTGTTTAAAAGTTTGAGGGCTAATTTAGAATAAAAATTATAGTTTGAGAATGAAATTAGAACATTTAAAACTTAGAAGACCGGTTTAGAATGGAGATCATAATTTGCGAACGTGCGGTGCAATAACTCTTATTTTCGAGAGGAAACATTGGATAAACTCTAAACCAATTTTTCATTGTAACTGAACCCTAGTTTTACTGCAAGACCAATAGAGTTGAAGAAATGTTAATGTTTCACCATTGCTCCAACCCAATTAAATAATGAAAATGATTCCTTTGGAAAGAGTTTTCAAAATCTAAAAACAACATTTTGGTTTCAGTCCATACACACAGAATTACTGAATTGATAGTTAAATAAATTTTTATAACAATAGTTTAGTTTTTATTATTAACTTATTTTTATCAATTTCATATTGTTTTCAATTATAAATAATTTAATAAATTTAAACTTCCGCCATAATTTGGTTACTATAAAGATAGTTTGCCCTAAAAAATATAAAAAAACATAAAATATACAAAATGTCGGTATGAAATGAAGCTCAAGGCCAACTTAAAATTAGTAGATACAATAACTTTGGATAATTATATGCGGAAAGCAAAAGGTTTTTATAAATTTCTTATTTTTTAGGGTTTAGGGGATTAGGTTTAAGTGTTTAGATTTTAAGGTTTAGAACTAAAATTTAGGGTTTATATGTTAAAACCTAAATCTCTAACCATATTACCCTAACTTTTAAACCCTAAATTCTAACCCTAAGCCTTAAATTCTAAAGATTTAAACGTAAACTCCTAAACCTTAAACTGAATATCTAATCCCTAAAACTAAGATCTTTGTGAAAACTTTTTGTTTCTACCGTCGGTGCATAAAATGTTTTCCTAATTTTAATGATGATGAGCTATATCATTTTTTTTACTTAAACTACCCTTGATATATATATATAGTTATTGATTTTCGCACCAACAGAAAATAATAAATAAAAAAATAAATTATCTTCTAAGTTGAGTAGTTTATTGAAATCGTACAATTTCTGCATGTGATATTGAGACTCCCCGGATATATATGTATGTATATGAGATCAAAGTAATCAAGGATTGGTTCTGCATTATATATATATATATATATAAAGAATGAGAATTTTAATATCAGAAGATTCATATAAGCAAACTAATGAGGAATTAATGTTGTGTTAGATAAAGAAGATGGAGGTGGCAACAAGGAATGGATTCAAGGACTTAGTGTTACCAAGCATGGCCATGGTTGCTGTCGAGTTTTACAATGTAATCATAAGCATTCTGGTGAAAGCTGCTTCTTTGAAAGGGATGAGCTTCTTCGTCTACACTGCCTACTGTTATTTATTAGGCTCCTTTGTTTTCCTCCACTTAGCCCTCCTCTTCCAAAGGTCTTTTTCCACTTCTTGTCAGTATTTTTCATTTGAATCTTTTGGCTCTTACATGTCTTCTTCTGTTCTGTGTGTATGTGATGTTTTTCGTTTTCAGGAAATCAGTGCTCCCTCCATTGAAGTTCCCTCTTTTTTCAAGGATTTCCCTTCTTGCACTTCTGGGGTATGGACTATGGACTCTTTCTTCTTCTTTCTTGTTTCTTTCAAACTCAGCCCTAACAAATGTGTTTAATCTTTTGGAGACAGGTTTTCAGCTCAAATACTTGTATGCAAAGCCTTGGTACTTAGTTCCCCAACTCTTGCTTCAGCAAATACCAATCTCATGCCAGCTTTTACCTTCATACTTGCTGTCTTCTTCAGGTTTTTGATTGTTTCATGTTTTGTGATCTTTATGTGCCCTGAGACCCTCTTTTTGCACATGCAAGGATGGAAAAAAAGTAGAATTTAGAAGTTCAAACTTTATTTCAATTATTTTCAGGTTGAGTTGTTTTCGAGTTTCTATTCAAATTTAATTATAAATATTTATAATGTCATAATACTAATTGATTATAATTTAAACAACTTTCTATAACCATATACGATATACATATATATAATTCTTTATATTTTTTTCATATGCAATATAAATTTATGAGACATAGACTCAATTCGAACTTGAAAACTGATCCACTAATTACTCTCTTCTTCAACCAATAGCAATATCATGCCAGCATTTTACTTCATACTTGTTGTCTTCAGGTTTTTGATTGTGTTCATGAATCTCATGCCATGACTGTTTCGTGTTTTATGATCTTTATGTGCTTGAGATAAGTCCCATGAGACCGTTTCTTACCCCTCCTTTTGCACATGCAAGGATGGAAAAAGTAGCATTTAGAAGTTCAAGTACACAAGCTAAAATCATTGGATATTTGGTGCATTTGTGATTGTTTTCTATAAGGGGCCCAAAGTTATTTCCTCCTCCTTTTCATCGTCATCGTCATCGTCGTTGTTATCGTCGTCTGCTTTACTTCAAAGCCCCCCCCCCCCAGTGTTTATGTCATATGAATCAAATTGGATCATTGGTGGCCTCCTACTAGCTATTTCAACTCTTTTTGTTTCATTTGTGTACATTCTCCAGGTAAGAATTATGTTGTCAAGTTTTAAAGATATGTGAATCGAATATGTAAAACTGATGATGGATTTTATTACAAATTACAGTCTCAAATAATGAAGATGTACCCAGAAGAGATTACTGTAAATTTCTTTTACAACTTGTTTGGGACCATTATATCTCTACCGATAGGCTTACTTGCTGAGCCAAACTTGAGTTCCTGGAAACTAAGTTCTAGTTTAGCTGTTGTTGCTGTCTTCTACTAGGTAAGACTTCAAGTTATCCATCGGAATATAATACAAGTGTCGAATATGAGAATGTATCCGATACCTATATGCTATAATTTTTTTATGTTTCTTTTCATATATTTGGAGGATCTTTCATAACCGCATCTTTATATCCATGTCAGACATGAGTGTCGAACATAGTCAGTTTAAGAAAATTAAGACTGAACAACATAAATAACTATTGTACAACTATGTTGCTCGACTCTCTCTCTCATTTTAAAAAAAGAAACCTTGTTCCATAGTTGTGTTTCATTTCATGTATATGGTGACATGGGTATGCGATAATGAACAAAATTTGTATGTCCTTTTTCTGTGCCCTCTATATTTTCTACCAATGATTTTATGTCACGTGTATTAATGATTTTTTTATTATTTTATTTATTTTGTTTTATTGATAATACATATGATATAAAATCTTTATACTTTGTGGTTGCTGTTTAGGGACTTTTTGTGTATTAAACTTTTAAACGATCTAATTTCATCCCTAGATTATCTGTATACGCTAATCATATGTCATGTTAATAAAATCATTATAAAAAAGTTAATTGTCATATAAACGCAAATGTGTATTATGTAATAATATGATGCGATAAAAAACGCTAATTTGATGATGGAATTAGAACATTCAAAATTGAAAACTAATTTATCAACAATATCTAGAGCATGTGGTTAAAAGCTCTTAGTTGACACCCTCTCCTAGGTTGTGGGTTCAATACCCATTAGGAGCAAATTTCTCCTCCCCTAGGTATGAATTGTTCAAAAAAATTGTGAACTAATTTAGAATGAGGCTTATAGTTGGGGGATGAAACTAAAACATTCAAAAGTTTGAGAGACCAATTTAGAATGAGAGTCATAGTTTAGAGATAAAATTGAAATGTTCAAAAATTTTGGAACCAACTTAAAATGATGATCATAGTTTGAGAACGTGTAGTGCAATTAACTTTTTTTTTTTACCGGACAAACCCTGATTAAAGCTGAATATTTTTGCAGTGCGATTGGATCCCTATTTTTATGCACGGGTTTGTATTGCGTATTATGGGGGAAAGCAAAAGAGGAACAAGAGATGAAAGACGATGGGAGGCTCCCCCTACTGTAAACCCAACAAAGTTGAAGAAATGTAGCTGTTTCACCATGGTTCAATGCTTCATACTCATTGGCATGGTTAATTAGAACATTGTAGTTCTTAAACCGAAGCGAATGAATCGAATTTAAAGTTTATCCTTTGTCATTGTAGCTAAATAAAGTGATTTGATTGTAACTAAAAAGTTAAGGTCCATTTCTTTTTTAACGATAGAATAATTTGTTTGTTACAATTAATTGATTGAGTGAGCGAGTAAGTCGTTTCTTTGATAGGATAACCTAACAAGTAGTTTGCTTAATTGATAAGTTATTTCTCATAATATTACGATTGTTATTAATGATGGTAATCACTTGCATGATTTAAATCGTTATATTATTATACATTATTCTTTCTGTTGACACACCAAAGATAAAGTAGAAACCGCCCGTCTTTTTTCTGTGACTTTATTTATGCCTTATCATTAAAAAAATAGGTTTAGGATTAAAATTTAGAGTATTGAGTGTAGGGTATATTCTTAGGATTTAAAATTTAAAATTTAAGTTAGGGTCTATAATTTAATTTTTTTAGTGTCGGAGCACAAAAAAAGGTAAAGAATTTTTGTCCACCAAACATTTTAAGACACCAAAATTATTTTTATTTCTCTTTATCTCTCTAGTTAGCTTCGACTTTATTCAAACTACATTAATGGAGTAAAGTAGCAAGCAGGACGAAGCGATTTGTCAGTTTAGAGGAAAAACAAAATTTTTGGTACAATATTTTTTGAATTTTTCAGTTTAAATATTAGTCAAATAAAATTATTGTCCTTTACAATTTTAAATTTAAAAACTTAATATAGACTCTTACCCTTTTAATATTTAATTATAATTCTGTCCTTTCAATCGTTTGATGCAGTGTAGATGACGACTTAGTACCTACTTACAATTACTAGCTAGACAACTGTTAACTTTTGCGTTCATAATATTTTTAAAATTTTGCAGTGTAGATGACGACTTAGTACCTACTTAGTACCTAGACCCTTTCTTGATTTTAAAATTTTTACGCGATTAGGGCTAAACAACATTTTAACCATACCAAAGATTTTGCTATTGTTAACAATTTGTATTTCTAAACTTATCCATCCATAAAAGCATATAATTACGTTGTAAACTTATGCTGTAGACAGTTCAACTTTAAAATACTTACATGCCATCTAGTCTATCAAATTATGGTAAAGACGTACTTACTGAACTTATTGTAGTAACTTGATATTTTTCCAAGTTTCTGCTCCTCCTCGATAGACGATTTCCAGGAAACCTACGTGTGACATAAGACACACGCTAAGTACGAACTTAGTGAGGCAGTTAAACTTGTTTATTTTAAAAACATGAAATAATGTAATACAATATGTCATATATAAAAGTGCATTTCGTTTTCTCTATAACATGGCAAGTATATCACAATGTACATATGTCATGTATGATAACTATCATATAAATTATGTTATTATTGCATAATATATTCTCTATCATGGACATGCTTTCATCATGTAATCATTTACATATCATGTACTCTATCATGGTCATGCTTTCATTATGCAATCATTTGCATATCATGTATTCTGTCATGTATCATGTAACATTTCTATCATATATCAATAACATTTCTATCATGTATGTCATGTACTTCTCTGTCATGTAACATGTAACTTCTTTTTCATGTATCATGAAATCATGTAACATCTTTTTCATGTATCATGTAATCACGTAACATTTGTATCATGTATCATTTAACATCTGTATCATGTAACATCTTGTTATTATTATCATCGTGTCTGGCTAGAGGCCCATGGAAACCCCGTAGCCTATTTGCACCGTAGTGCCATGTAGAGTACGTACTCGAGAGGACGCTCTTTGCTCCTCATATAAGGACGCTCTTTGCTCCTTATATAAACACCTTGTTAGTTCATTTGCACTATGGGCGTGGATCCCCAGTTGTATCTTTTTTCATTTTAATCTTGTTATTATCCATATTTCATGTATGCATAATGCATCATCATTTATGCAAACAATAATTCGTACCTGATATTCATCAAGCTTGCCATGTCGAGCAATGTAACATATCATGTATTATAGAGAAATGCAATGCCATTTTCAATGTAATGCAAACATTTAGAAATGCATTCACCTAAGCCATGTAATAGTATGCCTCACTAAATTCTACTCGATCCTTTCCTTTATAGTATCTCGAACATTCTTTTGATTCGGATCTAAACTTCATTAATCACATTAATGTGAATAACACTTGTTAGATTCAAATCTAACAATATTTTAAACATGCTATCAAATCTAATCATTCGAATATAAAAAAATTCCTTCCTTTCTTATACTGTCCAAAAATTATTTATTTATTTTTAGTCTCTAATGACCATTTTGGACTTCAAATAATTCCTCCAAGCTTGCTAACTAACATTAGATATAGTATGTCTCAAATTCCATTTTCTGGCAGCTTGCACTACCTTTGAAGATTTATTTCTATAAAATGATATAAAACTCGGAATTCGATTCCGTTTGTTCTGAAAGAAACTAGATTCAATAAGCTTTTCATCCATATAAATTAATAGCCCAAATTCAACTCGTACGATTTATGAAAAAATTTTAAAGTCAATTTTCAGTGCTGATTTCGGAACAAACCGCCATATTGTTTTCTGACCTTTCACCACATATCTTTTTACTCAGAACTCGAAATCAGTTTTCGTTTGTTGGAAACGAAATTAGACGAACAAATATTTTCATAGGTATAAAATTCACCATCTAACCATTTTTGTAGAATTTATGGTGAATTTTCAAACTTACTACCATAATCCAGTTTTCTACACAGCTTCCATAGTTAACTTCAACTTTTATACTAACTTCTCCTTACTTCTCTATTTTTCAATGTAGTCCCATTATTTACTTTAAACCATCAACTTATCACATTCTTCATCAAATAATTATTCACAATAGTTTCCCTTAATTTTCCTTCTTAAATGAAATAGTCACTAAAATGCAAAGATAAGGATTCTAGCTTCTTAACTTTGCAATTTAGTCCTCAAATCAACATTACTATCTTAATTCCATCATTATAACTAAAATTCAGATTTAATCCTTCTCTAAAACCTCATTTCCGAATTGGTCACTTAACTTTGACAATTTGTCAAAATGGCCACTAATTCGATTCAACATCAGTTTAGTATTCTAACTTTAATTTCACATCTCCAACATCATTAATAACATAAATACACTTCAAAATCATAAAAATTCAGATTAGTCCTTTAACTTTCAGAATTGCCAAAATGGTCCCTATACCTTTAATTTAGGGTTTTGCTTCCAAATAACAAGTTCAAGCTTACTAGATCATTTATCCAACATCACAAACCCTAAATCAAACTTGAATCCATAAACCCTAATCATATTTATACAAACTAAAATATGTAGGGTTTAACTCTCAACTCAATAACATGATTTTAACATTATACTAGCTTGATTTCAACTTGAATTTCATCATGAAATCATAAAATTCCAAAAGCCCCAAACTTTTCCCATAAACCCTAATTTTTCTCATGCAAAATTCTCATCAATCAATCATGTTTTCCATGAATTATTTACACCAAAAGATAGAGCTTGAAGAGTAGAACAACTTTGCAGTTGAAAATATTACCTGAAAATCGAGTTTCGGGGCTTGAATCGAACTTGAAAAATTTCTCCCATTTCTTTCTCATATTTTCAAATGGCAAAAGATGAAGAAATCTTCATCTTTTGCCACTTTGTTTTTAATTCTCTACAATTATGCCACTTGTAAATATAAATGAATTTTAAATTTATTTAAATAGTGAAATTACTAAAATGCCTTTTTAATCCAATAGTTGAGATTGATCTTATCATCAATAAAGGGCGAAGATTAAATCTTCCATTTCCTTATTCCAAAAATGCCCTTGTAACTTTTTAAATATTTCAAAAATACCATTGGGGCTAAATGACCAATTTACCCTCTAACTAATTTTTATTTTCTAGTTTACTTCAAAACTTCCATTCCATTACAATCCAACTAAAATAGTTCATTCCCAACCGGTCACTATTCCTTAAATTTATTTTATAACTTCTCCATGGCTTATGGAATAGCCTCTGAAATTTTGATTCGATCCGATCTACCGATATTCGTAAAATACTTCTACTGTGATTTTACCTTTTCCGAACTATCGGATTTATTCCAAAAATTCCATATTTCCATATTCGGGAAATAAACTCTATTATTTCATAAAAACTTCCTTTCCCAGAACTTAGACTGAATTTTCCTAACTTAGTCTACTATTTCGATAATTATCGAAAATCTCTATAGAATAAAATTTCTCTTAGAAATCCTTTATCGATAATCCATTCGAATATTCTTTACTTTTACTGAGTGCAAAATATCGATTAGAAACACTTTTATGTAACCTTCTCGGGGGTCAGCCATCATAGTATTTCCCTGGCCTGAGCACGCTTAATAATTTTATTCGATCCAAATTCAATACCTTCTACTGTATCTTAATTCTCAAAACTGATATCAAGGTTCTTATTTTGATCAGATTTACCTTATGTTGAATAAAATCACTTATTGGGAAGTTTACACTTTAGTCCCCAAACTTTTCCAAAGTTTATACTTTTAACCCCAAAACTTTCAAAATTTACATTTCGGTCACTGTCCAAAATTTGGGATATTACAATTCCTCCCCTTAAGAAAATTCATCCTCGAATTTTCAATGTGTACCTGTTCCAAACATTTACGGATATTACTTCCCTATTTTCTTCTCAGCCTCTCAATTGGCTTCTTCGACCTTGTGATTTTTCCTCGAAACTTCAATCAATGAAATTTCTTATTCCATAATTATTTAATTCTGTAAACCAATATTTCTACTAACCCCTCTTCATGTATCAAATCTAATTGCATCTCAATTTATTCAGGATGGATGACATGTAAATAATTCAGTCAATGCCCCCAAAACATAAGTACATATACTATGGACTTTTGCTTACTTCTAGAGATAAGACCCAGTAATATACTTTTGGTCCAACTCTTTCACGATTCTTTGAGGTATAACAGTTCTGGAACCAAGTTTTTCCCTTTTGACCTATAGAAATCATCATTCCTCAAATTTTCAATGTTTACCCATTTCCAACAATTTCGGGTATTACTCCTGCATTCTTCTTTCAGTTTCCCATGTGACTTATTCCACTTTATGATTTATCTATATGAATTTAACCAGTGAAATTTTCTTGTTCCTTAACTCTTTGACTTCATATGCCAAGATTTTCACTGATCGTTACTCATATCTGGAAGTAACGCCAGTTGATAAACCACTAGTTCAACTCCTTTTAGAATCCTATATGGCCCAATAATTCTGGGACTAAGCTTTCCTTTTTGACTAAAACGTAACACCTTCTTCCAAGATGAAACATTTAAAAACACTTTGTCCTCAAATTCGTACTTAACATCATTCTCTTCTTGTCTCCATAAGCATTTTTGTCGATCTGCGGCAGCCTTGAGATTATATTAAATAATTATTACTTTATTCTCTATTTCTCGTGTCAAATCAACCCCTCCAACTTTTCGGTTATACCAACCATTTTGATCCTGTAACTCAAGCCAATAATGAAGAGTTAGGCATATTCTTCCATATAGTATTTCAAATGGTGTCATTTTAATATTTGTCTAATAACTATTGTTACTGGTAATCCTATTACAAATTCCATTGTCACTCGTTCTCACTTCCATTGGGGAATAGAAATAGGCTGAATCAATCTAGAAGGTACTTGATGTTTGGCTTTTACTTGTTAGCATGTCAAGCACTTTGTCATAAATTTCGAAATTGTCATTTTTCATTCCTGGCCACCAATACCGAGTCTTTAGATCTTAATACATTTTGCTACTTCCAGAGTACATAGTCAATGGGCTATGACACATTCAGTCAAAACTTCTTTCTTCAAATCACCATTATCAGGAAAGTAAACTTTTTCTTGATAATATAAGCAACCGTTTGACTTAATTTCATAGTCCTGTGTTTCTCTTGTTTCAACTTACTTCTTTTTTTTTTCTCTTCTTTTTATAAGTTTTGAGCTGCCTTGATGCATATGCTACTACATTAATCTTCTCGAAATGATAATCTATAACTACATTGTATTCTCTTAGGAACTCAACCTATCTTTGTTACCGTAGGTTCAATTCTTTTTGTATCATTAGTTGCTTTAAACCTTTGTGATCAGTGTAACTAGGACACTTCTTACCATTCCAATGGAATACCTTTTTACGATAGTTGAGTAAGTAGCAGAGTAATAATAGATAAATTCTACACAAAACATTTATAATATCCAGCTAATTTTCAAGAAACTCCGAACTTTAGAGACATTTTCGGTGCCTCCTATTCAAGAATAGATTGTACTTCCTTGGAATTCAACTATTATTCCTTCAGCCAATACTAATGTCTAAGGAAAATTACTTTTGATAACCAAAATTCATATTCAGAAAACCTTACATAAATCTGCTTATCTCTTAATGTTTGTAATACCACTCAAAAATGGTAATCATGTTCACCTTCTATCTTTAAGTATACCAGAATATTGTCCATGAAGACTACTACTACAAACTGGTCTAAGTAGTATTGGAATACCCTATTCATCAAATTCATGAATACACCAGGGGCATTTGTAAGTCCAAATGGCATTACCAGGAATTTGTAATGTCCATAACGAGCCTTGAATGCTGTCTTTGGTACATTTTCTTCTTTGACCTTGAGTTGACAATAACCTGATTTAAGATCTATCTTTTAGAACACTGTTGCACCTCTAAGCTGATCAAATAGATCTTCAACCCTTGGTAGTGGATACTTGTTATTAATAGTTACTTTATTCAACTACCGGTAATCTATACATAATTGTAGAGAACCCTCTTTCTTCTCTACAAATAATACCGGAGTACCCCATGGTGATACACTCAGTCAAGTGTAATCCCAATTTAGCAGTTCTTGCAATTGAGCTTTCAGCTTTCTTAGCTCAATTGACACTATCCAATATGGTACTATCGATACCGGTTTAATTCTAAGATAGACATCAATCCCAAACTGTACCTCTCTATCCGGAGGTAATCCTAATAACTCATCCGAAAACACATTTGAAATTTTCCCACAATCGGGATATCTTTAATCTTCTTTGGTGACATTTGTATAATCACCACATAAATTAAACACGCCTTACATCCATTTACTTAACAACTTCTGAGCTGTTGTCGTAGAAATCACTGACTCTAAACAGTAAGTTCTTTATTTCACATTTACTTCAGAACCATCAGGTTCTTGAAGCACTAACCTTTTTTTTACACATCACTTCTGCATCATATACAAATAGCCAATTCATTCCAAGGATAACTTCAAATTCATGAAATGGAAGTTCCATTAAATTCGCTGAAACTTAATCCATTGAATTACTAATGGACATTTCTTATATATTCTAGTCACCCATACACTATGTCCAAATGGATTACTAAAAATCACATCATTAGAAATAGTTTCCTTAAAAATCTTTCTTTGTGCCATTATCTTAGTGCTAATGTATGAGTGAGTCAAATCCAGATCAATTAAAGTAAATGCAGGCTCTCTCCATAGCCTTTGCTTTATTTAAAGAATTCTGATAAACCGATAAACTCATACCTAACAACATATCTTTATTAAACTTATATTTGGTTTTAAACACCTTTTTAAAAGAATTTCCAAATCACTTCCTTAACAAGTACTAACTCCATGGCATTAGTGAAATACGAACGTGTTCCTTTAGCAGGATACAACTTCTTTTAACTTCTTAGTATATATGCAGTTTAATTCCTCTATAACACGACTTTAACATCTTTATGCCACAAACTGACAATTATCGGACCACTTTCTCCTTTAAATTCAGGAGCTCCTAACTTTTAAACTCCATAACAATCGACATCCTTACTGGTGCAGGCACAAGGGTCTTAATTCTATTAGCCACAACCTTTAAAGCTCATACTAAGGTTTCATATTTTCGTGCTAGAGTTCTATGCTATACAAGTGGCTCTACTGAGATAAGAGCCAGAGATGGAACATTCTGTATTTCATTACTTCTACTTTGGACCTCCTTTTGGTCTCAATTATCAGATGTCTAACACAGTCCAACAATACTTGACATTACTTATTTCTACTATAACTTATTCATGTTATTGAGGAGCATAATCAACTTACACAACAGTACGTCAGTAACATGACATCCTAGGGGCATGTATTTAACATCAAATCATATTAAACTTGGTTTAGCCTCCAGAATCGGCTAAACCTGTAGTTCTGATACCAATAAATGTAACACCCTTAACGTATACTCGTAGACCGAATATACATTAAAGATGTTACGAAATTATTGGAAGAAATCTTGACTTGAATTTTTTTTATACCAAAATTTAATAGGTAGTTTAACCCTTTCTCAGTTTTAAATTTAAAACTATATCGTCGAGGTGTAGCTAGTTTTGACCCTGAATTGGTTTACAAAATTTATAATTGAACTATTAAAATAAAAACAATATAATTTAGGATGAAAACTACGTAAGCTGCCTAGAACCTTTCTTGATTTTAAATTTTTACGCGATTAGGGCAAAACAACATTTTAACCATATCAAAGATTTTGCTATTGTTAACAATTCGTATTTCTAAACTTATCCATCCATAAAAGCATATAATTACGTTGTAAGCTTATGCTGTAGACAGTTCAATTTTAAAATACTTACATGCCCTCTAGTCTATCAAATTATGGTAAAGACGTACTTACTGAACTTATTGTAGTAACTTGATTTTTTCCCCCAAGTTTTTGCTTCTCCTTGATAGAAGATTTCCAGGAAACCTACGTGTGACATAAGACACACGCTAAGTACGAACTTAGTGAGGCAGTTAAACTTGTTTATTTTAAAAACATGAAATAATGTAATACAATATGTCATATATAAAAGTGCATTTCGTTTTCTCTATAACATGGCAAGTATATCACAATGTACATATGTCATGTATGATAACTATCATATAAATTATGTTATTATTGCATAATATATTCTCTATCATGGACATGCTTTCATCATGTAATCATTTACATATCATGTACTCTATCATGGTCATGCTTTCATTATGCAATCATTTGCATATCATGTATTCTATCATGTATCATGTAACATTTCTATCATATATCAATAACATTTCTATCATATATCAATAACATTTCTATCATGTATGTCATGTACTTCCCTGTCATGTAACATGTAACTTCTTTTTCATGTATCATGAAATCATGTAACATATTTTTCATGTATCATGTAATCATGTAACATTTGTATCATGTAACATATGTATCATGTAACATATGTATCATGTAACATCTTGTTATTATTATCATCTTGTCTGCTAAAGGCCTATGGAAACCCCGTAGACTATCTGCACCGTAGTGCCATGTAGAGTACGTACTCGAGAGGACGCTCTTTGCTCCTCATATAAGGACGCTCTATAAACACCTTGTTAGTACATTTGCACTATGGGCGTGGATCCCCAGGTGTCTCTTGTTTCATTTTAATTTTGTTATTATCCATATTTCATGTATGCATAATGCATCATCATTTATGCAAACAATAATTCGTACCTGGTATTCCATCAAGCTTGCCATGTCGAGCAATGTATCATATCATGTATTATAGAGAAATGCAATGCAATTTTCAATATAATGCAGACATTTAGAAATGTACTCACCTGAGCCATGTAATAGTATGCCTCACTAAATTCTACTAAATCCTTTCCTTTATAGTATCTCGAACCTTCTTTTGATTCGGATCCAAACTTCATTAATCACATGGATGTGAATAACATTTGTTAGATTCAAATCTAACAATATTTTAAACACGCTATCAAATCTAATCATTCGAATATACAAAATTTCCTTCCTTTCTTATACTGTCCAAAACTTATTTATTTATTTTTTTAGTCCCTAATGACCATTTTGGACTTCAAATAATTCCTCCAAGCTTGCTAACTAACATTAGATATAGAATGTCTCAAATTCCATTTTCTGCCACCTTGCACTAGCTTTGAAGATTTATTTCTATAAAATGATATAAAACTCAGAATTCGATTCCGTTTGTTCTGAAAGAAACTAGATTCAATAAGCTTTTCAGCCATATAAATTAAAAGCACAAATTCAACTCGTATGATTTATGACAAATTTTCAAAGTCAATTTTCAGTGCTGATTTTGGAACAAACTACCATACTGTTTTCTGACCTTTCACCACATATCTTTTTACTCGGAACTCGAAATCAGTTTTCGTTAGTTGGAAACGAAACTAGACGAACAAATCTTTTCATAGGTATAAAATTCACCATCTAACCATTTTTGTAGAATTTATGGTGAATTTTCAAACTTACTACCATAATCCATTTTTCTACACAGCTTCCATAGTTAACTTCAACTTTTATACTAACTTCTCCTTACTTCTCTATTTTTCAATTTAGTCCCATTATTTACTTTAAACCATCAACTTATCACCTTCTTCATCAAATAATTATTCACAATAGTTTCCCTTAATTTTCCTTCTTAACTGAAATAGTCACTAAAATGCAAAGATAAGGATTCTAGCTTCTTAACTTTGCAATTTAGTCCTCAAATCAACATTACTATCTTAATTCCATCATTATAACTAAAATTCAGATTTAATCCTTCTCTAAAACCTCATTTCCGAATCGGTCACTTAACTTTGACAATTTGTCAAAATGGTCACTAATTCGATTCAACTTTGGTTTAGTATTCTAACTTTGATTTCACATCTCCAACATCATTAATAACATAAATACACTTCAAAATCATAAAAAATCAGATTAGTCCTTTAACTTTCAAAATTGCCAAAATGGTCCCTATACCTTTAATTTAGGTTTTGCTTCCAAATATCAAATTCAAGCTTACTAGATCATTTATCCAACATCACAAACCCTAAATCAAACTTGAATCCATAAACCCTAATCATCTTTATACAAACTAAAATATGTAGGGTTTAACTCTCAACTCAATAACATGATTTTAACATTATACGAGCTTGATTTCAACTTGAATTTCATCATGAAATCATAAAATTCGAAAAGCACCAAACTTTTTCCATAAACCCTAAGTTATTCTCATACAAAATTCTCATCAATCAAGCATGTTTTCCATGAATTATTTACACCAAAAGATAGAGCTTGAAGAGTAGAACAACTTTGCAGTTGAAAATATTACCTGAAAATCGAGTTTCGGGGCTTGAATCGAACTTGGAAATTTTCTCCCCTTTCTTTCTAATATTTTCGAATGGTAGAAGATGAAGAAGTCTTCACCTTTTGCCACTTTTTTTTTAATTCTCTACAATTATGCCACTTGTAAATAGAAATGAATTTTAAATTTATTCAAATAGTGAAATTACTAAAATGCCCTTTTAATCCAATGGTTGAGATTGATCTTACCATTAATCAAGAGCCAAAATTAAATCTTCCATTTCCTTCTTCCAAAAATGCCCTTGTAACTTTTTAAATATTTCAAAAATTCCATTGGGGCTAAATGACCAATTTGCCCTCTAACTAATTTTTATTTACTAGTTTATTTCAAAAATGTCATTCCTTTACAATCCAACTAAAATAGTTCATTCCACCGGTCACTATTCTTTAAATTTATTTTATAACTTTTCCATGGCTTATGGAGTAGCCTCTAAAATTTTGATTCGATCCGATCTCCCGATATTCGTTAAATACTTCTACTGCAATTTTACCTTTTCCGAACTATCAGATTTATTCCAAAAATTCCATATTTCCATATTCAGGAAATAAACTCTATTATCTAATAAAAAATTCCTTTCTCAGAACTTAGACTGAATTTTCCTAACTTTGTCTACTATTTTAATAATTATCGAAAATCTCCATAGATTAAAATTTCTCTTAATAATCCTTTATCGATAATCCATTCGAATGTTCTTTAATTTTACTGAGTCCAAAATATCGATTAGAAACACTTTTATGGGACCTTCCCGGAGGTCACCCATCCTAGTATTTCCCTGGCCTGAGCACGCTTAATAATTTTATTCGATCCAAATTCGATACCTTCTACTGTGTCTTAATTATCAAAACTGATATCAAGGTTCTTATTTCGATCAGATTTACCCTTATGCTGAATAAAATAACTTATTGGGGAAGTTTACACTTTAGTCCCCAAACTTTTTCAAAGTTTATACTTTTAACCCTAAAACTTTCAAAATTTACATTTCAATCACTGGCCAAAATTTGGGATATTACAATTCCTCCCTCTTAAGAAAATTCGTCCTCGAATTTTCAATGTGAACATGTTCCAAACATTTACGAATATTACTTCCCTATTTTCTTCTCAGCTTCCCAATTGGCTTTTTCAACCTTGTGATTTTTCCTCAAAACTTCAATCAATGAAATTTCTTATTCCCTAATTCTTTAATTCCATAAACCAATATTTCTACTAACCCCTCTTCATGTATCAAATCTAATTGCATCTCAATTTATTCAAGAGTGATGACATGTAAATAATTCAGTCAATGCCCCCAAAATATAAGTACATATACTATGGACTTTTGCTTACTTCTAGAGATAAGACCCATTAATATACTCTTGGTCCAACTCTTTCACGATTCTTTGAGGTATAACAGTTTTGGAACCAAGTTCTTCCCTTTTTTACCTATACAAATCATCATTCCTCGAATTTTCAATGTTTACCCATTTCCAACAATTTCGGGTATTACTCTTGCATTATTCTTTCAGTTTCCCATGTGACTTCTTCCACTTTATGATTTCTCTAAAGGACTTTAACTAGTGAAATTTTCTTCTTCCTTAACTCTTTGACTTTATATGCCAAGATTTTCACTGATCGCTACTCATATCTGGAAGTAACACCAGTTGATAAACCACTAGTTCAACTCCTTTTAGAATCCCGTATGGCCCAATAATTCTAAGACTAAGCTTTCCTTTTTGACTAAAACATAAGACCTTCTTCCAAGGTGAAGCCTTTAAAAACACTTTGTCCTCAACTTCGTACTTAACATCCTTCTCTTCTTGTCTACATAAGCCTTTTTGTCGATCCGCGACAGCCTTGAGATCATATTAAATAATTATTACTTTATTCTCTATTTCTCGTGTAGATAAATAATCAAAACGTTACAAATGAGCTCCTAATTTAATTAAAAATATTTGAACAACCAATTTGATTAATACAATTTTGAAAATAAGAATTACAGACTCGACCACGTAAGGTCCTATGAATACATAACCCAATAAAAACAAGTACCGTATTCTGAAAATCACCATCTTCTGGAATCCTGTGTTGATGATGATCCTCGATCCTACGATTCGATGATCAACCTATGCACGGAAACAATTATTTCGAGCGCTGAGCTTACAAAGCTTAGTGCTACACATCTACTCTACCATACTTCATGTTGATCATAAACCTAAGCATGCAAGCTAGTACGAGCAATAAGGAGAGATAAATAAAAACGTGGTGCTACCAATAGTCACCTAAACACATGCTCTTATCATGCAAATCATCATATGTGGCACACAAGGCCCAACCATACTCGGGATCTCACCAGATCATCTGAGAAAAAGCACACAAAGTCAAACCACAAACCTGGAGTGAGGCTCGGTGTCACACAACCTCGGGAACGTACACTCTGAGTGAGGCTCGGTGTCACACAACCTCGGGAACATACACTCTCTCTAGGTGAGGCCCGTTGTCACATAACCTTAGGAACGTACACCCATACTCTGGAACATACACTCTCGAGGTGTACTAACCTTAAGCCAAAGCAATAAATCCCCATCCAAGCTCCTTCAAACATCTCTTTAGTTCCAATATTCGAGTCCACTAAATCCTCGAATAAAACAAATATGACTACATAAGCCATTTTACACTATTGAACTATTTTAGGGGATAAAACGCGTAAAAACAACTTACCGTGTTCAAATATGGTGAAACAGACTCAGAACATCGAGAAAACCCCAAATAGAGTCCCCCCAAAAAAGTTAAATTTGGTAAAAAAGTCACTGATCAACAACGGCTCGGTCAAACTACTGGCGGCTCAGTTCAGCTTAGCAGACATGCTCGGTCCCTGGCTTGGATCGGCTTAGCTCGTCTTGGCCTAGCAGCTGAAGCCCAACGACTCAAAGATGCTGTTAGAGCCCGCGTCGCACGCCTACGAGCAGCAGCGGTGTGTGGGGTAGGGATGGCAATAGGGCGGGTCAGGTTGGGTTTTTGGTTGACCAAAATTTTAAAGCTTTAGCCCGACCCGAGCTTAATATATCTTTATCTCTGACCCAACCCAACTCGACATTAATAAAGGTATAACTCGACCCTAAAATTTTAATAAAAAACCCGATAAAACCCAACCCGACCTGAAGAAAATTAATAAAAATATTAAATATAATATATAAAATATAATAAATATAAATATATATTTATAAATAAATCAGGGCAGGAAATTTCCACCCTAAACTCGAACCCAAAACGACCAAACTCAAACTCCTTTAGAACCCGACCCAACCCAAAAACCAAAAATTCAAAAAATTCTGACCCTACTGGATCGAATCGGGTCAGAACCAGCTAGTTTCGGGGTTTTTTTGTCATCACTAGCGTGGGGAGTCCTTCGGCAGTAAAACGGCGGCGGCTAGTTCTAGTCCCACTATCCCAACATCGTTGAACATGCTGGTGCCCTCAGATTTTGGGTTTGACCACAGGAATTACCCCGTTTTGGTTTGATTAAAACTTTCTTTCTCTTACCCCCTACGACGGTGACTCTGATGGTGGTGCCACTGGTACCGGTAAACTCGTCTCGATGAGATGAATACAATGGCGATGGAGGTTTCGACAATGGATGGACAAATCTCGATAGATCAGAGTTTAAAACTGACCCTATACTTTCTCTCTCACTTTCCCCTTCATCTCATACTTTTCTTTTTCTCTCTCTCTTCATCATATCCTCTTCCACTTTTTCCATCACTCCCCTCTTTTTAAAATTCAAAA
This sequence comes from Hibiscus mutabilis, assembly GCA_019671005.1. Taxonomy (NCBI): domain Eukaryota; kingdom Viridiplantae; phylum Streptophyta; class Magnoliopsida; order Malvales; family Malvaceae; genus Hibiscus; species Hibiscus mutabilis. The sequence goes on from CM033752.1 coordinate 2,554,319, forward strand.
CTTGCTCCCCAAAATAATGGGCAAACTTAAATATCCTTAACTTAAACTTCCAAAATAAAGGCCTATAGCCCGGGTCCGAGACCCGATTCACTAAATCAAAAATTGGGTCGTTACAGAAAACATTTGATAAACTCTTAATAAATTTTGTAGTGTGATTGGAACCCTAGTTTTATCTACGGGTCTGTATTGCATATTATGGGGAAGACAAAAAGAAGAGCAAGAAATGACTGAGTTGAAGAAATGTTGTTTTACCCAAGGACGGAGCTAGGATCAAATATTGAGAGGGGCAAGATTCTATTAAGCCTTTAAATCTAAAAATGGGAGGGGCAAAGACCTTATTTGAGTAGTATTTAAACTTAAAAGACCTCAAATGCTATTATACCAAATATTTTGGGAGGGGCAAGAACCCCTCCCAATATATACATAGTTTCGTCCCTGGTTTCCCCATTGTCCAACGAGTTCACAGCCATTGGTCCAACACAATTAATGAAAATATTCTTTTGGATATAGTTTTCAAAATTAAATAATGGATAATTATTCTGTACACTGGTGGAGAAAATTAAAAGTTTCTATAAGTGTCTTGATTTTAGGGTTTAAAGATTTAATTTAGGATTTAGGGTTTAAGGTTTTATTTTAGGGGTTTTGATTAGAATTTATAGTTTATAGGTTAAAACTTAAATCTCTTACCACATTACCCTAAAAATTAAACCTTATCCTCTAAACCCTAAATTTTAATCAATATATTTGGATTTTAAACCTCTAAACTTAAATCTCTAAATCCTACACTCTAAACTAAATCCTTAAATCCTAAAATTAAGATATTTATGGAAACTTTTAAACAAATTGATTTTTATTAAACCTATCCATTCTAACGCAAATTCAGAATCCAATCCAATTGACTTGAATCCGAATTTGATTCAACCCAATTTAAATATAAAAAGTTAAAAACTCAAACTTAAAATGTTAGAACAATAATCAGAATAAAATGAAAAAGCATACCTGGATTTATTGATGGACTGAAAACCTTGAATCCTTTAATGAAGATCGCCTAGAAGGTGACTGTGATCTTCCAAGAAGATATGTTATCTCTTAACGTAAAACTCTTTGAAGGGGAAGGAGAGAAAAATAAGTTGACCTATTTCTTGGGGACCACTACCTCTTTATATATTTGATTGTTAAATCAACTATTAAATATTTATAACTCTGCCCCTCATTAAGTTATAAATATATCTTATGGTATCTACACTTTTATTTCCATGGCACTTTAATACCTATGACACGCCTACCATAATTGGTCACTTAATTTTGTGTCATACTTTATAATAGCATCATACATTTTACATATGTGCCCACAATTGCGGATTTTAATCCAACAATCTCCCACTCGGGCAACATATGTTTCCTGATAAATGTACAACCTTATGAGCTCAAAAAATTGCAAATTATATAATAGGTGTTCTATCCATCAATTATATTCATATAGGATCAAAGCCACATTTGCCATATCAATCATGACTAGACCCATTAATGATCACATATACAAATATAGTTAAATGACATAGATCAATCATAGATGAGTAGCATGGAAAATTACATGAAATGTGAACCGAACATGTCTATTTCCAACTGGTCCTCCTAAACCTTAGTGAGATCAAATTTTACTGAATTCAGATGTTCATAAACCAAAAAAATTTTATTTCTGCATAAAATAATCTTAAATAACTTTAAATTGAAGTAACTGAACTTGTGTCGAAAACAAATGAGCATTTTTCAAAAATTACAAACTCCCACTAAAATTGAATATCTTTAAATAACATTACATCCACACGAGTAGTGTTCTCATGAAAGACCTTGGGTGATAATTTCTTAGTAAGCACGCAATTATGGAGTTTGTACCAACATGATCTATAGACACACAATCACTCTAAATTTTCTTTAACAGCTAGGAACTTAATATTTATGTGATGTGCCTATTGTTTATAGAATAAATTGATGCATATTTATTGTCACAAAATAACTGAAATGATCTTTCTATTCAATCTATAATTAGCAGCTCACGTGACAAAATTCTTTTGCATCAATATTCTATTAGAATCGAAGTCTATAAACATGATGATCTCTAACATACCAGAACTCTGATATGTCAGCATATAATTTTTTGTTCTCTAAAGATATCTCATAGCCCTATTAGCTGCTATCTAATGGTACACACTAGAATTACTTAAATATCTATCTAACATTCCAACAATGTACGTAATATCTGAACGCATACATATTTGAGCATAAATTAGATTCTCATTAGTTTATGCATATGGAATCTTTTGTATATTTTTTTTATAATTTTAAGGTTAGTTTTAGGGCATTGAGTAAGACTAAATTTGTCTTCTTTAGCAATATGAGTATCACTTGGTTTACTCTCACTAAACTTGTAGTATATAAAATTGTCAACTAAATTTATCTCAAAATTGAATGAGATAATCATTATGAAATTTATAATATCCTTAATGAGAGTTCTACTTAAGCTCGTAGATAGATTTCTTTAATTGACATATTATTGATATTGTATCATAAGACAACTCTATGATTGTACCATATGAATAGTTTCTTCAATGTCGCCATCGAAAAACAAGCTTAACATCTATCTAATGTAGCTTAAGATTAAAACGAGCAACAAGTGTAATAATTATCTTGAAAAGTCTTTCTATGAAAATTGAGAGAAAGTCTCTACAAAATCAATGTCTTATTTTAGAGTATATCCTTTAGATACAAGGCGTGCCTTATACTTATCCACATTACCATTTTCATCCATATTGGTTTTAAATATCCATTTACAACCAATTGATTTGCACCTTAAGGTAACGAGACAAGTTCCTAAACTTTATTGTCTTGTATAAAATTATACCTTTCTTGTGTGAAATCAATCCACTTTTGAGAGTAAGAACTTTTTGTGGCCTGATAAGAAAATGATTGAGTCATTGTTATCCTTATTTTCTTGAAGAAATATAATATAATAATCTGAAAAAGTATTTCTCATTTCCCTCATGGACCTCTTTAATGACACTTGTTTTTGAGTTTGTTGAGTTTGTTCTTCTGAAATAACTACCTTATTTCTCACTCCAAACTCAACATCCTAAAAAGTTATAGTATCTCCTTAAATAATTCCTAATTGTGGGATCATAAAACTTATAGCCCATGGATCACTCAAAATAACTGAAGTAGTTGCTCGTGTTTGAAGTTTAATTTCTTCACATGTGTCCTAACTTAGACAAAAGAATCAACACTTTGTAACTTATCGTTGTTTCTTTTGAGTAGGACCCTTAGCAACTTTATTCTAATATTTTCTTTTAATGCCCTTATTCTTAGAGACACTAACTAAATGAGCACTAACCAAATGAGTACTTTTACACTTGTAATGCTTCAACTTTTCTTCCTCTTTAAACCAATGATAAATGAGCTCAGTTAGAGCCTACTTCTACTTTTGACAGTTGTAACTATTTTTAAACTGGTTAAACTGTTTAGGAAGTGGTACCAAAAGCTTAAGAACAAACAATTGTTAGAAAGTTCGATCTTATATGCCTTAAATTTTGAAGCATTATTAAACATTTTCATAATGTACTCCCTCACATTTCCTTGACCCCTATACTTCATGGGCATCAAAGAAGGCATAAGTGATGTCATCTTAACCTTAATGTTTTGGGTAAAACATTTCTTAATTTCATCAAGGAAACCCTTAGTATGAGTAATCTGTTTGGATTTATGCTCCTAAAGACATCTAGAATGTTGTGCTTTATGATCATTAGACTCATGCAATTTGAACGATCTCACCTCTCAAAATATCTTTTATGGGTGCTTACCGCAGTGAGAGGTGCATGTTGTTCTTTCCTTAGTGCAAAGTCTATGTTCATACAACCACATAATACAATATGTAAGTGCTTTTTCTATTCCTTGAAAATAGTTTCACTAAATATGAGTGTAGAATATATATTAACAGATATTGTTAAAGAAAAAGACGAGTTGCCTAAATATAGAACAAAAATAAATAACTAAAATAAAAACAAGGTCACATTAATATTCATAAGTAAACAAATAAATTCAAAATAATGGCTAGTTTCCCTCAAGATACCAGGCACAACATTAATATCAAGTCTTTGTACAATAATATTAATTATAAGCAATACTCTTGTTGTAGAAATCAAACATTGACAATAAACTATATCAAACAATAGATTAATTGTAATATTCCGAATTTTTGGCTAGTGACCAAAATGTAAATTTTAAAAGTTTTGGGGTTAAAGTATAAACTTTGGAAAAGTTTGGGGACTAAAGTGTAAATTTCCCCAATAAGTAATTTTATTTAGTATAAGAGAGAATCAGATCGAAATAAGTACCTTGATATCGGTTTTAAGAATTAAGATGCAGTAAAAGGTACCGAATTTGGATCGAATAAAATTGTTAAACGTGCTCAGGCCAGGGAAATGTTAGGATGGGTGACCTCCGGGAAGGTCTCATAAAAGTGTTTCTGATCGATATTTTGGACTCAGTAAGAGTATAGAATATTCATATGGATTATCGATAAAGGAATTCTAAGAGAAATTTTATTCTATGAAGATTTTCGATAATTATCGGAATAATAGACTAAGTTAGGAAAATTTAGTCTAAGTCCTTGGAAAAGGAAGTTTTTATGGGATAATAGAGTTTATTTCCCGAATATGGAAATATAGAATTTTCGGAATAAATCCAATAGCTCGAAAAAGGTAAAATCACAGTAGAGATATTTTATGAATATCGGGAAATCAGATCGAACTAAAATTTCAGAGGCTGATCCAAAAGCCATGGAAAAGTCATAAAATACTATTTTATGAATATTTTATTATAGTTGGTTGGATTCCAACTAGACTTAGTTGATTTTTTACAAGAATGACAAACTAGTAAATAAAAACTAGTTGGAGGGCAAATTGGTCATTTGGCCCCAATGGCAATTTTGAAATATTTAAAAAGTTATAAGGGCAATTTTGGAAAGAGGAAATGGAAGATTAAATCTTGGCCCTTGATTGATGATAAAATCAATATCAACCATTGGATAAAAGGCCAAAATTTTAATTTCACTATTAAATGAATTTAATATTCATTTAATAGTTATATGTGTAAAATAATGGTGAAAAGATGAATCTTTTCCAGCCAAAAACTTGAGAACTAGGGAAAGAAAGAGAAATTTTTTCCAAGCTCGATTCAAACCCCGAAACTCAGTTTTCAAGTAATCTCTTCAACTGCAAAGTTGTTCTACTCTTCAAGCTCTATCTTTTGATGTCAATAATTCATGGAATCCATGCTTGATTGATGAGAATTTACATGAGAAAGAAATTAGGGTTTATGGATCAAATTGGGGCTTTTGAGATTTTATGATTCCATGATTGAATTCAAGTTGAAATCAAGCTAGTATGATGTTAAAATCATGATATTGAGTTGAGATTTAAGTTCTACATGTTTTGATTATTATGAAGATGATTAGGGTTTATAGATTCAAGTTTAATTTAGGGTTTATTATGTTGAATTAATGGTTTAGTAAGCTTGATTTGTTGTTTGGAAGCAAGACCCTAAGTTAATTTGATAGGGACCAATTCGGCAATCTTAGAAGTTAGAGGACCAAATCTGAATTTGTATGGAATTGGTGTGTATTTATGTTATTAAGGATGTTGGAGATGCGAAATTGATGTTAGAATGCTAAACCGATGTTAAATTGAATTAGTGACCATTTTGACAATTTGTCAAAGTTAAGTGACCAATTCAGAAACGGGGTTTTGGATAAGGATTAAAGCTGAATTTTAGTTGTAATGATGGAAGTAAGGTGGTAATGTTGAATTGAGGTCTAATTTGCAAAGTTAAGAAATTTGGATCCTTACCTTTGCATTATTAGTGACCATTCGATAAAGAAGGAAAATTAGAGGGAACTATTGTGAATAATTATTTGATGAAGAAGGTGATAAGTTGGTGGTTTAAAGCAAATAATGGGACTAAATTGACAAGTAGAGAAGTAAGGAGAAGTTAGTATAAAAGTTGAAGTTAATTATGGAAGCTGTGTAGAAAACTGGATTATGGCAGTAAGTTTGAAAATTCACCATAAATTCTACAAAAATGGTTAGATGGTGAATTTTATACCGATGTAAATATTTGTTCGTCTAGTTTCGTTTTCAACAAACAGAAACTGATTTCGAGTTTCGAGTCAAAAGATATGATTTTTTAAGTGACGAAAGGTCAGAAAACAGAGCACCAGTCTGTTCCGAATTCCAGCATTGTAATTGACTTTGAAAATTTACCATAAATCGTACAAGTTGAATTTGGGATATTAATTTATATGGTTGAAAAGCTTATTGAATCTAGTTTCTTTCAGAACAAACGGAATCGAATTCCGAGTTGTAGATTATTTTATAGAAATATTTCTTTGAAGGTAGTGCAATCTGCCAGAAAATGAGAATTGATGCATTTGGTATCTAAGGTTAATTAGTAAGCTTGAAAAGGGTTAATGGAAGTTCTAAATGGTTATTAAGGACCAAAATGAGTTTTGGAAAGTATAAGGAAGGAAAGAGGAAATTTGTATATTCGAATGATTAGATTTGATAGCATGTTTGAGAAATTGTTAGATTTGAATCTAACAAATGTTCTTTACATTCATGTGATTAATGAAGTTTGGATCCGAATCAAAAGAAGGTTCGAGGTATTATGAAAGAAAGGATCGAATAGAGCTTAGTGAGGCAAGTTAGTAAATGGACCAGGTGAGTGCATTTATATGTTTTGAAATGTATTTTAGTAGACTTTTAAGAATTTTATTTACTTGATTTTATTGAAATGATAACATGGTTTTTGTATAAGTTATATGATGTTTTACAAGCAAAGGAAGAAGGTTAGTACATGATAGAGTATGAACTGCCCTATTATGTTCTATTATGGCAAGTTATTATTGAATAATGGTGATATATGAATCATTTACAAAATGATAATTTACAAGTTATTGATCTGGATTTATTGCCCAAGTTTATGATAAAGAGTTACAGTATAGTGGCATGCCATTAGAGGTCTAGCAGTCTGGGACTGCGTGTAGCTACACACCGATCTTCGGATCTATAAGTTTACCTGCACTTTATGTGTCTATATGTTTTCGGCACTTTATGTGTCTACAAGTTATTGTCACTTCGGTGACTAGTACTCAAGGAGTACCGACCTTGCATACTTAAGTTTCTCTCTATACATAAAATTATATTATAAAGAGTTACAGTATAGTGGCATGCCATTAGAGGTCTAGCAGTCTGGGACTGCGTGTAGCTACACACCGATCCTCGGATCTATATGTTTATTGGCACTTATGTGTCTATATGATGTCGACACTTATGTGTCTATATGATATCGACACTCATGTGTCTATATGATGTCGATACTTATGTGTCTATATGATGTCGACACTTGTGTGTCTATATGTTACCGACACTTTATGTGTCTATATGTTTATCGTCACTTCGGTGACTAGTACTCTGGGAGTACCGATCTCGCATACTTAAGTTTCTCTCTATATAAAATTCTTGGGCTAAAGGTATAAAGAATTGGTATAAGTAATCTTAATAGGATTCAAATGGAAAACAAGAGATTTATTGAGTATATTGAATTGGCTTACCATGCCTAACATATGTATATGAGATGTGAATTTTTACAGGTTACATGACAAATGAAAAACTTTGATATATGTTAGTACATGTGAGGTAACTTATGTTATTAGACATGAAAATGGTAAGTAAGTTAAACTTAAAAGTTTAACATTAATAGTAAGTAGTGATATGATGTTAAAGGAATAGAACAAGCATATTCATTAGCTTGTAACATGATATATATATATGTTCATGCATTGAGGTATAAATGACATATTATGATAAATGAACAAACAAGAAAATATTATGATATTAGCGTATAGTAAGATATCACCAATGCAACATAAAAGTTAATGCATTGGCATATATCATGCTATATAAATGTAGCCATAAAGTTTAATAATTTTAAATTATTATTAATTTTGTTTATTGCCTCACTAAGTGAAAACTTAGCGTGTGTTTGATTCACACGTAGGTTAAGGTGGAGTACTTGAAGAGGAGTTGAGCATGCTGATCAAGCTTCAATTTGCAAAACATCAGTAAGATATTCTAGCTTATGATAATCTCTAGTGGGCATGTAATTATTTAATTACTAGTAGAGTACGATGCATGAAAATAAACTAAACCATAGAGAATTAATAAGTTTTGATGATGAAACGTATTTGGACAAAACATAATAAGGCATTATTAATGTGACATCTCTGACTCGTATTCAGTACGGGAAGAGGGTGTTACATTAATCTTTGGACTAATGTATTGCTCACATAAAATACCTTATAATTGTCACACATTTATCACCACAGTTTTGTTGTAATTCTGCCAAATATGAACTTTCCTTTGGACCAATTAATAAACACATGAATTACAAAAACTCGTAATCTTCTTGATATTTTAAATAAATTAATCTGCACAAAAGCGGCCACTTTGGTGACTTTATGTTTCAACTAATCCATTAAAATATTAGATATACGAAGTCAAAATGTGAATTTATTTGTTTCAAAATATTTTCCTTAATTTTATCTTTAAATTAAATTAAAAGATAACCAAAATAATAATAAATTTAAATAAAGGTAAACCTCATATCAAGATACGGGACACTTCATTAATATTTCATTTTTGGGCAAAACTTTAACTTACAAGTGATATCTTGGTACAGTAATCAAACATTGATAATAAGAGCATGTCAAGCAGAAATCTTCCTTTGGGCCAGTTTGTTGCTCACATATAAAATTGAATAATTATCACATGTTTATTATCACAGTTGCACATGTAACAATGTCAACTATTAATCTTTCTTTGGCCCGATTAATACTAACATAAACGGAATTACTTGCGCAAAACCTTCTACATTTAAAAATAAAATAATTTCCACAATAGAGGTCACTTTGGTGACTTAATGCTTCAATTAATTCATCTCGAAATATATACTATAAATATACCGATATTTAAATTTAAAATTTTGTAATAGTCAAAACTAAAATTTCTGATAACACTTGAGTTTTCGAAATAACCTAAAATAAGGTTGTCTCAATGGGGCTATCAGAAATCGAAAAAACCGAAATCTTTGACTGTTTCTCAAAAAATTCCTTAAGCATGAATTTACCAAAATAAAACTTGAATTCAAAACAATCAATCTTTAACTTAAATTAATATATTTATCATATAGAAAATTTCATAAAATTATCACATTAAACTTTAATATATCCGTAATAACCTAATGATCAAAATTGAAATTCTTGATCAAACTGAATAGGATATGAATCTCACAAGATTAATGATATGCTTTCCAAAACCAAAACCAAACATATATTCTGTAGATAACATTATTGGCATAATTAAGCATAATGTCAAACAAATTTAAGAAAAATATTTTGTACAAAACTAAACATGATTCAACAAAATTCAACCATAATTTATTAGACATAAACCGAATATAAAGCTTCGAGAGCTAACCTGGTTATAAAGTTTCCGAGTCAAGATAAATTTACCAAGATGAAGTCCAAGTCAATTTTTTTTAATTACAAACGATGAAAACTAAAATTTTGATCAAACCGAATTAAATATATATTTTAAACTATATATATATATCTCACTGATTGCATACATATAAATATTTTTAAATTAAACAATATATCATTCAAACTAAAAGCATCCATATTAACCATCAATTATAACCCTAAAATATATCCAAAGGTGATATTAATGGTTCTTAAATATATATATAAATTTAAATTCAATTGTCATTAACAATGAATCTATAAACATAAAACCTTTAATGTTTTTGAAAGAAATTAAAAAAACCTTAATGCATCAAAGATGGACGTCATTAAAGTTTCACGATTACCCAAATATATGTGCATACAATTCACGATAAATTCAAGGATATAATTATCGCACATGAGATTATCAGAATATAAATCCAAATATTAACCTAATAATTGTAATCGTGAATTAAAAAACATAAAATTTAATCAAACACTAAATGCCCAAATAACAAATACCAAATCACACGAAGCATAAATAATATCAAATAATTCTTAATGATTCGACATGACGAGGCTCTGATGTCACTTGTTAGAACCAAAGCATACCCAAAACATAATTGGTATGAAAACTAATAACCAAGATCTATCATGTTAAATCATCAAGAACAATAATCTGAATAAACTAAATACGGAAGCGTACCTAAATTCATTGATGAACTGAAAACCTTGAATCCTTTGACTAAGATCGCCTGGAAGGTGGCTGTGATCTTCCAAAAGGATATGTTATCTCTTGACGTAAAACTCTCTGACGGGAAATGAGAGAAAAAAAGTTGACCTATTTCTTGGGGATCACTACCTCTTTATATAGTTGATTGTTAAATCAACTATTAAATATTTATAACCTTGCCCCTTATTGAATTATAAATATATCTTATAGTATCTACACTTTTATTTTCATGACACTTTAATACCTATGACACGCCTAACATAATTGGTCACTTAATTTTGTGTCATATTTTATAATAGCATCATACATTTTACATATGTGCCCACAATTGCGGATTTTAATCCAACATAAAAATGATGTGCATGTTCAAAAAAACGTAAAAATGATGTGAACCCAAAATGATTCAAAGTAGAAACGAATCGAACATAGAATGACCCAAACTTAAAATGGGCAAAACCAAAAATATACATATGAATAACTCGAAATGAGTCAAACTCGAATGACAAACGTGAACGAGAAAATCCAAAATGATCTAAACTCGAAATGCCTTCACCTAAAAAAATGAACAAGCAAAGCTCAATGGCCATGTTTGGTAAATAGCGTTTTGAGTTAAAATTGGAGATTTGAGCCAAAATTAGAGGTTTGACCAGTCAAATCCGCCATTTTAGATATTATAATAGCATATTGAGGTAAAACCTCTCAAATTGAAAAAGCTGCTAATAATAGCTTTTTGAAATTAGAAGTTTTGACATAAGAATTATAATGACTCTTTTACCCTTAATAATTACAAATAATCTTCAAATAATCTAAATTTAGAGGTTTGCTATTTTCATTTAAATTTAATAATTGATCAAATTGTATTAAGAATAATTATATAAATAATAAATTAATACATAGATCCTTCAAATATGCTTAGTAATATTATATTAAAAAATAATAACTTTCATAATCTACTTAATATTAAAATATACAAAATATTGACAACTAATAAACTATTCAAATAAATATTGAATATAATCACATCCTTATATGTCATTTTGCTTGTTCAAATAATTTGTAACACCCCGACCTCGATCTGAATCTGAAGTACTACATTCGGGTGACTCAAAATTGACCCATCAAAAATTCTATTTAAAACCACAAGTTTAGCCACTTCCAAAATATCAAATCATTAATAAATCCATGTAATTAAATAAGCATTTAAATAATTTTACAAAATAGGAGCTCCAAGTTTAAAACATCGTATACCAAAATAATAATTCAAATAGAGTTACAGTCTCAACAGTGACAAGGTCCTATGAATAAATTAACCTAAACTAAAATGACAAGTATTGTACTCTGAAGCGGACACGGTGCTGGGAAATCCCTTTTTGATGAGCTCCTCCAAAGGGTGACATGTCAACCTATGCACGAAAAAACAACACATCCGCACGTTGAGCTAACGAAGCTCAGTGGTACATTTCTAATCTACCACAATTCGTGATTATCATAAAATAAGTATGCAAGATAAAATAGTCTAGAAAGCATAGATAGTGTTTCACTATCTATGAGTTATCATCTAGCCTACACTAGCTAAGAGTTTTTAGATCACCTATCTTAAGGCATCAACAAGTCTATAAGAAGTCTTACAAGATCTGCCATACTTTACCATACTCGAGGCCACATAGCCTATCGAGCTTACACACCGTACCCTGATCATTCAGTCATTGGGTATGTAAGTCATCATCTATAATCATCCATACAACATACATAAATATATTCATACATCATCTATATAATGGCCAACGAAGCGCTACTTTACACGTGCTTACACATTCGTTGGGTTACCCATGTTCACACAGTCGTTGGGTTAAATGGACCATACTCGGATCACCATAGCCACAGATACGTACTAAACATACTTGGATCACATTAGCCACAATAGTCTTCACCTGAGGTCACTCAGCCAATCAAGTTACTCGAGCTCACTCAACCTATTGAGTTAATTACCTTATTCGGATCACCATAGCCACTGATAGGTTTCTAACAGCATCCAGATCACTCAGCCCGTGGGTACATCAGATGTACTTGATCACTCAGCCCAAAGTACACATCATCTTATATAATTATCGTAGTACTGACTCTAGGACATCCGGATTCCTTTACCACAACATAAGATAACACATGCTTCCCGAGCACTCACACACCTCACTAAGAGGTAAGTGGCACCAAGCCAAGCCATCAACAAATGCCCCAAGGCATGACACTAACTATCACGATTATATCAAGTCATCATTTACCAAGCTATTTCATGTTACTCTCACTAGAAGCCCACTTGAGGATTAAAACTCAGTTTCTCAGTTTTATTATTCATTTTATCCCATTAGAAGCCCATTGGGCCTTGGCCCTTAAATTATAAGCCACTTAAACGTAAACTATATTTTCTGGGCAGATTGCCAGTGGGTACCAATACCCACTTGAGGGAACCTGTTAACCCCTCAAAAGTACTAAATCTTATGCTTATTTCACATCATCTTTGCTTGCCTTTAAGTAAATTTAGTTGCATTTAGCCTTAAAATTCATACATTTGCATAAGGACTTAAGAATTGTGCTATGCCAGTGTAAAGGGTTGCTTTGTTGGCATTATTGCAGACATGGCAGAATAGTGCAATGCAGAAAGGAAGGAATGCTAGAGAGAATGTTGAGTTGCTTTTGGTAGCGATGGACCAAAAATTGTCGAAGCACCGGTTGGCAGCGAAGAGCATCTTGATGCCCGGCCAAGTAGCTGTTAGATCTTGATGACATCAGCCCTATGATTCAAATATAGGATAAGATGATCACTGTAACCCCCTTGACCCAGTCTAGCTGCCAGACCAAATTGAGGAAGCTACATTAGGTTTGCCGTAGCAAACCAAAGAGATTCAACAAAACCCGGTCCATTTTTTTCTTTTTATCTTGTCTAGATGCCAATTATTAGTCCTACGTGTACATGCATCACTCAGGTATAACCCCACCTCAATTGGGCATCATTTTGACATCCAATTGATCATATTTACAATTTAGGGACCAAATTGCAAATATAGGAAATTTGTAAGATTTAAGCCACTTTTAATATACCAATCTTTAATTAGTCAGGCTTTTATCATTCATCTTAAATTTCATCTCAAATTGATCATTCAAGCTCATACAATCGCATGGACAAGATTCAGGGACTAGAATGCAAAGAAAGCAAAACTGCCAAGCCAACATTACAGGAAACGGCCTCGGGTATCGGTACATGTGTCACCGTATCGATACGCATAAAATCCCTGTACCGATACACCACGACAGGTATCGATACGCCATAACGAACTTACCTAACTTTTGAATCTTTTTAATATACGTACTGGTACGCTTACATGGGTATCGGTACATAGGTTTAGATTGAAAAGTGAAATTTCAGAGGCTAGAACGTGTACAGATACGCCATTACCCGTATTGGTACGCCAGGCAAAAAATCACCTAGGCGTACCGATACTCCCTTACGTGTACCGATCCCTCAGGCCAGAAAATGCCTAGTCGTACCGATACGGTCCCCCGCGTAGCGGTACGCCTAGACCTATAATGCCACAATTTGCTAGTTTTTCATCTTAAAAACATTCTCAAACCATTCCAACATGCTTATAACACCATACCAACATGCCATACGTATCACAAGCCATCTAGCAACTTAATTCCTACCGCACAACAAGTATCAAGCATCAAAAGGGAATCTATAGACATGCTTCCTAATGTCTATTCAAGCAACATGTCAAAAAGGTAAACCAGCATCAAAACAAACTTTAAAGTCCATTTACAACCCAAGAACAACTAAAGAAATATGTTCAAACAGGGAGTTCCACAAAACATCTCCCAAAACACAATAGGTACTCCATTGCCCTTATTCATTATAGTCTAAACCAAGACATACTTTGGAAACAAGTCTTGCCAAGATCCCCTTGCTTCTTGCTGCCTTCCAAGACCTCAATTATCTGCATTGATGGACAACAAGAGCGTAAGCACACAAGGCTTAGTGAGGAATGCTCAAAGCAACCACCACCAATGCATTTAAAACCATTTATTTAACATCATCCTTTAAAAACATCATCGTCATGCCCCTTTTGAAAACATGCACTTTATATCATTAAAACCAACATAATAAACCATATGCTACATGTATCATTAATCAACAGCAAATCCCATTGCTAACCCTCCACTTAAGCCTTCCCATGCATTACTACCAAATGCAAAGCTTAAGGAGAAACATGTATAAATCACATTATACAACATAAGACATTTCAATGATACATTAACAATTATATTGGCTTTCAAGTGATCAATAACAAGTCCATTAACAAAAGAGTTCATTGGATACACAGATTCAACAAGTGTTAACCCAACACTTCAAGCCATCTCAACCAGAATATCGATACAATTACAATCGCGGTACATTAACAACCGGGTACAATAACAACCCACGGGGACATCCACCCCAATCATCGGTTAGATGCTTAATCCACTAACGAGAGTATTTGGTACCGTTTAACCCCTCTACCGTTAGGGTACTTGGATGGAGTATTCGGTACACAGTATAAACCCCTTGACATCCAAGGCGACTTATTTACAGTACACTCAATCCTATGGCCGGCCAACTATATCCGATAACAATTTTAAAACCACATCACTTACCAATATAATTAACCAAAAAACATTTACCTCACTGTTTTAACAAGCATTAAACCATGCCATTTCTAAAGCAACAATCATGCTTTAAAACACAAGTATAAACCACATACTTACAAGGATCACTTACCACGTGCATCCTTCAGCATTTCATGCTTAAAAACAGTACATCAAATACTTTAAAACATGCTTAAACAGTAGGTAACATGTAAATTAGAACAAGTGCATAAAACCATTTCAAACTAGCACGACTGAGGGGAAAACCACTTTATACTTACTTCTGAGTCTAGGTAAACGTTTCAAGCTCTACCTTAACTCCTAAAACTCTGTTCCAAAATATCAAAATGCTTTAAACCACGTTTTCACTCACCGATACGCGAAACTTCGATTTGCCGACGCGCAAACAAGCATCCGAAGTCTTATACGCTTCTCCAAACACCTCCGGATCAACCTCCCCTGTTTTTACCACACAACAACAGAGGATTAATGCATCATAATGCATTCTAAACACAACAAACACAATCATTCTCGGATTTCCACAACACCTTCACAATTAACCCTCAACAACAACCGAAATCAAGACCAAAGCACTTCGATTCACAACCCAGCCAACATCTATCAACCTAGCATCATTTTCAACACCAAAACACATCTACAAACAGATCCAAGACAACCTACCACCTCCAGCAACCTAACAACCATAATTTCAACATAAAACCTCAAAACTAACAACCTAAACAAATAGAGACTCTTATGTTTCGGGATTCCATTGATAAAAATCACTTATCAACATTGTTAAACATCCAAAATATGAGTCAAATCACCATTACATACTGGAAATCAGATTCAATTCGCGAATCAACACATTTTCCCCAAAGATCTCATTAAATCATTAGAAAATTATCAAAATCAGATTAGAAATGCAATAGCAAGGATCAAATGCTTGGGAATTTCAATAAAGAACCATACAATAGAGGAGATCTCGGACCTTACCCATATTGTGAAGTTTCTCCCTCAATTGATTTGTGAAAAGCTAAGAAATCACAAGATTAATGTGAGATTTTGTATAAACAATCTTTGTAAAACAATTTGGAACAATAAAATCAAGTTAGAAACCACCCCACCTCTGGAAATTTGATGAAATCTGATTGTTTGGCTGAGGAGACAATAGAGAGAAAAAGTTGAGAGAAAAATGACGTGATTTTTGTTTAAGAAAAGATAACCACCTTTTTAACAAAATCCACTTTAATTATTAATTAAAGCACATGTTTAAATTAATTAAATTAAGGGAGAAACCTTCAGAAACAAATTGGTAAAATAGCTCCTTAAAGATTCTAAGTATTTGATCCTTTTCATTTTAGTCACTAGAAAAGCACAGTTTTCCAAACTTTCATTTTGGTCACTAACCAAAATGTCCATATTCCAAAACTAATTTTTCAAAATTGATTCCACCATTATTAAATATATAATTAATAATGATTTTTAAACATTTTCCATAATTTTTCGAACACCGAAAATATACGATCCCGAAACCGACTCGAATCTCTACTCCGGTCCACCAAACCGTCTAATAACCCACTAAACCGCTAAGCCATAAAACCGGGGCATTACAATCACATCCTTTATCCCTTGAGCATTCAAAATTCAATTTTCAAGGCTTATCCTAGGTTATCCTTGCACGCCTATTTAAAGAACTCAAGTAAGCACATAATCGACATTCACCAATCATCAATGATCGGCTTGGAAAGGCTACACTAAGGAGACGTGGTTCGACCAGCTTGACCGAGAGCCTAGACCTTGAAGGGCTGCATCGACCGACCCCCTTCTAGTCCATTCTTTTTGTCTAGTTATTTTTATTTTAAAATGATAATGTTGTTAGAAAATGATGAAGGTTTTTGGTTTGATAACCTCACCGTGAACTAATTTAATAGTTGGTGGAGGATGTTTGCGTTGAATGTTGTTTTTATGTTTTGTTTTTAATAATTGAAAAATGTTTTGCATTATTTCCCCTATCTGGCATGTTCTTCAGTCTTCTAAAATTCTTTGCCAATTAACCGCTGGCATTATTTGCTTATTGCACCTTAATATCTTAACAAACTTAGGGGGCAGCGATCAGTTGCTAGATACTAAGGCGAGATGCTTCGATGGAAGATGTTCAAGTAGATAAACTTACTTCGGGAGTGAGTCTACCCGTTACGAGTTTAGATTAGGGCTTAATCAAATTAATTTATAAAAAAACTTCATGATAGAGATATAAGGGTTTTTACATGGTTAATTTCGGGCATTGCCATCGAGAGAGGCAATGCCAACTATGAATCTGCTCGGTAAATAATATCAAAGCATAAAACTATTAAAGGCTGGCATAAAAAGCGCAAAAATAGGAATCCCCTGCCAACGTTCATCGCTCATTTAAACTCTCCTTGAACCAACGTTGTTTTCCTTTTATTTATTTTCTTTTAAACTGTTTTCAAAACCCACTTCAAATCAACAACGCTCTTTCGTTAAACAAGAAAAACAATTAAACTCTTGGCCAATCCCTGTGGGACCGATACTCAGCTTACTTTTGTATTACTACCGTGTATACTTGCATGCAAAAGACTTAGTCTTGGCACTGTTTTCATACATTTCCAATACATTTTTCCACCCTTTTGCCAAGCACTCACACAGTCCGAACAAGTTTTTGGAGCCATTGCCGTGGATTGCAACAGAGTTTGTTATTTTTAAATTTTTACTTCTCTTTTTTTATTTTTATTCTATATTTTATTTCTTTGTTTTGATCGGTGTATGACCAGAAACCACCCTGTGGTGGAAGATTGGTTATACGATCCGAAAATTAAAAGAACCCTGCGAAGGTTAAAGAAAAAGATTCGAGAGATGGCTAAAAAAGGCAATGGAGTAAATGGTGTGTTAAACTATCCACCCAACAAAAATGGAATACCACAAGCTCTTGTTGCCCCAACTATTAATATGGAGGAAAATAGACCTATTATAGAGTATTAGACACCAAGCATTAACAATTTAATGCCAGGACTAATTGGTCCCGAGGTAAATACACCCAATTTTGAACTCAAACTGGTAATGATAAAAATGCTTTTGAATGTTGGACAATTTGATGGGGCACGTACTGGAGATCCAAGGCAACACTTGAAGCAGTTCATAGAAGTCTGCCACCTATTTCAGTATCCTAGAGTATCGGAGGATACAGTGAAGCTAAAGTTGTTTACATTCTCTCTGAGAGATAGAGCAAAAGCGTGGCTGAGTTCTTTGCTACCTGGTTCTGTCACCTCAAGGGGAGATCTATGCCAGAAATTTTTGTTACAATTCCAGCCACCTAAACTCACCGCCAAGTTGAGGGGTGAGATCGTCACATTTAGGCAGGCTAATGATGAGACCCTATATGATGCCTAGGAGAGATATAAAGATCTGTTGAGAAGATGTCCCATGTATAGATTCCCAAAATGGAGACCTTCTACAATGGATTTAATGCGCAAACCAGAATAGTTTTTGATGTGTCGGCAAATGGCTCACTGCTTGACAAAAACTATATAAAGGCAGTTGGCATCGTTGCGAGGATTTCAATCAATGATTCTGAATATCCTACTGCTAGACTTGGGACCGACACTAAAACTGGTGGAAAAGTGTAGATAGATGAGCTCACATCCATCCACGCTGAGATTTCTAATCTTACTAACATGGTGAAAACTTTGAAAAGAGTAATGAGGCTCAAGAAGTCAAGGCACTAGCCTATTCTGTACAATATGTGGAGAGGATCATCACACGAAAGATTTCCCTGCCAACCCTGAGTCAGTAAATTTCGTTGGCATTTTAATCGTAATTATAATCCAAATTCTAATACTTACAATGCAGGATGGAGGTAGCACCCAAATTTAGCTTAAGGAATCAAGTAAGCAACCAATACAATGCCCAACAGCAGAAAAAATAATGCCCAACGTCAATACAATACCCAGCGCTAGAACCATGCCATGCCAGGGTCAACCAGAATGCCGTGCCACAAAGGGCACAAAATAATTTTTATGCAGGGTAAAGGAACAACCAGGGGACTTTGAAAGAATACATGGAGAAGAATGATGCAACTGTCTAGAGTTTAGTAGCATTGATGCGAAACTTGGAGGTACAAATTGGACAGACTGCCAACACATTCAGCAATAGACCCCAGGGAGCTTTGCCAAGCGATATAGAGGATGCCGGGCAAAACCATAACGAACAATGCAAAGTTGTGACTCTATGGAGTAGCAAACAATGTGAGGCTGAGACATATACCAAGCAGCCAATTAATTGCCACAAGAAGGAGAAAGTACCAGTAGATGAACCAAAAGAAGCAGAAAAGAAAGAAGCGGATGTAAGCGATGCCAAACAGCAGTCTGATACCAGACCTCAGTCGGATGTCAGCAAAACCTTAGCAAAGTCGGTAGAGCCAGCATATGTTTATCCACCTTCACCATTTCCACAAAGACTACAAAAACACAAGAAGGATCAGCAATTTAAGCACTTCTTGGAAGTACTTAAACAATTGCAAATTAATTTACCATTGGTGGAAGCTCTCGAGCAAATGCCCAACTATGAAAATTCATGAAGGACATCTTATCCAAAAAGAGGAAGCTGGGTGATTTTGAAACTGTAGCTCTCACTGAGGGATGCAGTACAATGGTACTCAATCGGTTGCCACCAAAGCTGAAAGATCTGGGAAGTTTTACTATTCCATGTACCATTGGTAACAGATTTATGGGTAAGGCACTGTGTGATTTGGGAGCCACCATCAATTTGATGCCAATGTCTATTTTTAGGAAGCTTGGCATAGAAGCAATGCCTACCACAATGACACTTCAGTTGGCGGACCGATCCTTTGCACATCCTAAGGGTAAGATTGGGGATGTGTTGGTAAAGGCGGACAAATTCATATTCCCAGTTGACTTTATTATCTTAGATTATGAGATAGATTTAAATGTCCTAATTATATTGGGCAGACCGTTCCTTGCTACAGGTAAAGCCTTGATTGATGTTCACAAAGGTGAATTAACTATGTGCATGAATGATCAGCAAGTTACATTTAATGTGTTTCAAGCTTTGAAATGTGCAGATGAATCAGACGAATGCCAAGCCAATAATAAGATGAAGTCTATTTTTAAAGTGGAGGTAAGCTATTTTGGACAGTGAAGGTGAAACAAGTGAGGACACTGAATGAGCAGCCTTAGTAGAAGTAAGCTATTTTGGACAACCAAAACCATTAGAGTTGGCTGCAGAGAGATCGTGGCACCAAAATCATCCATTAAGGAGGCACCTGAACTGGAGCTCAAATCACTGCCAGACCATCTCAAGTATGCTTACTTAGGTAAACACTCAACCTTGCCAGTGATCATTGCTGTTGATCTCACTAATGATTAGGAGGAACCATTGTTGGAAGTTCTAAGCAATTACAAGCAAGCATTGGGATGGACCTTGGCTGATATCCAAGGAATAAGCTCAACCATTTGCATGCACAAAATCATCTTGGAGGAATATCATGGGAAGACTATTAAGGGTCAGAGAAGATTGAACCTGAGCATGAAAGAGGTTGTTAAGAAGGAGATTATCAAGTGGTTAGATGTCGGGATAATCTACCCTATTTCTGATAGCTCGTGGGTCAACCCGGTGCAATGTGTGCCAAAGAAAGGTGGCATGACCGTGGTTCAAAATAGCAACAATGAGTTAATTCCTTCTAGAACTGTTATTGGATGGAGAGTGTGCATGGATTATAAGAATTTGAACAATGCCACCAAGAAAGACCATTTTCCATTGCCCTTCATTGATCAGATCTTGGACACACTGATAGGTAAGGCATTTTACTGTTTTCTAGATGGTTATTCAAGATATAATCAAATTGCCATAGCTCTAGAAGATCAAGAGAAGACCACGTTCACATGTACATATGGGATGTTTGCCTTTAGAAGAATGCCATTTGGGTTGTGTAATGCCCCGACAACATTTCAACGTTACATGCTGTCCATTTTTCTGACATGATTGAACAAAATTTAGAAGTATTCATGGATGATTTCTTAGTGTTTGACAAAATATTTGAGGAATGCCTTTAGATTTTGGAGCAAGTCTTGAAGAGATGCATTGAGACAAACCTAGTGTTGAACTAGGAAAAATGCCACTTCATGGTGAAGGAGGGCATTATTCTCGGGCACAAGGTAACTAAGAAAGGATTGGAGGTCGACCAAGCAAAAATTGAGGTAATTAAGCAACTGCCACCACCGATAAGTGTAAAAGGTATTAGAAGTTTTTTGGGACATGTAGGTTTTTACCGTCGTTTTATTTAAAGATTTTTCTAAAATTTCTAAACCTTTATGCTTGCTTTTGGAGCAAAATGCTACTTTTGCATTTGATGATTATTGTTTAAGAGCGTTTTAGGAACTTAAGGAGAAGTTGATTAATGCCCATATAGTCGTGGCACCAGATTGGAATGAGCCATTTGAGCTCATGTGTGATGCCAACAACTATGCCATTGGAGCAGTATTGGGACAATGGCGTGACAAAGTTTTTTATGCCATCTATTGTGCCAGCCAGACACTAAATAGAGCTCAGTCGAATTATTCCACAACCGAGAAAGAATTTCTTGCAGTTGTATTCGCTTTTGATAAATTCAGATTTTATTTAGGTGGTAACAAGGTTGTGGTGTATACAGATCATTCAGCACTAAAATACCTTTTGGAAAAGAAGGATGCCAAGCCCAGACTAATCTGATGGACGGTCTTTCTACAATAATTTGACCTTAAGATGCGAGACAAGAAGGGCAGTGAAAACTTAGTAGCTGACCACCTATCATGTTTGGAGCATTACCTTGAAGATGGTAAGAATGTTGCCATAAGAGATGAATTTCCATATGAGTATTTCCTTGCAGTCAATGTCATGCCATGGTACGCTGACATAGTCAACTACATGGTATGTAATATTTTGCCACCAAATCTGACATACAATGCCAAGAAAAGATTATGGTGAGAAGTTAGGCAATACTATTGGGATGAGCCAATATTGTTCAAACAGTGTGCCGACCAAGTGATAAGATGGTGTGTGCCAGAGGATGAGCAGCACAACATTTTGCAACTATGTCATGCCACACCGTATGGAGGTCACTTTACAGGGATGAAGACTGCTGACAAGGTGTTGCAGTTAGGATTCTTTTGGCCCACATTATACAGAGATGCCCATAACTATGCCAAGGCATGTGATCGATGCCAGGGGGTAGGAAACATCTTTGGCAGACACCAACTTTCGCTCCAAATCATCATGCTTGTGGACTTATTTGTTGTATAGGGGATAGACTTCATGAGTCCATTTCCTCCATCATTCGGTAACTTATACATCCTCGTGGCTATTGACTATGTTTCAAAGTGGGTTGAGGCTGTTGCATTGCCAACGAACGATGCCTAGGTCGTTGCCAAGTTCTTGCACAAACGTATTTTTACTTGATTTGGTACCCCAGAGTGATTATTCATGATAAGGATACCCATTTTAAATGTAATCTAATCTCTAAAGCTTTTTCCAGATATGGAATTTAGCAAAGGATTGCCATGGCATACCATCCCCAAACAAATGGCCAAACCAAGATTTCAAACAAGGAGATCAAGAGTATCCTTGAGAAGACTGTAAATCCATCTAGGAAGGACTTGTCCTTGAGACTAGATGACTCCTTTTGGGCTTATAGGACAGCTTTTAAAACTCCCTTGGGTACTTCACCATTTAAACTCGTTTTTAGAAAAGCATGCCACCTACCGGTGGAAATGGAGCACCATACATATTGGGCAATCAAAACGCTTGATATGGCATAGAGTGCAACTGGAGAAAAGAGATTACTAGATCTAAATGAGTTGGAAGAGTCAGAACACAAGCTTATGAAAATGCCGGACTCCACAAAGAGAGGACCAAACGCTGGCATAACAGTAGGATAATGCCAAGACAATTTGAGGTAGGCCAATGTTTTATGTTATTTAACTCAATGCTTAAATTGTTTCCAGTCAAGGTGGTCAGACCCTTTTGAAGTTGTAAAGCCATATGTCCATGGTGCTGCGTACATTAAAAATTTGAAGATGTGATAAATTTTCAAGGCAAACGGTCAACGATTAAAACACTATTTGGAAGACGACCCGAGGAATGCCAAGAAGGTCATCCTCTTGGCAGAGATTCAGTGATCATCATCAGGTTTTGAAATTTTTGTACATAGTAGGTTAGATGTTTTTTTCAATTGTTTTCATTTCTTTCCTTTTCTTATTAGTTCTAATTTTTTTTCTTTTTATTTTGCTTTTTCTGCGTTGAGATTTTTTTCTTTTTCTTTTTCTTTTTTTTTTGCGTTGAGAGGTTTTTTTAAGAATGTGCAGATTTAGCGTGCCAGGCATAGTGCCGAGACAGGGACCTAGCAAGAGGCGATTGTAAATTGGGAGAATTCTGTGTGCCAGATACAATGCCAGTACAGGGGTTTGGCATGCAGTGATTGGACATTTGGAAGAAAAAGATTTACCCTAGCTTGATGAAAAGTCGACCCATGAGAAAGTGAAAATAGTCTTTGAATTTTGACCCTAGCCGCCTAAATTGGATAAGTTGAAATTCAAATTCAACTTAAACCCTTATAACCTAATCCTTATCACTCCACTCTTTTAAACCTATCATATCACTTAAACCCTTATCACATCAACCTTATCACTTAAACCTTTTTTTTTCTTTTCCCCTACACGTCATTACCCATCATTACCCCTTTTAAATTCGTCACTTAATATCCCCATTAAAACACTCAACCTTTTTACTTTTACCCTACCCTAGCCGTTCAAAGATTTAAAGAACCTTCACTTTTCTTTTGCTTTTCTTTATCACGTAAGAACACAAAGATTCATTCGCTTCTTCTTTTCCACAAACCGATCAAGCTTTCAACTTGTTCCCATGGCTTCTTCATCCACGCCCTTCAAAATCTTTTTCAATGAAGAGATTCATAAAAAGTATGAAGCGAAATTTGCTTCAAGATCATTTTGCTATGAGAAGCACTTTGACTTCAAAGATGAGCCAACCGTGGGATTAGGGGATGCCAAGGAGGAACATCTGGAGTATGCCGAGTTAATGAATATTGCCAAGAGGAAGAAATTGCTGACAGATTTGTGCGAACAAGGCACAGAATGAATTGAGTCTGCCAACAGACACCAAACAATCAAGAGACTGGCACTAAAATCTCAACCAAAGGGGTGGAACCACTTTTTAATGGAAAATCTTATGCTAACCACCTACAACAAAACGGTGTCAGAGGAACAGTTGGCACTATTGCACTCAATCATCGTTGGCTGGAAAATCAATGTCGGCCAGATCATCATCGAGTAAACATATAAATGTGCTGGTAAGCCTAAAGGTAGTTTGTTCTTTCCTTTGTTAATTTCTAACATTTGCATGAGGCATAGTGTGCCCAAGATTGACTCAGACAAAGGCCAAGAAATTAAGGGCACAACAATCACGCTGGCTCTATAGAGGCAACACACTGTCACCAAGTCAAAGGATAAGGGAAAGAAGAAAGAAAATGAATCAACGCCAAAGACCAAAGACCAAAGGCAGAGCCTGACACTCCTATGCCAGCTGATTCTGTGGCATTGCTCTCCTAGATCCACCATCGCCATGAGTTAATTCTCTAAAAATTAGAGAGAGCTGAGGAGAAAAATGCCAAACTGTGGCAGTATACTCATGCCAGGGATGTTGTCATTAGGGAAACCCTTGAAAGATTATCCCCGGACTCTATGCCGTCCTTCCTAGATTTTTCTGTAGAAATCTTCGATAATGATGATACCATGCCAGCCAGTCCTCGATCAGTTCATACCAGACACACTCAGATGCCACCGTCCCAGTCTTGCCAGTTCAAGTTGAATCCGCCAAGATAGAAACATCACTAGAATCTAAAGAAGAAGCTCAGAAGAAGCCTGCCACAACACCTACTGCCCCAGCCTCATCTGTCACCATGCCTACTGCATCAAAACCAGTACAGATTGTTAAGGAAGTTGGAGCTTCCGCTGCAGCCTCAAAGCCAAGCATGAAAGGAAGGAAAAGAATGGCCCCTGATTGTGGGATATTCATCAAGAGAAAAACCCGCGTCACACGAGAAGAAGTCTCTACAAGGGAGTCATCTTCTTCCTAAACTCCTTTGCATTTCATTTCATTGCATTCACATGTTCATGCATTTTATCTTTTTTTGTTTAATTGTATATATTTGTTGTTTTCATGCATTGAGGATAGTGCATATCTTTGGTTTGGGGATATGGGTTACCTCACATTTATACCATGCCATGCATTCATGTTTACATTTTTGCTGCCATGCCATGTATGCCATATAGATTAGGTTGTAGCCATGCATACCGAACCACTAAATTTTTTTTGCCTCAGTCAAATTTTGAAGTATGCTAACACTTTGTTAGGCAAGTTGAAATTGTTCTAGAATAGTCTGTCCGATAAAGAAATTTAATCTTTAGTTTGCCTATGCCAGTAGAATAGTAATGCCAAGTATGCTTGGCAATTGATCTCTAGTTTAGGAAATTGAACTTTCACTTACCACGTAGTATGCATTTAGTTCCTAAGTAAACTTAGAATGTTTGAAACTAAGCTCAGAAAAAAAGAAAAAAATTATGCCAGGGTAAAATAAATTAATAAGGAAACAATGTTTTGCTAAGGCAAGAAAAAATGGAACAATCCTCTGCCTTAGAGATAGTAGATAGCCAGGGGCTTGGTGGAATTCCCTCGTTAGTGCTCAGGTAAAAAACTTTAAGGGTATGAGTGTAATGGGTTAGCTTAGTGATGTAGTCTGGACTAACGTGGGGATTCGTGGTATGCTCCTTCTTATTACTCACGCCAAACAGTGCCATGACGCGAACCCTAATTTATTGCCAGTTGAAAAAAAGAGAAGAACCTCGTGGCAAGAATAAAAAAACTCTGAGTTTATGTAGTAAATTTGACTAAGGGAGTAAAAGGATACTTGATGCATATTGCCTACACATTGTGCACTCTTCATACCCTTGGACTAGAGTTATATTGTTGCACTTGAATTTGCTTATCTACTTGGCATTACTGCACTAAGAGATCTGAGGACAGAACTAGAGCCAAATTCTGCTTGCCAACATGTGTTGGCATTCCGACCAAAATTTTGCCGAGGTACTATTTTCACCATTTTTTCTGTTTTAGCTTAATTGCATTACTTGAGGACAAGCAATGAGTTAGGTTTGGGGGTGTGTTAACTCCTCAAAAGTACTAAATCTTATGCTTATTTCACATCTTTCCTTGCCTTTAAGTACATTTAGTTTTATTTAGCCTTAAAATTCATGCATTTGCATAAGGAGTTAGGAATTGTGCTATGCCAGTGTAAAGGGTTGCTTTGTTGGCATATTGCAGGCATGGTAGAGCAGTGCAGCACAGAAAGGAAGGAATGCCAGAGAGAATGTTGAGTTGTTGTTGGCAGCGATTGACCAAAAATTGTCGAAGCACCAGTTGACAGCGAAGAGGAGTTTGATGCCCGGCCAAGTAGCTGTTGGACCTTGATGACGTCTGCCTAGGATTCAAATATAGGATAAGATGATCACACCCCTTATCCCTTGAGCATTCAAAATTCAATTTTCAAGGCTTATCCTAGGTTATCCTTGCACGCCTATTTAAAGAACTCAAGCAAGCACATAATCGACATTCACCAATCATCAACGATCGGCTTGGAGAGGCTGCACCAAGGAGACGTGGTTTGACCAGCTTGACCGAGAGCCTAGACCTTGAAGGGCTACATCGACCGATCCCCTTCTAACCCATTCTCTTTGTCTAGTTTTTTTATTTTTAAATGATGATGTTATTAGAAAACGATGAAGGTTTTTGGTTTGATAACCTCACCATGAACTAATATAATAGTTGGTGGGGGATATTTGCATTGAACTTTTTTTTATGTTTTGTTTTTAATAATCGAAAAATGCCTTGGCATTGTTTCCCCTATCTTGCATGCTCTTCAGTTTTCTAAAATTCTCTGCCAAGCGATTGTTGGCATTGTTTGCGTATTGCACCTTAATATCTTAACAGACTTAGGGGGCAACGATCAGTTGCTAGATAATAAGGCGAGATGCTTCGATGGAAGATGTTCAAGTAGATGAACTTACTTCGGGAGTGATTCTACCCCTTAGGAGTATAGATTGGGACTTAATCATATTAATTTATGAAAACTTCATTATAGAGATATAAGGGTTTTTACATGGTTAATTTCCGGCATTGCCATCGAGAGAGGCAATGCCAACTGTGAGTCTGCTCGGTAAATAATATCAAGGCATAAAATTATTAAAGGCTGGCATGAAAAACTTGAAAACAGGCATCCCATGCCAAATTAATCACTCGTTTAAACTCTCTTTTTGCCAACGTTGTTTTCCTTTTATTTCTTTTCTTTTAAATTGTTTTCAGAACCCAAGCAAAGCAATCAAACTCTTGTCCAATCATGTGGGATCGATACTCATCTTACTGGGGTTGTATTAATTGCCAAGCGTATATATTTGCATGCAAAAGACTTAGTCTTGGCACTATTTTCATACATTTCCAATACATTTTCCACCTTTTTGCCAAGCACTCACACAGTCTGAACAGTACCGATACGCCCCTCTAGGTACCGATACCCAGACTATGCGTACCAATACCTGGCTCACATGAAAAACGAGGTTAAACCAACACCACGTACCGATACACATGGTTGTGTACTAATACCCCTTCGATACTGATCCGCCCCCTAGCGTACCGATACACCTTTTAGCTATTGGGATTCTGGTAGAACATGGGGTATTGATACCCTTAGTAGGAGTACCGATACACCCTTTAAAACTCACATGTGTTTATCATATATAACACAAGGTATCGGTACAAGCTCTCAGTGTACTAATACCGAAGCCCAGAAATAGCTTCCAAGGCTCGGGAAATCACTTCCCAAGCCCCGAAAAATGTAACCTTTAACCCATTAACTTAATCCTACATCTTATGAAAGTTGATTAGAGTGGTATGCTAACCTTTTTACACCCTATTAATAATTAATACAAGATTTACCATTAACAAGGCTTCAAGCTACTTTAACACCAAAGCTAGCAATCTTAACTACAAATCAAGCAAGGCAATTACTTTATAATATTCAAGAATCAAAGGAGTCAGAGATGTACTAACCTTTTAGTAAAATTCTAAATCAAGCTCACCCACTTAGCTCATGTAACACCTCTCCTTGTTCAAGCTTGAAGAGCCCCCTTTTAACCTCTTTCACATGTCATACCAACATGAAAACCGAATTAGAGCTTGAACCAACTATCATGATATCTTATCTACAAAAATACAACCTTAAAATCATGAGATAACTCCATGGAAACCCTCAAGCTTAAACCTTTGAAAACCCCATAAATGAAGACTTATCCTTTTTTGCACAAAACTATACTTTTCATGAAGCTCTTGAATAGGAGATTAACATACTTCAACCTTGAATCTTGGGTGGGAAAAATGGTTAGGAAAGTTGGCTCTTTTAAATCCAAATAGCCATGGGTGTTGGAAAGAAAATGTGAAGAAGGAAGATAAGGAAAAGGGTGGGAAATGGTGACCTCACCAAAAGCTATCTTGTCCCCTCCCCTTAACTCATCCTCTCTTTTTTTTCAAAATAATCTCTTGCCAAGTCCAATGATCAAAACTCATCCAAAAGGCCCAATCTCAACCCAATAGGTCCAATGGCCCAAACCAACACGCATGTCCAAAACCCAGGTCAAAGCCCAAATTGTTGACTCGAAAAGTCGAGTCGTTACATGATCAAACAACTATAAGCTATCAGTTAATTTTATCAAGCACTTTTATACAATCAGCTAATACAACTTCCTAATCAAACCAGCTAATACAATCCGGCAGTCAAACCAACTAATGCAATCTGCTATCAGTTAATGTAATCCACTATCAAATATCCGCTAATTATCAAACCTGCCAATATCTTTCCATTACATGTGACATGTTCCGAGTCCATCACGCCATCCTTCTTTTAACAATAACAACAACAAAATAAAATAATAAATATAATACTACTATAGTACAAGGGACAGAATAGATATTAAGCCTTTATACAAATATAAAGGGTAAATTTCACCAGAGGTCTATTTGTTTGGGTTGTGTTCTATTTTGTTCACCTATTTAAAAAAAAGGTTATTATTGCCACTTATGTTTTTGATCTATTTTATTTTGGTCCTTGTGCCATTAACACTAGTTTGATGACATGGCATGATAGTTAAAAGGGTTAATTTTTAATTTAACCCTTAAACTTTAAACAAAATATTAATTTGACCCATAAACTCTCAACCTCACTTTTATCCCACAATATCGCTGCTCCAGCCACCTTCTTTGATGGGTGATGGCTTCGACCACCTCAACCTCACTTTTATCGAGTGTCAAAGCTTGGGATAGCTCACTGGTATTCGTAGAGTTGGCGCTTCCCACCATGACAGAATGGAACCCGTGAGCTATCCTAAGCATCCCTATCCCTCCCTTGCTCTTTAAAATGGTTATGCAAGCGTGCAGCCTCAAAATACCCTGCTGCTGAGCTCTCAAAGATCAAAACACTCATCCCACGGTGCCCTTGTGGACCATACGAGTGTCTTGCTTTTACTGCAGCATATGAGCTGAAGTAATTGAGAAGCTCTTGATTTCCCATTCCAGTCCACTGATGAAATAACAGTCAGTACTAAGCAATCAGCAGTATATTAGTAAAAGAGGTATTTACCAAAGACAAAAAAGAAACGCTATGTAACATTTTCTTTGGCAGAATTATTTCTAACAGCAAACATGCAGTAAAGTACCTTTCCGTTTTCATCTTGTTCATATTTTGTATTCATAAGATAACCATTGGCGGTCAGACTATTTCATGATCTGAAACCCTACCATGAAGCCCTTCCCATCGGCAAAAGACATCATTGTCCGGTTTAATGAAAATTCCTCTCCTGCGCATCTCCTCAACTAAAAGTTCTGCGAACTGGAATGAGTCAGCAGGGGCTGCACACCTCGATACCAGTCGATAGCTCCTGGTCCACCTTGACCCGCAGGGCAGTGCCACTGCTGAACTGGTGAAATAATCTCCTCAACAGTTAGTTTCTCTAATCTTTGAAATCACTTGCTCTTCTTGCGTGCTTCATGACTCTTTTCATCTTCATCCGAATCAAAACCATAGTCATCAAAATCATCAGTGTCATTGTTATCATATTCATTTAATATATTTTCATCATCCAAATTATCACCAACTTGGGGCACTTTTTAAATCGACTATCCAGTGAACCGTTAGACAAAATGAAACCAGCTTGAGTAGGGCTGGATCTATCACCTTGTGATGTCCATGCACTACCAAGTCTGCAGGAACTCGAAGAGGAAGCATTCTGACCCAGCAATGACAGTACCCTAATTAGAACCACTATTGCTTTGCATCCCAAGTTTCTGAATCACATTTGGATGTCCCCATGCATAATAGGTAGAATACTGATGAAACCCAGAACTCGCAGCAACTTTATTTTTGGACTCCCTAGTGCTCCCCTTGTCACCATCCTTTGCAGAAGTTAGCTTAAGGTCTGTCCCTTCCCGATTTAGTTGATTAACTCGGCGACCAGAAACTTTATATACACTCCCCAATTCCGGAAATGGGCCAATAGCATCTGCCATAATTTTCCTGAAACTTCTGTTTATATGAAACCTATTCTTAGATCACTGTATTGAAAGAAAAGATTGGTGAATTTTCTTATATCAAGAAGCAATTAAAAACCTACGTTACAACCCAAAAAAAATGCAGGCAAAAGAAGCTTAGTTATCAGTGCACCCAATATGGATATCTATCTATTCAGTGCACCCAACAAAGGAGATAGGGGTGGTCGGAGCCATCACCCATCAAAGAAAGAGGCCGGAGCAGCGATATTGTGTGATAAAAGTGAAGGTGAGAGAGTTTAGGGGTTAAATAATATTGTGCTTAAAGTTCAGGGGTCAAATTAGAAATTAACCCTTTTGACTAACATGTCACGTCATCAAACTAACGGGTGTTAACGGCACAGTGAACAAAATAAAACAGATAGAAAACGCAAGTGGCAATAATAACTTTTTTTTCAAAATGGGTGACTAAAACAAAAGGAAAATATAAATTTTTTAAACGCGAGTATAATATAAAAAACAATATACAAATATAATATGAATATGTTTTCATTCAATGTACATGTACGACTAGAGCTAGGGGTGAGCGAAATTCGACTCGACTTTAAAAAATTAATTTTTTTTACTTGACTCGTAATTTTACAAACTCGACTCAACTCCAAAAAATTTTAAATAAAGTTTGAGTTGTAAAATAGAAGTTCGAATAACTTAAAATTTTTAGTAATTAGTAGATTGATTTTCAAGTTCAAGTCGAGTCTCTCAATTATATATGATATGTATATACCACATATGAAAAAATATGAAAAATATATATGTAGTATATATGGATATAGAAAACCATTTAATGTGGAACCAATATGTACTATAACATTATAAATAATTATAATTAAATTTGTACATAAACTCGAGAACTTGAATAGACTCAAATCGAAAAAAATTCAAATAAAGTTTGAATTATAAAATAGTACTCGTTTAACTCAACTAACTCAAAATTTTTGGACTCGGCTTGACTTGATTTAATCTAATGCTCCCCCTAATAGGAACAGTTCGCTTACTTGTTGAACCAACATCTTCCTACCCCTTTCTTTTTTATTCATGTAACGACCCATTTCATTAGCTTTTTCCCCCTTAATTCCATGAGTTAGTGCTTTTAAATTGGCAGATAACTCTTTGTTATTCTCTAAGGTTAATTTTTTTAAAATTTGAAGGGTAAATTTTTTTAAATTAATTTGAAATAATATTAAATTGTAAAATATATAAGTTTTGATGACTAAAATTGTTATTATATCAAACCTTGTTTGATGTTAGCTTGCATTTTAATTGAGGAGTGACCCGGTCATAACTAATCTTTTTAATTGAGTAGTCTAATTGTAACTTTTAATAATTGAGTGACACAATCGTAGCCTTACTAATAATTGAGTAACATCCAATGTAGTTTAACCAAAATCCTATAAAGAGGCTAATCCATATACAATCCTTCAACAAAGGCTTTATTCACCTTTCCTGCAAGTTCTCATACGGATCAAGGGGGTGAAACAGTCCCTTCAAGTTCAATTGCAAAATTTGAAATATGAAGTTCAATCAAGCAATTAGAAAAATTGTTGCCACGAACATGAAATTGTAGCGGCATTGACCGGAGATATCAGACGATGGTTGAAGGCACCAATAAGTAGCGAAGGACATTTAGATTAGAGAAGAGGAGGTTTTTTTCATACAGCAAAAAATGAACTATCGAAAACTCAGGGGTCAAATTAGAAATTCATCCTTTGTGTTAACATGTCATATCACCAACGTAACTAGAGTTAACGGCTCAATGATTAAATTGTAATAAATCAATACACAAGCGATCGAAACATAACTTTTTCAAATTCTATGACTAAAATAAAACAGATCGAAAATATAAATAACGTTATATGTAGTTTACCCTTATCTGAATTTGACTTTCATTATATAAATTTCCCCGAAAATTATAGCATTGTCAATTTTTTAATGGCTTAACTACAAAATAAGTGCCCAAATTATGCCTATTTTTTGCAATAGGTGCCTAAAGTATTTTTTGGCTGAAATAGGTGCCTAAAGTTTCATTTTTGGTTGAAATAGATGGCTAAAGTATTTTTTGGCTGAAATAGGTACCTAAACTTTCATTTTTGGTTGAAATAGGTGCCCAAGAAGGTGCCAAAATTGACTTTAAAACAAGTTAAAAATAAAAGTTTAGGCACTTGTTTCAGCCAAAAAATAGTTTAGGCACCTATTTCAGCCAAAATGAAAGTTCAGGCACCTATTTCAAACAAAAAATACTTTAGGCACTTATTACAAAAAAGAGACATAGTTTGGACACTTATTTTATAGTTTAGCCTTTTTTAATCATGTATCACATTTTATAAAATAAAAAACTGACATGTGAATAAAAAAAGCTATATTTTGAAAAATAGAGTTAATTGTACTACACATCCCCAAACTTTTACCTTTATTCTAAATTAGTCCCTAAACTTTTAAATGTTCCAATTTCATCCCTAAACTATAACTCTTATTTTAAATTGGTCTCCAAACTTTTGAAGGTTCCACTTTCATCCCCAAACTATAACCCTCATTCTAAATTGGTCCCTAAACTTTTTGAACGTTCCAATTTCATCCTCAAATTATCGTTTATTCCACATCATATTATGACATAATATACATAAGTGTTTAATGACAACTAAAAATTGTTATAACAGTTTTATTAGCATAAGATATGATTAGCATATACTGATAAATTGGAGATGAAATTAGAACATTCAAAGAGTTTGAGGACCAATTTAGAATGAGAGTCATACTTTGAGGATAAAATTGGAGTGCTTCAAAGTTTGGGGACCAATTTAGAATGAAGACTGTAATTTGAGGATAAAATTGGAATGTTTAAAAGTTTAAGGACTAATTTAGAATAAAAGTCATAGTTTGAGGACATGTGGTGCAATTAATTCTGAAAAATATTATACAATCCTTCTTTAAAATTTAAATTTTTAATTTTTAATTTTTACATTTAAAATAACTTAAACCTTATATCTTAACCCTCAACTCTAAACTCAAACTTTTGCAATCTAAACTCCTAAACTCTAAACCCTAAATCTAAACTTTAAACTCCAAATCTAACAAATTTGTGTAAACTAAATTTTATGTAACTCGTGTTTCAATTTTTTTTATTAAAAAAGTAAACCATATTATTAGTAGTTGACTATGTGAGAAGAAATACAAATTCAAACATGGTTAGTAGCTAACAAAAAAATTAAATATTGTATTCCATCTTTCCCTTTCTCGTACGACTACCTAATCTCAGTATCAATATAATACTTAATCTCATTATTCAAATATGTACGCAAAAGATTATTTCAAGAATGTAAGTTTTTTAAAAATTGTATTAAAAATTTAAGAGGCCTGCTATTAAAAAAATTAAGAGGTCTGGAATTAAATTATTAATAAAAATATTTAAATAATATGAAAATTTTAAACATTTATAGATAAAATTGTACACCAACACCCCTTGGTTTATCCCCATTGCCATCCCTTCAAACATGCCCTAACAATTTGATGTATAGCTTCTGTTGCTATTGAACTTGAATAGTTCCTTGCTCTTTTTTTAATTTAATCACTAGTTTTTGACTCATAGTAAATTAATTTAGATCGAGTTTTGCAGAGGCCTATTATGAAGGTGACCCTCCCAACATAATTTTTTACATTCACGACATCAGAATTCGAATTTTATCTCACGACCAACTAATTGTTGGTTGAATATTCCTTGCTTCAAACAAAATTTCTAATGGC
Organism: Hibiscus mutabilis; assembly: GCA_019671005.1. Lineage (NCBI taxonomy): Eukaryota > Viridiplantae > Streptophyta > Magnoliopsida > Malvales > Malvaceae > Hibiscus > Hibiscus mutabilis. Next base: position 2,588,818 of record CM033752.1, read on the forward strand.
TTTTTCTTTTCTAATAATTAATTTAAAACGTTTTTCATAAGACTCGATTAAAAAAGGGCCAAATGATGATTTTGTAAGATTTGATTTCATCATTAGCTTTCTCCTTGGCGTTTTATAACAAAAGTCGTCTAGAACAGTGTATATATATTGTAATAATCGTGGATTGATTTAGATTACATATAATGACTGATATATTATTTTATTAGTGTTATCTGTATTGATTTAATGATAGACTAATTTGGATTGAATATTATAAAACAAAGATTTAAATAAGGCAACAATCGCAATAATAATCGATATATAGTGACAATGGAACTGTTCGAAATCGCGATACATGCAACCGTTATATCCGTAATAGTAATTATTAAAAAATTCATAATTGCGATACTCGCAAATCACAATGACCGGAATAATATCTGTTATGCCCGCAACTGCGATAGACGCAACGTGACTAAAAACACAACCACAACCACGATTTAATTTGCTACTTTGGTTGACTAATTTGGTTGGATATTGTATAGGTTGATTATGTGTTACTCTTCAAATTCAGTTTGTTTCATCTACGGTATTCCAAATTGGGCAAACTACAATGGAAATCACTCAATTATTAGTTAAATTATATTTGGATCATTTAATTATTAGAAGTTACAATTGGGTCACTCAATTAAAGTTTTAGTTATGACTGGGTCACTCCTCCGATAAAATACAAAATTAAGATCCAAAAAGGTTTGGTATAATGATAGTTTTAGTCCTCAAAACTTATATATTCTATCAATTTAGTCCTAATTCAAAATAATTCAATAAATTTAATATTTTATATTTAAAAATATATATATACCAATTTAGTCTTTTTTCTTCTCCTAAATCACTTGTATACCATCGTCAACACTAAAGTACTTGACTTAAAATTATTAATTAACCTAATGCACAAACTTATAAATGCAAAGATATTTATAATCATTTTTAATGATGGATCTATAATTAGTATATACATTAAAAATAAACTCATTGAAATCTATTTAAAATTATTTATTAAAACCTTCATGTTTTAGTTACTTCTTCTATGTAATTTTCTACAAAAGTTCATGTTATAGTAATTTCTAATTTTTTTAAATATGAAAGGTTAAATTTGTTGAATTATTCTAAATTAGGACTAAATTGATAGAATATATAATTTCAACTAAAAATATCATAATACTAAACCTGGATGCTTGTTTGTATTTTAACAGAAGAGTGACCCGATCATAACTAAAACTTTAATTGATTACTTATAATTGAGTTAGTTTACCCTTCCAAATTTAACCTTTGTTAAGGGCGACCAACAGGTGGTTGGTATCGATGATAATTATTCATACCTATTCCACTGTCATTTTTGATCTCATAAATAAGTATACAAGAAAATGAATAAGGACTGAAGTGTTAGGTAGAGGAGAGGAAGATGGCGAGAAGGAATGAATTCAAGGAATTGGTGTTGCCAGCCACAGCCATGGTTGCAGTACAATGCTCCACCGTAGTGGGCACCATTCTTGTTAAAGCTGCTTCTTCCAAAGGGATGAACTACTTCGTCTTCACTGCCTACTGTTATGCATTAGGCTCCTTCGTTTTCCTCCTTTTAGCCTCCTTCTTCAAGAGGTCATCATCTGTATTTTTCATGAATTCGATTCCAAACTTCTGGCTCTAACATGTCTTCTTCTTCCTTCATGCGTTGCTTCACCAGAAAAACAGCGCTCCCTCCATCGAAGTTCCCTCTCTTCTCAAGAATTCTCGTTTTTGAACTCCTTGGGTACGGACATAACGAATGCTAGTGTGATCACTTTGGGTATCGTGTATTTCTTTTAATAACGGATGTTGTTACAGTCATAATGATTACGGGTATCACTGGCAGGTTCTCAGGTCAACTATGTTTTTACAAAGGCTTACAAGTCGGTTCTCCAACTCTTGCATCAGCCAGTAGCAACCTCATACCAGCTTTCACCTTCATACTTGCTGTCTTCTTCAGGTTTTTGATTGTGTTGATGAATCCCATTTTTGTTTCATGTTTTGTGATCTTTATGTGTTTGAGAAAAGTCCATTGAGACCGTTTCTTACCCCTTTTTTTGCACATACAAGGATGGAAAAAGTTGCATTTAGAAGTTCTAGTACTCAAGCCAAAGTCATCGGCACCATGGCATCAATTTTTGGTGCATTTGTGATTATTCTCTACAAGGGCCCCAAAGTAATTTCCTCTCTAACTTGGACATCATTATCATCATCGTCTGCTTTACCTCAATGGCCTTCAGTGCTTATGTCATCTGAATCAAATTGGATCATTGGTGGCCTCCTACAAGTTGTTACATTTCTTCTTATGTCATTTGGTTTCATTATCCAGGTAAAAAACATGTTTCCAAGCTCTACAAATACATTTATTACTAAATCCTCTAATATATTGTAGACAGGGATGGACAGAGGACGGTCGTACCCTGGAATTTTCAAATTCTCATATAGTTTTACTAAGTTTAAAAGTTTGCACCCTAACATAAAATCTTGCATCAGACCCTGATTGTAGAGAAGATTAAACTTGAATTCTGTTGAATATTACAGTCTCAAATAATGAAGATTTACCCAGATGAGATCACTGTAACTTTCTTGGGCAAGTTGTTTGGAACCATTATATCTCTGCCAGTATGCTTACTTGTTGAACCAAACTTGAGCTCCTGGAGACTAAGTTCTAGTTTAGCTGTTGTTGCTGTCTTATATACGGTAAGTCTCTAATTTATCAATCAGACTTAGGTACGATGTATTCGATACGGGTATGTTTAGATTTTTCTATGCTTCTTTTTATTTATTTGGAGGATCTAATTTCATGTCATATTCTCATATCTGTGTCAAATAACAATATTAACACGAGTAGTTCCTGAAAAATGAAGACTCTGAGCTACATAGATGACTACTGTAAAACTATGTTGCTCCGACTCTTTTTTTCTTTGAAAAATCTGTGTTCGATACTTGTATTCCATGCATATCCTAACATGGGTATGGTATGCATAATTTGACATGGGAACAAGATATTCTCTAAATGTGTGTGAAATCCTAGAGGATTAGCTGCACCATACCTATTCGGACAAATTTTACATTGGTTTCTAAATTTCATCCGTACGTGTTTAAAAAGGAACAAAAATTCGGATCCAAATTTTGGCCTAAAGTTGATGGCTAGACTTATGAAAGACCTGGTTGCAACTATAAGGATTCAATTGGAATGTTTTGAAGTTCATTGACCAATTCTGGCTCATTGTTGGGAGATATACGGTGCAATTAACTCAAACTTAAATGAACTTGAATATACACGTATTGAATAGGACACTCGTACCGAAACCCAAATGATGAAGCATGCAATTTCTTTAGTACCTGAATGTAAATTTGTTTTGCTCCTTACTTCTTTAGGGGATTCTGGGGAACTCCATTTCTGCTCTCATTTGCATATGGGCGATACACTTGAAGGGGCCAGTATTTGTTGCAAGTTTCCAGCCAACTTCAATTGTCATTGCAGTTGTTATGAGTGCTATCTTCCTTGGCGAAGCAATATTTCTTGGAAGGTACGAAATCAACCCCTTTTTACAATATCGACTATCTTTCTCTATTTACCATATCATGATAGTATCCATTACATTCCAAATAAGTTCGACGACCTCAAAATCGTTACGACAAATTGACGATTCTGTTGAAGATTCGAGAGTCGAACCGGTATTTTAAACGGTTTTGATAGTATTTACACACTATTGCACATTAACTTACACCTAATCTATGAACCTATTGAGTGGTCCTAGTGAAAAAGGAAGTGTTGTTGTCCCTAAGAGACTCGGGTTCAAACAACTCTTCACACACTATTGCACATTAACTTACACCAAATCTGTGAACCCATTGAGTGATTCTAGTGAAAAAAGAAGTGTTGTTATCCCTAAAAGATTCAGGTTCAAACAACTTGTTTGCATAGTGTGTGCGCCTTTTCAAAGGAATAACAGTAAAGTATGTATATTACTATGTAATCACACCAGAATGTTCAAAAAATAAATTGGCATCTAGTTTGTTTCTTTTTTTCGCTTTTATAACCAATGTCGGACAAACCATGAAGCAAAACCTAATTTTTTAGTGCGATTGGAACTTTACGATCATTTTACTGTTTCGATTATTTTTATGTATTTACCATAATTGATACAAGGTTTACACTTAATATTTTGCAGTGTGATTGGAACCCTAATTTTATCTACGGGTCTGTATTGTGTATTATGGGGAAAAGTAAAAGAAGAAGAAGAAATGACAAATGCTGACTACTCAAGCTTAGGCACCATTGATGGGAGCCCCCCTTTACTTCAAAGGCTACTAAGTTGAAGAAATAGAATTAGTTGACCATGGATCAATGCTTCCACCGCATTCATCGGCCTCGATACCTATAAATATTTGGAATAGAATTAGAGACGAAGACAACATCAAATATTAGGAGAGGCCAAAATATTAAATTTTAAAAATATAAGAACTTATTAAGTATTTAAACTAAAATTTCAGGGTGCAATGCCTATTTGTGTAATATTTAAACTTATAGGGACCAAATTTATTATCATTATTGGATGAACAGTAGAAAATATGAAGATTATCACTTGAAAAAAAATATGAAAATAATCTTAGCCATTTATTATCATCATCCAACGGTCCAAAAAATGTGTAAAAGTAATTGAGTTATACACAATGTAAGTGGATCCTAATTCATATATATATATATGATACACAAGCTGTGTAAAAAATTTACACAAACCTTCTATAAAATTTAAAATCTAAATCCCAAACCCTAGCACCCTAAAACCTAAATCTTAAACTCTAACCCCTAAACTCTAAATTTTAACCATAATCCTTAAATTCTATGCCCTACACACTAAACCCCTAAACCTTATCATAAAACCCTAAACCTTGTAATTGAAAGGCTTGTGTAAATTTTAGAGATTTAGGTTGTGGTTTAGGGTTTAGGGGTTTAGGTTGTAGGGTGTAGAAGTTAAGGTTTATGGTTAGAATTTAGAATTTAGGGTTTAAGGATTAAGTTTTAGGGAGTTAGGGCTAGGGATTTACTTACATTGTGTAAAGCTCAATTACTTTTCCACTTTTTTTGAACCGTTGGATGATGGTAATAAATGGCTAAGATTATTTCCTTATTTTTTTTCAAGTGATAATTTTCACATTTTCTACTGTTAATCTCATCCATCCATTTATCTTCATTCAACGGTCCAAAAAAGGTGTAAAACTTTCAAGTTTTACGTAGTGTAAGAGGATCTTATCCCTATATATATTTCATACTTCTTCATTTGTGATGTATATCATGCATTATTGAGGGAATTGGCTTGAACATAAAAATCAATCCACGAATCAATAAAAATTTTGAGTTATTCAAAATTTCAGTTTATAATTCAATCTTTGTTTGAATTTTTCACGTGTCGAGTCAAAACAAGTTGAGTTTTTTTCATGTTGAATCAAGTCAATAATTCAGTTTTGAGCCAAAATTATATAAATTCATTTTTTAAACAATTTCTACATAGGGAGAAGGGGAATTTTGCTTCTAATGGGTCTTGAAGCTACAACCTAGGGGAAGAGTAGGGTGTCAACTTTAACCACTTGCTCTGAAGATTGTTGATAAATTCATATTTATCTGAATTAGACTTTTGTTATATAAATTGCCCTAAAAATTATAACACCGTTAATTTTGTTTAATTATGTAATTATTAATCAATAATAAACCATGTTATTATCAAATAAAATGTGTGACGAATAGAAATTCAAGCAAAAGAACTAAGTTTTTTTATATAATTATTGATATCTAATATATTGATTGATTAATTTAGAACGAATATTACAGAGGTGAACATTCGATCGAGTCGAGTCGAATAAAAATATTTCGAGTTAAACGAGTTGACAAGTCCTACTTTACTTAAACTTTATTTGAAAATTTTAAGTGGAGTCGAGTTGTTTGAGTTTTTGTTTAAATTTAATGGTAAACATGTGTAATGTTATGTTATTATTTAGTTCCAATTAACCTGCTTTTTATAACCATATAAAATACACATATATATTTCTTTATATGTGATGTATATCATGCATAATTAAGGGACTCGACTCAAACTTAAATATTAATTCACTAATCAATAAAAATTTTGAATTATTCGAATTTTCGAATTTAGTTCCAATTCTGGCTTTTCTAATAATTAATTTAAAACGTTTTTTCATAAGACTCGATTAAAAAAAGGCCATGATGATTTTGTAAGATTTTATTCCATCTTTACCTTTCTCCTTGGCGTTTTATAACAAAAGATTTTATTCCATCTTTACCTTTCTCCTTGGATTAGATTATATATAATGACTGATATATTATTTTATTAGTGTTATATGTATCGATTAATGGTAGACTAATTTAGATTGAATATTATAGAACAAAGATTTAAATAGATCCGCAATCGCAATAATAATTGACATATAGTGACAATGGCACTCTTAAAATTCAGTTTTTTTAATATTTGTCATTTGGGCTCCAATTTTTTCAATACTTATTATTTATGGTCTAATTTTTTCAATGCTTGTTATTAAAGGCTCGTTTTTTTTCTCAATATTTGTTATTAGGGGTATACTCTTAAAGGCTACTAAGTTCAGAAATCGAATTGATTGACCATGGACCAATGCTTTCACCACATTCATTGGCCTCAATACCTATAAATATTTGGAATAGAATTAGGGACGAAGACAAGATCAAATATTAGGAGAGGCCAAAATATTGAATTTTAAAAATACAAGGACTTATTAAGTATTTAAACTCAAATTTTAGGGTGCAATGCCTATTTGTATAATATTTAAACTTATAGGGGCCTAAATTATTATCATCTATAACACCCATTTTCGTATCCATACGGCAAACACAAATCAGGAATGTCACAACTTTTCTATCCTTAAATATACATGCTCTCAATTATCTTAGCATGCAACTCATCACATGTGGTTACTCTTAACTTTGAATCTTTCCAGAAACGCCAATTATTATGAAACCATAACGAACTTTAAAGGCCAATCACGACTCAAATAGGTTTAGCAAGTATACATGCCACTATAATAATCAAACCTCAATTAGGATGTCATTATTGTGATTACCTGTTGAGCTTTCCAATAGTGACGCAATGCTCTTCTCACTCTCATCTTGATTTATCTACGTGTGCACAATCAAACACACGCTAAGTACGAACTTAGTGAGGCAATAAAGGAAGTTAATAACAATAATTTAAACTTTATTCACCTTCATGGCTATGTTTATATAACATGATATATATATATATATATACCAATATAATAACCTTTATATTGCATTGGTAGTGATTTACTACATGCCAATGCCATCAAACTTTCATGCTTGTCTATTTTTCATAAAGTGTCATATATGCATAAATGCATCATGATCACTAGACAAATATTACCATCATGTTAATCATATATTAACATAATATAAACCGGATAAAAAAATTCTTACCAATAAACTTGCCATTTATTTCAAAAGCTCATAAGCTTTTTCACCTGTTTATCTTTTATTAACCAATAAACATAGCCCAAATATAAGCCTATGAGGACCCTGGGTACACGAGTCAAAACCACACATAAGGTTGTGCTAATCATCCGCACGTAAGGCCGTGCTAACCATCCGCACGTAAGGTCGTGCTAACCATATACACTAAGTGTCTTTTATATCACTATAGTGCTAAACCGAGTATGCAGCGTGCTGTTGGACTCTATGGCATGCCAACTATACCTTGTCCCTCAATGACATACTTGGAAATATATTCCATATTTATTTCATCCATGGCAATGTATATCAACATAATTTAACGTTGGGTAGTTCATACCCGAAATAAAATTCATAATATAACATCATATATAACTAGTGATCCATGCATTTATATTCGACTTTTGACATATTTAAAATATGTCAATCATATGCTCCATGACATAAATATAATGACAATAAAATCTGGGTAGGCCCATCGCAAGCCATCTCAATGATGTATAAAACATTAATGTGTCATGATATGTATGCAATTGCACTCACCTTGGACACTTAACACAATGCCTCACTAAGTCATATTTTGATGATTTCTTTCATAGAACCTCGAACCTTCTTTGATTCAGACTTGACTTCATTAATCACATGAATAAAATAAAATATTTGTTAGATTCAAATCTAACATTAACTTAAACATGTTGTCTAATATAATCATTCGAATATAAAATTTCTAAATATTCTTCCTTTCTTCCTTGTACTGTTCAAAACTCATTATGGTCCCTAATGACCAATTTACCCTCCAACTAGTCTTTATTTACTAGTTTGTTTCAAAATTGCCATTCCATTATAATCTAACTAAATTAGTTCCTTCTCAACTGGCCACTATTCCATAAATATCATTTTATGATTTTCCATGGCTTATGGAACAGTCTCTGAAATTTCAATTCAATCTGATTTCCCAATATTCACTAAATACTTCTACTACAATTTTACCTTTACCGAGCTATCAGATTTATTCCGAAAATTTTATATTTCCACATTCAGAAAATAAATAATATTATCTCATAAAAACTTCCTTTCTTAAGGACTTAGACTGAATTTTCCTAACTCAGTCTATTATTCTGATAGTTATCAAAATTCCTCCAAATAGTGAAATAACCATTTTGCCCTCAAATCCAATGAATCCATAATGTACCACATGTCATCATACTTCATCCAATGGCCTAGATTTAATCTTGAGTTAATAGTTTACCAACTTTTCCCTGGTGCTTTTTTCTTCCAAAATTACGATCTTGCCATTTTTATCCAACGGCTCATACTTAACATGGAAAATCAACATAAATCCAAGGGTTCATATTCTTCCAACACAAAGAAAATATCTTAGACATGTAAAATAACATAATTAACCTTGTCTTATCATCCTTCAAAATATCTTGGATATTCGATTCGATCCGATTATTCGAATATTTTTCTAAACTTTATCGCTTTATAGCCATTAATACAAACTCCGTACGAAAAATCCGAGTAATATGAAAAAATCATTCTTGGAAGTGAACTATTCATTTATGGGGTTAAAATACACAACTTCTGAAAATTACACTTTGGTCCCTAAACTTTTCCAAAGTTTATACTTTAGCCACAAAACTTTCAAATTTTACATTTTGGTCACTAGCCAAAATTGGGATATTACAATTCTCCCCCTTAAGAAAATTCATCCAAGAATTTTTTTATACGTACCTGATTCAAAAAATACGAGGAAACTGTTTTCTCATATCTTTTTCTTTTTCCCAAGTCACTTTTTCTACTTCATGATTTCGCCAAAGAACTTTAACAAACGAGATCATCTTATTCCTTATTTCTTTGACTCCATAAGCCAGAATAATTACCGATTCTTCCTTGTAAATCAAATTTGGTTGAATCTCTATTCCCTCCGGGGTAATGATATGTAAAGGGTCTGATCGATACTTCTTGAGCATCGATACATGAAATATATTATGAATCTTGTCCATTTTCGGAGGTAAGACCAACTAATAAGCCATCAGACCAACTCTTTTTACAATCTTATGTGGTCCAATAAATCTCAGACTCGGCTTTCCTTTTTGTCCAAACCATAACACCTCCTTCCAAGGTGAAACTTTTAAGGAATACTTTATCCTTAGCTTCATATTAAATATATTTTCTTTCAAGGTCAGCAGATAATATCCATCATTCTAAAGCAATTCTAGATTGCTTTTAACCATTCTTACTTTATTCTCCGCATCCTGAAATAAATCAGATTCAATCACCTTTTAGTTCTCATTTTAACTCATTATCATCAGGGATATAAATTACCCCTTGATAATATGAACATCCTTTAGACTTAACATCGAAATCTTTAATTTTTCCCTCTTCACCTTACTGAATTCTTTCCAATAATATCTTTTCTTTCATCTGTAAATTTTTTATCTGATTTATCAAAATAGACTTGAGTTGAAGTTGTGTAATCAATATACTGTTTTCTTCCAAAGGTAATTGGACACTTAATGCTTATAAGCCAAAGAATGACTTTTGGCTGAATACATCAACTACTACTTTAGCCTTATTACATCAATGCACATCCCAACCTATTATGAGACGTATTATTGAATAAGGTAGAATCCTTACTAGATTCATACTACACTAATACTAGTGCTACCTTCAAATCTTATTCTGATGGTAATAATATAATCGTAATTTAATCTTAAAAGAATATTACTGCTTCTTTTGACTAACATCACTGGAGCTTCCTAAGGTGATATACTGGGTTATATAAAACCTCAATCTAATGACTCTTGCAACTAGATCTTTAGCTTTCTCAATTCTAGTAAGAGCCATTATGTAGAATGTAATTAATATAGGTCCAATATTAGATTAAATCCAATCCTAAACTTAGCCTCTCGATTAAGCGTCAAGCTTGACAGCTCCTCTTGGGCAACCCATTTAAATCTCACAAACAATAGGAATACTCTCCCAGCTTACCCTTGATTCTCAGTATCCATAGCATAAGTTAAATAATTTTCACATTAATAACAAATTCCAATAAAAACTCCACATGCTCATGCATGCCAATTATCACAACACTCATATGATTGGTTTTGTGGTTTTTCTTGAATCTTCAACATTAGTTATAAATGTCAGAGAGTTCTTAATTTTCCTTGTCTTGGTCTCTTAGCGGAAATCAATATTCCTCTTTACGAGTTGTGACCTCTGTTTAGATATTTTCTTTTTCTGAACCCTTTGTATTTCCTTTAGCATAAATTGCTGCTTCATGAAATTTTGAAATACATAGGGCAGACAGTACTTCTTTGTGCTTGACCCCCAGCCCTCTATGAGCTGTCATAACAGGCTCTCTTTCTATCGGTAGAAAGCAGTTTAGAAGTAAATCAGTCCAGTCTATCAAATGTGTACTCATATTTGTAAATAATCCAATTTCCCTAATTAAGATGCAAGAAATTATGTTGCATCTCTAGGATAAACTTTGTTACAGAACACTTAAAGAAAGAACTTCTAGTTAATATACTTCTGAGTATGTACCGTAACATTACTTTATCGAATACGGTTATAATCCTTTGAGATGAGATAATACTTTTTCTTTGAGTCTCCTCTGATCATCCATACAAATTTCCTTCAACATAACTTTTATATCATTAAACCATAGATTAACAATCATAGGATCTCCATTAATATCTCTCTAAAAATCTAGTGTGCAAGAACTCTCAATCATTTTGCAATCGGTGCCTAAGCAGGCTGATTCATGATCGCATCTAATGTCTGGAAGAAAAACTCTTAATCCAAAACATGCATATCATGTTACTCTGGTGCCTCTGCACCATGATAAGCTGAGGGTAGAATATTATCATTAACCTTATCATGCTCGTGAATCTCTTATTGATCCACTCACCTAAACACCTGACACGATTCTTTTACCCTCACACATTGGAATTTAACATTATTATCATAATGAAGTAAGCAATTGCATCTAGTCCAACAAGTAAAATCATCAGTAATTCTGACATCCTAATGGCATGTATACACTTTTGACCTTTACCGTACTTCGTTTAGCTCTAGAACCGGCTAAACCTATAGCTCTAATACCAATAAATGTAACACCTCTTTTCGTATCCATACGACGAACACAAATCAGGAATATCACAACTTTTCTATCCTTAAATATACATGCTCTCAATTATCTTAGTATGCAACTCATCACCTATGGTTACTCTTAACTTTGAATCTTTCCAGAAACGCCAACTATTATGAAATCATAACGAACTTTAAAGACCAATCACGACTCAAATAGATTTAGCAAGTATACATGCCATTATAATAATCAAACCTCAATTAGGATGTCGTTACTGTGATTACCTGTTGAGCTTTCCAATATTGATGCAATACTCTTCTCACTCTCATCTTGATTTACCTACATGTGCACAATCAAACACACGCTAAGTACGAACATAGTGAGGCAATAAAGGAAGTTAATAACAATAATTTTAACTTTATTCAACTTCATGGCTATGTTTATATAACATGATATATATATATATATATATCAATATAATACCTTTATATTGCGTTGGTAGTGATTTACTACATGCCAATTCCATCAAACTTTCATGCTTGTCTATTTATCATAACATGTCATATATGCATAAATGCATCATGATCACTAGACAAGCATTACCATCATGTTAATCATATATTAACATAATATAAACCGGATAAAAAAATTCTTACCAATATACCTTTCATTTATTTCAAAAGCTCATAAGCTTTTTCACCTGTTTATCTTTTATTAACCAATAAAACATAGCCCAAATATAAGCCTACGAGGACCCTGAGTACACGAGTCAAAACCACACACAAGGTCGTGCTAACCATCTGCACGTAAGGTCGTGCTAACCATCCGCACGTAAGGCTGGCTAACCATATACACTAAGTGTCCTTTATATAGATTATAGTGCTAAACCGAGTATGCAACGTGCTGCTGGACTCTATGGCATGCCAACTATACCCTGTCCCTCAATGACAAACTTGGGCATATATTCCATATTTATTTCATCCATGGCAATGTATATCAACATAATTTAACGTTGGCCAGTTCATACCCGAAATAAAATTCATAATATAACATCATATATAACTAGTGATCCATGCATTTATATTCGACTTTTGACATATTTAAAATATGTCAATCATATGCCCTATGACATAAATATAATGACAAAAAAATTTGGATAGGCTTATCGCAAGCCATCCCAATGATGTATAAAACATCAATGTGTCATGATATGTATGCAATTGCACTCACCTTGGCCACTTAACACAATGCCTCACTAAGTCATAGTTCGGCCTTTTCTTTCATAGAACCTCGAACCTTCTTTGATTTGGACTTGACTTCATTAATCACATGAATAAAATAAAATATTTGTTAGATTCAAATCTAACATTAACTTAAACGTGTTGTCTAATATAACATTCGAATATAAAAATTCTAAATATTTTCCCTTTCTTCCTTGTACTGTTAAAAACTCATTATGGTTCATAGTGAGCAATTTGAACTTCCAATAATTCTTCCGAGCTTGCTAACTAACATTTAAAAACAAAATGTTTCAAATTTCATTTTCTGACAGCTTGCGCTACCTTCAAATATTTACTTATACAAAGCAGAATACATACTGGATCTTAATTGCCTTTATACTGGAGAAACTAGATTCGATATCGATTCCAACGGTATAAGCCACATAAATTAATAAAATCTACAAAAATTATGAAAAAATCTTTACATTCACGTCACAGAGTTGTCCAGGCAGAAACTGCTCTATAATTTTTCTAACCTTCATTTGATTAAAATTCATATCTTTTAACTCGGAACTCGAAATCAGTCTTCGTTTATTGGAAACGAAACTAGACTAAAAAATCTTTACAATGGTATAAAATTCATCATCTAACCATTTTTGTAGAATTTATGGCGAATTTTTAAACTTATTGCCATAATTCAAATTCTAACATAACTTTCCATAAGTAACTTTTAATTTACACCCACTTCTTATTTCTCTACTTGTCAATTTAGTCTCATCACTTTACTTAAAATGATTAGAATAAAGCTTGTATTCATATGTTCTCTTTACATCCTTCATCAAAATAAGCTTAAATCTTTACTTCTCTAATTTCTCTTGATTTGTCGAGATTGTCACCAAAATTTCAAATATAAGGATTCAAGCTTCTTAACTTTGTAAATTAGTCCTCCAATCAATATTACTACCTTAATTCCATCATTTTAACTAAAAATCAGATTTACTCCTTCTACATATCCTCTTTGTCGAATAGACCATTCAAGTTTGACAATTTGTCAAAATGGTCACTAATGTGATTAATCATCGATTTAGCATTCTAACTTTATTTTCATGTCTATAACATCATTAATAATATAAATTCACATCAAATTCATAAAAATCAGATCTGGTCCCTTAATTTTGAAGCTTGCCGAAATGGTCCCTATGTATTTAACTTAGGGTTTTGCTTCCAAACAATAAATCAAGCTTACTAGATCATTAATCCAACATCATAAACCTTAAGTTAGACTTGAATCCATAAACCTTAATCTTCTCTATAAAAACCGAAATATGTAGGATTTAAATCCCAACTTAATAACATGATTATAACATCATACAAGTATGATTCTAACTTAAAATCAACCATGGATTCATAAAATCATAAAACCCCCATAAACCCTAATTTCTTCCACATATCAAATCTCATCAACCAAGCAAGTATTCTATAAATTATTTACATCAAAAGATAGAGCTCGAAAAGTAGAACAACTTTGTAGTTCGAAAGATTACCTAAAAACCGAGATTCGGGCTTAAATCGAGCTTGGAAAAAAATTTTCTTCTTTCCTCTAGCTCCCATGGTATATGGCTGGAAAAAGATGAATATTTGTTCATCTTTCTCTATTATTTTACACTTGTAACTATTAAATGAACTTTAAATTCATTTAAATAGTGAAATTACCAATTTTGCCTTTAAATCCAATGGCTAATTTAATATCATCAAAAATCAAGGGCCAAGATTAAATCCATACATATTTCATCTTCCAAAAACGTCCTAAACATTTCAAAAATATTTCAAAATTGCCATCCTTGGCAAATGACCAATTTGCCCTCCAACTAGTCTTTATTTACTAGTTTGTTTCAAAATTGCCATTCCATTATAATCTAACTAAATTAGTTCTTTCTCAACCGGCCACTATTCCATAAATATCATTTTATATTTTTCCATGGCTTATGGAACAGTCTCTGAAATTTCAATTCAATCTGATTTCCCAATATTCACTAAATATTTCTACTACAATTTTACCTTTACCGAGCTATTGGATTTATTCCGAAAATTCTATGTTTCCACATTCGGAAAATAAATACTATTATCTCATAAAAACTTCCTTTCTTAAGGACTTAAACTGAATTTTCCTAACTCGGTCTATTATTCTGATAATTATCAAAATTCCTCCAAATAGTTAAATAACCATTTTGCCCTCAAATCTAATGAATCCATAATGCACCACAAGTCATCATCCTTCATCCAATGGCCTAGATTTAATCTTGAGTTAATAGTTTACCAACTTTTCCCTAATGATTTTTCTTCCAAACTTACGATCTTGCCATTTTTCATCCAACGGCTCATAATTAACATGGAAAATCCACTTAAATCCAAGGGTTCATATTCTTCGAACACAAAGAAAATATTTTAGACATGTAAAACAAAATAATTAACCTTCTCTTATCATCCTTCGAAATAACCTGGATATTCGATTCGATTCGATCCGATTATTCGAATATTTTTCTGAACTTTATCGCTTTATAGCCATTAATAAAAACTCCGTACGAAAAATCCGAATGGTACGAAAACATAATTCTTGGAGGTGAAATATTCATTTGCGGGGTTAAAATACATAACTTTTGAAAATTACACTTTGGTCCCTAAACTTTTCCAAAGTTTATACTTTAGCCACAAAACTTTCAAAATTTATATTTTGGTCACTAGCCAAAATTGGGATATTACATCATCATTGGATGAATAGTAGAAAATATGAAGATTATCACTTGTCAAAAAATAAGAAAATAATCTTAGCCATTTATTATCATCATCTAACGATCCAAAAAATGTGTAAAAGTAATTGAGTTATACACAATGTAAGTGGATCCTAATTCATATATATATATATATTGATACACAAGCTGTGTAAAAAAATTTACACAACCCTTCTATAAAATTTAAAATATAAATCCCAAACCCTAACACCCTAACATCTAAATCTTAAACTCTAACCCCTATACTCTAAATTTTAACCATAATCCTTAAATTCTACACCCTACACCCTAAACCCTATCATAAAACCCTAAACCTTGTAATTGAAAGGCTTGTGTAAACTTTAGAGATTTAGGTTGTGGTTTAGGGTTTAGGGGTTTAGGTTGTAGGGTGTAGAAGTTAAAGTTTATTGTTAGAATTTAGAATTTAGGGTTTAAGGCTTAGGTTTTAGGGTGTTAGGGCTAGGGATTTAGGTTTTATATTTTATAGCTTAAATATGAGGGGTTGTGTATTTTGTTTTACACAGCTCATGTATCAAAATATAACCCATATATATGTATATATATACATGGTAAGCTACCTAAATGGCCACCATACTATGAATAAAGTCGCGATTTGACCACAATACTATTTTTCGAAGCAATTAAGCCACCATACTATTAATTTGGACTCAATGTGGCCATCTTCCGTTAGAACCTAACGGCAGGGTGACGTGGCAGTTAAAAAAGGGGTATAAATACACATTTGGTCCCCCACTATTTACACATTCTTTCAATTTAGTCCTAATTTTAAATTAATAAAATAAATTAATTATTTAATTGGAAGTGACACGTGTCAATACCTTATTGAAGGACTTTAATTATTTATATTTGATTTAATAAATTTATTTTCCTCCTCCATTCAGGTGGTGACACGTAGAAAAATGAAATCAAGCAATCTTACTTGAGGGGGGATCAAACCTAGGCAAGCCTTGGGGAATAAGGAAGGCTTAGCCACTGCACCAAGCACAACTTTGTACTTTATATCACTAAATTAAAAATATATGTCTTATTGTTTTCTATATTTATTCTTTTAATTTAACATATATAATCATCGAATTAATTTCACATATTTAACCCTAAACCCCAAAGCCCAAATCCTAAATGCTAATTTCACATATACAATCATCAATTTAATTTCACATATATAACCCTAAACACTAACCCTAAATGCTAACCTATAACCCTAAGGTTTAGCGTTTAGGGTTTGGTGTTTAGGGTCATATATGTGAAATTAATTCAATGATTATATATGTGAAATTAGTATACCCTAAACCCTAAACATTAAACCCTAAATGCTAAACCTAAATGCTAAACCCATAATCCTAAGGTTTAGCGTTTAGGGTTTAGCATTTAGGGTTATATATGTGAAATTAATTCGGTGATTATTTATGTAAAATTAGTATACCCTAAACCAAAAATGCTAAACTTTAAACCCTAACCATTTAGCATTTAGGGTTCATGGTTTAGCATTTAGAGTTATATATGTGAAATTAATTTGATGATTATATATGTAAAATTAGTGTTTAGGGTTTGAGCTTTGGGGTTTAGGGTTATATATGTGAAATTAATTCGATGATTATATATGTTAAATTAAAAGAATAAATATAGAAAACAATAAGACATATATATTTAATTTAGTGATATAAAGCACAAAGTTGTGTTTGGTGCAGTTGCTAAGCCACTCTTATTCCCAAGGCTTGCCCAGGTTTGATCCCCCCTCAAGCAAGATTGCTTGATTTTATTTTTCTCTTCTAAATAGGTGGTGACACGTGTCACCACTTGATTGGAGAAGAAAAATAAATTTATTAAATCAAATATAAATAACTAAAGTCCTCCAATAAAGTGTTCACACGTTTCAATACCTAATTAAATAATTAATTTATTTTATTAATTTAAAATTAGGACTAAATTGAAAGAATGTGTAAATAGTAGGTACCAAATGTGTAATTATACCAATTTTTTAACTGCCACGTCACCTTGTCGTTAGGTTCTAACGGCAAGTGGCCACATTGAGTCCGAATTAATAATATGGTGGCTTAATTGCTTCGAAAAATAGTATTGTGGTCAAATCGCGACTTTATCCATAGTATGGTGGCCATTTAGGTAGTTTACCCATATATATATATATATATGTTAGGATCCACTTATATTGTGTAAAACTCAATTATTCTTATATTTTTTTGAACCGTTGGATGATGATAATAAATGACTAAGATTATTTCCTTATCGTTTTTTCAAGTGATAAACTTCACATTTTCTACTATTAATCTCACCCATTCATTTACCTTCATTCAACGGTCCAAAAAGGTGTAAAACTTATCCTATCCCTATATATATATGTATGTATATATATATATATATATATTTCATACTTCTTCATATGTGATGTATATCATGCATTATTGAGGGATTTAGCTCGAACATAAAAATTAATCCACTAATCAATAAAAATTTTGAGTTATTCAAAATTTTATTTTATAATTCAAACTTTGTTTGAATTGTTCATGTGTCGAGTCAAAACGAGTTGAGTTTTTTTGCATTGAATCAAGTCAATAGTTCAGTTTTGAGCCAAAATTATATAAATTCATTTTTTTTAACAATTTCTACTTAA
Organism: Hibiscus mutabilis; assembly: GCA_019671005.1. Taxonomy (NCBI): domain Eukaryota; kingdom Viridiplantae; phylum Streptophyta; class Magnoliopsida; order Malvales; family Malvaceae; genus Hibiscus; species Hibiscus mutabilis. Next base: position 2,607,131 of record CM033752.1, read on the forward strand.
TGGAAAAGAAAGGGGAATTTTGCTCCTAATGGGTCTTGAACCCACAACCTAAGGGAAGGGGGTGTTAACTGAGAGCTTTAACCACTTGCTCTAGAGATTGTTGACAAATTCATATTTATCTGAATTAGACTTTTGTTATATAAATTGCCCTGAAAACTATAACACCGTTAATTTTTTAAATTATGTAATTATTAATCAATAATAAACCATGTTATTATCAAATAAATGGTGACGAATAGAAATTCAAGCAAAAGAACTAAGTTTTTTTTATATAATTATTGATATCTAATATATTGATTGATTAATTTAGAATGAATATTGTAGAGGAGAACATTCGATAGAGTCGAATAAAAATATTTTGAGTTAGTCGAGTTGACGAGTCCTATTTTATTACTTAAACTTTATTTGAAAATTTTAAGTGGAGTCGAGTTGTTATAGTTTTTGTTTAAATTTAACGGTAAACATGTATAATGTTATGCTATTATTTAGTTCCAATTTAACCTACTTTCTATAACCATATAAAATACACATATATATTCCTTCATATGTGATGTATATCATGCATATTAAGGGACTCGACTCAAACTTAAAAATTAATCCATTAATCATTAAAATTTTCGAATTATTCGAATTTTCATTTTATAATTCAAACTTTATTTGAAATTTTTTTGAATTGAGTTTTTTTCGCATCGAATCGAACTAATTAATTCAGTTTTTTGAGTCCAGATGAGTTTTGTTTATCCCAATAAGAAGTAAGTGTATTTTACCCCTATAAAATATGAAAAGAATTGAGGCATATACCTTACAAACATGACCCAAAACCCGAGACCTAGACCGATTTACCCAATCTGAGACCCGATTTGGACCCGAACATAACATTTTAAATTTGACCCAAACCCGAACTGAATAGAACCGAACCAAACCCGACCTGATTTTTAGTTGAACCGAAGATTAACTCGAACCGAAAGCAACCGAAACCGAAAGGAACCGGAACCAAAAATAACCCGAACCGAATACAACCCGAACCGAAAGCCAACCCAAACCGAAAGCAATCCGAACATAAAGCCAACCCGAATCGAAAGCAAACCTAATCAAAAATTAACCCGAACTGAAAGTAACCCGAACAGAAAATCAATTTAGAGTCCAATTATAATTCTGTTAAATTAATTTGGTCTTAGAATTAATATAAAATTTTATTTTAAAAAATAAAAAAATAGCTAGTTAAAACTCGATATTGGTCACATTACAAAATTCAAGTTATAAATTCTAACACGTCTTATAGGTTCAATTGGATCAAATTGACGTCTTTTAATGTTGGTTGAATTCGAAACATTGAACAAGAAAAATCATTTTTTTACAAAAATATATCAATAATTATATATATACTTTGGATAAATACCCAAATCAACTTGAATTGCCCCGAACATCTAAAGATTGACCCGACCCTAAAATTCAACTGATCCGATATTGAACCGACCCAAAAATCAACTGATCCGATATTGGCCCGACCCAAAAAATAACCGATCCGATATTGACCCAACCCGAAATTTGACCGATCTGATATTGACCCGAACTGAAAAGTCAACCGACCTAATTTTGACCCAAACTGAAAAGTCAACCAATTCGATATTGACCCAACCCGATTCCCGACCCGACTCAAAATACCATAGACCTGAGCTAAATCCGATTTAGACCCGATCCAACCCGAACCAAACCCTAATCGAGCGACCCGATTGCCACCTCTATAATGAGGCATGGTATGACAATTATAAAACCACCACACAAATTTACAAACAAGTCAAACTTGCGAAAACAAAGAATAAGCTTATTATGAGTTGATATTTGTCTGAATTTGACTTTTGTTATATAAATTGTCCTGAAAATTATAACACCGTTAATTTTTTTAATTATGCAATATATTAATTAATAATAAACTATGTTGAATTTGAATGTCAGAACGGATGCTGCAGAGATTTATTATGGATCGACCATTCACAGCGTCAGAATTCGAACGTCTCATTTTTCCTAATAATCTAGTGTTTCATCTCACTATATCAATTGGTTGTTCGATAACTAGAGAACTAAGTTGAATTGTAATATTGCACCACCAACTCTTTTTTAATTGAAATCCGCACTTTTTCTTGAACAATAATATATCCAAAATTATAATGAAACTTCGCAATCTAGTAAAGAAAAACACCTAATCCAGACATATTTTTAGTAAACAAAACTAATGTTTCGATTTTCTTTTATATATCTACCATAATTTTTTAGTGTGATTGGAACCTAATTTTATCTACGGGTCTGTATTGTGTATAAACTTTAAATTTTAACCATAATCCTTAAATCTTAAACCCTAACCCCTAAACTCTAACCCCTAAACTCTAAATTTTAACCATAATCCTTAAATTCTACAGCCTACACGCTAAACCCCTAAACCCTATCATAAAACCCTAAACCTTGTAATTGAAAGGCTTGTATAAACTTTAGAGATTTAGATTGTGGTTTAGGGTTTAGAGGTTTAGGTTGTAGGGTGTAGATGTTAAGGTTTATGGTTAGAATTTAGAATTTAGGGTTTAAGGCTTAGGTTTTAGGGTGTTAGGGCTAGGGATTTACTCACATTGTGTAAAACTCAACTACTTTTACACTTTTTTTGGACCGTTAGATGATGGTAATAAATTGCTAAGATTATTTCCTTTTTTTCAAGTGATAATTTTCACATTTCCTACTGTTAATCTAATCCATCCATTTACATTCATTCAACGGTCCAAAAAAGTGTAAAACTTTCGAGTTTTACGTAGTGTAAGAGGATCATATCCCTATATATATTTCATACTTCTTCATTTGTGATGTATATCATGCATTATTGAGAGACTTGGTTCGAACCTAAAAATCAATCTACTAATCAATAAAAATTTTGAGTTATTCAAATTTTCATTTTATAATTCAAACTTTGTTTGAATTTTTCACGTGTCGAGTCAAAACGAGTTGAGTTTTTCTTGTCGAATCAAGTCAATTATTCAGTTTTGAGCCAAAATTATATAAATTCATTTTTTAAAACAATTTCTACCTAGGGGAGGGGAAGGGGAATTTTGCTTCTAATGGGTCTTGAACCCACAACCTAGGGGAGGGGGAGGGTGTCAACTAAGAATTTTAACCACTTGCTCTAGAGATTGTTGACAAATTCATGTTTATCTGAATTAGACTTTTGTTATATAAATTGCCCTGAAAATTATAACACCATTAATTTTGTTTAATTATGTAATTATTGATCAATAATAAACCATGTTATTATCAAATAAAATGTGTGACGGATAGAAATTCAAGCAAAAGAACTAAGTTTTTTTTATATAACTATTGATATCTAATATATTGATTGATTAATTTAGAATGAATACTGTAGAGGTGAACATTTGATCGAGTCGAATTGAGTTGAGTAGAATAAAAATATTTCGAGTTAGGCAAGTTGACGAGTCATATTTTATAACTTAAACTTTATTTGAAAATTTTAAGTGGAGTCGAGTTTTTGTTTAAATTTAATGGTAAAAATGTATAATGTTATGTTATTATTTAGTTCCAATTAACCTGCTTTCTATAACCATATAAAATACACATATATATTCCTTTATATGTGATGTATATCAAGCATAATTAAGGGACTCGACTCAAACTTAAAAATTAATTCACTAATCAATAAAAATTTTGAGTTATTCAAATTTTCGAATTTAATTCCAATTCTGGCTTTTCTAATAATTAATTTAAAACGTTTTTCATAAGACTCGATTAAAAAAAAGGGCCAAATGATGATTTTGTAAGATTTGATTCCATCTTTACCTTTCTCCTTGGCGTTTTATAACAAAAGTCGTCTAGAACAGTGTGTGTGGGTGTGTGTATATATATATATATAATCATGGATTGGATTAGATTATATATAATAACTGATATATTATTTTATTAGTGTTATATGTATCTATTAATGGTAGACTAATTTAGATTGAATATTATAGAACAAAGATTTAAATAGGCCCGCAATCGCAATAATAATTGATATATAGTGACAATGGCACTGTTCGAAATTATGATACATGCAACCGTTATATCCGTAATAGCACTTGTTATTAAAAAAAATTACGACTGCGATACTCGTAAATCGCAATGACAGCAATAGTATTCGTTATGCCCGCAGCTACGATAAATACAACGAGACTGAAAACACGACCACCACCACAACGAGACTGAAAACTCAATTACTTTTACATTTTTTTGACCGTTGGATGATGATAATAAATGACTAATATTATTTCCTTATCTTTTTTTTTCAAGTGATAATCTTCACATTTACTACTATTAATCCCACCCATCCATTTACCTTCATTCAATGGTCCAAAAAAGGTGTAAAACATTCAAGTTTTACTATATATATATTTCATACTTCTTCATATGTGATGTATATCATGCATTATTGAGTGATTTAGCTCGAACATAAAAATAGGAAAGGGAATTTTGCTCCTAATGGGTCTTGAACCCACAACCTAAGGGAATGTAAATGTTAACTGAGAGCTTTAACCACTTACTCTAGAGATTGTTGACAAATTCATATTTATCTGAATTAGACTTTTGTTATATAAATTGCCCTGAAAACTATAACACCGTTAATTATTTTTAATTACGTAATTATTAATCAATAATAAACCATGTTATTATCAAATAAAATGTGTGACGAATAGAAATTCAAGCAAAAGAACTAAGTTTTTTGATATAATTATTGATATATAATATATTGATTGATTAATTTAGAATGAATACTGCAAAGGTGAACATTCGATCGAGTCAAGTCGAATAAAAATATTTTGAGTTAGTCGAGTTGACGAGTCTTATTTTATTACTTAAACTTTATTTGAAAATTTTAAGTGGAGTAGAGTTGTTCGAGTTTCTGTTTAAACTTAATGGTAAACATGTATAATGTTATGTTATTATTTAGTTCCAATTTAACCTACTTTCTATAACCATATAAAATGCACATATATATTCCTACATATGTGATATATATCATGCATTATTAAGGGACTCGACTCAAACTTAAAAATTATTCCACTAATCATTAAAAATTTCGTGTTATTCGAATTTTTATTTTATAATTCAAACTTTATTTGGAATTTTTTAGAATTGAGTTTTTTCGCATCGAATCGAACTAATCAATTCAGTTTTTTGAGTCGAGATAGGTTTTGTTTATCCCAATAAGAAGTGCATTTTGCCCCTATAAAATATAAAAAGAATTGAGGCATAGACCTGACAAACATGACTCTAAACCCGAGACCTGAACAATTTACTCGATCTGAGACTCGATTCAGACCCGAACATAATAGTTTAAATTTGAGCCAAACTCGAACCGAATAGAACCGAACCAAACCTGACCCGATTTTTAGTTGAACCAAAGATTAACCCGAACCGAAAGTAACTGAAACTGAAAATAACCCGAACCAAAAGCAATCCGAACCGAATACAAGCCGAACCAAAAGCCAACCCGAACCGAAAGCAATCCGAACATAAAGCCAACCTGAATCGAAAGCAAACCGAACCGAAAATTAACCCGAACTGAAAGTAACCCGAACCGAAAATAAATTTAGAGTCCAATTCTAATTTTGTTAAGTTAATTTGGTCTTAGAATTAATATAAAATTTTATTTTAAAAAATAGAAAATAGCTAGTTAAAACTCGATAATGGTCACATTATGAAATTCAAGTTATAAATTCTAACACGTCTTATAGGTTCAATTGGATCAAATTGACATCTCTTAATGTTGGTTGAATTCGAAACATTGAACAATTTAGAGTAGAAATTGAGCCTACATGATAAGATCAACAAAAAACACATTTTTTACAAAAATATATCAATAATTATATATATACATTGGACAAATACCCAAATCAACTTGAATTACCTCGAACATCTAAAGATTGACCTGACCCTAAAATTCAACCGGTCTGATATTGATCCGACCCGAAAATCAACTGATTCGATATTGACCCGACCCAAAAAATCAATCTATCCGATATTGACTCAACCTAAAATTTGACCGATCCGATATTGACCCGAACTGAAAAGTCAACTAACCTAATTTTGACTAAAAAGTCAACTGATTCGATATTGACCCAACCCGATTCCCGACCCGACTCGAAATACCATAGACCCGAGCTAAATCCAATTCAGACCCGATCCAACCCGAACCAAATCTGAATTGAAAGCAACCCGAACCGAAATGACGCGAACCGAACCCGAACCGAACGACCCGATTGCCTCATCTATAATGAGGCATGGTATGACAAATATAAAACCACCACACAAATTTACAAACAAGTCAAACTTGCGAAAACAAAGAATAAGCTTATTATGAGTTGATACTTGTCTGGATTTGACTTTTGTTACATAAATTGTCCTGAAAATTATAACATCGTCAATTTTTTAATTATGCAAAATATTAATTAATAATAAACTATGTTGAATTCGAATGTTAGAACGAATACTATAGAGATTTATTATGGATCGACTATTCACAACGTCAGAATTCGAACGTCTCATTTTTCCTAATAATCTAGTGTTTCAACTCACTAGATCAATTGGTTGTTCGATAACTAGAGAACTAAGTTGAATTGTAATATTGCACCACCAACTCTTTTTTTAATTGAAATCTGAACGTTTTCTTGAACAATAATATATCCAAAATTATAATGAAACTCCGCAATCTAGTAAAGAAAAACACCTAATCCAGACATATTTCTAGTAAACAAAACTAGTGTCTCGAGATCATAACAGAACCATACAAGAAAAAGGTAAAAATCCAACCCAATAACTCAAAACAAAAGATAGATACAATCATCACCAAAGATTGACAAAGAAAGGTACCATCAACAAACAACATAAAAATGCATAGTACAATGAGACATGTTGACAACAAGGTCATTACCACAACACAATCGTGAACAAAAAACGGTGATTGTGGACATGTATCCAAATCCAGTTCACGGGTCTGAAATAAGGAGACCACAAAAGAGTCATCTTATCAGTCATGGCGACGTCAGATTCAATTATAATAGGAAATCAATTGAAATAAACGGTCAAATGACCGAAAAAGAAAAGAAAAATGTGCCAAAATAGAAGAAAAATTACCAAAAGATAGAATAAATCATGCCACAACAACAAAAGAAAATGTACCAAAAGATAGAGTAAATCGTGCCACAAGAGCAAAAGTGAACGTACCAAAAGATAAAGTAAAACATGCCACAAGAACAAAATTATTTATGAAAAATAATAAAAGACAAATAAGACAAACAATAGAAAATACGAGAACAAAGGAAACGATAGATCTAGATAGTCGGCGATAAACACTAAGATTAATACCGGCGTCGATAGGTAAAAAAAACAAATAAGGTTTTAACATTATAACTACCACCAACCCATTTTTAAAAAGCAAAAATGATGTAATTCTCAATGGTCTTGGTGCTAAAATAAAATAAGAGAGGAATCTTTATGCCACTATTCAAAAAATAATAATTTCGATGCCTTCTCTGATTGATTGGGAAGTGATGTCCTCTCTTTAAAATAAACAAACATGATAATGTATTCAAGGAATTAAAACCAGAGACAAAGAGGTGTTGATGGCGAGAAGGAACGAATTCAAGGAATTGGTGTTGCCAGCCACAATCATGGTTGCAGTACAATGCTCCACCGTAGTGGGCTCCATTCTTGTTAAAGCTGCTTCTTCCAAAGGGATGAACTACTGTTATGCATTAGGCTCCTTCGTTTTCCTCCTTTTAGCCTCCTTCTTCAAGAGGGCATCATCTATATTTTTCATGAATTCGACTCGAAACTTCTGGCTCTAACCTGTCTTCTTCTTCCTTCATGTGTTGCTTCACCAGAAAAACAGCGCTCCCTCCATCGAAGTTCCCTCTCTTCTCAAGAATTCTCGTTTTTGAACTCCTTGGGTACGGGATTCTTTCTATTAAGGATATAAATTGCGGTTGCAGACATAACGAATGCTAGTGTGATCACTTTGGGTATCGTGTATTTCTTTTAATAACCGATGTTGTTATAGACATAAGGATTACGGGTATCGCTGGCAGGTTCTCAGGTCAACTATGTTTTTACAAAGGCTTACAAGTTCTAGTTTAGCTGTTGTTGCCGTCTTATATACGGTAAGTATTTGATTTATCAACCAGACTTAGGTACGATGTATTCAATACGGGTATGTTTAGATTTTTCTATGCTTCTTTTTATTTATTTGGAGGATCCAATTTCATGTCATATTCTCATATCTCTGTCAGTTAACAATATTGACACGAGTAGTTCAAAAAAAATGAAGACTCTAGGCAACATAGATGACTACTGTAAAACTATGTTGCTCCGACTCTTTTTTTCTTTGAAAAATCTGTGTTCGATACTTGTATTCCATGCATATCCTAACATGGGTATGGTATGCATAATTTGACATAGGAACAAGATATTCTCTACATGTGTGCGAAATCTTAGAGGGTTAGTTGAACCGTACCTATTCAGACAAATTTTAAATTGGTTTCTAAATTTCATCCGTACTTGTTTAAAAAGGAATAACGTCGGATCCAAATTTTGGCCTAAAGTTGATGGCTAGACTTATGGAAAGACCTGGTTGCAACTATAAGGATTCAATTGGAATGTTTTGAAGTTTATTGACCAATTCTGGCTCATTGTTGGATATACCGTATTGAATACGACACTTGTACTGAAACCCAAATGATGAAGCATGCAATTTCTTTAGTACTTGAATGTAATTTTGTTTTGCTCCTTACTTCTTTAGGGGATTCTGGGGAACTCCATTTCTGCTCTCATTCGCATATGGGCGATACACTTGAAAGGGCCAGTATTTGTTGCAAGTTTCCAGCCAACTTCAATTGTCATTGCAGTTGTTATGAGTGTTATCTTCCTTGGTGAAGCAATATTTCTTGGAAGGTAAGAAATCAACCCCCTTTTACAATTTCGACTCTCATTCTCTATTTACCATATCATGATAGTATCCGTTACATTCCAAATAAGTTCGACGACCTCAAAATCGTTACGACGGCTTGACGATTCTATTGAAAATTTCGAGAGTCGAATCGGTATTTTAAACGGTTTTAGTAGTATTTACACACTATTGCACATTAACTTACACCTAATCTATGAACCTATTGAGTGGTCCTAGTGAATAAAGAAGTGTTGTTATCCCTAAGAGACTCGGGTTCAAACAACTCTTCACACACTATTTCACATTAAGTTACACCTAATCTGTGAACCCATTGAGTGGTTCTAGTGAAAAGGGAGTGTTATTATCCCTAAGAAACTCAGGTTCAAACAAATTGTTTGCACAGTGTGTGTGCCTTTTCAAAGGAATGAGAGTAAAGTATGGATACTACTATGTAATCACACCAGAATGTTAAAAAAATAAAGTTACATCTAATTTCTTTCTTTTTTCACTTTTATAAGCAACGCCGGACAAACCATGAAGCAAAACCTAATTTTTTAGTGTGATTGGAACCTTACGATATTTTTACTATTTTGATTCTCTTTTATATATTTACCATATTGATACAAGGTTTACACTTAATGTTTTGTAGTGTGATTGGAACCCTAATTTTATCTACGGGTCTGTATTGTGTATTATGGGGAAAGTAAAAGAAGAAGAACAAATGACAAATGCTGACAACTCAAGCTTAAGCACCATTGATGGGAGCCCCCTTTACTTCAAAGGCTACTAAGTTGAAGAAATATAATTGATTGACCATGGATTTGTAACCCCTCAGATCGATAGGGTGAACCGATCCAGTCTGAGGTGTCACATTAGGGTCATAAGAGCGACCCACAGTAAAATCTCAAATAAACAAATTGTCAAACATTTAAAATCATAAAATAATTTCCGAATTAAAACATAATTTCCAAAAAACATTTGAACAATAAACAAAAATCATAGTTCAAGTTACAGTACAAGTTTTAAACTATAATATAAAAACAAGACGTGACATACATGCCCCCTAATTACACGAGTACCATACTCTACAAGTAGTGCTGAAAGAACCCTCATACTTATGTCGATAATTGACCATGTTCAATCTTTTAGAACCTGTGATGCTAAAAACAACGTGAGCTTGGAAAAGCTCAGTTATATAGACCTTTCAACAAATGCTATAGCACAAATTGGCATAAGGCTAACATAATCTGACATGATGAGCTTGATATCAAAAGGCTCCATGTAGGATATAAAATTTATATCAACGGTATACATGAGGGTAACAGAGATGTTCATGAATTGTTCACTCGATCACCAAACATGAGGTCTATAATCCGGATAATTAGGAGTAGGCTAGATTTTAGGATTTGAGACGAGAAGTTTAGTGTGTTCCAATAAGTGCAAATAAAAAAATAATTTCATCTAATTCTAATAAACAGAAAACAAGTTATAAGAGCAACCATAGTTTTCATGAAGACTAATACAGTTCCCCAGAACTGCATCAAATACTGGCATTAACCCAGGCCTAAGGGCGTGGGTACCATCTTAAGGAAATACCTTAGGTCCGGGCAGAATTACCCTAGTCGTAGCGTAGAAACCGAATATGGGCAGAATTACCAGCCGGATCAGGGTTGAACCTTCATAGACTTCATATCATAACCCAAGTACCTAGTGCATCGGTCCAGACAGTATTACAGTATGTAGCAATTAATAAACATATTCGTATACAGTTTAATAGTAACCATTGATCATGCTTGTCATATCTGGCATTATAGCATACATCAAACATACAATATAATCATACTTATATGAAATCAACATGTCGGTCATATGCACATGATTAGTTTAATAAAACATTTAAACAGTATACAAAGCAATCGTATAACACACAAGGAACACAGTAAATTACCCAATTATGGCTTAGGTACAGGATAGTTGAGAAACATGTGCACTGGCACTCTACAGATTTGGGTAGTTTTCAATATAAGATTCCTTGAAAAAGGGTTCAATGAATATCAGCGCCGTTAAGATGTTTAAGAACTTGATTTTATCAGGGCCGTTTAGAATTTCAAAGTATACATAATTCACTCATGAGTTCAATACATCAGGATGAATTCCAAGATGCAGACGGATCAAGACCCTTCAGGATTCCTAATACATCATAAGGATTCCATAAAAAATTAGTTCATAAGGTCATTTTGACTGTTTGACTTTCAAGGGCATTTTACCTAATTAGTGAAAAAACGGATGTTTACAGTGTCCACAAATGTTTTCTTATCCACCCTCCAAACCACTTGAACTGGACAGTTTTCATCATCGTAGTGTATACCAATATTCGAATAGGTACACATCACGCGCACTTGGTACTTAATACCGACGACTTGTATAGCTGAACAAAGCTTCATCAACTATTATCTTTTAACGAACCCTGAACAGTTAAACATGTATTTATGTAGTCTTCTTCCATTAATTAAGCAGTATCGGGAAAATGGATGTATATATGTCGGCTTCAAACCCACATGGGAATTACAATTTTTTGAGCTCTATGGATTAATTACGGGATTTACAGAACTTTCACTTATTTCAAGTCACAAGCATGTTTCAATCGATTAATTTCTTAATGACATTTTAGTCATCCCGGTCCCTTTTTGTTCTTCCTCACAATTCAATTATTTTTTGAAAATTGAGGGTAAATTCATCATTTTGGTTAATTTAGAGATTCTTGTGCCCAAAGATATTCCATTTATTTCTGTCATTACGGTCAATTCGATGTTTTCTACCAATTTGATTGATTCAGATAAATGTATAAACTTTCAGTAATTTATTTTCATGGACTTATTCAAGATTTCAGGAGAATCCACACATTTTACATTCTAAAAGGTTTGAATCATACTACCAAGATTTTCAAGTAGGTCGAGGGTTCTAGATGAATAAATTGTTTAATCGAGTCAGGAATCAAGTTTTAGGTCATTTCCATCGTTAGAAGTATTTTTGTCATTTACACCTCAAGGGTATTTTTGTCATTAATTTAAATTTGAATATTCAAAAGTTAACTTTTATTTTAACCATAATTCATTCTAAAGGTTGACAGTATTATTAATTTCTTACTGGAATCAGAAATTATTCCAGATAGTTAGACTTCTTATTTGAGTATTTCAGGTCTTATTCGGTTTATCATTCTTTTTTTTTTTTGAAGTCAAACTGACTTAAGCAAGTTAATTGGTATACACATTCAATGTCTCATATGCCATAACCATATACCAATGTTACATAAAGAATGCAGTAGGTAGAAATGTATTACCTCGAATCCAAGCTACCATAGTTAGGGGTGTTCATATTTGGGTACCCGAAATTTCGGGTACCAAAAAGTCAGCCCGTGACCCGACCCATAAGAACCGGGTACCCATAAAATCTGGGTACCCTCAAAATTGAGTATCGGGTACCCGGATCACTTATTTATTTATTTTTTAAATATATTTTTTAAAAAAATACATAAAAAGCACATAAAATTTCATGATATATATTTAAAACACAAAAATTATTGATTTGAGGTTAGTTTTAAGGGAGAAATATTTGGATATATATATATATGTATATGTATTAAAGTTTATCGACAAAAGAAGGTATTAAAAATATTAATCTAGATCAGGATTTTTCTTTCGAAACTCATATTGACAAATTAATATAAATATTTTTGAAAATTTTAAAACTTAAAAGTACATAATACAAGTATAAAAAGAAGTTAGGGATTTAAAATTAGTTTTAGGGAAAAATAGTAAGAAACATAAAATAAAAATAGAATTTAAAATATATATCTATTAAAATTACTGGGTCGGGTCGGGTACCCGATTCCCAAAAAAAATCGGCCCTGACACGTTGGGTAGTTCGGGCTGGGTATTTTTGAACACCTCTAACCACCGTCGACCATTAAAATTTTCCTTCGACTACATTCAAACTCAACGTCTCTTCGAATCCAAATTTCTAGGGACTGCAGATACCTTCAATTAATCATATACCATAATCAGTCCTTAAACCAATATCATCGCTCATAATTAAATAACTAACACTTAAATAGGCTCGGGTTCAAGGTTAGATCCTAAGGCTTCCGGGTTAGAATTTCGCAAAACATGCTTCAAAAACAGACTCAAGATGTCAAAAAATGTAAAATAGGGGTTTTAAGAAATTTTGACTTTTTGGTCAAAGTCAATGCTATGGTCAGCATGACGTCATGCTGACGTCATCAGTCAAAGTTAACAGTTAAAGTCAACGGTCAAAGTCAACGATCAGAGTCAACTGAGTTCACTCAGATAGGTTGACTCGAACAAGTTAACTCAATCGGGTTGACTCAGACTGGTTAAATCGGGCGGGTTGACTAGGGTCAAACGGGTCAGGCTCGAATCGGGTTGGATCAAATTAGATCAGGTTTGGGCTAGCAAGCCGGTTCAGTCTTGGACGTTCATAACAGAACCGGTTTGCCCGGTTCATAGCTGATTCGGTCAGGCCATCATCCTAGGCGGCTAAAAATCACCTGGGCGGGGCGTGAACACCATGGGTTAATGCTACGTGAACATCCCAGGCGGTTTGCCCTTGATAACGGTAAAACAACCAGAATCACACTCAACCCTCAAAAACTAGCCATAAATTTTACATTAACACCATAAAACGTCAAATAATAACCCTTACCCACCGATTCGATAACTTCTTCGACGAAGCATCGCCCGGTGTCAATTCGAGATGGGACAACAGAAAGTAGATTGCCTCGGTACGAGGATTCTGTTGCTAGCGATTGTGCATCACACGAACAGCGAAGATAGCCGAAATAAGGCACAAAACGGTGATTGTTCAAGGGGGTTTAAATGAGTTTTAAAATGACCCTCCACGGTGATCGGAGCGACAATCATGCACGCGATGACCTGGGCTGAGGTCGGTGTTCACCGGTGAGCACATCGACAACGTTGGTGTACGACATAGACGGGCGGTGGGTAGCTGATCGGCGGCAGAGATAGGGGTAGGTGGGAGCTTATTTTGGGTGAAATTTTAGGTTACCAGATGAATAACCTGGAACTAATTAGATAAGATGGGTTGGTTGGGCTCATTAATAGCGGTTCAAACATATCAAGAACATGTTAAGATTAACTCAATGAAGCATATGACCAACAATACCCTTAGCTCAAATGGTTAAGCTACCACCACACCAAGCCATAAACATGGATTCAAACCCCTTGACTGCCAAAATCTATTTATTTTATTTTTATTATTATTTTTTTACCATAAGATTAGGGTGTTACAACTCTCCCCCCCCCAAAAAAAAGAAATTTTGTCCTCAAAATTTATCTGAGTCAAAGAATTACAAAAACTACACTTTCATCCATCCATCGATCTACTAAAACTTTCCATCAAAGTATGTTCATTTCTCGAGTCTCTTAGATGGCCACTGATCAATCTAGCAATATTCTCAGTTTCTCGAAATGACTTTGGACCCAAAATCATGCCATCAAACATCTCATGCCATTGATCAAAATACGGTGTATAAATCGATACATAACTTCATATGGTACCAAGTAAAGTCTTGTCTTATAACTATTATTATAACCAAGCTCAGTCGGGGGTAGTAAACCTTCCCAACTATCACAGAAGTCACTCATACGACCCAAAAGTATATCTTCTAGAATATGCATAACTTCTCTAGGTTGACCATCAGTTTGTGGATTAACAACTATAGTTGTAGTTCAGACAAGTACTCAATGCCTCCAGCAGAGCCTTCCAGAATTAGGATGTGAACATCAAATTCTAGTCAGAAATGACATATATATATATATAACGGTATATCATGCCATATTTTCCCAGAAATGTCTTTCTTTATGCCGACCAAACATAACCAAGGTCTTGAACGGATATCACTTACATTCAACGCAATATTCAGACAATGGTTTCCTTCACATATAGTAGAGTCTCCACAAAATCATGCTCTCGCCAAGTTTTAGACATTTTTCTTTTAAAAGCTCAGTATTTACATCTGATTCTTCCACCAGGATATCTCTAGATAATCTCATACCAGTCTTATTATTGTGTACAAAGCTTTGATACTCATCAAGTTTCGAGGATCCTCCAAATCAGTTTGCATATGCATAGGGGAATTCACTTCCTTTTAGCTTGGACGATTACTTTGATCTTACCATCTTCTTGGTCACAATTCTTATCCTGAATTATAACCTCAAGACTCTAGAGCTTGAAAATCCTGATTGGAGAAAAGCTGTTGAAGAAGAGGTCAAAGCCCTACAACAAAATAACACATGGAGTTTAACTAAACTACCAAAAGGAAAAAAGGTGGTCGGATGCAAGTGGGTTTTCACAGTAAAGTATCATTCTGATGGAAGCATCGAGAGGTTCAAGGCAAGGTTAGTGGCAAAGGGATTTACTCAGTCATATGGCGTAGACTATCAGGAGACTTTTGCACTTGTGGCAAAACTGAATACAATAAGGGTGTTGCTCTCATTAGCAGTTAATAAAGATTGGAAGTTGCACCAACTGGATATCAATAATGCTTTTTTGAATGGAAAGCTTGAAGAAGAAGTATATATGCAGATTCCACCAGGCTTAGAGGATGACTCAACGAAACAAAAAGTGTGCAAACTAAATAGATCCTTGTATGGGCTGAAGCAATCACCAAAGGCCTGGTTTGACAGATTCACGAAGGCCATGGTGAAGAACGGGTTCAAGCAAACACAGGCAGATACACATTGTTTAAGAAGGTAGCTTCAAATGGTAAAAAAAACTCTCCTTATTGTTTACGTTAATGATATGATCATTACAGGAGATGACACAAAGGAAATTGAGAAACTAAAGACTTTTTTGGCAACAGAGTTTGAGACTAAAGACTTGGGAAGTCTTAGGTACTTTCTCGGAATAGAGGTGGCTAGATCAAATGAGGGAATAGTCATAAATCAGAGAAAGTACATCTTGGACATGCTCTCGGAAACTGGAATGCTTGGATGTAAACCAGCAGACACTCAAATGGATGCATGCTTGAAGTTTAGAAAAAATGGCACGAGTACTCCCGTGAATGAGAATCCTACCAAAGGTCAGGTTGGGAAATCGATTTATTTATCACTCACGGACTGATATAGCTTATCCAATGAAGCATAATCACCAAAGACATGAGCGATCCTAGAGAATAACATATGGAGGCGACCAATAGAATCATGTGATACTTAAAGTTTACACCGTGATTTGGACTTATTTTCGGGAAAAATCAAGACAGATATATGAAGATTTACACTGATTCTAGTCAAGCAAGAGAGTTAACAGATAGAAAATCAGTGAGTGGCTATTGTTCGTTTGTGTGGGGAAACTTAGTCACATGGAGGAGTAAAAAGCAAACCGTGGTGTCTCAAGTAGTGCGAATCGAAATATAGGGCTATGGACCTTGGAATTTGCGAAGGCATGTGGCTTAAAAAACTTCTCACCGAGCTGGAGTTGGATGAAAAACAGGAGTTCGAGGTACTGAGTGATAGCCAATCAGCAATGAGTATTGCTAAGAATCCAGTACAACATGATCGGACTAAACATATCGAAATTGACAGGCATTTTATTTATGAGAAGGTAAACAGTAGTGCCATAAAGCTGCACTATGTTCCTACAAAGAGTCAACTGGCGGATATCTTTACAAAGGCACTTCCGAGAGTGACCTTTGACGAGTTCTCATCCAAACTGGGAGTATACAACATATACACACCAGTTTGAGGGGGAGTGTAGGATATTGGATGTAAATTAAATGTTGTAATCTTATCTCATCTCATCTAATAGTTTGAATTTAAAAGTCAAAATCTAGATAAACTCTATCTCATTAAAGGATAAGAGTTATATCTCTTAGGTAGACTACTTTATTGTAACTATTTGTAAAGCCTATAAAAGGAGTACTCTTGTAAAGCATTTTTGAAATAAGATTTAAAAGAGAAACACTCTAAAATGTTCTCTGATTCTAACAGAAACACCTTCCCAGAACTCATCATCTTCAACCGTTAACATTGTTGCGGTTTCCAAAAACAAGATAAATTTATAAGTCAGTAAACTCGTGCATTTCCCTTCTCAATCAATAGTCATTTTCATACAATCATATCACATAAATCAAGTTTCCTATTGAAAAACAAGCAGCTCTCTTTCATAAGAAGCAGTGGCATAAATTAAGAAAACATTTCAAAAAGAAACATAAAAATGTCAAAATTCCCCTTACCAATATCACATTCGGTCCCAATAGCCAAAACAGTAGCCAGATACTTAGTATCAGAACCCCTTTTCTTCAACTTCACTCGAGTATAATGTTCCACTGAATGAGCATTTGTTAACACTCTTTTCCCTCCAATTATAAACCCACTACTACTTGATGAATACTGCCTTTTCCTCTGCCATGGCAGCGAATAATTTGGCTCCGTGTGAACGCAGAACACTTTCACCACCGCATCCATTGCTGCAACCACCCTCACCGCTGCGCTCTCCCAATTCGCCACCGAATGTGATGGCGGCTCCAACACCACTCCCCCATTTTGATAAGGTCTTCGCTCGGGAGACGCCGCCGCATGAGGCTCCGTGTGCCCCATCCCAGCCCTCCTCTGTCGCCCTCGGCCTCTTCGTGCTGGTGGCGGGTTATCGACGTCATTGTTAGCGGAAGCGGTCGATACCCCGTTGTTTTCAGTGATAAAGCCATCATTTTGGGCGCTTTGTGCGGCGTTGGTGTATTCTAAGTCCATGGTTTCGGTAGTTGAAGCCGGAACTCTTGGTTTCCGACCTCGTTTCCTAGTTTTCACCATTTGAGTTTGGTGTTATAAAGGGATTTAGGGTTTTTGCTTGGGGATTTCTATATGGAGATCGACGGTTTATGGTACGGAATTCGTTGCTTTCGGCTGCGTTTTTGAAATGAAAGAAAGAGCGAAAGAGATGATGAATTTGGGCCCGGATTGGGATTTCATGGGTTGAAATTAGGGACGCTTCAAAACTGACTAAAAAAAATTAAATTATTCCACTCGTCATTTCACAAATTTGACGAGAAAATTTTAAATTAACTTTAAATTATAAAATAAAAATTCAAATAATTCAAAATATTTAGTATTTAGCGTATTAGTTTTTAAGTTCGAGGTCGAGTATATCAATTTTGCTTAATACATACATATCATATATGAAAAAAAATATGAAGAAATATATGTGTTGTATATGGTTATAGAAAATTATTTAAATTGGAACTAATTAGTACATAACATTATAAATGTTTAAAATTAAATTTGAACAGAAACTCGAACAACTCGACTCAACTCGAAAAAAATTCAAATGAAGTTTGAGTTATAAAATATGACTCATTAACTCAATTAACTTGAAATTTTTTACTCGACTCAATTGAATACTAACTCCTAGTTGAAATACGAACCTTATAACCCATTGAAAGTTTTTCTAAAATGATAAAATGCACCACAAGTTACTTAATTATATGTTGGTTAGAGGTAGCAATTGGGTCGTTCGAGTCGGGTCAGGCCATTTTGGGTTTAGACTGCATTCGGTTTAGGTTTGATTTGGATTGAATCGGATCTGGTTTTAATTTAATTCGAATGTATGATAAATCGAGTACAATTTATTTTGAATCAAATCAATATCAAATTGATTGGTTTTCGTGTCAATCGGTTTTCAAGTTAGGTTAATATATGGGATCTTTGGGTCAATTTCGATTGAGGGGTATGAGTCCAATGGATATATGTATAATTATTGATATATTATATTAAAAACGTGTATGTTCTCAAATCGAATATGAAGATGATTTTTAAAAGAGAACATATGATATTGAACCATTAAATTATTACTAAAGATGGTATTTAACTAGTAGTATAATACAAAAATATAGCGTACATCATTTTACGATTTATCGAATTGCTAAAAAAATATTCATTCAATTCAACTCAATCATCGGGTTAAAATCATATCGATGTTCAGTTTGGATCAAATTTGGATAAATTAAATTTGGGTTGCTTTCTATTTGGGTGAAAATCGGTTTGAGTCTATTTTAATTCAGCTAAATTCGGGTCGATTTCGGTTTAGTTCAGTTTGTTTCAGGTTTTAGATTAAGTTTGGGTCATCATGTTCGGGTCCATATCGTATCTCGATTTGGGCAATCGAGTTCGAAATAAGTTTGGGATATCCCTATTTCATAACAAACAAGTCATTTTTCTTCTAAAAATAACATATAGTCAATCAATTATAATTTTGTGACAAACAAGTCACTCCACTATTAAAAATTGAAACAATACATGGTATAACAACAATTTTAGTCCCTAAAACTTATACATTCTATTAAATTGGTTCTAATTCAAAAATAATCCAATATAATTTAACCCTTCATATTTTCAATTTTTGACACTGCACCCCTCCTAACATACCCTCTGACCTTTTGTCGCGCTTCATGCCATTGTCCCTCAACTGGATAATCGACATATGTGATAACTCGACAAACACAACCACTTTACTACTAAACATTTGACAGACTAATGAATAAACATATTATGATCTTAACGCCACCTGCTAGCAGGCATAGTCAATTCACTAATGAAATTCTTAAATATGAATGGTTAAACTTATCAAGTTATTTCAAAATAAAACCAAATTAATAGAATGTATAAGTTTGGGACTAAAATTCTTATTATCTAAAGTCTATCCTTTCAATTTTAAAAGCATAATAACAAGTTTATCACAAAATTATAAGTGACTACAACGTTACTTTTAGAAGAAAATGACATGTTTATTATCAAAAATATAATTAAGTGACTTATGGTGTATTTTATCCTTTTTAAAAATTAGGGAGTCCTTTTTAAAAATTAAGCTTAAAGGAACTTAGCTTTACGTAGATATGGTACTTTTTAGTTGGGTCATTCAACTCTAACAAATCACAAAATAATCCATTAGATATTAGTAAAGTTGTGAAAATGTCATTTTTCTTTTTTAAAAAAATGATGAAAAGGAGAATTATTATATGCCTCATTAAAAACTTGTTAAACCTAGACGGAGAAAAAGAGTACACATGATAATTTATACAAAAAAAAACAAGAAAATAAACACAAACAATAATTTACTAAACACAATGTAAAACCTTAAAAATAAAAACCCCAAACAGAAGGGGAAACTTTGAACTAATCTCCAACATTTTGCATTTAACAGGTTGCCGACCATCACTGAGGGTGTGTACGAAACAATCGTATCTCCAAGTCCTCCATGACTGCCAACTTCGCCATTTGGTCTGCGACCTTATTAGCCTCGCGACAAACATGCAAAAATGACACAGTCCAATTACGACCGCATAATTCCAATATATGCAATACTAATCCAGGTTGAGTCCCTAATAGATCCACCACAAGCTGCGTTACCATCGTGCACCGTCAGTGTTAACCTATACCACCCCTGAGCCGGTGGCTTCCAAGTCGAGGGTTGTCTCACGGCACAACCTTCATGAACACGGGCCATCAAGGCATGATTATTGGCTTGCATCATGGCACCCTGCAAATGTTGACTCTGATCTATTATCGAGCTTTGATCCTCCATAGGACTTTGAAATGCAACCAAATTACGAAATAACCAAAGCTGCCACAAGACGGAACCAAAAAGGATATCCCAGTTCTTACCATCTTTCGCAAAATAAGTCAACTTAATAATGTTGATCCGAACCCATTCCTTGAACTTCATAGAACATAAATCGCTAAGGCGCTCAAGTTTGATTAGAGTTGTCCATACCATGGTTGCCGAAGGGCAGAGCCGCAATAGATGATTCGTATCTTCCAAATCAGCAATATACATAGGACATCGCCCATCAGTCACAAAGTGGCGTCGGACACGTTCTAAATTTGTCATCAATTTGTCACAATAAGCAAGCCAAATGAAGTTCTTTATACGTTGAAAACCCCAGAAATTCTGCACATCCCGCCAAACATCTTCATGTGGACCATACGACAACATCGCCTGGACCTCATACACCGATCATAGCGTAAATTGATAGTTCCTAGCTCAATTCCATCCAATCACATCTTGCAACACGGTGTTACTCGGTCCTTTAACAGCGGCCATGTGAAGAAGAACAAAATGTGGGAACATATGCGCGAACTTGTCCCAGTGCCAATCTCCATTAGTCGTTGCCATATCAGCCACCGACACTCCATGAATGATATCCTCATGGCTCAGTAGCAAATGCTCAACCAATAGACCAACATCCAGGACCCAAGGATCCAACCAAATGTCCACATCACGGCCATGCCCAACGCTTCAAATTATATTACTACGTCCTTTCCATGGTCATTCATGCCATTCTAGAACATCTCCATGTCAGACTAGAAAATATTTTTTTATAGAATTAAAACCCAAACCAAATGTACACCATTTTGTTTACTTAAAAACCCTAAAAAGAGATGTTCCAAAAAAAAAACTAAAAAGCAAGATGTCACTTAGGCTGGAAATCTACCAGTGGAGGGGTTGTTGATTTTTAGTGGAAGAGACTATAGATGATGTGGTGAGCTGGGTCTATATAATAATTTTTCTTAAGGAGAAAAAAATAACATGTCTGCTAAGTTTACGCAGTGATGGATCTTGACAACAGAATTTGAGGATCCTACTTGAAATTTTCAAAAATTCTAAAGGTTTAAATTAAAATTTTCAAAAAATTTGAAGGGTTTAATTTTAAATTTTCAAAAAAACGTGTTTAACTAAAACTTTTTAAAAAATTGAGACTTAATGAGAAAATTTAAAAAACAATTAGAAGACGACTTAATTAAAAATATTTAAAAATTTAAAATATAATAAGAGTTTTAAATTTTGTAAGGGCCAAATTAAAATTTTTAAAATTTCTAAAGGCTAGATTTAAAATTTTTAAATTTTGGTGGGCCAAGGCTACCCCTAGTTCCCATAACCGTCCGCCCCTGAGTTTACATTGTTATTTCATTTTAATATGAATATTGCTTATTGACAATATCTAAAGTAAGTGGTTAAAAAATTCTCAGTTCACATTCTCTCATTTCTCTTGTGTTGTGAGTTCAATACCTATTAAAAGTACAATGTTATTTTTTTATCGGTTACTTCAATATGTTAAAAATTTAAAAGTACGAGGACGTGATAAAAAAAATTAAGATTAAAATAATTTTTTTAAAGCTTTGAGGGCCAAAAATGTCAATAGACCCTCCAAAACCCCGTTCAAAGTTTCGTCCTTTATCATCTTCGAGAAAACCATTAAAATCCCTTTTCTCTTCGCACCTTTCCTCCTTTGCTTCTCTTATACTTGTAAAATTTGACCTAAGACCCGAAAATTAAATTAATTTACTTGAATCAAAACTTAAAATTAATCCAAACACGATAACTTAAATTTAATTCGAAACTCGAAGTAAACTGAACCAAAACTGAATCGAATTTCAGTTGAATCGAAAATATACCTGAACCAATTTTCAACCGAATCGTATGGGTCCAAACCGATTTTCAATTGAACCGAATGAAGCCGAAAGCAACCTAAAATAAAAAAATATATTAAAATAAATAAATAAATTTGAGATGCAAATTGTCGTACAATTTACTAAAAAGCCAAATATACATGTTATATAAAGTCATATATAAGATAGAAAAATTTAACTAAGACTGAAAACTCGACTAAAACTGATCGAGCTCCTATTAATCTGATATTGATCTGAACCGAAAATAACCAAATCGAAAATCAACAGACTCAAAGTCCCGAACCAATACCTGAACCGCAATCACCATAGACCAGAATTAAAACTGAACTATATTCAAACCGAATTAAATTAAATTTAATTAAATGTAGTTAAACTCGAAATAACCCGAACTAAAAATATCCAAACTCAACCCAAACCAAATGAGCCGTTTCTCACCTCTCTATAAAACCAGACATCTTTAATTTCCCATGTTCTTTCTAGGGTTTTGAATTTTCCCGCTTTTCTGGCTCCCCTCAAATTCTTCCGAAAGTTCCGAATTTTGTTGTCTGGGTACCCTTAGATCTCCCTTTTAAAATCTGGGTTCCTTTTGTTTTCGTAAAAGATTTTCATTTTTCAATGTCACAAGGCTTTTCAATCGAGCTTTACTTTGATCCAGCACTTGAAAACCAAGTCTTGAAAGCTTGGAATGTCTTGGCTCGTCGTCAAATCAGCACTCAGTTAATCGAAATGGAGTCAAGGCCTCACATTTCTCTCTTTTCAACCCCTTTTCTCGACCCCGCAAAGCTTGAATCTGTTGTAAAGTCCTTTGCTTCAAAGCAAGAACCTTTATCTCTATCTTTTTCCTCAATCGGGGCTTTCCCAAATGAAAACAATCTTCTTTTTCTTGCACCAGCTCCAACAATGTCCCTCCTACAGTTCCAGGCTCAGTTATCTGAGGCAATTAAAAAGGAAGGGATTGGAATTGGAGAAGATTTTAAAGTTGACTCTTGGATTCCCTGTTGTCCCGTAGCTCAACAAGTGCCGAAAACAAGTATTTCCGAGGCCTTTTGTGTGTTGAGAGAGTTGAAAATGCCTGTTTCTGGATATGCAATGGAGGTTGGATTAGTGGAGTTTTCACCTGTTCGTGAACATTTCTCATTTGGGCTTGGAAATACCATGGAGACATAGAGATTTGGAGGGTCCATTATTACAGTGTTAGCCTTTGCTTTTTGTTACACATATGATTTTGCCTAATGTAGATTTTTATAATTAGTAATGTATGTTGGATTCTTAGCTGCAAGGTTTACTTTGTTTATCATATCTTTTTCTTGCCTGCGGTTTATTGTATAGATAACTTGAATGATGGAAATGGTAGAATCCTATTAAAGTAAATGAGCTTTTAGTTGTTACTGTTGCATCGAATGTCTTGTATGTTTGTCTCGGTTCCAACTTCTAACACTGATAAGGATATGTTCTAGTATGACATGAATGACTAGAGAAATATTGGATGAGGAGAGAATATATTGGTTTGGTTTGAATCTTTATCGATCTGCTATCTTGGTTTGCATGTTTAAAATAATGTTATTGGCCGTTATATACATATCTACCTACACACGCACGAGCACGTATATTATATATAGAGTTCACCATTTTTGATACACTGACATTTTGGCTTGCCCTCACCAAATGGCTACTGATAAGGAACCAAGTCCTGCTGGTTGTTGACAATATGGTTAACAGCAGGTGAGCCATTGGTACCATTAAGGCAGCAATGGCATTAACAAGCCTAGTTTTTTAAAGATTGATTCCTGAGTACATGGACATACTCTCGTATTGGAATCAAAGCACAATCTTATTCTCATTGATCCGTTGAGCTATGTTATCCGTACTCTTACTTTTTCTAAAGTATCCGTACGCGACATGTGTGTTCGACGCGTTCAATCGAACATGAGTATGGATGTATGATCCTCTAAACCCGAAAAATATTAGAAAAAAATGAGCATACTCGTATATGTACTAATCCTGAGTCCGGGGAATGTAGCCTTTGAGCTCCAATCCTTAAATCTCCTCCATATAATTAAGTTCTGTTTGCTTACTGGTAACCATGAAATATAGTATAGCAATCTATTAATCTCTTGCAAGTTATGCTTGTTAAGACAACAAGAAGCTAACATTTTGAGGTATGTCCTTGTCATTTTCAACAATAAAATATCATTAATGGAAACTACACATTCAATAGAAGGAATAAATGAGATCGTAATACCGATAGATTGAGACTAACAATGACCGAAGAAGTACAAAATTTTATAGGCTGGCTTGAATTGTATTAAGACATTCTTCACTCTGCAGAGATTCTCAGTAAGATGTCATCTTGATGGAGTAATGGTCGTTGCTGTTGACAAAAACTTCAGGTTTTTCTTCAGAATCTTGATGATCAACACTTCAACTTCCTTATGATGGTCTGATATTGTGTTTTTTTTTTTTTGCCTCCATTGTTTCTGTTTCAGCTACATCTTCTAGACATCCGGTGGTAACAAGCTGGGCAAGTAATATGGGAGGTATTTGTCGGCAATCTTGTGGAGAAGGAAATATGTCAAAGGGTACCTAATATTTTTCTGAGACATTCTTCCATACTAAACCAGTAAGTTTGGGAAGAAAGCTGGTGAGAAAGGACTTTTGAGAGTTTCCAACAATATTTCAATTAACTTATCTTGTGAATCGCCCTAACTGAAATTATTTGTACTTTTTTTTATATGAAAACTATTTATACTTTGACAAGAGTTCCAGCAAATTTTCAGTTTACTTATCTCGGACGGCCTTAACTGAAACTATTTATACTTGTTTGTGATTTGTAATGAAAGTTCCAAATCTCCACAAGAAAGAACCTAGTCTCCATTGTTATTGGTTAGATAACTAAGAAAGGCTTCCTGTAATGTATTTCAGACATGATTTGCTTGAAATACTACAAAGAAAACAATCTTTTACCTTTGTATCAAGAGAAAATTTATGGTTATACCTCCTCTATCTCATTCTATTGGTAGCCAAGTAGCCAAGAAGCAAACTATTGCATGAAGCTAAGGTTCCGACAAAATTTGTCGGACCCTGACATGAAGTTACAGATGTTTTGGCTTTTCTGCCCCTTTCTCTAAACTACCAGTGATACAAAAACTACAGAAGGATACTTGGAAGCCATTGTCGGACCCTGACATGAAGTTACAGATGTTTTGGCTTTTCTGCCCCTTTCTCTAAACTACCAGTGATACAAAAACTACAGGAGGATACTTGGAAGCCATTGTCGGACCCTGACATGAAGTTGCAGATGTTTTGGCTTTTCTTCCCCTTTCTCTAAACTACCAGTGATGCAAAAACTACAGGAGGATACTTGGAAACCATTGTCTTGGTAAAGCTTATCCGTGCAGGTTGAGACTGATATTTATCGATAGTGGTGAATTATGTTGATAGAATTCATGCTTCTTTTAAATCTTCATCAATAATTATAGCAGATGTGATTCTTTTTCCTCTAAATTATAAGCCACTTGTAAGAACAATCTTTATTTACTCAAATCTATGTTAGCATCTCAATCTTTAGATACTGTCCAATACAGATATGTTCAAGTTTTATTCTGTATGTGTAAAATCCTTGAAAGATATTATCTTCGAATCCATCTCCAAAGATGTATTAAAAATAGGTTCCGAATTCGAATACTATTGAGCCAGAAATTGAAAATATGGCTAGATTTCTGCATTTGCAGATACTATTTCTAAACCACATTTTTGGAGTTAAGCGGGGGTGGGGGGGTGGGGGGAGGCAGCCATTGTTTCAATCATGATGGGCCATCTGCATCAGAGTTTTGAATTGGAAAACTCCGCTGAAGAAAAGGAACATCTTACCAAAACAGACCGAACTGGCTAGAACTAGACAAAAGACGGGCAGTCTCTCTCACACTGTGTTCTTATCTTATTACCATGCCCTTCCCATTCCTCTATCATCCAACTGCAACCTTTTTCTACACCTTTTGAGCCTATTTGTCTTCTATTGGATCATCATTTTTAATTTAGAAACATCTTATTACAAACCCCATTTGCTTCGTTTATAACAATTTAACCCGTTATAGTCTTGCTTGGAGAACAAAGAGATTTGAGCCAAAATTAGAGGATTAGATCACAGATTGTAGTAGTGGAGTAGGATGAACCAACAAAGTTTTGGGTTTAAAATATTGAATATAAGAGTTGTAATGATTCTTTTGTCCTTTACAATTACAAAGAGAGTTTTTCGAATAACTTAATCAGCTAATTTTACCAAACACTTTTATACAATCAGTTAATGCAATACATTATCAGCTATTAGTTAATATAATCTGCTAGCAGTTATCTGTTAGTTGTCAAATAGGACTTATGTGTGTATCTTGCTTTGTTTGTTTATGTATCCGGAGGGTTATAGACGTGTATCCATGTTCGAATACGTATCAGACACATACTCATTCAGTCATAGGCTAAACTTATTCTCATCAATGGAACAACAAAGATCAGCCATAGCATTGAAAGTGAATTTTCTTTGGTGAATAAAGGGGTTGTGTTTTGGTAAGGACACAGAGATATAAATGCTGGGGTTTGCATACTTGCATAATTCATCTCAGTGATAGACAATCAGCAAATCTTCTTTGTCGGCAGCTGGTAATGCACATATTAAATACCTCCCTTGTTCTTGTGGGGTTTCAATATATGCAGTCTGTTTGTTATTCCAGTACAATGGAGGTATTTACATGGTCCACCATCTTTAACGGTTATAAATTTTGACCTGAATTCCGTTTTGTTCCGGTCTGAAAAGTTTTTCTGTGACCAATCTGGTAAAAAATAAAATTGGAGAAAAATGGGGGCAGAACAGTACACATCTCTAGAGTTAGTGTCAATACAAGTATACTAATATTTTTACAATTATACTTTGGTTTAAAGTAGACACGCAAATTTTGATGTCTTTTTCTTTATTGTGCGATCATATTTACGGTTATCTTTCAGCATTAACCATTTTCTGGAGCTTTTGGTTAATTATTACTTGCCTTTGCCTTTTCCTGGTACACCATTGATGAAACTCATAGCAACCTCAGCAAAATCAACAGCCATCCTATGATTTCAATTGTTATTTAGCAAAGACAGATTATATCTTGATTTTTGCTTACTGTTGGAGAGTATCTAATTTCAGCAGTATCTGAAACTTCTGTGATTAGATGCTCGCTCGGAACCTATTCGATTTTATGTCGCTCTGACTTTTTGTTTTTCTTGAAATACTTTAATCTAGCACGTACTTCGATATAAGTATAGTAACATGATCCTCTAAATATATGAAAAACATTAAAAAAGTATATACTAATATCTGACACTCGAATCGGATTCGTGTATCATAAATAAAGACCCAATCTTAAAAAACTGATCTTAAACTAAAACTGCAGGGTACAGCAATGGCCAGGGTAGGTAATAGCTGACGAGTCACATGGGAGGGGACAGCCATTCTCACATGTGAGACCATCCCAATTGCCAATTAGCCACCCAAAGATCCTCCATTTAAAAAAAATGAAAATTTGGAATTTAAATGTCTGTAGCCATGTTCTTGTGCTTGCTTGTTAGCTGCCTGTGGGGTTCCATGGATGAGGCTTTTTTGAGTTGCAAATGCATGGTTGATAGGACACACTGTCATCTTACCACATGTAACTTGCATACCCCATCTTTCTATATACATGCATAGATTTTAGTGAAAATGACAAAACTTATCCATATTTTGAAAAAGAAATCAAATTAACTACTACTATAATTAAGTATTATTTGCACCTTACTTTGGTATTACATTGGTAATAGCATTGTTTTCTTTCTTCAACTTTTAGTACATAAGTTAACCATAAGAGTAGATTTAAAATGACGGAATTCAACGTTATTTATTAAAAAATTATTTGAAGTTTTTTAAATTTAAGGATTAACAATGAATTATAGTATATTTTCTAGAGTTAAAGAGCAATTTTATCATATAATTTTTAAATTTTTTAGGAGGTTATGCCTCATTTAGGGGTGTTCAAAACTAGGTACCCGGACTTTTGGGTACCCGGTTCCTCGGGTACCACATTTGCTAGCCCGTGTTCCGGCCCATAATTATCGGGTGCCCGTTCACATTTTGTTTAATTTTTTAATTTAAATTTTTTTAAAAACCCACATAGTAAACAATAAAATTTAAAAGTTCATAATACATGATCCAAACACAAATATTAGTGATTTGAAGTTAGTTTTAATATAGAAATATTTGGATATATATATATATATATATATATTAGAGCTTATCATCGAACGAATACATTAAAAATATTAATCTCGTTTTTTCCTTCGAATATTGTATTAACAAATTAATACAAGTATTTTAGAAAAAAAAACTTTAAAGTACATAATACAAACATAGAAATAATTTAAATATTTAAATTTAGTTTTAAGGTAAAAATATTATGAACCTAAAATAAAATATAATTTCAAATTCAAAAAATAAATATATTAAAAATACCAGGTTTGGTACCCGATTAAAAAAAATGGACCCAAACCCAACCCAACTACCCGAGAAAAATCTTGGGTTGCGTACTCAACCCGATCAGGTAATTTTATTAAAAAAATACCTACTTTTTCAAAATTCGAGTCGACGGATCAATAGTTCGAATATTTTTAAACACCTCTAACCCCACTAGTCCATCGGACGTTCTGCCCTCGAAATGAGTGTAGTTGGAAGTCTAACTACACTCTCCAATCTTTAGAGGAAGGAGTTATAATCGGTATAATTGCACACATAATTACATTTATAATTTATATTTAATATTATTTTAAAATTTAAACTTTTGAAACTGTATAATTAAAATTGTGCTATCAAACATGACAGAGAAAATTACAATGTAATTACACTTTGTTAATCAAACATGTATTGGAAATCATAATTCATTGTGATTACACTGACGTAGTAATTACACATCCTAATTATATATAAAGTCAAATTTAGTATTTTATATAAACTCTTGACAAGTGGTAAAATCCTAACGGTAAATAACTAACAAAAACAGGAACAAAAGGGGGAAGATTAATGAACAATATCCTAAAGTTGTCATAGTTAGGCTCACATGGGGAAACCTCTTCTGACCCCACACCCACTAAATGCTGCCCCTTTTATGACATTGATTTTTTATTTTATTTTATGAGGTTCATTTTAAATTGATTTTTAAATATTAAACATTTTAATTTTATCTTTAAATTATGAATTTTATTTTAAATTGATTATTAAATTTTTAAATATTTTAATTTCATTCTTAAATTATTAGTATAAGCTAATTATGTCTCATGTTAATAAAATAATTATACAAAATTTTAACTACCATGTTAACACTTATGTGTATATGTAATACTATGATATAACATAAATGATAATTTAAGGATGAAACTGGAATGTTTAAAACTTTGGGACCGATTTAGAAAAAAATCATAGCTAGAGTGTACATGATGCAATTAATCTTTTTGAAATCCCAAAAATTATACATTTTTTACGTTGTTCTAGTAAAATTCTCTCTCGTTAAATTTCGTCCCCAAACTGTGCTTCCCATTCTAAATTAGTCCCCAAACTTTTGAGCATTCTAGTTTCATCCCCAAACTATAATTCTCATTCTAAATTGATCCTTAAACTTTTGAACATTCCAATTTAATCCCCAAAATATGATTTATGTCAGATTATAATATTTCATAATACATATCGGTGTTTGCATGGACATCAACAATTTTATAATTGTTTTATTAACGTGGGATATGATTAGCATATATTGATAATTTGGAGTCGCTTAAAAGTTTGGGGGACCAAATTAGAATGACTGTCATAGTTTGGGGATGAAATTGGAATGTTCAAACGTTTAGATACTAATTTAGAATGATAGCCATAGTTTGAGGATAAAATTGAAATTTTTAAAAGTTTAGAGGTTAATTTAGAATGAGAGTCATAGTTTGAGAATGTGTATAACAATTAACTCTTATATTTGACTCTCAACTATTTTTAGTCAAATTACTTTCAAATTAACAAAAATGATGATTAGACCATTAAAATTTTCATGACGCTGACAGTGGCAAATCAAGGGATAGACAGAGTACTTGGTTAGTCCCTCTCAAATATAAATAATGTCGTGGAACACTTTTTAGCCCATTAGTGAAATGAGAAAATGCATTTTTAGCACATTTCAGAAATTAATAATTCAATTTTAACTTTTTTTAACACAATTTTTATTACCTTTTAACCCCTCAAATTTGATAATTTATCTTGCCTCAAACACAAATTTGTTGGTTTCGCCCCTAGCTGATATAACAACTTATGTGACAGTCCATACTGTTTTATTGTTGACGTGACATTATTTTATTTAATGGTAGCCTATATTATCTTATATTATTTTGTGATAAATTAATTTTTTAAAAATATATTTCTATAATTTAAAAATTATTTATTAATGTGACATTGTGTTACTGTGTCACGTCAATAATGAAGTACGAATGAATAATCATGTGAGGGTGCCACGTTAGTATCATAAAACAAAATTAAGAAAATATATAAACGTTGAAAACAAAATTTATCATTATGACTTTTATATGTAAATAAATATGTATATCGACCATTTGTTTTTTCTTTTTGAAAATATCATTTCAATATGAAAACATATAAATTATAAAAGAAAAAAATAAAACGTATATAAATACGTATAGCATACACATATTAGTAATAATTACTAGTTTATAAAAAAATACAAAATTTGGGTATTCGTCATGCACAATGCATGCTTACGATGAGCATGCAATTATGGTGTTCATGCATGTGTGGGTGAAGTATACGATCTATATAGGCCACGAAAATGGCTTTTCACGGACCACTACTTTATCATATTTTTTTGGTTTATTGCAAAATAAGTGTTTAAATTATATAAATTATTTTTTTTTATTTTAGGTGCATAACGTTTCGTTTCGTTATATTTTAAGGTCGAAGTTTCAACCGAATAATGAACACCAAACCTCGAAAGCTTCCAATTGAGTGACAAAACGACGAAAGAAGTCACAAATCTTGCAATGAGAGGAGCAGATTTTATTACGGGAGAAGTAATGCGGAGATCAACAATGATATAGGAGGGATTTTGGGATTTTGGGTTAAATTTTGGGTGTTATGTGAATTTAAGATTTTTGTAAGAAATTAGAGAATTTTAGGGGTTTATTAAAAATTTCAGAAATTTTAAAATTTAAAAAATAAAAGAAAATCAAAATCAAAATCACATGTTAAGTAATGATCGAGTGTCAAAGTTTTCTTAACCGGATGACCTTAAAACGGTCACAAGATAAAATATAAACTTTAGACGCCTAAAGCAAAAAAAGTTTGAACATTTATTTTATAATATAACCTATTTTTATGCCAAATATTAACCTTTGCACATTACTCAAAGGTACATCTCAATAACTTCGAACTTATAATTGGCTTTGTCTAACCTATGCATAGATGCATAGGCTAAGGGTCATTTAAGAGCTTGCATTAAATACAAGATTCTATTTATAAAAAAACTCAATCATTCAATGTTACAAAACCCTAAAATATTCTATTAAAAAACCATTCAATGTATTACTAAAACCCTAAAACCATAACCCTAAATCCCTAAACCTTGAACCCCAAAACATAAACCCTAATGCATAAATGAGTTTTTTTCAATGGAATCTTTTAAGTTTTTATAATACATTGAATGATAGAGATTTTTTCAAATAAAATCTTGTATTTAATGCAAGCTCTTAAACGACCCTTAACATATGCATGTATGCATAGGTTAGATAAAGCCTACTTGTATTTAACGTGTCGTGACATGATTTTACAAATTAGATTTTGACAATAAATAGATAACTGTCAAACATCAATACCTAATAAAGAATATAATAGAACTCATCGAGGGGTCTAATGGTAAAAAATAACGTTATTTTTCTTAAATGATCTGAGTTCGAGTAGCATAGTCTGCAGGTGTGTGCCTTTTTAAAAGGACGAGAATAAAAAACATATCCTGTCATATAATTACACCAGAATGTTCAAAAAAAATAAAGAATACAACAACTTTAAATACTTAACCAGAGAGTTTTATTACTTGTAATCTTACAAAACTCGATAGAATTAGTCTATACTTAAACCGTTAAACAGATAATCTCAAAACACTCGTCTTTAAAAAAAAATAGCCACGAGCATGTGAAGGAGTGAATGAGAGCAGGCCATAAGTTGCGGCTTAGAACAGGAGAAACATATGCCAGGAGACTTGCAGGAGATATATATGTACATACATATATATTTATATTGACTTTTGAGCATTGAATATATAGGACGAAGGGTCTGAGAATTGAAAAAACAAAAGGTTCAAGTGAACGTCAGCTCATGCATAGCTAATGAAGTTGAAAATATATTTCAATAAATTGTGAGGATTTAAGGATTATGCTGTCATACACACTTCGAACAAGAAAATGAATGCATATACATGGTTGACAGATAAAAACAAATCATGGACGAACGCACAATTTTATGTAAATGGTGTGAATTATTAGAAGATTGTATTAGAAATGTACAAAATGTAAAAGTATAAAATTTTAAGGGTACAAAATTAGATTATCAATAAAAAATATAAAATAAATATCTAAACTATAAAATAATTTAAAAATTTTAAGGGTGCGGCTGCTTGTACTAGCTCCCTCAGTCCATTCGGAAAAGAATGGAGAAAGTTGAGGGTTTAGATTGCACAATTTTGAAAGAAACTTCCATTACAGGGTACAGCCAGCCAGCTTGGTAGGTAGGGTTGGATTTAATTATAGAAATGTGAATGTAGATCTCAATGATACCGCGTTAAACCTTTGATTAAATCATATTTTCCATAAGATTGGATAAAAAGGAAACTTCTTAATCATCCATTTTCAGTGTTTTTTATACCCAACACTAAAATAAATAAATTTTACGTCATAATCCTAAATTTTAAATTTTTAAATAAAAACCCTAAACCTAAAAAGTACACACTATTTCTAATTCCCTAAACTATAATCTTAAATTTTAACTTTAATCTCTAAACCTAATTTTTTTAACGTGAGAGCATACATAAGGAGTATTCAATTTGCTACCTATTTATTAGTTTTCATTTCAAAGACAACGGGTCGAATATCTATATATTTTGAGTATTTAACTTTGTAAATTTGTTTAAAAGTTTGTACTTATTTTTATTTATAAATTCTTTAATTGCCATATGAATTTGAATTTAAGCATCATCCAAGTTAATTTATTTTACTTTATAATGTCGTGTCTAAAGGAATATTCAATTTTCTCAAAATAACTTTAAGCAGTAATGTAAACACTAAATTCTTATACCTAAATTTTCAAAAATAAAATTTTCAGATTTAAACTCAATCTTTTTTTTAACATACAATTTGATACAATGCATATATTAAGCAAATATCACTTACCCATAAATCAAAAAAATATTAAATGCTTAAGTATGCTCGACTCACTTTAACGTCTATATTATATCAACGATAATGTCAATCGAACTATACTCGATCGATAATTTTATTTTATTAAATATACATCTATTAGGTTATATATGTGCTTTGACCCTTGAATAGATTTCAAGCCAAAAAAATAGGTAAATAGTCCAACGTTGGATTTGAATTTATAACTTAATTGGATACACAAACCAATTGAGGTGTAAATCTGGAAAATACCAAAACAGTCAAGAAAGGTGATTTGCCCTTTGGCTGAACCTAGTTGTCATGAACCCATATATTTTGGTTTTATGCTGGCTTTTCAATGAATCATCTCATGAGATTGAGGGATTCTTGTGAACATTGGTCACATGTCAAACCTGTGTTCGGTCCAACAAATTGAGTCGAAAAGATCTCGAGTCTTTACTATATCCGATTCAAATTAATTATAAAACAATTAATAATTTTTTGAGAGTGAAGTAAACAGGAACTTTCTTGTTTTCCTTTATTAGTATTTAGCACCTCACTGAAAAGTATTGTCAGTCTTCAAACTTCCCCTTCCATGGTGAACACATAAAAGTTGGCATCTTTTGTGTTCTTTGTCTTCCCCAGATCTCAAAATCGAGAACCTAGATTTTTTTTTTTGATTCCTTAGCTAAATTTCGATCTGGGTTTTCTGAAATGGCTCCGAGTTCAGTTGTGGTCACCATTGAGAAGCCAAACAAGTTCTCTTTAGTGGAAATCAATGGCTCAGATTCAACTCTACTTCTCGAGAAGCAAAAGGCAGTGAGTCCAAAGCAGTTCACTTGGTTCCTTTTCCTCAAAGCTCACAGAGTTTTCGCTTGTCTTTCATGGCTGCCAATGGCTTCCAAAACCATGGTTTCATCAGTCAAGAAACGCATCGCCTTGTCCGATGTTAGTGAAGAAGAAGCCAAGAGCAGGAGATTGTACAGATTCATCAAAGCCTTTCTTTTCATCTCGGTGTTGGCTTTGGTTCTGGAAATCGTTGCTCATTTGAAGAAATGGAATTTGAGCATCGATCAGATTCAGCCATGGGAGGTGCAAGGTCTCCTGCAATGGTGTTACATGACATGGTTGTCGTTTAGAGTCGATTATGTTGCTCCATTGGTGTTAACCATGTCCAAATTCTGCATCGTTCTGTTCTTGATTCAGTCCCTCGACCGGCTTGTTCTTTGTCTGGGTTGTTTCTGGATTAAATATAAGAATTTGAAACCCAGAATCAATGGAGATGCTTATGACATTGAGGATGCATCGAGTTTCCCTATGGTTCTTGTTCAGATTCCAATGTGCAATGAAAGAGAGGTGAGGATTTTAGGCCTCCAAATTCAATCATTTTCATTGTTTCTTGATCTGTTTTTTTTACTGTTTTTGAAGAAATTCTTGGTGTTTTCTCCTACAGGTGTTCGCTCAATCGATTGCAGCTGTTTGTCAACTCGATTGGCCGAAAGATCGGATTCTAATTCAAGTTCTGGATGATTCAGATGATGGAAATTTACAGGTTTTGATCAAAGATGAGGTTTCCTCATGGCGTGAGAAAGGGGTGAACATAATCTACCGCCATCGGTTGATCCGAACCGGATACAAAGCCGGCAACCTTAAATCGGCAATGGGGTGTGACTACGTCAAGGACTACGAATTCGTGGCTATATTCGATGCCGATTTCCAGCCTAACTCTGATTTCCTCAAGCAAACTGTGCCTCACTTCAAGGTATTCGATGAAAATCCGATTTGAAAGATTCGATTTCGAGTTCATTTTAGTTTCTGTAGTGATTTTAAAAAAATGTTGATCTGCATTGCAGGGTGATCCTGAGCTTGGTTTAGTTCAGGCTCGTTGGTCATTTGTGAATAAAGATGAGAATTTGCTTACCAGGCTTCAAAACATCAATCTTTGCTTCCATTTCGAAGTCGAGCAGCAAGTTAACGGTGCTTTCCTTAACTTCTTCGGGTTCAACGGGACCGCAGGCGTGTGGAGGATCAAGGCCTTGGAGGATTCCGGTGGCTGGCTTGAGAGAACAACCGTCGAGGACATGGATATTGCGGTTCGAGCGCACTTAAACGGATGGAAATTCATCTTCCTCAATGATGTTAGAGTGCTTTGTGAATTGCCTGAGTCTTATGAAGCCTACAAGAAACAACAGCACCGTTGGCATTCGGGTCCAATGCAGCTGTTCCGATTATGTCTTCCTGCTGTCGTGAGATCCAAGGTTCGACTACTTCCCGTTTGCTAGCCTCATATATAACCATCTGAATCCGTTAAATGCACATGTGATTCGGTTATAACGATTTGTGTTTATCGATGCAGATATCTATATCGAAGAAGGCCAACTTGATTTTCCTGTTTTTCCTACTGAGGAAACTTATACTTCCATTTTATTCCTTCACATTGTTCTGCATCATACTTCCTTTGACAATGTTCATCCCCGATGCCGAACTTCCCCTTTGGGTTATCTGTTATGTCCCGATTTTCATGTCACTCCTAAACATCCTCCCGGCCCCGAAATCCTTCCCTTTCTTGGTCCCCTACCTCCTCTTTGAAAACACAATGTCGGTCACGAAATTCAACGCCATGATCTCGGGACTGTTCCAGCTTGGAAGCGCCTACGAATGGGTAGTAACAAAGAAAACAGGCCGATCATCGGAATCCGACTTAGTGGCCCTAGCCGAGAGGGAATCGAAATCTTCAAACGAAGAGAAGATCACGAGGAGACACTCCGAATCCGGGTTGGAGACGTTGAATAAACTCAAACAACAGGAGGAAATCTCCCCTTCGAAGAAGAGAAACAAGCTGTACAGGAAAGAGCTTGCGTTGGCTCTTCTCCTACTCACAGCTGCTGCAAGAAGCTTATTGTCTGCACATGGAGTTCATTTCTATTTCTTGCTGTTTCAAGGCTTGACATTTCTAGTAGTTGGCTTGGATTTGATTGGCGAACAAATCAGTTAAAAGAACAGAAGACAACCTAGTTTTAATGTTTTTTTAGTGCATATACAGAGTTTGGATTGATTTCCATGGACATCAAACAGCTAGAACAACACTGCTGTCTGAATTATTAGAGTTTTAAGAGATTAAAAAGTTAGTTTATTGTATACTTCAACAGGTAAACTGTGTATGAATAATATTATTATTCAGTATAAAGCTTTTTCATTCCAATTTTGTTTTGTGTTTGTGCATGGATTGCAGTTGTGAATATGATGAAGAGATGAAAGTTTCCTCTTCGGATTTTTCATCGCCGATGTCGATTGTTCGTACGAAAGTTGTTTCGGAGAATTCTTTGATAAACCAATCTATCAGATGATTATCTGCAATATGCATGGCTCCGCCATTTGTGGCCTGAATTTAGTACCGTTATATTTTGACTTAAATTCTAATTGGTAATTAAGTTGGGTTTTATTGTAATTTCAGTGGTTGAAAATTACTTGGTAATTCATATTTACTTTAATGAATAAATATCTATTTTAGGTAGAAGATCTTATTAAATAAGGTTTCTTGGTAACCAAGTATTTGAGTCTATAAATATCGACTAAGTGTAATCCTTTGAATTGTGAGAGAACAAGAGAATGAGAGAGGGGGATTACACTGGAGAGATGTAACCACTTTTATGATCTCTACAACTATTATGCCTACGTTGTAGAAATGTGTATTGTAGGGATGTTGGGAATAGTGTTTTGGTTCCACCGGGTCATGAGATTTGTACACCGAGTTTTGGAATTATATGGGTTATCATGTATTTGTACTCTTCGGGTTCTCTACGTTATTAGTGGATTGTTCGTTTCTCTCGTCCGTGAAGGTAGGCTATGCTAAATCACGTTAAATCTTGTCTCCTGTGCATGTCTTGGTCTATGTCGTTATCGCTTTGGTTATTTTGCCGCATACCAAATTCCTAACAAATGGTATCATGAGCTATGGTTCGAGCTGTACGATTGTGGAGGAATTTTTACTGCAAATTTTGCGGTGCGATGTTGGAGATATGCCAGAGGAGTATTGCTGCAACGAGCTTTCAGTTGCAGGGGGAGTAATTCTCAAAATTCAACTGTGCCTCAACGTATACTACGTAAGAATTAGAGTTGTTGAAGACTTGGCGGCGGTGCTTCAACGGATATTTGGCTTACGTAAAAATTGAAGATGTTGAAGACTTGAAAACCAATGCTCGAATAGAATTTGTGTCAAGGGGGAGATTTGTTATATTTTGACTCAAATTCTAATTGGTAATTAAGTTGGGTTTTATTGTAATTCTAGTGGTTGAAGATTACTTGGTAATTAGGATTTACTTTAACGAGTAAATATCTATTTTAGGTAGGAGATCTTATTAATAAGGTTTCTTGATGACCGAGTATTTTGGTCTATAAATATAGACTATGTGTGACCCTTTGAATTATGAGAGAACAAGAGAATGAGAGAGAGGGAATTACTCTGGAGAGATGTAACCACTTTTAGGATCTCTACAACTATTGTGCTTACGTTGTAGAGATGCGTATTGTAGGGATGTTGTGAAGAGGGTTTTGGTTCCACTGGGTCATGGGATTTGTACACCAAGCTTTGAGATTACATGATTTATCATGTATTTGTACTTTTCGAGTTCTCTACGTTATTAGTGGATTGTTCGTTTCTCTCGTCCGTGAAAATAAACTATGCTGAACCATGTTAAATCTTGTCTCTTATGCATGTCTTGGTCTATATCATTATTGCTTTGATTATTTTGCCGCATACCACATTCCTAACAAGCACTTTGACAATGTTTTCATTTGTGAAATGTTGAAAGATGAACCGAACCTAAGAAAAATGTGTCCTGTTGACTTGATTTCATGGCTATGGACTTTTCCCTTTTTGAGCTTAAATCAACTTAACCTTTTTTTTATAACCACATTTATTCAAGAAAAATATACGATGCACTAGCGGTGAAAACATGTCGTTTCCATAAACGCCCTAATTTTAAAGATTAGGGATTTAGTTTATGGTTTATAGTTTATGGGTTTAGAATTTAGGGTACGTGGTTATAATTTGGGGTTTAGGGTTAGGGTTTAAAGTCTAGAGGTTAGGGTTTAAGTTTTTGGGTAATATATTAGGGATTTAGGTTTTTACTTATAACCCCTAAATTCTAACCCTAAACTCTAATTTCAAACTACAGTCCCTAAATTATAAGCACATAAATCTAACCCCTAAGCTATGAACCCTAAACTGAATCCCTATCCCTTAAAATTAAGGCGCTTGTGGAAACAAAATGTTTTCACCGCCAGTGCATATATAATTACCCTTGATTCAATCTACTGATTGACTAATCTGCATCAAATAAGGGGTGAAATGAGCTGACAGAGGCTTGTCCCCCGCGTCTCACCCTTACGGTCTATTTTTCCACCCTTATGATTCATTTTTTAATTTGGCCCCTACTAAATTTTAAATTATAATTTGTTTTACTTATTTTGATATCATAAAAACAGTCCATTTTAGTTTATGTAGTAATTTTGAAAATGTTACTGTAATATTTTATTTTCGGCCCCATTAAGATCCTCCCATTTAGGAGTGAGTAAAACTCGACTCGACTCGAAAAAACTAAATAACTCGACTTGACTCGAGGCGAAAATATTCGACTCGTCTTGACTCGACTCAAAATTTCATAAACTCGACTTGACTCGAAAAAATTTCAAATAAAATTTGAGTTGTAAAATAGAAACTTGAATAACTCAAAATTTTTAGTAATTAATAGATTTATTTTTAAGTTCGAGACGAGTCTCTCAATTTTTTATTATATATATATATATATACAGATATATAAAAATATGAAGAAATATTGCAACATATGAAAAAATATGAAGAAATATATATATATATATATATATATATATATATGCATATCTTATATGATTAGAGAAAGTGATTTAAATTGGAATCAAACCGTACTATAACATGATAAATAATTACAACTAAATTTTTATAGGAACTCGAAAACTCGACTCGACTCAAATTTCTTAAACTCGACTCGAATAAAAAAAAATCAAATAAAGTTTGAGTTGTAAAATATGACGTGTCAACTCGAATAACTTGAATTTTTTTAACTCGACTCGACTTGATCGAACGCTCACCTCCCATCCATTCGCAACAGAAAGCCATGTTTTGTATATAGATTGATAATTCCATCAATTATATCCCAAGATAATTTTTAATGCACATCCAAATCCAACATAGAGATGGTAAAAAAAATCCGAAACAGTTAGGCTCTGGCTTGTCTCAAATCTATAGATGCATCTTTTTGAAGAAAAACTATCTTCTTTCGAGATGAGATGTTTTATTTTAATTTAATAACTATTTCAAATATTTTTAAGGATTTTTATCATATATATATATATATATACAGGCGATGAAAACTTTTTGTTTCTATAGCGCCTCAATTTTAGAGTTTAGGGTTTAAGATTTCAATTTAGAGTTCAGATTTTTGGGTTTTTAATGTATGAGTTTAGAATTTAGGGTTTGGGTTTTAGGGTAATATGGTTAGGGATATGAGTTTTAACCTATAAACCCTAAAATTTAACCCTAAACCCAAAATTCTATCACCACGCCTAAATTCAAAACTAATACGCTTAAATGCTTAAACTCTAAACGGAGTCCCTAAACCCTAAAACTAAGGCACTTGTGTAAACATAATTTTCACGAGCGTTTGTGCATGGAATAATTACCCTATTTTAATTGTAATTTTTTAATTTTATAAAAATTATAACATATAATTTATTTATATATATGGTATATTTTGATTACAATTTCTTAATTATATGAGATATTATAACATATAATATTTGATTACTGAAACAAAAAATTAGTAAAAATAATAAAACATTACATTATAATTATTACTTATAGCAACATTAATGAGTTATAATTCGATACGCTACAGTGTAAAATTTTCTTTTACACAAGCTTATCATGTTTATTTTAACTTTAAAGTCTAAACTTTAAACCATAAATTTTAAAATATATAACTTTAACCCCTAAGCTTAATCCCCAAATCTTAAAATATTCGAGTTAAAATTTGTTTTGGTGATTCCTGTCTTCAGTTCTCTGTTTCGGGCTATGGTGCCCTGACTTGCTTTGTTTCAGAACTATGTTAACTTTGTTTTGTTTGGTTTGGTTTGAGCTTTTTACGTGAATAATGTTTCTATAAGGGTTAAAGTTTACTACAAGTAGTGGATTATATAAAAAAGTACATTTTAACACCTCTATTATACGAGGGTAAACTTCACTGGAAATTCCTTTTTTTTTGGAGTCGGTTCTATTTTGATCACTCGATTTTAAAAAAATAAATTATAATGGCCACTTATATTTTCGATCTGTTTTATTTTAGTCATTGTGCCGTTAATGCCCTTTCGTGTGATAATGTGGCATGTTAGTCAAAAGGGTTAATTTCTAATTTGACCCTTGAACTTTAGAAATTAACCCTTTTGACTAACATGCCACATCATCACACTAACGGGTATTAACGGCACAATGACCAAAATAAAACATATCGAAAATGTAAGTGGTCATTATAATCTTTTTTTTTTCAAATCGAGTGACCAAAATAGAACAGACCTCAAATAAAAGGGATCCCGGAGAAGTTTACCCATTATACAAAGAAACTTTTTAATTTTTCTACATTTGAAAATGTTAATATTTTGGTCCAAAATATTAAAATTATAGCTTGTTGTTTTAAATATTTTAATTTACACTTTATGTC
Source organism: Hibiscus mutabilis (assembly GCA_019671005.1). Taxonomy (NCBI): domain Eukaryota; kingdom Viridiplantae; phylum Streptophyta; class Magnoliopsida; order Malvales; family Malvaceae; genus Hibiscus; species Hibiscus mutabilis. Next base: position 2,648,836 of record CM033752.1, read on the forward strand.
TCTTTCAATTTTAAAATTGAGCAAACCAATCCTCTAAAAAAATAATTTAATTCATGTACATTTTAAAAGTGAGTAAATAAGAACATACTATGATATTGCCGATTTTTTCATTAGTAAATGACACATGTCTAATTGTGATTAGACGGACTTTCTAAAAAACAAAAATTGGAAAATTTTATTTAATTTTTATTTTGTATAGTTTTGAAAATTTTAATAATTTTTATATTTTTATCATCTTTTTCAATCAATCATTTATTCTCACTCTAAATCTAAAAATTCTAACTAAAATCTCTCTTTTCAATAATTCATTATGTTAATTTTTTTTTGAAAATTTACATGAAATTACGTAACATTTGTGAAATCTAAATATAATTTTTTCCCGAGGTTCATAGTGTTGTTTTCTATTCGTTTGTTTTTTAGGTGCCTTTGATCATGACTTGGTGCCTCCGATGTAACATTACAAATCTGTTTGTTATTTGTAATATTTGTGTTGAGTTGATCAATCAATCGAACAGGATTAAAAAGGGTGTTTGAATTCAAATAAACCGATGATGATAAGTTCAATTCTAATGCACATCGAAATAGGGATGGACCTAGGGGTGCTGGAGGCAGCCGTACCCTTAAAAATTTTAAGTTTTCTATATTTTATATATTTTTTGTATTTTCTATTGATAATCCAATTCTACACCCCTAACTCTTGTAATTTTGCACCCTTACATTTCTAATATTAGCTTCATGATAGTTTGCACCCCTCACATGGAATCCCTGCATCCAAATCGAACATAGGAATAGTAAAAAAACTCGAAAATATTAGGGTGCGTTTGGTTCTTAAAAATAGAGGTAATTTCTATTTTTTATTTTTTAAAAAATAGAAAACGTTGATGAAAACGCGTTTGGTTATAAAATTGAAAAACGATTTCTAGAAAATGAGTGAAAATTTAAAAACATTAAAAAGATGTTTTCATTGTTTCTATTGATATTCGAAAATTTTGGATCGGATACGAATAGTTATTTCACATTCGGATTGGATATTCGATTATCCAAAATTCAAAAATTTAATTTTTTATAGATATGAATCTTGCTATATTTAATATTTTTACTTGTTATTTGTTTCATTGCTTTCAGGTTTCTTCTCTTTTCGAGGACCACCCTGATCTGCTCGAGGAGTTCACAAGATTTTTACCAGATTCTTCAGCAGCGCCTATGACACAACTTGTTCCATAATCCATATGGTCGAAACTCAACTCAACGTTATAACGAGCGAAGCTCTGCTACACCCACCTTGCGGCACGCACAAATGGATAAGGTAACTGCTCTCTCTCTCTCTTTAAATATTTATTTACTTGTGATATCTTTGCGATATGAAATAATGATTCTTTTTTTCAGCAACGTCGTAGGGATAGAATTATTACTTCCCATTCTGATAGGGATCTTAGTGTCGACCGTCCTGAATTAGAAGATCACAAAGCAATGATAAAAAGGTTTTGTATAATAAGATCCAGGTTAATGCACATTTTCTCATCCTTCATGTATCAACCTTTTAAGATTTCAGTTTTTTTCTATTCCAATCTCAGGCATGTTCAACCAAGGTTTTGTATTTTGCGAGAAAGTTAAGGAGAGGCTATGCAGCTCAGACGACCATCAGGCATTCTTAAAGTGCCTTAATATTTATAGCAATGGAATAATCGAAAGAAATGATTTGCAAAATTTGGTATTTTTTACACCATCTATAGTGGTTCAATCATATTTGTTTGATATGTTCTACTTTTTCTGGTAGTTTGATTATATATTACGTTGATTCCTAGACGACTGATTTACTTGGCAAGTACCAAGATCTTATGAACGAGTTCAATCAGTTCTTGGAGCGTTGTGAGAATACCGGTAATGGCTAAAGTATCATCTGAAGTTGTTTTATTCTGATTATTTATTTTTGTGGCTGTTTCTGTTCCAATTTATATGTCTCCTGCAGATGGGCTCCTTGCCGGTGTTATTAGTAAAAGTAAGCCACCTTTTCTTTGTCATTTGTTATACATTTTTTTTTCTTCGGCCGTTTTCTCATTTATCAATATACCCTTATGTACATAGTTTAGTCTTAAATGATGCAAACTATTTTCTTATTTATCTGTAAATTGCAATGATGGTTTACTTCTTGGATTGCAGAATCACTTATGGTTGACGGACATGCATCCAGGCCATTAGAGGAAAAAGATGGAGAGCCAAAACGCGAAATCAAGGGAGCCAAGGAAAAGGAGAGATATAAGGAGTATATGGGAAAATTAATAGAGGAGTTTGACCTTTCTCACCGCCAAAGTTGCACTCCAAGCTATCAGCTTCTGGTGATATAAGCATGGTGTTCAAAGTAGACAGCACCAGTGTGGAAATGGGAAAGACTTGCATTCTGTGGATGCTGGTGGAGAAAATGATGTGGATGCAGATGATGAGGATAACGAAAACGCCTCAGAGGCTGGCGATAATGCATCAAGCAGTGAGTTTCGGAACAACATGGTCTAGTGCTAATAGGAGTTTCTTTATTGATATTTGCGGGAACAAGAATCTGTATGCAAATTTAGATGACTTGCTTGGCCATGGAAGGTGTTGAACTGGTTAATGGTTTAGAGAACAAGATAGCTTGCAATTCTTACAAGGTATTGTGCTTTCATTAGTATCAGGTTCAATCTTTTATCTTTCTTTCCATCTTTCATCGGAATAGGGAATTATGACTGAGAAGTTGCTTATGCACTCGAGTTACTCGACAACCACAATCCTCGTAATCCATTGGCATGTGTTGGACGCCGATCAATCGTAGAAGAAATTCATACAATAATCAGGCCGGAATACAGCGGTTCCATAGATTTTTATCATCTTCGCCTAGCTTCCTACATGGCAATTATCTTGAGAATTTTTGAAGATGGCTTAACTAACCTTCATGGCTCTCTTGCAGAACCCATCGGTGCTCGAAAGGCTTTTCGTGTTCGATGCCCTGATCGAAGAAAAGAAAACCAATGTAAGGTAATGTAGCACATATTTGTAAGATCATATGAGCAGGATCCTGTAAATAGGATTTGCATATGATAATGTGTAAAAGAAAGAAAGCTGAGATTCTCATTACTATCGGAAATGTGGTCTTTGGCTACAAAGTGGATTTATTCATTGTATTTTAATTTAAATCAATTATTTTTATTTTTATTTCAATTTTAAAATTAGATGAACACAGACACAAATAATTTACGAGTCCTGCCCACGTGGACATACAATCTTATTCTTGGAAAAACTTCATATTAATAATTTAAGGGAAATTTTCTCATAAATAAGATTTATAGTTTAAAATTTCATATTAATAATAATTTTTTATTAGTTTAATTTTAATCATCAAGTTAATAAAATAATATTATTTTAAAATTGGAATACTTTTGTTGATGAGATTAGGGGTGAGCTCGACTCGAAAAAAATTGAATTTTTTGATTCTTCTTGACTCGACTCGTAATTGGATAAACTCAACTTGAAAAAAATTCAAATAAAGTTTGAGTTGTAAAATAAAATTTGAATAACTCTAATTTTAAATAATATGGCAATTTTAAATAATATGATGTGGGGACTCTAATAGACAAATCACCATTTTTAACGAGACTAACAGTCAATAATTAATTCTGTTAGTCAAAGGGGTACATACATTAATGTAAATTTAGAGTGTAAGGGTTTAATTAATGTGAAATAAAGCTTAATTATTTTTTTAAAAAGTTGGTGGGCTTTTGATACCTTTAAAAAATATAATTTTAAAAAAGTTATTTCTAAAATTCACTGTACTTTCCTTTTCCCTAAAATGAAATACCAAAAACCCCCTGAAATGTGGGTTTATAGCCTCTGTTAAAAAAACCCACCCACGATTAAAAAAAGAGGATTCAGTAAAATTTCTTAATCCATTGGTGTGGCAAGATAAAGCTTAGTCTCCAAGGTAAGGTTACGTGTTCAGCTCTCCAAAAATGTTTGCACGTCTGGTGAGAGGTTTTCCAAGTTCCTTAACTTTCACATTCTACTCACACCATATCAGGTAACTTTGGAAACTAATTTCTTTTTTTTTTAGGTATGAAATCTCGCTAAAAATGTTTGTTTAGCTAATATGGAAAGTAATTTATTGCTTTAGGTATGAGTTTGCATTGAAAATGGTTGTTTAGATTTATGGGAATAAATTTTGATAGCTAACATGTATACCATTTCTTGTTTTGGGTATGATGAAAATAGAAACTGATGTTTGATAACTTTGGAAACTGATTTTTTTTAGGTATGAAATCTCGTTGAAAATGTTTCTTTAGCTAATATGAAAAGTAATTTATTTTTTTAGATATAAATTTCTATTGAAATGTTTAGATTTATGAGAATAGATTTTGATAGCTAACATGTATATCTTTTCTTGTTTTGGGTATGATGAAAATGGAAACTGATGTTTGATATCTTTTTTTTTGAAATTCCATCCCGTTAGTTGATAAATGTGTATGTGTTGTTTTGATCTGACTTTTCTTTGTTGTAGTATATGGTATTCGAAGAAACACAAGAAATTGAAGGCACCAAAGTTAAGAACGGCTGGTTCGTTTTGTCGAGCGACAGGAAGTACGCTACTGCGGGTGTCATGCTGTAAACGTCCAATTCAGGCTATGTTGCCCACTGCATGTTTGAGTTGGCTTCTGGTTTGAACACAAAGGATGCCGAGAAACATGGACACTTTAAGGCTGTGAAATGGTTGTTTGAGGAAGCTCCTGTAGGGATTCCTCCTGAACAAATTGTCACACCTGAGAAGAGGCGAGGTCATTAATCCCACATCAGAAAGAAAAATGGAGGTTTTGAGATATATAAACGAATATATAAATTGTGGCGCTGCACATCATATCAGACATGTCTTTTGGGAAGAGAGTAATGACCCCGTGACAAGTGGTATCAGAACGACCCTTTAACTGTCCGATTTTACACCGATCGTCCATGAGTGGGGTAGGTAGGGTGGACAACTGTGACAAAGTGACCCATCACAAGAGCGAAAGCTCGTGACGAGGGCGTCACAAGGTTGAGTGAGGGAGAATGTCACACTTGAGAAGAGGCGGGTTCATTAATCCTACGTCAGAAAGAAAAATAGAGGTCTTGGGATATAAATACGGTGGTGCTGCACATCCTATCAGACATGTCTTTTGGGAAGAGGGTAATGACCCTGTGACAAGTGGTATTAGAACGACCCTTTGACTATCAGATTTCACGCCAAGCTCCCGTGAGCAGAGTAGGCAGGGTGGACAACTGTGATAATTGGCCCATCACGAGTGTGATTGACTCGTGACGAGGGCGTCACGAGATTGGATGGGGGAAAATGTCACACTTGGGAAGAGGCAGGGTAATGGCACTGCGCATTCTATCAGACATGTCTTTTAGGAATAGGGTAATGGCCTCGTGACAAGTGGTATCAGAGCAACCATTTGACTGCCTGATTTTACACCGAGCGTCCATTAGTGGGGTAGGCAGGGTGGACAACTGTGACAAAGTGGCTCATTGCGAGAGCGTAAGCTCGTGACGAGGGTGCCACGAGGTTGAGTAGGGGAGAATGTCACGCCTGAGAAGATGCGGGGTCATTAATCCCACATCGAAAAGAAAAAGAGAGGTCTTGAGATATAAATACGGTGGCACTGCACATCCTATCAGACATGTCTTTTAGGAAGAGGGTAATGGCCCCGTGATAAGTGGTATTAGAGCGACCCTTTGATTGCCCGATTTCACGCCAAGTGCCCGTGAGCAGGGTAGGCAAGGTGGACAACCGTGATAATTGGCAAGGTGGACAACTTAAGCAAACTTGTATACTGACCGAACATCGGTGCTTGCTTTAGTTTTGTAGATGAACAGTCCTTAAAATCTCTTTTAGGTATAGATGAAAGATTCTGCACTTCCTTGGAAGCTCTACTTTTGATTTGACGTCTTTATTTTTCCATTTTATTTTCCTTCTTTTTTTCTTTTTTCTCATTTTTATCTAAAGTGCCCTTTTGGATTTTCGCCTTAGATATTTTCAAAAATTTCTTTCCCAAAGTACCATTTTGGGTTTTCACTTTGGTTTTTCTTTTTCTTTTTTGTTTTTTTCTGTCTTTTCTTAATTCTGAGTTCATGATTCTTAATTTGACTTGACAGGCTCTTCGAGCATAGATTACCTCTTGCACTTGATGTAGATAATTTCATCATATGCTCCTTGATGGACAAGTCTTCCCGGCACAATCAAAATTATTCATCTTCCACGTAAAGAAGCTTTCTTATCTCTTGCCCCAATGTGGCAGTGATCCTTGGTTAGGAAACGACAAACATCATGTCATACACAAACATCATCGGGAAAGAGTAGTCGTCAGTTGGATAGATATTTAGAGTTAACACGATATTCAAAAATCTTAGACAATGATGCTTGAGAGGAAATATTCACTCAAAGTTTGTGTTTGGGACCATTCCATTGCTCCCTAGCACACTCAGTTACCTTCTGTTGGCCTAAGTAGATTGAAAGATATGTCATATCCCCCTCATTTTCACATCTTTCGATTTCTTCTAGACATATGATTACTCAGAATCAACCGTCGAATTGGATTGATGATGCTATTGAAAAAACATATAAACATGTATGTATGGGAAAAATCATGACATATGCACGAACAAGTTAAATTTCGAGAAAATTTACAAAAATGCATCATTCATTAAAAACAAACATACACAAGCCCTTACAAAAGATTCTCTTTTGCCTTCGGGCTTAGGCAATAGGTTGATTTCAAGCATTACTCAAAAAGAGATTTAAATTACAAAGATGTCTTGAAAAGTTATCTATGCTTCAAACAGATCTAACATTATCCCATCGCCAGTTCATCTTAAGGACTTCATTGTTGAATTTTAAAGTGCCATTTTCAATCAGATTTTGCACATTGTTTCTTAGAGCTCCACAATTCTCAGTAGTATGGCATGTGCTTCCTAGATGATAATCACATACATCATTAATATCATAACCTTCTAGGTAAGGAGGCTCCTTTCATTTAGAATGAACTGGGGCTAACAAGTTTTTCTTAACAAGCATCGAAAGTAATTCTATACACATCACCGAAATTGGATGGACAACTTTTTGAGACGTTGTAGGCTGACGTAAGTACAAATAGTTTGAATGTCGTGAGGACCAAGATCGGTAGAATAGGTGAGACCCTACCACATAGACTTCTGATTCACTTCCTTCTTTGATGAACGCACTGCTAGGATCTATGATTTTTCCTCGTCTAATGGCTTTTTCAATGAGCTCACTTGATATCACAAGGTCTTTAAAGTTCTTGGTTGCATTTCCCAGTATATACTTCAGGAATGGATCTTTCAGGGTTCTAACAAAAGTAGGAGTTATATTTCTTTCAAGCAGTGGTGGTTGTACTTGCACTGCAACATCCTTCCACCTTTGCACATACTGCCTGAAGCTCTCATTGGGCCTCTTCTTCATGTTTTGTAGTGTTAAACGGTCTGGGTCAATGTCTGTTATATGTTTGTACTACTCTGTAATTTAGCCAGATCCTTCCATGCTTGTATCTTGTCCCAGCTAAGCTGATTGTACTACCTAGCAACATACCCTTCTAGAATGTCTTGAAAATAGTGAATTAAAAACTTGTCATTATTGATATGCCCCATCATTTTTCGGCAGAACAGGGTGAGGTGACTGGGCGGAGAGCTCGTTCCATCAAAATTTTCAAACTCAAGCATTTTGAACTTTAGAGGTAACACCATATCAAGGACCAGACTCAATTTTCTTGCATCAACCTCGTAAAATGCATCTACCCCTTCTACAACTTTAAAATTTTCCTCAAGTCACTGGCACCAATCTTCAAGCTATTTGGGTAGTTCAGTCATCGCTTTACCCACTTCATTAGGATCAGGGACAGTGTGCTCACTAAGGTTATTAATTCCTTGATGTGATGAAGACCCGACTTGAGGACCATGTTGCTTTTCAACTAAAGATGACACTTGCGGAGGTGTTTTTTCAAAAGGATTTTTTTGCTTTTGAAGAGCACTAGGTTCAATGACCAATCCTTTTCCCCTCTTCGGATCTTTACCTGCCAACATCGCAGCTATCTTGGTTAATAGATCCTCATGTGACTGTGAGATGTGATCACGAGTTGCGCATTTTCTAGGTTTTGCTCTATGTTATTCTTTATATCTTCGCACGTTTTTTCAACCTTTTCCAAATAGCTATCCATTTCTTTAGTTTTACTTCGAGTGAAAAACTAATGATGTCTCGACCGACTCGGATTCCCCAAAATCACTGTGATCGCAGTTCTCTCAGAATTAGAAGCTCAACCAAGAAATGAATATGCAATATGATGTGATACAAATATATGCAAAATGAGATGTTAATGCAATGCAAAAACAAAATAAAGCAAGTTAGTACGGATCAAATAATCAATAATTTATCGAAAAAAATTAAAGGGGATAAAACCTACGGGTTGACATGCTTTATTTGAATAAAAGCAATCCTAGCCGATCATGCTTTCTACTCGCATATTTTTGAAAAAATGGGTCCTGCCCGAACATGCTTTTCTACCTACATACTTTATTAAAAAATCAACATGACATCTAATTACATGCTTCATTAAGGGAAAATAAATAAATAATACTAAAATTAAAGAGCATAATTGAAAGAAATTAAACTAAGTCTCTCTTTACTATGCATTTATCGGGTGACTCTCTAAATGGGCAGAAGTTTAGTATGGTTCTAAACAAGGTAGGCTCTTACAGTTCACTACATGTGGTTTGGTTCTAACAAAGGTGCCCGAATTGTCCTTGCTGTCGCCTGCTAAGGTTAGCTAGTTCAATTCAGGAGGGATACATTTCCATAGGTCTGCAGGGAGATAAAGATCTCACGAAGACAAAAGTACAGATGTATCCCAAAAGCAATCCACTATCTTGCATGGAGACGATACCTTACGAAGGAGTAGCTTCTCACTCTCACTTAGAAGTGATGGAGCTCGGGTGTAGAGCTCATGATATGAAAAACCAGGAAACTTTTGTAAAAATTTAAAAAGAAAGTGATCACAAAATAAATTAAATTGAATTTATAGTTTCCACTTATTAAGACAAAAAGTAACCGACTTGTGGCTTAACTCTCTAAAAAGTTTCCAGCAGAGTCTCCAAGCTGTAATAATGGGTCCCTCGAACTTGACGCGTTTTACAAAAATATATTGATTTTAAGTTGGATTCGCCACCAATCTTTTTAATTTAGGTGAGATTGGATCACCCGAAAACCCAGTTATTTTAATAAAACTTGTTTTTTTATCATTTTATTAAAACGAGTTTGGTTTGTGAAAACTAGAAAAATATGTTCCAGAGTCGGTTACATGTGAGGAAGGATAAGCACCCCTACAACGCCCAGAAATTGGTACTTGTCGATTACATAGCGTCTTAATGGTGGAAATTATAAATTCGAGTTTAAATTAAAATTTATGATCCCTGAAAGAAAATTTTCTTTATACGGAATAAACTTACGCCCTTTAAGCTCGAGACATAATTCTCGTTAGATTTCCGAATGGAAGAATGCTATTTTAAAAATTATAATTTAGAATTAAAAATAATATTTTTGTAATAAGGATTAACGGAAAGCCGTGCCTCTTTAAGTTCAAGGTACATTTTCCACAATAATCCCTAATAAAGAAAGTTGTTCTTATTTAATTTTTGGTTAAAACGAACGAATGCAAAATTATACGAATATATATATTAATACATATATTTAAATATAAATATTAAGTAAATAGTAATAGTAATAATATTAATATTAATAACAATAATATATAATAAGAGTAATAACAATAATAATATATTATATGGATATAATGGCAATTATAATCATAATGATAATAGTAATTAATATAATAATATTAGTACTACATTAATAATAATAATAATAATAATATAATACTAATTAATAATATAAGCTTAAAAAGAAAGCAGTGACTAAAATAAAATAAAATAAAATAAAAAAGAAACTGAAATGCTCAATTAGATGATACAGAAACGGAGGGACCAAAGCAGTAATTTTCATATTCATCAAAATGCCCGAATCCTTATATTCGGATTGAGTCTGCGAACAGGTTACAACAGGGGCAAAACGACATCATTTTGCATCCCTTAAATATAAGTTTTTGCCCCAAAAAATTCATTTGATGTCTGAAATTCAAAAAAATATCTTAAACTCTCTCAACCCTCTCTCAAGCTTTCTGACCTAAACCCAGGTGCCGGTTGAGTCTCTGCCGCAAGCCACCGTCGGTCGCCATTCATCGGCGACGGAGAAGCTCCGTGGACGACGACCGAAATGCATGCAAAGGATCGATTAAGTTCGATTTTGGCATCTAAAGTCAAATTTAAGGTTAGTTTCTCCCAAAGCTTTCCATAATAGCATAGATTTGTAAAAAATTGAATTATTTTTATTTTTTATTTTATCTTCTCCGATCTATTTTTTTGTTTATAATTCGTTTTTTCTATTTGTTTGTATTTTTCCTATATTTTTCCAGTTACTAACCTCTTTTTTCTGCCGATTCAACTCCCTTTATATAGGGTTTTAATTTAGGGTGATCTAAAAAGTGTAAGGACATGTGGAAGATGATGAATTCTCATTTGAGTGGTGGTGGCATTCTAGATAAGGTTGAGAGGGATTAAAAATGAAGGCTAGAGCGGTGAATTTGACCGGAATAATCATTTGGGTAATTAAAAAAAGGTTTTTCTTTAGATTTGGTTGAGATCCATTTGAGGATTAATTAGGGTTTTGGTTTAAGGTTGTCGGCAGCGACAACGATGATCGGAGGAACGACGGCTGGTCGTGACAAGCGACGGCAGCGACGACGGTTGATATTTTAGGATTAGAGTTAAGTTTTAGGTTTAGGTTAAGGATTTGGGCCATGTTGGGTTATGGGTTATTTGAGTTTAATATGTAGATTGTTTGGGTTTGTAATAATAAAAATGGGCCTGAACCGAATTAGTTTACTACAGTTAGCAGTGAACTTTAGTTTTGAGTTTAGTTAAAACACCGAGCTGTTAAATTCGAAAAATTCAAAATGACATGATGATGTGACAGTTTGGTACTAATGTGTATTGATATGGAAGTAAAAAATTATTTTTATTCTACCTCATTATTTTCTTCATCAAAATTAGTTTTTTCACCAATTTATAGTCCTTGTTGAAAATCGTCGTTCTTCCACATCTTTTGCAGTTACCATATACACCGATAAAATTATCTCACTGTCCTCTACCACCTTATCGATTTAGATTTTTTTTAAAACCTCTTTAAAATTTATAATATTAAACAAAAAATCATCATTTTGGGTGTTTGGAGATTAATTTGCTCGAGTTAAAATTGAGAGGGGCGTAAAGAGTTCTTAGACCAAAATAGTTATGTTAACTAACAATAACTTTATTGTTTTAGATCAAAAGTGTTATTTTTTTGTCAAACGTACATAATAATATTATGATGTGACATGTGACACAAACTGACAAAAATCTCATTAGATTTACGATTAACGTTGATCAAAAGGGTTAAACAAATGAAATTCTAGAGTTTGATTGAGGGAAAATAATTTATAGGCTTAATTGAATTTTTTTGAAAGTTTAAAAACTCAACAACCAATTAAAAAATAAAGGTATCATGCCAAAAAAATCCCCTAATATTTTATTAAATTGTCAATTTTTTTCTATTTTTTAAACAATTTAGCCTTTATCGTTTAATTTTGGGTCAAAATGGTCAATTTACAGATGAAAACTGTTAGTCAACCAATGATAAATGACTTGAAATAACATGACAAATCTACATGGCAGTGCACGCTGCTATAGCAGTATTATATAGGCAAATATACTTTACAGAATGATACATCAATCAAAAAATAATTTTATAAAAATATATAAAATATAAAAAAATTCTTATGACGTGTCAATCTGCCAAGTCATTTCAATTTGTTTATCGTCAGTTGACTAGCAATTCAATTTATTTAGGAAGATGTTAGTCGAGGCAAGGTAGATTTGGTTTTAGTATAAAAATCTCCAATCTAACCCGATTCGAAATTCTTAAGTTAAATTTTAGAAATATTTACAGAAACGTCGCTCTCTGTATATAATATTTGGGTTTTTTTTTCTTATTATTCATTTCCTTACTTTTCTGTTCTGCTTTTCCGCTCTCCTCCCTCTCTTGACAGTTTCATTTATTTATTTTTTAATTTGTCTTCTTTCTCAATATCTTTGTTTCGATTTTCATTTTCTTTAAACACCCAATGCTTCTCTTTTTCATCTACGGGATACGCGATTTTAAGTAGGAGTATTTAAATGGTCGGTTAAATTGAATTAACTGATCGGATCGAAATTTATTTTAGTTAAATCAGTCGGTTAATTAAGTGTCAAACCGGTTAATGGTTAAAGAATTTTTAAAGTTTGATTATTAATTAATTTGATTAGAAATCAGTTAATTAACCAAAATTTTAATATATTTTTTACTTTTGTCTAAATCCCAGTAATGGCCCATAATATTTAAAACCAAATAATTATATTTTAATTTAAATTTTAAGTCCAACCCAAAAGGAAGAAAAATAAAGTTTAAAAATAAAAAATATCTAATAAAAATATATTTTTAATTTATTGCTACTTAAATTACTATTCTGAATCAAAACTAAAAAATTTATTAAAAATCTTCGCTTAATTCATAAATCAACCTAATTAACCGAACTTAGTTCAGTTTGGTTAATGATTTTCAGGAAAAAATATATTCGGCTAACGGTTAAGAATTTTAAAAATTTGGTTAATTCGATTTTAAATAGTTGGATCCAGTTATTTAATCGAATCGACCGTTTGAACACACTTAGTTTCAGGGGTTTCATCCATTCTCTGACAACAATTTTGGGGTCCAACAATACCAAAATCCTCAAAGGCTCAACCCCTTTTCACAACAAACACTGAATTGGGTTTCAGATTTACTAGTTTGTGCATGTTATTTGATTTAGGTTTTAGATTTTCTATTGTTCTAATTTCAGGGGTGGATGGTGGATTTATAAAGGAAATGAGAGAGATTGTCCGGGATCAAACCCATGATCTGATGTTTACTCATATTAAAGTGATGCCATTTGTCAATACACTAAACATTTAGTTAACACGAATATTAAATAAATATTATTTTGATCAAAATATTTTTAAAAAATAGGAATCGAAATAAATAGTAATATCTATCAACTATCCGTTAATTTATTGACTACCACAAGAAATAAGTTCTTTTTATTCTGATTTTTTTATCTGTATCTAACTTATTGGTTGACTAATTTAAATAAAGTACTGCAAAGTTCAATTATGAGAGCGACTATTCCAATTCAATTTGTTTTATTCACAATTCTGTAATTTAAACCTTTGACCGTGCTTAAAAAATATAATGTCTCATCTCATTAGACCAACTAATTACTAATTTTTTCCCTAATATTTGAATAAAAAACTTACAAAATCATGGAATATATATCATCAAGCTGTTCAACTGATTAAATGGGGATAAAAACAGATAATAGCTCAAATACAGGTACATCGAACTTTTGGAAAAAAATCAATGAAGTCCTTGATCTTTTTACACATAATTAAATCTTTGAACCAAGAAATTTAATCAATTAAGTCATTTAACTAATTTTGACTGTTAAATCTTGACAACTTTTTTCTTTAGATATTACGGACACATGATACACTACACTTTTATCATGTTGCATTTACTGATTTTTTTAAATATTTTTTAAATATATTTTTAGAATTTTTAGAAATTTTAAAGATTTTTTTTTAAATAAAATAAAAAATATGGGATGAAATTAATAATTTAATAATATTTTTTTAAAAAAAATACACTACAGTTCTACTATTCCAATGTTTCAGATAATATATTTTTATCTCAGTGGTGTACAAGTGTTAAATACTTCGAGTTCAGAAGATATTAAAGACCACATTATTAAAAAAACATAAATAGTTATGAATTTTAAATATGAATTATAAAACAAATGTGAATATGCTACGAAATATTAAGATTTAAATTTCTTTTCCCTTTTCTGTAGGGGTGTGCATTCGGTTAATCGACCTAACCGAATTACCCAAAATTCATTAACCGAATTTTTTTATTTTTAACCGTTAACTGAACTAATTTTTTTTAAAATTTTTAACCGAACCGAAACAAAACCGAATTAACCGAAATTTGTTATAAAATTTTGGGTAAATTACACAATTGGTCACTAAATTATACTAAAATAATCTTTTTAGTCATTGAACTTTCATTTTATGCTAATTTGATAAAAGTTTAATGATCATTTTATAATATATCAAACAATTTAATGATCATTTTATAATTTTTAAAAGTTCAATGACCAAAAATAAATAAATATATATAATATTTAATATATAATAATTTCGGTTAATTAACCGATTTCAAACCTAATTAACCGTAACTTAATTTCTCAAAAAAAATTGTTAACTGAACTTACTTAAAATTAATCGATCGAATTAATAAAATAATTCGGTTCGGTCGATTAATTCAGTAAATCCGAATAATGCTCACCCATAGTATGAAATAATCTTATCAATCTGATACCATTATGAAATAAACAGTCCCACTTGCATGGCTTTATGAATTCTTAAATTGGAGCTTCTCAGAAGATTCAGAGTCCAGTTGTAATGTCAGGCTTTGTTTTTCTGGACTGGCTTTTCAAGACTGAAACTGTTGCTTAACTTGCATTGTAATGCAAAAACACATGCTCTAATTCTTGTACAACAATGCCATCCATCATCAATTATTATGATGCTTCAATGAGTACATCAACCCACTTGTTTGAAGCTTTTCAGCTGTCCTGAATATATGTCGAACACAAATTCGAAACAAGTGTCAATTAAAGACTTAAATAAAAATACTTTATCGCTCTCATAAAATTCAGCTCAAGATCCTCACTTTCTACTTTCACGGCTCAAATTTTATTTGTGTAGTTCTATGTCATAAGAAAGGTCTAATGGATTAGTTTCGGTGGCAACCGAGAATGAGGATTTGGATAAAGTTATTTATGAGTATTTGATTGATGAATTTGCTTCAAAGGATGTCGAAATACAAGATTCCTCAAGTGATAATATTATTAGTTAGTGGTTGTTTTTTATTGTTTTATTTAAAGTGTTTTTCTAATAAAATAATAAAAGTAATGTGTTTGACAAAATTTAATCATGTTTTTATGATTAATTGATAAAATATTAAATTAATTATTTAAACTTTAAAGTAATGAAAGATACTTTCGGGTTTATTTTTTAGTTCCAACTTAGGGTTCAAAAAATATTCAAGACACCCTGACTTTACCTGTCGTTTAATCCAGAGGGTGGTTAGATTTGTGATATTTTAAAGCATGGAAGCAGACTTATGTCCCAAGTCTCGAAAATACAGTAGCGTGATGGTTTAATTAACTATTAGTTTTCACACACTTTGATGAAGTTTAATTAACTATTGGTCTTTTTATTCATTTTTTTTTTTAAATATTCGTATTCGACATTCATATCGAGTGTAAAACTCTATTTAAAGCAAGAGTCAGCTTGTGAGTGATGCATCAAAAGAGTGAGCAAATGGCTTCCAAATCTCTGCTATTTCTATTGGCTGCTCTTCTGCTAGCTGCTACAAAGGTATGGAGCTTAGCCTTAGGCTATCTTCCACATGGTTCTTAGTTGTTAAAACCTAATCTTTCTTTCTTGTTTTTGCTTTTGTAGGTTTCTGCCAATGAGCAAGGAGAGAAGATTGAGGTAAGTTTTCTCAAACAATCCTCATTTCTTGTGGTCGGGTACGGACGGAGTTAGGATTAAACAATGGGACAGCAAAGTCCCTTTAACATGAACATAATTTAAGAGGGACAAAATTTATTTTGATAAGTATTCAAATTAGCGGGATTAAAATTGTCAATTTAAGGACACGAGCCCCTTCCGTTCACTGAACTGCTCCGTCCCTGATTGTGGTCCAAAGTTCTTAAGCTTTTAGTGTTTGCTGAAATGGTTGCATATTCATTTGCAGATTAAGTATGTCAAAGTTCCTGAACCAGCAGCTCCAATCCCAGTGAAGGCACCCACACCACCACCACCACCAGTCAAGGCACCCACTCCACCGTATAAACCTCCAACTCCGGCACCGGCACCGGCACCCCCAACCGCTAGTCCTCCACCCCCTTACAATCCACCAAGTCCACCATTGCCACCGGTCAAAACAAGAAAGGGTAAAATTCCAATTATTTTTCCTAGTAAAGTCAAACTGTACATGCAATGGGTCAGGCCACTCCAGGTCTACATATGGTAGCAATATCATATGTTCAATCTAAAACAAAAGTGTCGGATTTCGTCTAAACTTGTTCATATTTGTAAATAATAAATCAAAGTTCGATCGAAAAGCACGATTCTGACAATACGTTGGACAATTTCTGCTTGCAGATTGCATCCCTTTATGTGGAGAAAGATGCAAATTACACTCGAGGATTAACCTATGCTTGAGAGCTTGCACCACATGTTGTGATAGATGCAAATGTGTTCCACCGGGGACGTATGGAAACCGAGAAATGTGTGGCAAATGCTACACCGAGATGAAAACCCACAACGACAAGCCCAAGTGCCCTTGAAAAACCCTAACCCAAACCACACTTCTTGGGGTTGCCTATATGAGTTTAAGTTTAAAGGTTGAAGTAATAAGTTCTTAGAGAACGGAGAAAATGAAAGATTTTTCTTGTAATGTGTTCCCATTTCTACTTTTAATAGGTATATGTATCTGTTTGATTGAAATCGAATTAATTGATTGAAAAGTTTTTGAGAAGTTTCATCTTTCGAATTAATCTGATTTGATTAAACAAATTTTATTTGTATTAGTCCTTGCAATGGAGATGCTACTTGTTTTAATTTTTTTATATATGTATATTTGATGTTTAAATATTATTATATTTATTATGATTTAGTTTTTGGATTTAGATGCTTTATATTGTCATGGTTTTGAATATATAAAACTATACATTAAAAAAGTTTGTAAAGTTAATTTTTAATTTTACAATTAAATTTTTAAAAATTCAGATTAAACGTCAAAGTTTTAAATATTTTAATTAAATCTTCAAAAATTCTAATGTACCTCTTCAAAAAAATTTGATCTAATAACAATTTAGATCCCTACAAATTTAAATATTAGATAAATTAAGCATTGTTTTCAATTTTGAGTTTAAATACTTAATAAGCCTTTGTATTTTTTAAAGTACAATAATTTGGCCCATCCTAATGTTCGATCATGGTTCTGTCCCTGAATGTAGACTATTGACATTAACCAGTATTTCCCCTACACCATTAAAGAGCACAAACTAGCCACTCAATAATGAAATTGAACCATTTATTTAACCCCCTAGACCGCTTATGCGTTAAACCTAATTTCAGGAGGTCACAACTCATACCCAAAACTTTCAATGAAAATATTTTCAAATTAAAGTTGTAACACCCTATACCCGGATGTCACATTTGGGCCTTAAGCCCAAAACCCTTACTGATAAATTTTTTTCTTTTTCATGCCCGAAAACATAACAAGTCCAATAAAACATAAGTCCATACATTTAAAACATAGTTAAAATCCAAGTATTTAAAACAATATCAATGGAGCTCCAATTACAATACTTAAAACATTCGACTTTGACCACTTAGTACAAAATAAGAGTTACAAATTACATATAAGTCCTGCGAAATACATAGTCCAATACATCTAGCAATTGTACTCAACAACTAAAGTTGATGCTAAAATCCAAGCCTTGATGGTGCTCATTCAAGCCACACAACAACCTACTTACCTGCGAGCGAAAATAATAATTCTGAACGCTGAGCTAACAAAGCTCAGTGGATATACCGCCACTCAACCATGCTTCATGCAAATCATAAATAAAACAATGCAACGTGAATGATATCATGGCAAGATATCTATGACGCTACCATAACCACAGAAACACATAGCATTATGAATGTATGATATCACACACAACATATACATATACCTCATAAGTTCACATAACATTACACGGATAATACCAATAATATGAAGTGAGGCCCGCGTCTACATAACATCGGAATCCTACACTACGAGTAAGGCCTGCGTCCATAAAGTACCGGGATCATATACTCGTGGGGATGAGGTCCGCGTCCACAAAGCATCGGGATCCTTTATCCATGCTCAGAATCTTTCATCAAACATCTTCGAGTGTGGCCCGCGTCCATATAGCATTAGGATCCTACATTCGGGAGTCTTCGTGGTGATGCAACACACTTCTATGGGTATCCAAATCCCGACAACAAGGGATGACTCAACTATCTAGGCAACCCCTCAGCATACAGAAAGGGCTTCAACCATCACACATCATCGATCGATCCACCTAGGATCCCTATGGGTTTCTACCTCACACAAACTACCCAATATTTACCGAATTATTAGCCTTTTATTTCACATACGAGGTTTTATTCTTCGTTTCTCAGTTTTAACATTCATTTCATATCATAAGAGACTTTCTGAGCCCTTTGCCTCAAATTATATAACCCCCGAATACAAACTCAATTTGCTTGGGCAGATTGCCCAGCGAGTACTGATACATCCTATTGGGTATCGGTATGCCTCTCTAGGTACTGGTACTCCTACTCAAGTACCGATACTCAAATTAGGTTTAAAAGATTTGGTGCCTCAAGCCGTACCGATGCGCTCACCTCCGTATCGGTACTCAGCATCAATACATGATCCATCCCGTACTGATCCCTACTTGTACCGGCACTCCTACCTTTTTGTACTGGTACATAAAAGGCTTCTTCAATCAATAGAACAATAGTACCGATACGTACCCTAGCGTACTGGTACACAAAAGCGTTACTGGAATTCCAAATAAGCATGAGGTATCGATACGAGTCTAGCAGTATCAGTACGCCCCTCACAAACTGCCATATTTATTATATATGTGTACCGATACCAGACACCCAATACTGATATGCGAGCCTAGAATTTCAAAGTCTGGGTTTGGATTTCAACCAAAAATTCGACTTAACCTATATGGTTAAGCCCCAAATTGTTGATACAAGTTATGGTGAAGTTATTAAGTGAGTTACTACCAATTTTAAGCCCTAACAACATCTATCCCACATTTTACAATTGAAGATCACCCAAAGCATACCCAAACCACAAATACCAAAATCATGCACCAAAGCCTATTTTTATGAGATGCAGGAAATCACAGAAGTTAGTGGTGTACTAACCTTGATTCCACAGTTGAGAATGAAGCCTTCCTCCAAAGCTTTAATCATTTTCCCTTCTTGGACCTTTGAAGAACTCCCAACCACTTTCACTACATGGGAAGATAGTAAAACAAATTATAACATTGTTGTAGGATTATAGAGACCAAAAACATAATATAAGCACAAGATTAGAGCTCCCAAAACCCCAATCTCGTTCATCCCTCCAAACCCCCAACAAACTCTTTCTTCCACCACTTCAAACAAAGCTTACCTTGAAATAAGATCATTGAATGCTGATAAAACTTCCCTCTACAAGCCAAACGTGATTCAAGGGGCTAAACCTTCAAAATCCTACCTTTGCTAATGGTGTTTGAAGGGGAAGAATGGGTTCAAGAAAGGGGAAGAAGATATAAAGGTGATGATGTCACCATTTTTTGCACAATGCAGAAAATTAAGGTTTTCCCGTCTTTTCACCATATTTTGGTATTTACCAAAATACCCCCATGCCATTTTCTCTACCCCACACCCAAACTAAAGACCCAAGCCTAAAAAGGTTCATAAAGCCCAATAGCATGGCCTAAACATGAGGCCCTGCCTTGGGTTAACCCGATATTTGAGTTCAAAGTCTGGGTTGTGACAACTCTCCTCTCCTTAAAGAAAATTTCATCCTCAAAATTTACTTAGTAGAAATAGATGCAGATAGAGCTCTCTCATATTGGCCTCAACCTCCCGCGTAGCCTCTTTAACTTTGTGGTTCCTCTAAAGCATATTTACAAAGGGTATACACTTGTTACGAAGCTCTTTGACTCTTCTATCAGGCACTCTCACAAGCTCTTCTTTATATGCCAAATTCTTGTTAACCTCAATATCCTTAAGTGGCATAACATGCGAAAGGTCAGAACAGTAGTGCCTCAATATGGATACATAGAAAACATCGTGGATGCGAGCCAAATCTAGAGGTAAAGCCAGCCGATAAGCTACTGGCCTAACTTTCTCAAGCACCTCATAAGGTCCGATATACCTCGGGGCCAACTTACCCTTACGTCCAAACTGAAGGATTTTTTTTCTACGGAGATACCTTGAGCAACACTTTCTCACCAGCATCATACTCAATGTGCTTACGCTTTCGATCCGTATAGGCCTTCTGATGATCAAAGGCCGCTTGCAACCTTTCTTTGATGATCTGAACTTTCTCTTCGGCTTGCCCAACTAGATTGGATCCCATAATCCTCCTCTTATTAAGCTCGGTCCTACACAAAGGTATCCTATATTTACGTCCATAAAGAGCCACAAAAGGGGCCATCCTAATACTCGATTGATAGCTGTTGTTGTAAGCAAACTCAAAAAGCGGTAACTGCTCATCCTAACTTCCCTCAAAGTCCACAATGTAACATCGGAGCATATCCTCAAGAATCTGGATAACAAGCTTAGACTAGACATCAGTCTGAGGGTGAAAAGCTATACCGTAATGCAACTTGGTGTCCAAAGCACTATAGATATTTTTCTACAATCTAGTTGTAAATCATGGGTCCTATCCGAAATGATTAATAATGGTACTCCATGCAACCTCACTATCTCCCTAATGTACAACTGAGCCAACCTCTCCAAAATGAAATCATACTTATAGGCAAGAAATAAGTACATTTGGTCAAGCGATCCACTATCACCCAAATAACATCATGTTTCTTTTGAGTCATTGGTAAGCTGGTGAAAAAAATCTATGGTAATCTGATCCCACTTCCATTGTGGAATCTGAATCGACTGAAGCAACCCTGATGAAACCTGATGTTTTGCCTTTACTTGTTGGCAAGCTAAGCATCTTGTCACAAAATTAGAGACACCCCTTTTCATACTTGGCCACCAATAAAAAGGACAAAGGTAATGTACTGTAAAAGGACTATGGTGTGCCTCATTCAAGATGCGGTCCCTCAAATCCTCTAAAGCCGAAACACACAGTCGACCCTTGAAGTATAAGTACTCATTATCTCGTACCTCAAAGTCTGATGCTTCACCTCTCTAAACCATCTTAACATGTGCTACCAAGTCTTCATCCAAAATCTGAGTCCTCTTTATCTCTTGTACCAACGTAGGCTTAACCTGAAGCTCGACTAAGAGTCCATCGTCATCGATCATCCTTAAGCGAGCAAACATGGCCCTTAAATCTGACATAGACTTATGACCTAAGGCATCTGCCACCATATTTACTTTGCCCGAATGATACTCAATGACGCGGTCATAATCTTTTAACAACTCAATCTAATGCTGTTGTCTCAGATTCAACTCCTTCTGGGTAAGCAGGTACTTCAAACTCTTATGGTCCGTATAAATATAACACTTCTCCCCATAGAGATATTGCCTCTAAATCTTTAATGCAAAGATGACTGCAATGAGCTTCAAATTATGGGTAGGGTAATTTCATTCATGCAATTTAAGTTGCCTCGAAGCGTCACTAAAGACAACTTAATCCTTCCCCAATTTGGGTTGAGTCAAAACTGGGGCCTCTATAAGGTAGGCATTTAGTTGCTCAAAGCACTACTTTTTTTTTCATTTTATTCAAACAAAACCTCTTTTTGCAACAATTTGGTCAACAATGCCTCTACAATAGAGAAACCTTTAACAAACTGCCTATAATACCCTATTGTATAAAGATATAATTTAGCCCATTCAAAGACGCGTCACTAAAGACAACTTAATCCTTCCCCGATTTGGGTTGAGTCAAAACTGGGGCCTCTATAAGGTAGGCATTTAGTTGCTCAAAGCACTACTTTCTTTTTTTATTTTATTCAAACAAAACCTCTTTTTGCAACAATTTGGTCAACAGTGCCTCTACAATAGAGAAACCTTTAACAAACTGCCTATAATACCCGACAAGCTTTAGAAAATTACAGACTTCTAAAACATTCCTTGGGGGCTTTCACTCTACCACAGCCTAAATTTTCTGAGGTTCCACGCGGATCCTATCTGATGTAACTATATGGCCAAGAAATGCCACTTTTGAAAGCCAAAATTTGCACTTACTAAACTTGGTAAAAAGAGTCTCTATCTCTAAGAGTCTGTAGAACCACACGCAGATGGTAATCATGCTCTTCTTTTGAACGCGAGTACACCAAGTGTAGCGATGTCTTTTTTCACTAAAAATCGAGTTTTCGAAGTGTTTGTGAATTTTTCGGATATAAAATGTTTATTCCGTGGGGTTTTAAAAAAACCGCATTTTATTTAAAAATTGGAGTCGCCACCGGCCACTTAGGTAGGCCGAACACCATAAAACCAGATAGTTGAAAACTATTGGGTTCGGGAGTCGGTTACGGATGGGGAAGGATTAACACCCCCCATACCGCCCCAAATTGGTACTTTAATAATTATCGCTTTATTAATATTAGATTTTCCGGATTAAAGTGATGATTAGTTTAAAATTCGGTTATAATTGCGAATAAATTTTAAAGGCCCCGTTATCCGAGAGTAAACGCCCAACCACTATCACTACGCCTGATACTGGCCCCATTTACGCTTGGATAAAAGGGCATCACATTGACAATTAATATTCCGTTATGCAAACCTAACAAAAACATTATAGACAAATATTTACAAAGGCGTGGAACTACAAAAAAACATAAAAGACATAAACATAATAATATTGAAGTGCAAAATGCATGAACAAAAAACATTGTAATATGTCCTAAAAATAAAACAGCAAATACGAATATAAACATAAAAATGTGCTTTCTAAAACTAAATTAATTACATCCAACACTTATATATAAAGATGAATTACAATTACCATCTACATGACAATTACACATGGCATAATATGATACCAAAATAATAAAACGACATATAGAATAAAACTAATATTTAATGCTTAACATATGACACAAATTTCATGCATGAATAAAAACATTGTGTACGATAAACAATATCACACTATTATGTGACATAAGAAGCGAAAATATCAGAAAATGTAAACATACGAACATGACATATAACCTAAACTAAAACGTAACATGTGAGACACACGTGAACACAGTATGGATAAATAAATTAAATATAGTAACACGGTATAACATATTTTAATACACAAATTATATGGTTATAAATTAACATAATATACAAAACATATACCAATACCAAAAGAACAATATGAACATGCTAAACATGTAAAAGATAAATATTTAAACATGAAAAAAGGACTGAAATGGAATAATAAAAAACAGAAGGCATAAATTAAAGAGTACATTTAGGGATCGAATTAAGAACCAGGCAAAACACATAAGGACTGGAAGTGTAATATAACCAAGGGGCGAGCTCAAAATGGAAATTTGGAAAACGCGGGATGGTTCAACATGTGATTTCACCATTTATAAACATGATTTCGGTTAATTTAGTGATCAAATCAAAATAAAACAGAAAAGAAAAAGGACCGGAATTGTAATTAACCCATGCGGCGAGCTCAAAACGAAAATATAGGGGACAAGGGAGGATTTATGATGCAATTAGACCATTTTATTTTATTTTGGGTCTATAAGACCCGATTATGAGGCCCCTGATTTCATTTTTCCTTTCATTTTTTTCTTTAAGAGAGATAGCTCTCTTCTTCCCTCTATTTTCCCAGAAAACACAAGCCCCGAACCCTTCAGCCGCCATGGTTCTCGAGGCCGGCGATGGTCCGGCTACTCTGGCCACCGCCCTCCGCACTCAATCAGTTCTAAAGCCTAACCTAGACCCCTCTCAAAAACAAACTTTACTTTTGAAATGGCCAAACCCCAAAACCCTTACCGAAACTGTCACGTTCTCACTTTGAGACCACTAAAACCCTAGATCTATGGTATTTCGAAACGAAGGAGTAAAGAAAAACCCCTTTGTGGCTCACTCCTCAGAGCTTATCGTCGGCAAAGGAAAGGTTTTTCTTAGGTAAACTCTATTTTTGTTTCTTGTTCTCTTTTCATGCATGTATGAGACTCAAAGAGGAAAAGAAAAAAGAGAGAACATTCTCGATAGAAATTTGTACCATTTTTTGGATAACCTCTTTTTTGTGTTTCTCAAAAACTGATGATAATACACTTTGGTTGGATTCTATATCCTTGTTCTGATCTCTGTTTTTTGGTAGAATATAATACATGAAAAAAATACATCAGATTTGATTTTTTTGGTACTGATAATCCATTGTTTTGGGTGTCTTGCACGTTCTCTGAGCGCGGTGGTTGAGTTGGTGGTACGGCGGAGTGGTGTCGGAGTGGAGAGAGTCATGGTGGTGGTGTCCTCTGCCAGATCCACTCACGGCCATTGGATCAGATATGATCCAACGGCTGTGATTACATAGGGAATGAACGACCTAGATCGAGCCTTGAAATGAGCGAAGCTACATCTGATCTTGACGCGTGGTAGAGGGGGAATGAACAGTCTCGCGCGTGCGTTGCACGCGCGAGTGGGAGACGAGCAGTCCCAGAGTGAATTACACGCGCTCCAGCTGGATCATCTTGGACTGATCTGGACCGTTGGATCAAATCTTGATCCAACGGCTGGGGAGGGTGACGGCTGCAAGAAAGAGATAGGATATTAGATAGGGTTTTAGGGTTTTTTTCAATATTGGGTCAGGCCAAAATGGGCCTTGTAAATTATATTATTTTTTTGGGTTTTTTGTAATATTATGTGGACTTGGACTGTTATTATAAATGGGTTTTATATTTTAGGTCTGTTATATATTTTTGAACCCAATAATAATAATAATAATAATAATACTATAATAATAACATATACACATATATAATTTATGTACATATAACCATACATGCAAATTAACATATACCATATAACATTCGAACACACATATACATATATTTGCTCACACACTTAATTAATGTAAGTATACAAACATTATACATACTACAAACATACATAGTACATGCACATGCAAACCACATATATATCACATACACCCAAGCACACACATACATGCATCTTATACACACAAAATAAGTATAACCAAATACACCCTAGTACATATATAAACTATTAAAACGTACGTGACATGTGACACACATACACCGCACATAGTATGTATAATATGCATGCGCTTACATATATTACACACATATTTTATACACATTAATCACATATATAGTAAACATATAATATAACATGTATACATGCAATAATAATACATTGTTAATTATTATGCTAATATATTAACAATATTTACAAACCGGATAAAAATGAGTGATTACACCAAGATATCATCAATAAAAACCACAACGAAATGATCAAGATACGGCTGAAATATTTGGATCATTAGGTTCATAAAAGTAACATGTGTGTTGGTAAGCCCAAACGGCATTACTAAGAATTCATAGTGCCCATATCGCGTTCTAAAAGCAGTTTTTTGGACATTTTCATCCACTACCTTCAACTGGTAGTATCCCAACCTCATGTCGATCTTAGAAAACACGCAGACACCTCTCAACTGGTCAAAAAATCATTAATATTTAGAAGAGGATAACGGTTCTTTATTGTTACCTTGTTGAGCTATCGATAATCAATATACGTCCTCATAGACCCATCTTTCTTTTTGACAAACAGGATTGGTGCTCCTTAAGGTGAGATGTTGGGTCGAATAAAGCCTCTCTCTAGTAGATCTTAGATTTACTTCTTTAATTTTTTTCATCTTCGTCAATGACATCTGATATGGTACGATGGGTACTGGTGCTGTACCAGGCATTATATCAATCCAAAACTCTAACTCACGATCATGAGGTAGTTTGGGTAACTCTTCGAAAAACACATCGATAAACTCGCTAACAGTCTAAAGGTTCTCAAGCATCAGACCCGCAATCCTTGCATCAACCACATGAGCCAAGAAGGCTTCACAGTCTTGTTGCATTAACCTCTAAGCCGACAAAGCTGATACCACACTGGAAAGACACGGGTTTCTTTCACCTCTCACAACAAGCTTAGACCTATCCACAACATTAAGCTTCATGCTTTTTGTTATATATCTTAGGCTAGCATCATGCTTGAAGAGCCAATCCATCCCCAAGATAGCATCAAACTCTTAAAACGGTAGAACCATTAAATCTGTTGGGAAAAATGACCCTTGTACCTCAATCAAACACCTCTGATACATATTTTCTACCAACATATTGTACCCTAAAAGACTAGTCAAACGGATTTCTATCTCAAGATCCTCGGTAGGAATACCCCACTGCTGAGAAATCCCGTTGTGAATGTAGGAGTGGGTAGCTCCTGAATATACAAGATTAACTATAAGAACTGAAAATAAGGTGAACGTACCTGAAATAACATCTGTAGCTGTGCAGTCCTCCTAAGCCCTGACCGCATGCTGCCTAGCTGGTGCTCTCACAGTAGACTAAAATGTACCTCCCGGCACATGGCTTGCTCCTCCTTAAGCAAGACCTTGACCTCTTTAAGTCGAATATACAATTTTCTAAACCTGATCTGGAGAGGTCACAACAGCTACTAGACAATCTTTTACGAAATGGTCCGATAATCAACACTAGTAACAAACTCTTACTGCTCCCCAACACTGACCTCTGTGCTTGCGTCCACACTGATCACAAACTGGTGCACTCATACTCTTCTATGAACCATATGAGCTCATCATAGAGGAAGACGAAGATGGCCTCCTACGGCCAGTTGACTCAGACCTTTGGTTCAATCTCAAACTCTAATTCAAAGCTCTTCTATTATGGTTCCACCAGTTTCTACTCCTTCTAGAGTAGGTATGGGAGTTGTTGTAGGAGAGATTCTGAGTCCTTCCACTGGAACTTCCTTGTTCACCAGAATGACCATACGTTAAACCTTGCACTTGCTCAAGCGACTTGGCACTTGAAGTCAACTCTGAGAACACCTTCGGTGGT
Organism: Hibiscus mutabilis; assembly: GCA_019671005.1. Taxonomy (NCBI): domain Eukaryota; kingdom Viridiplantae; phylum Streptophyta; class Magnoliopsida; order Malvales; family Malvaceae; genus Hibiscus; species Hibiscus mutabilis. Next base: position 2,675,976 of record CM033752.1, read on the forward strand.
ACAACAGTTAGATAAGTCTGAATTTCTTTCCTCAAGCCCTTCAAGAACCTCTTACACCTCATCTTTTCAGTGGTGACTAACTCGGGAGCATATCTAATCAACTGGAGAAACTATTGCACATACTCAAAGACTGGTCGGTTCTCTTGCACAAGATAATTGAATCGGTCCATCAAGGTGTCGATGTGAGCCTTACCCACATTCTTCTTCTTAAACTCCTCGAGAAAGTCATCCCAAGTTGGTTGATTGGGGTACAACCCAAGCTCTACTATTTCTCACCATTCTCTAGCATTGCCCTTCAACAAGGACAAAACACATGACAGCTTGTCTTCTTATCTCAATCTCATTTGTCTCATAATCCAACGCGTATCTTGCAACCATTGTTTCGCTTGCATTGGGTTATCTTGCTCTGTCCCATAAAAGTTTGTAGTACTATGCCTTCTTACCCTTTCAACAAGTGCCTCTCGAAGGATAGTAGATACCCTCGGTATAGCTTTCACAATCTGATGCAACACCCCAGTTCAAATGTGAGAAATAGTTGACTCCACGATCAACTGTATCCTCTGACACTTCCTCCATGTCGGGCATAAATTCCTCATCATAGCTCCCTTCTCGAGAACCAAAACTTTTCCTGCGGCCTCTTGCTCTTCTTGGCATGACTCTATTCTGCACAACAAACAAACGAGGTTACACCATCAAATTTTAGCATTAAAATAAGTACGACTTCGACTCATGGGCATGTATTAGCTAGACACATATATACTCCTCTATACTTCCCTAGAAACTTCCTAGAATCGACTAAACCTAGGCTCTGATGCCATTAAATGTAATACTCTTGAATCGGATGTCACATTTGAGCCCTAAGCCCAAAACCCTTACTAATAAAATTTTTATTTATTAAGCCCTAAAACATAATAAGTCCAATAAAACATAAGTCCATACATTTAAAACATAGTTAAAATACAAGTATTTAAAACAGTATCAATGGAGCTCTAATTATAATACTTAAAACATTTTCCTTTGACCACTTAGTACAAAACAAGAGTTGCAAATTACATATATGGTCCTACAAAATACATAGCCCAATACATCTAGCAATTATACTCAAAAAATAAAGTCGATGCTAAAATCCAAGCCTTGATAGTGCTCCTTCAAGTCACACAATAACCTACTTACCTACGAAAAAAAATAATGATTCCGAATGTTGAGCTAACAAAGCTTTATGCAAATCATAAATAAAATAATGCAACATGAATAATATCATGGCAAGATAATGATGGCGCTACCATTGTTGCCTAAACACATAGCATTATAAATGTATGATATCGCACACAACATATACATATACCTCATAAGTTTATACAACATCACACAAATAATACCAATAATATGAAGTGAGACATGCGTCCACATAGCATCGGGATCCTACACTACGAGTAAGGCCTACGTCTACAAAGTATCGAGATCCTATACTCGTGGGATGAGACCCACATCCATAAAGCATCAAGATCCTCCATCCATACTCAGAATCTCTCATCAAGCATCTTCGAATGAGGTATGCGTCCATATAGCATCGAGATTCTACATTCGGAAGTCTTTAAGGTGTTGCAACACACTTCTATGGGTATCCAAATCCCGATAACAAGGGATGACTCAACTATCTAGGCAACCCTTCAACACACAGCAAGGGCCTCAACCACCACACAACATTGATCAATCTACCTAAGATCCCTATGGGTTTTTACCTCACACAAATTACTCATTATTTACTGAATCATTAGCCTTTTATTTTATATACGGGGTTTAATTCTTTGTTTCTCAATTTTAACATTAATTTCATATCATAAGAGACCCTCTGGGCCCTTTTCCTCGAATTATAGAACCTTCGAACGCAAACTCAAGTTTTTTGGGTAGATTGCCATCGAGTACCAATACATCCTAAATGGGTATCAGTACGCCTCTCTAGGTACTGGTACTCCTACTCGAGTACCGATACTCAAATAATGTTTGAAAGATTTGGTGCCTCAAGCTATACCAATAAGTTTACCTCCGTATCGGTACTCAGCATCGATACGCAATCCACCCTATACTAATTTTTACTCGTACTGGTACTCCTACCTTTTTGTACCGGTACACGAAAGCCTTCCTCAGTTAATAGAATAGTAGTACCGATCTGTACTTTAGCGTACCGGTATGCAAAAACGTTACTGGAATTCCAAATAAGCATGGGGTACCAATACGCGTCCAACAGTACTGATACGCCCCTCACAAACTACCCTTTTATTACATAGGCGTACCGATACTGGACACTCAGCATCGGTACACAAACTTAGAATTTCAAAGTCTAGGTTCAAATTTCACCCAAAAATCCTACTTAACCTATATGGTTAAGCCTCAAATCATTCTTACAAGTTATGGTGAAGTTATTAAGTGAACTACTACCAATTTTAAGCCCTAACAACATCAATCTCACATTTTTCCATTGAAGATCACCCAAAGCATACCCAAACCACAAATACCAAAATCATGCACCAAAGCTTATTTTTATGAGTTGCAGGAAATCACAGGAGTTAGTGGTGTACTAACCTTGATTCCATAGCTGAGAATGAAGCTTTCCTCCAAAGCTTCAAACCTCTTCCCTTCTTAGACCTTTGAAGAACTCCCAACCTCTTTCACTTATGGAAAGATTGTAAAATGAATTATAACATTGTTAGAGGATTATAAAGGCCAAAACATAATATAAGCCCAAGATTAGAGCTCCCAAAACCCTAATCTCTTTCATCTCTCCTAACCCCCAACAAACTCTTTCTTCCTGCACTCAAAACAAAGCTTACCTTGAAATATAGATCCATGAATGCTGATAAAACTCCCCTCTACAAGCCAAACGTGATTCAAGGGGCTAAACCTTCAAAATCCTACCTTTGGTAATGGTGTTTAAAGGGGAAGAATGGATTCAAGAAAGAGGAAAAAGATGTAAATGTGATGATATCACCATTTTCTGTACAATATAGAAAATTAAGGCTTTCTCCCTCTTTTTTACCCTATTTTTTCACTTACCAAAATACCCTTATACCATCTTCTCAAGCTCAAACCCAAACTAAAGACCTAAGCCCAAAAAGGTTCATAAAGCCCAATAACATGGCCTAAACACGAGGCCCTTGCCTCGGGTTAACTCGATATTCGAATTCAAAGTTCGAGTAGTGATAAAAGTCTCAAAACAGATAATAATTATATACCATAAATAAATTTCAGATATTTAATCTAAAACAACATCAGACTTTTAGTTACAAAATAATGCCATAGCGGTCAAATTAATAAAGTATACAGTATCAAAATATAAGCTCGTGTCACCCAAATAAAGACAATATAGAAGATAGAAACATTACAACAAAATATGTGAACTGAATGTGTCGATTCTTCAAGTGCCAAGTCCAATGGTAACCTATCCAAAAGTATCTGAAAGGTAAAGATTTGGGGTGTGAGCTAGGCAGCTCAGCGTGTTCCAATAAGTGCAAATTAAAACATTTAAATATTTTATATATGCATGAATCATTTTAGTAAGTCTTGTTATAAGTGCAACCTAAGTTTTCATTTAAAACCTAGCTACCCTCTAACCGAACACCGATATGTAATCCCCCATGAACTGCATCCTAAAGGACTTACCCTAGGCCCGTAGGCGTAAACGCCTACCTAAAGAGATGTATTAGGTTTAGAAAGACTTACCCTAAGCCCATTAGACATAGGAGCTTAACCTGAAATATTTAACAGCTGGATCATGGCTGTACCTGTAGACACTTCAAATCATATCCCAAGAGTATACCCCAAGAAATTAGTCTAGATCAATATGCAGTGTCATCAGAAATCATGTGGCAGACATGTAATTATCTCAGTAGAACAAAAAACATATATCTCAATTTTAGATCAGACATAGGGCATACTTTCAAACAGATAAAATAGGCATACTTTCGAAAAAAAATAAAGTAGTCATGTTCAATTAGAGAATATGCCATGATATATTCAGAAAAATCATTTCAACAGTTCGTTTAAAACAGTAATATAGCACATATAGAAACTCCTCAAAAAACTGGTCGAAAGGGTCTATTGGGCACCTGTCTCGCTATGCTCTGCCACGGTGCTAGATCCTAGATCATAACGGAATAAGGTTACCACAAGAAATAAATTTTAACTTAATTAGTTCATAGAGTTTCTAAGGCCATACTAGTAACCACAGACGCACGTTGGTGTACAGATCGATAGGAGCTGGGTTGAGCAGATGAACGGTCGGGTGAGTCTCGGGTACTTTACTTACATAAGAATCCATACTAGTCCTTTATTCAATATAAACATTCTTAAATGAATATCTTAATACATATGAATGTTCGAGTTTAAGGTTAGATTTAGAGGCTTTCATGTTAGAATTTCATGAAACAGACTTCAAAAATGAACTTAGGACGTCGAAAAACATAAAATATGGGTTTTAAAAAAAGTTAACTTTTTGGTCAACGGTCAAAGGGGTTAACTCGACTAAGTTGGCTCGGACGAGTTGACTCTGCTGGGTTAACTCGAGTGAGGTTAGTTATCGGGTCAGATCGAGCAAATGGTCCGTAAATGGTCGGACCATTCCAGACCGGAGAGTAACCAGCACGACGACCAGAAATCTCTCTTAGGCAAAGCGTGTTCGCCACGCGCGGCCCAAATGGCATGAAAACATTGTCAATCGACGAAAAACAATGAAAAAACTTAAAAGAAAGGATATTCGAGGCTTACCAAGGCAAAAAACGTTTAGAAAAAGGGTTCAGACCTAGATCGGAACCTCCAACAGTTTTGATAAAAGCTTCACCATATTCTTCACGGCAGAAGGCGGAGACTTAGGGCGAGTGGAGGTCGGGCCTTGTTCGCGGGACGACGACAAATACAAGGGCAACGACGGTGCAACTCACGGATAACGAACGACGATGGATCAGCACAAAAACTGAAATAACCCTTGGTTCTCAACGAACCTTCAATCGGATCTCCACGGCGAACGATGACCGTTCACCGCGAGTGATGACATGGACGAGGTCGGTGTGCGTCGACGATCACATCGATAACGGTGATGTCAACCATGGCACGACGATGGGGCAGATCAGCGGCCAAGACCGATGAGGGTTAGGTAAGAGCCTTTTTTGGGATTTTAGATCTTGATTATTCAGATCTAAGGGCATCGATTATCGGTAAGTGAAGAGTCAAACTTTTATTTAATATTGACCCAGACCTAGAGACAAGACTTGAATAAAAATTTGTGAAAAACTAAAACCAAAGAATGTCTCTCAACCTTTTTTGCGCTTAATTAACCCTCAAACTAAGGGAAAAAATCTAATTGATCATTTGACTAAATTATCGTTAACTTTAACGCTTATTTTTTTAAAAAAAAATTGACACGTACACGACAGAGTAATGCCACGAGATAATTTTATGATTATTTTTATTTTTTTAAAAATATTGAAAATCATAAAAATCTAAAAGTTATTTTATAATTATAAGAAATATTAAATTATTTATTTATGAAAATTTAAAATTATTATTTAAAATAATAAAATATTAAGCATGTTATTAAAATTGTAAAACAATAAGATTTTTTAACAAGGCTCTAAGTAATGCTCCCCCTTAGTAATAAAAAAATTGTAAAAAATATTAAAACGTTTTAAAAGTTATGTTATTTTGAAAATTATAAATAATATAAATATTATTTTAAATTATAAAAAATAATATTTTTAAAAATAAAAATATTACATATTTATTTTTAAAAAATGTTGAATTTTTATACAAAATTATAAAAAATATTAAAAAAATTCTAAAAATATATAGCAGAGGCCTTTAAACGGAGAAATCTACGAACCTATGTTCAATAGTTCTTTTCCAAGCGATATGTGACACTACAAGGTATGAGTTCTTTCCTAGAGGGATCTATGACGTCATAACACGATGATTCGTCTTACACGCACCCTATAGTTATTATTATTATATAAATAATCTTTTGTACCTCTATTATTATTTTTATTATATTATTTTATAGTATAAATAATTTGTCGTAACCATATCTTATAATTTTAAAAATTGTCGTTTCTCGTACAAGTCCAAGTATTAATGTGGAGCATACTTAAAACATGCTAATCAAAATTATGTCATATGCAGTAGTAAGTCACATGTGCATCTACTGCATGGACAATTTGTTACAGTAAACCAATAATTTAAGTGATGATTCAAAATGCAGAAACTCAAGTTTGTTACTAAAAGAAATCCAAGACTAATGCTGCAATTGCAACTGTGATTGCTATCCAGTAGAAACAAATCAGAGTAGGCTGCATGTAAAAACATAGATACAAAGAGATTTACTACTGTAATTCCATATCATATGGGAGGTGAAAGAAAGATTACCCTATTGATTTACAGATACAATTCCTGTTGGTTTTTCATCTCCTTTCCAAATACAAGTTATGATTGTTTAGAAAAAGTGAAACTCAGAATGTCAAGAACTACATGTTTGCCGTTGTTTCTTTGATTTCCTCCATTGTGATGGACTGCACAGCAAGAGTATACATATAGTTAGAGCAGCAACTGCAAGAAAACATTTGCTACATGTATCTGCTAGTTAATTCTAAATACGACTCGGACTCGGGTCAGTTAAACTACCTTGCAAGTCCTTTACTATAGGCACGAGTACAAATTAGTCGCATAAAGGCACACAACTTACTCCCTTTATATTTAATTGTAAAGCAAAGAGATACAAGTTTAAACGGCAATAATTTTGAGTGTTAACAATACCGATTATGACGGACACGGGTATGATTAATTTTTTTTTTCAAGATTTCCATGTAATGGCCTGGGAGGATTATATTTCCATACCCATGTCCGAAATTATGACGGTCACGGGTGCTTCTAAACAAATGAAGAGCTAAAGCAACATAACGTATAAAAGGAATAGGAACCGAAATAAATACCTGATCTTCGCCAGCAAAATCATTATCTGGAGTGAGAAAGAGCATGCAGTGACATTCTTTCCTGCCAAATAGTTGTATACATTGAATACGAGAACTTGGATTAAACTAATAAAACTGACATAGTAACCTATAAAACTAATGAGAAAGAGCATTTAGTGTCAGACAAATATGTGTTTCAACACAGGTATGTTCAACTTTTATCAAGTTTTACCATGTATTTTGAAGGATCCTTGAAGGCATGTCCTCATATCCATGTCTTAAAATATATCCAACACAAGTATTTCAAGAAAAATAAGGAGTCAGAGAAACATAGCTTGGGTGACAGCCTCAAACAAAGACATGCTTTAACAGATATCATTGATAATATGAACTGCAAACATTCAAACCATAAAATATCTTTCCCTGCTATCAGAAAGAATGCAGACTAGGCACACCGAAGCAGTTATTCGATTTTTTGTTTCCAAAGACTGTCTCTTCGGAAAAAGTGAAACATAGCTTGAACTTTTCATTGTACAACTCAAAATGCAAGAAACAAAAGTACAAGTCCATGAATCAGAACTCAAATCCAAGTAAATAATTAACACCCATTGCCACAATATTAACAATGATACAAAACGAAATCTCATGATCCAAAGACAATATCAACCTCGACGTATATCCGCCTTACTTTGCACCAAGTTTCTTTTTCAACATGTTATTTTGATATTAAGAACATTGTCCATGTAATAGCCTGATGTACAATTCTTTGAGTTGTGAAAGCATCATGAAAATCTTCCCCACTTAATACCTCCAATGCTACAACTATCTACCGAAAGTACTTTGAAATCAGTCTCAATCATGACATTAAAGTTCCGTTCTTCACGAAATAACTAACTAGTTCAACAGGAGAGTGAGCTCCAGTTCAGAAGCTTCCGCCAAGTCAATAATCAGTTAAGTGACAAGCAGCCATTGTTATATAAGGGATCTCAGAAGGTTCAATATGAATAACGTTAGCACCAGTCACCCTGTTAGAAAGGTCATATCGACTCCATTTTCATAAGATGAATCGAAATTTATATCTGCTTCCAGATTTCCATAAAACTCAAGCAGTGTGAGCAATTTACATGAGGAATATAAATTAAAAGATATATTGACAGTGTATTCACCTTTCTCTCATAGGAACGCATGGACAGTTCCAAAACCCCTGCCCTACCTCAGCAGCTTTGTCGTCATAATGCCTGTAATAATTTGGAATTACATTTAGAATGTTATTGATCTTATATAGCTACATATATCAAGTGATTGTAATGGGGTTCAAAATTTGGAACAAGATTGAGAGCATGGAGGAAATGATTTACCTACAAGGACAGAGAGGGGCACCCAACGTATCTTTATGCTCAGCCAATCCCTGTCCAAATATTCGAAATGAGTTTTTGTTTATCATGAACTGAAAAGATAAGTGGACTTGATGGATTTAATAAAGAGTCAGAGATAGAACAAGGTCTATGCTATGTTCGAGTAGGAGTTAGATTTCATGAGAAAATCCAACATTCAAGAAGATCCAAACTAAAGCATGGATTAGTTGGAATAGTAAAGTATAACATTTATTCATTCTTCAACGTATCTTCTTCTTTCTGAATGGACAAGATGTAGTCCTTTCGTCCATTTGAACACAGCACTAAAAAGTGTTGAAATCAACTTCTCCAATAGAGTACACCTAAACATGTGCAATTCTATATTACCCAAAAGAACTCAATTGAAATTGAGTCGAAGTAAAGAATGTATGCACTAGTTTAGCTTTAAAGGCAGCACAGAGTTCCTTTCAGTTACAACAAAGGTTTGTTAAGAGTAACTAATGTTTCTGCTTGAGACGATCTTGGATAAGATACTGAATGATAGGACAGTTTCGGATTACCATTCACATGATGTCGCTTATTGATGCCATAACTAGGTACTTACACCTTGAATTTCGGTGCAAGCATATTAGATACGGCTCAAACAATAGCTCTTAGAAAATTTCTTAGCTAAAAGTAAGATCTTGCAACTGAAAGAATATCATATGGTTTCCATTGTCAACCATATAACAATTCTTCACATCTAACTCTAAGACTAATATGTGAAGCTTTTTGAGCTGCCATAATAGCAGAAAGTCTAAAGGGTGAATCCTCTGCAATTCAGCCCTTTGACTGTTTCACTTAGGGCAGGATCGAAACCGGGTAATGACTCATTTGTGAAGATTTTTTAAAACCGAGATGCAAAACAAGGATATACAGTTCAATCACTATAGAGCTGAGCCTAAAGAATACCTTGATAACAACAGAAGTCACTCCCTTATCCATACAGAAATAGGTGCCTGAACGACGAGCATATTGTTCCGAGAATTTCCTCATTATTTCTACAGATTTCTCAGATGGTTCCACTGAAACAAAAAATCAAAGAACCCCAAAAGAAATTAACAAAAAAGAGACAAACTTGACTCACATAATCACATAATATTGAAACCCTGGGAATTTTATCAAACAGATAACAAACAGAGTAGCCCCAATTCATCAAATTCAAGCTAAAAACAAAAAGGGTAAGAAACTCTAACTCATATAATCACATAAGATTGAAACCCCAAGGCAAAAAACCCAAAAAAGGCAGCTCAAACAAATCAAATTATAGCTAAAAATGATGATACAAAACTTGGGTATTCATCAGAACAAGCAAAGGCATTACCTTTAGCTCTGGTTACAAAGCGGAGACGGGAAGTTTTGGGAGGGCAAAGAAGAGAAATTCCTCCAAAGTTAAAGGAACTTGCTTGAAGAGCCATGGCTTTAACTGCAAAGGAAGCTGAAGTGTGCTCCTTTATAGTTTAGGATATTTGATTGAGTCATGGGGATTATCCGATTTGGGGTTTTACAAAACTTTGAAGGGCTCTCTCTCCACCACCTGTTTGTGAAAATGAAAATATCAACCAACAAATTACATAAGCCACTCATCCCTTCTGTCTTGCAGCCATGAACCACTGATCGGCATCCATTGGAGTAGTTTTTCATCCACTTTTTCTTGGGCCTTGTTGGGCTGTCTCTTCTTATTTAAATATTTATAATATGAAAATTTCATTATTATAAAATTTCATATTATAAATTCATTATTCAATTATTATGAAAATGTCATTAAATAATTTAATTGTTATAAAATAGTTATTAAATTATTTAATTATTACATGTTATATTATATTTTTTTACAAGAAATTATTTTCATAAACATTTCAAATGAAGCTATGAAATGATTTTTTGGTTTCAGAAAAGTTTCAAATAAAAGGAATTAAGAGATTTTGTCTCTAAAAATCTTTTGAATTAAAAGAATTAAAGTACTTTCAAATATACCCTTCGAATGAAAATAATTAATTTTTTTCCAAGAAACGTTTATGAAAACTAAAAATTCTTTAATTTCTTCATTTTAAACGTTTTCGAAAATAAAGTCTTTTGAAATTAACGGCAAAAATTTGTAGTATAACTTGTAATAACAAACTATTTTAGAACAATTAAATAGTTTAATGATTATTTTATAACAATTAAATATTTAATTATCATTCTGTAAAAAATAAATAGTTCAATGATCATTTTATAACAAGTATATTACTTTAATTGCCTAGTCAGTCCGTTGTTAGATTGTTAATGATATTTAACTACTTGATGTCTATTTTGTAACAAAATTCAAAATTTAATGCTCATTTTATAACAATTAGTATATTACTTTAATTGTCTAGTCAATACGTCGTTAGATTGGTAACGAGATCTTACTATTCGATGTCTATTTTGTATCAAAATTGAAATTTTGGTGTTCATTTTGTAACTTTAAAAGTTCAATGACCAAAAATAATTATTTTATAATAGTTTAATGATCCTTTGTAAACTTTACCTGGAACAAAATTCATCTTTCCCTTTTTTGTGTCATTTTACATGCCAACCAATGATTGTATGCCGCGTGTATTATCAATAAAATAGAAACAATTAATAAAACAGTGAAAAAAACATTAGTACACGTGGTATAAAATTCTTGGGGAGCAGGATCAAAACAGCTTGACCTAGACAAGTGTTCTTATGTTCAGGTTGGAAGACTGATAAATATACCTGCAACACGGTTATTGCACAACAAAATATCAATAACAGGCTGGTTGTTAATCTTCTGAATTGGACCTACAAATTTAATAGGTGCTTGAAAATGAAAATTTAGCTGATAAACTATAACCAAAGTACTGTTTCAACCTTCAAAATTCCGGCAAATCAAGGTTCTTGTTCCTCTTGGCAACTTTGCAAGCCACATTCAAATTTGATTGCTGCAATAAGCTCAGGGTACACAGCAGGCCGATTCTGAACTAATGTATCCTTTACCTTCCTCTTCTCACCATGAGCCGCTTCTTCATTCCCACCCCAACCTCGATACAGTGTGACTTTGCTAGGTTCTTGAGACAGTAGAACTGCACCAGTTGCTTACTGTGAATTGAACATCAACAAGATGACAACTTTTCTCATTATAGATATAACTAACTTTCCAGACAACAGGTAAAAAAGTTGGAATCTGAGTGCAGACCTGCAGCTTTAACACCACTTCTTGCACAGAAGTCCCTTTAGCCCTCCCTTTCACATTCACAATAGCAAGAGGATGTTTCTGAAAGTGTGCGGTGATAGCTTTCGCCAGACCAGTCACAACGTTGCTCCTCCCTGAAAATAAGGCGAGTGAAACACTAAAATAAGTTACCTTGATCTCCTTGAAGATGAGTATGATCAGATTTTTCAAAGTTTTGTGCATATTTGGGGAACACGGTACTTCATGAAAAAATAAAGAGTTGGAGCAACATAGATCTTTATTCTTTAGTACATAAGAAAGAGCAGTGTTTCCCTAGCAGAAGACATTGTTGATACGATGGAACTTTGAATTCAACATGGATAAAGTAGTAATGAAGAAACAGCAAATTATCCTGATAAAGTGAGTGCCTTGAACAGGAAACAACAACCTAAGCTAAAGCTAAACACATGGAGCTCTAATAGCTGCAGCTACTTGCTGGAAGGTTCAAACCATAAAGCTCACAGCATAATCAGTTGTTCAGGAAAATGGAAACCTTAAAAGTCGGAGATAATCACCAACTGCAAGCACGGGATGTTTCTTCATACTTACAGCTTGCTTTCGTAAAAGAAGTCTTTGTTAGAGAGAAATTTTGCTGTGGAAGCCATCTTATTCGACACATTTTCAACTGCTCGTAAATTTGAAACATAAAAATTTTTGTTGGCTGATTCAACCATTGATTCCATCGGCCCATTATTTGAAATGTTGCGCTCAGCATTGAGTCTTGACTGTATGAGAACAGTCAATTTCTACCTGCTCAAAAAATATATGCCATAGGACGTGGAAAATGAAAGGAGTTTAAAAACAGGGTAAAATACTTAAATCATCACTCAGCTTTGTTCTATGACCTATTTTGGTCATTGAACTTTCAAAACGATCAATTTACTCACTGAACTTTACTTTTTAACCTATTTTGATCGCTCTGAATTATTTATTAATAGTTGGTATTGCTTGGCATATTTTATTAATTTTAAATATAAAAATAATTTAAAATAAAAATAAAATAATATTTTATTATTATTAAATTCAAAAGTAATTTGAGTAATTTCGGGCATGGAATTAGAGGAAATGTCGAGGTGTTTAGGATAGTTGGAAACTTTGAAATGCCTAGTTCATGGTGAATAGGATGAAGTACGGAGTAGGTTGCTTAGTGACCGATGAAGAGTGTAGCCGATGACGGTGGCCGGTGAAGGGAAGAATTTTGAGGTTTGTGGATTGCGAGTTGGATATGATTTGAGTTTTTATTTTAAATTATTTTTGTATTTAATAATAAATAAAATATAATTTATTTTTATTTTAAATTATTTTTTATATTTAATAATAATAAAATATGCCGAATCATACCAAAATATTAAAAAAATAATTCAGAATGATCAAAATAAGTCAGAAAGTAAAGTTTAGTGAGTAAACTGATTGCTTTAAAAGTTTAGTGACCAAAATAGGTCATAGAGCAAAGTTGAGTGATGGTTTAGGTATTTTACCCTTAAAAATATTTTATGATAAAGAAGTAAAGGAACATGTAGCATAAGGTTATCAGGGTGAGATGTGGGGTCAACCATTTCGATTTGAGGATGCAAAGACCTCAATTCAGGTATTATGTTTTTCCTCTGTTCACATATTCCAATAAAGACTCGGATTCTGCTTTATGATTATCGATCCCATCATGTGTTGAAGATGGTTCCAAGAGCTTATGTTTAGAGGGTAGGCCAATACTTACTGCAGCAACCATTCTATCATTTTTCATGGTCTTTGTCTCTTGCCTCCCATAATCACATCAAAAGCCATTTCAGATGTAATATAAACTCCTTCGGATTTTCAAGCATTTCAGACTTAAACTGCCTACCTCTAGATGCCTTCCTGGAGATGCTGGACATTCGGTATCATTTCTGATTCCTCTTCGACCTTCAATGTGGAAGAAAAATGTAAATTACTTGGAAAACATAAATGCTAGTAATAGAGAGCATAATGTAGCTCACTGATGGCAATCTTGATTGGTCAGCAGTTTGCATGCAACTAGTTTCCTTGTCTACAACCTGTGTCAAAGCAGTTTAACACAGTTCATACAAACTGATTGTATACTTATAGGACGTATGGAACATTTCTTTTTTAAGAAGCCTGACACTTCAACTGACTCTAACATTTCTGTTTCCTCTTCAACCTTCAATGTGACAGAAAAATATAAATTACGGGGAAAATGTAAATCTAGTAATAGAGAGCATAATGTAGCTCACCAATGGCAATCTTGATTGGTCAGTAGTTTGCATCCTCCGTGCTTCCTTGTCTACAACCTGTGTCAAAGCAGTTCTACACAGTTCATACAAATTGATTGGATAGTTATAGGATGTTTGTGGAAAAGCAAAATACAGAACCCATGAAAAAACATAAAGTGAATTCCCGTGATATAGTGCTTCCTTGTCTCAGCTCCGCCGTCGACAGCTTCAGCTCCGCCAAACTTGGTGGAACCATCCTCTCCTCCTCCTTCACCCTCCGCATTTTCTTCCTCTCCCTCTTCATATCCTTGAACCTCACCATCAACCTCCTCGGATCTGAACCAGGGTCCGGAACTGGGTTCTCCGGCGTACTCCAGCTTATATTAATAGTATGTCTGACCAGGGGCGGATCCAGGATTTTACATTTGGTAGTTCCCCGACCGAAAATAAATATAATTGCATATAATTCAAGAGTAAATTAAATTAGTCATCAAAAACTACATTCAAAAGTCATAGAAAATTCAAATTACAAATTAATAGTACATAAAGATGACTACAATTGTTCACGACGAGATTTCATATTTTGGTACCGACATACAATAACATCCTTGCTAACTTCCACAAACAAATCTTTCTCTATAAAAGTAACCAAACAATCATTCAATAGTTGATCTCCCATGTTATTACGCAATCTATTTTTTACGGTAGTCATTGGCTCTTTCTACCGTTGACGTTGCTACGGGAAGAAGCAACACTAACTTCAAAAGTAAGTAGACTCTTGAATGAGTTTCATACTTCTTTGTCTCAACAAGTTTGATGGAAAGTTCATTTAGGTTCTTCACATCCCAAAATCTCTCATCATTTCGAATATCGGTTATGAAATTCCCCAATGAATATTCAAAAAACAACAATTTAGCTTCTGAAAATTCTCTGGGATAGAATTTGGCAAGTCATCGTAATTTCTCCTTGTCAAAAGAAGAAAACTGATTAGAGGGATGAAAGCAAGACATTCAAACAAGTAATTCTTACTTACCTCACTAAATCGATTTTCAAGTTCTTGTAATTGCAGAGCAATTACACTAAAAAATACTTCGACTTGGAAAATGGTGGAGAATTGTCACTTGTGGTTGTTTACTTCCACGATAACGACTCCTTCCCAAGATAACATATTTTGCCTCCATGTCAGGAATCTCCACTTTATGTTTACTCATAAATGATGTAACTTTTCCATGAGTTCATCCCATCCATTAGCTCTCAAATCTTGGAGATTCTCTCTAGTTACATCAACCATGGACATCGCATTCACAATGTCTTGCTTATTTTTCTGTAAAGTCAAATTTAACTCATTTGTATTCTTAAAATAGATAACATCAAGTGTGCCACAAAGATGAAATCAAATGACATCATTAAATAGGTAAATGACTCGGCTTTGTTTGTGTCATTCCAGTGAAAAATTTCTCCAATGGCATCAAGTGACTCAAGGATTGAAGGATACAAAGAAATCACGATCAAAATCGTTTTAAAATGTGATCCCCATCGAGTATCTCCAAGTCTACTCAAACCAAGCTCTTGATTTAAACTAGTTCATGATTCAAACCCACCCAAAGATAATGCCTCCACAACACTGTCAGCTTGGTTTTCCGGAGAAATTCATTCTTTTTAGGTGAACCACCTACAAAATTCAACAAAGATGCAAGAACATCACCAAATAGCCAGCAAACATCCATATTCTTTTGAGCTACAGCAACAAGTGTCAGTTGAAGTTGATGTACAAAGCAATGAACATAATATGCACTTGGAGATTCATTCAAGATTAAAGTTTTAAGACCATTAATTGAACCATACATGTTACTAGCGCCATCATAACTTTGACCTCGAACTCTAGAATAGCTTAAAGAGTGATCCATAAGTAATGATTCAATTAAGCTTTTAAAGTCAAAGAAGTAGTATTTGCAACATGCAAAATACCAAGAAACCGCTCTTGAACTTCTCTTTTTTTGTTAACATATCGCAAACAATGAGTCATTTGCTCCTTATCAGATATGACTGCAGACTCATCAACAATGATTGAAAAAAACCCACCATCAAGTTCTTCCATAATCGCTTTAGTTGTCTCTTTTGCACAAGGATTGATTATGTCTTTTTGAATTGAATGAGCTATCAATTGACAATTACCAGGGACATTTTTGTTAATAAAGGAGGATTGGAGAGAATAGACTTGAATTTTCTTATTCTCACTTGATGAAAAAATATATTTGAGTACATCTCTATTTATGGGCTATTTACATAAGTGTTCCTAACTAATCAAACACTCTAGGTTAGCCTTATCTTATCTAAATAGATAAAAAGATTACAAATATTCAAAACATTTAAAATATTCAAACTTTCTATCTTATCTTACTATAGACAAATTTTATCCTATTAAAAGATAAGATTTAGATACTAAACTACTTAATTATCTAAACTAATTAGTTATTTACAATAGTAATAACTCTATTTTACACGGTATAATCCACACTCCCCTCAAGCTGGAGAGTAAAGATTGTAAATTCCCAGCTTGGATGTAAAATCATCTAGAACCGCTATTGGAAGCGTCTTAGTAAGGACATCGGCTAGTTGATGTTTTGTAGGAACATAACTAAGCTTTATAACTCTATTGCTAATTTTTTTCAGAGATAAAATGCCTATCTATCTCCACATGTTTAGTACGGTCATGTTGAACAGGATTTTTCGCAATACTGATAGCGGATTGGATATCGGTTTGCAATTCAAATTGTTTATCGTGATCTAATCCCAATTCAGTCAGCAATCATTGTAGCCACATGCCTTCGCAAATCCCTAGTGCAAGGGCTCGATACTCAGCCTCTGCACTGCTTCTTGACACCATAGCTTGTTTTTTACTTCTCCAAGTGACTAAATTTCCCCACATAAAGGCACAATATCCACTGGTTGACCTTCTGTCAGCCAATTTACCAACCCAGCTTATTTTTTCTTGAATAGTAAGCCATGTCCCAGAGTCATCTTAAGATACCGTAATATTCTGTATACAACATCAAGATGCTTCTCCCTTTGATCATTCATGTGCTGGCTAACAACACTAACTGAAAAAGCTATGTCAGCCCTTGTAAGAGATAAATAAATTAACTTACCAACCAATTGTTGGTATTTCTCTTTGCACACCGAAACTCCGTCATCATCTTTTCTAAACTTCAAGTTCGGCTCTATTGGGGTTTCAGCTGGTTTGCATCCCAGCATGCTAGTTTCTGCCACAAGATCGATGATGTACTTTATTTGACAGATAAATATGCCAGTTTTAGACCTCACCACTTCTATTCCAAGAAAATACCTAAGACTGTCAAGGTCTTTGGTTTCAAATTCCTTGGATAGTGAGTATTTTAGCCTTTTTATTCCTTCAGCATCATCACTAGTTACTATTATGTCATCCACATAAACAATCAAAATTATTCTTTTACCTTTTTATTTACCTTAGTAAACAAGGTACGATCAGTTTGACATTGCTTGTAACCACTTTCGATGACTACTTTGGCAAATCGTTCGAACCAAGCCCTCGGGGACTGCTTTAGGCCATACAAAGATTTTTGCAATTTGCATGCCTTGTGAGTTGTCAAATATTCCTCCATACCAGGAGGAATCTCCATATACACTTCATCGGTCAAGTTGTTATTCAAGAAGGTATTTTTAATGTCTAATTGATGAAGTGGCTAGTCTTGATTTACGGTTGAAGATAATAAGACCCTCACCATGTTTAATTTAGCAACCGAAGCAAAGGTCTCTTGGTAATTTATACCATAAGACTGTGTGAATCCTTTTGCCACTAATCTTGCCTTGAATCTTTCAATGATGCCGTCTGAATTGTGTTTAACAGTGAAGACCCATTTGTAGCCTACTAGTTTCCTCCCTTGAGGCAAATCTGTCAGAGTCTAGGTCTCATTTTTTTCAAGAGCCTTGATTTCTTCCTCAACAGCTTTTCTCCACCTAGGATCATTTAAAGCTTCATCAACTGTTCTTGGAATCTGTATGTTATCAACATTTACCATCAAAGCTTTGAATGAGTGCATCAATCGGCTATAAGCAACATATTTCTGTGTAGGATGAGCAGTACACTTCCTCACACCTTTTATTTGAGCAATCGAAAAATCGTCAATATTAACAAAAGGAATAGGATTTTCATTATGAGGAGATTATGTACCTTCCAATTTTTCCATGCTAATAGGATTTAGTTCCAACTCTTGGCAACGTCTAGGTTGTAAAGTGGACTTTTCCCTTCTTGTATAAACACTAAGTTCTTTTCTCTCAGGTTGAAGAGTTTTGGAAGGTGATGTATAAGGTCTTGAAGGAGGAGGAGATTGTGAGGGTAATATGGCATGTGGAGGGGATGTAGGCTATGAAGTTAAAGGTAAATCAATTGAATTTTGATGGTTATCAAAAAATTAAAACTAAAATTCATTTTTATTCTCCTCTTGGATTTCGGTTTTGGAAAAATAGGGATTATTTTCAACAAAGGTAACATCCATAGAGACATAATTCTTTTTTGTAATCGGAGAATAACATTTTTAGCCCTTCTTAGTGGATGAGTAACCAATAAAAACACACTTAATTGATATGGGATCTAATTTTGACCGATGTTGTTAATGAATATGAACAAAGACAGAACAACCGAAAACTTTTATTGGAAGGTCACAAGACATAGGTTTAAAGCAAAGAAATTTTTCAAGAAAGACATCTCTAGGTGACTTGAACTTAAGAATTCGACTAGGCATCCTATTAATAAGATGAGTAGCAGTAAGGACAGCTTTCCCCCAAAGATATTTAGGAACATTGGAAGAGAATAAAAGAGACCTAGCTACTTCCAAAAGATGCATATTTTTTCTTTCGGCAATCCCATTTTGTTGTGGGCTATCGACATACGAGCTAATGTGAATTATTCCCTTTTCTCGAAAAAAAAATCCTAAATTATTTGAGAAGTATTCACTCCCATTATCGGTTTTAAGGATTTGGACTTTGCTTTGAAACTGGTTTTCAACCATGCTATAAATTTTTTAAAGATCCCACCGATTTCGGATTTGTCTTTCATGAGAAAGATCCAAGTTATCCTAGAGTGGTCATCTATAGAAGTCACAAACCATCTAGATCCACTTATATTTTTAACTTGGGAGGGGCCCCAAATATCACTATGGATGACAGAAAAATGATTGGATGGTTTATATGTAGATGGAGGGTATGTGGTTCTTTGATGTTTAGTAAACTGACAAATGTCACAATGAAAAGACTTGATTTTTTTAGTAAGAAATAAATTAGGGTACGTTTTGGCAAGATAGAAGAAATTAGGGTGTCCCAACCGAAAATGTAATAACATAATCTCACTCAAAATGTTGTCGGATGTGGTAAGAGGTTTTGAGATGCATCTGGAGTAGGCTCAGTTCGGTAGAGGTAAAGAACCTTAAAGTGTGTAAAGTCCACCATACAACCGAGCATTGCCAATTATCTTCTCCGAATCCAGTACCTGAAATTCACAATCATTTAAAGTGAAATTAGCGGAGCAGTTCAAATCTCTACAAAACTTGCTTACTAATAGAAGATTGCAAGTCAAAGAATGAACATAAAGGACAATTTGAAGAGTAATATTCTGAGTAAGAAATATAATTCCAGTTCCTTCTACACGTGCTAAGTTTCCATCTGCAGTTTTAACATGCTTCGTTGGATTCTATTTTGTAAAATCTTGAAACAAATTTGCATTCCTTGTCATGTGGTCAGAAGCACCAGAATCCACTATCCATGTGACAAGATTACTATTGGCAATAAAAGAAACACTACATATATGTGTAGTGCTCAGCATAGTCTGATCAATGGTGGAATTTGAATCAGGTCCTAAACTAATTTTGGAAGAATAATATATCTGCATTTTCTAGGTTGTAAGGATCATAACCTAAACTGATATCATGTTAATAAAAGAGGATTGAAGAGAATAGACTTGAATTTTCTTATTCTCACTTGATGAAAAAATATATTTGAGTGCATCTCTATTTATAGGCTATTTACATAAGTGTTCCTAACTAATCAAACACTCCAGGTTAGCCTTATCTTATCTAAAGAGATAAAAATATTAAAAATATTCAAAACATTAAAAATATTCAAACTTTCTATCTTATCTTACTATAGACAAATTCTATCCTATTAAAAGATAAGAGTTGGATATTAAACTACTTAATTATCTAAACTAACTAGTTATTTACAATAGTAATAACTCTATTTTACACGGTATAATCCACAATTTTTCAAAACCACTTTTCTATAATCAGAATTATGCACTGAAAGAAATTGCAAGAGTTCAAGAAAATTACCCATGTTAAATGATTTATCACTTTCATCGTGACCACGAAAAGCCAACCCTTGAAGAAAAAGCCACTTCAAGCATGCAATTGAAGTTTCTAATCGCAAACGAAAAACACTCATTGATTCATCAGATTGTTTAGAGAAACATGATAAAATGGAAGTCTTTTGATTCTTGAAATCATTTAGCCTCTCCAATGCTTGATCGTGAGCACTCATATGTCCACCAATATGCTTAGCAAATGCGTCAATTATATTCCAAGCTCTAAAACCTGCACCAACAAAAGCATCTTCCCAAGGTGAGTTATCATCCTTGAATAAATAACACATAAAACAGAAAGCTGCATCCTTCTCAACACTATACTCAAGCCAATATATATGTTTTTAAACCAATTAGGGATAAAATGACGACTTTTCCCTGAAAATTTATTTTAGGAAACTCGTGATTATAGGGTTGACAAGGTTGTCTTTGGATAAACTCTCTCCGAACTATATCTCTATCATCTGGATGAAAATCACTCATTTTCTTCTTTTTCATGGGTCATGTGGGAGATCAATAACATCAAATTCCCTCAATCTTCCATCATCAATTGGTTCTTCGCCCCTAGGAATTGAACTAGCTTCAACATGTTCAACATGATTTTGAAGAGTATCTTGAGTTTCTTCATTCTCATCGGATGATGTAACATTGTTTGATGGAGAAGAAGTTTGCAAACTCGCTTGAGATGGTGAAGGATTTGGAGTAAATGTACCTCCAATATCTTTTTGAATTCTTTTTGAAAAAAACTTGAAATATCTCTGTTATTTGTTCTCTTCATTCTGAAATTAGATTATAAGAAAAGTTTCATTAATAAAAAATAGAAGTAACTAAAATCACATGAATATATGAACTTATGTCACTCTATAACAAAATAAATAAGTTAATGAAATGGTAAAATATAGAAGCTTGGAAGAAGCCTTAGAAGGTTAAAAAAATGGGTTGGGCTCGAAATCCTTCAACCGTTTGTGTTGCCAAGTGGTGGAGAAGTGCAAATTTGGGTGAATTTGGTGGAGGCTAAAAGATAGAAAATATGCACAAGGATTTATAGCAGTTCAAGCTTCTAACGAGCTCTACATCCACTACCTTAGCTCCCCACTAAGGATTTCAACCAATTCACTAAGAATTCTTCCCCTTTTCTAGGCTTATGAGGCAACCTTTTACAACCTAGACTCACTCACCAAGTCTAGCAACCAAAGCTCACAAACCGAGCTTTGGGAACACTCTTAAACAAGAGAAATTCTAAGCAAACTGAAATCCTCTCTACAAGATAGATGTTTGCACTCTTAAAGTACTCATCCAATCCTAAAACACTTGAGCATATATTGACAATTAAAGCTCACATGTTGTCTATACAAAGAATGTGAAATTAAACTCTAAGACAATTTTGACATCATAATGTTGTTGGCAATAAGATCATTAGTTGTTGCTGAAGCTTGGATGTCTCTTTTATGCTCCTAAATGAGTTCCTAGACGTTGAAGACTGTTGGGATTGAATTAGAGCCGTTAGAGCTTGTTTTTCCCACAATAAATGCAGTTCTACAGCCTTCTGTATCGATATGCGGGTTGGCGTATCGGTACTACTACTAGCCGTTAAGCTCATTTCTGGCTACGCGTATCGGAACGCCTTGGCCCATTTTGGTACGCCGTATCAGAACGCCATGGACCGTATCGGTATGACCTACAATTCAAATAGCTGTTGGGAAATAGTTGTTGGGGTGGTTAAAACTAGGATCGGTGCACGTTCATGCGTATCAAAACGATCCTACATATATCAGTACGATCAAACCTGTACCGGTATGGCTTTTCGGTTCTGAAAAATCACTGTAGCTTGAAACCCTTAGTCGTATCGAAACGGGGTATACCGTATCGGTACGCCTATGTTGAAAACTATATTTTGGCTACTTAAAAAAGTTTCAAACACTTCCAAAATCCTCTAAAAAACTTTTCAAACTTATTTTCAAGTTGTTTGGACATAAAACCAAAATTGAAATCTTTTCAATTTAGTCCAAAACTATTTTTCAATTATTATATCAAAACAATTATCCCAACAAAATGGCAAATCCAAAACCCTATTTTATCAATTCCTCTTCTTTCTCTTTTGATTTATATCTAACCAGTTGTTTCTTTTCGATTTGTCACTAGAAATGCTCATTGTTTAAATGCTTATTGTTTTTCTTCTTTCGATGCACTTCATTGAGCTTTTTTTCTAAGAATATATTATGGTATTAACACTAAGTTTAAATGATCTTTTGTTAATTTTTAAGAAAAAATGATAGTTTTATAAGAAATGAGTAGATCTATGAAAGCTATTGTTATAATAGAGTGATCACTGATAAGTGATTACACGGAAACATTAGCTTAATTTTATTACTGCCAATACATTCTTCAGAATCTACTTCTTATCAACCATGAAGCTTCAACGATAAACTTGTCCATAGACTACATGTTTCAAAATTTGATAAAAAATATACCTATGACAGACCAGTACCACAAAATCGGACCAGTTCCTTGACTTAACCGAAAGCACATCTAAACATGATTGCCTTACAATTCATCATCTATCTATCCTTTCCTGCGCAAATTGCAACATCCAAAAGTCTCCACTCTAACCAATTTATGAAACAACATTACCCAAAGACACAACACTGAAAGCAAACGAATTGAACATCCAATCAAAGCCAACGATAATCACGTCAAATTCATGCATACACAATATCAAACTGTTACAATAAAAGAAAACCCACAGCAATCAAGATCTGAAAATTGAACAGACTACCTAACTAATTGCTTAAGTCGAGATAAACACATATCCATGTAGCAATAAGATAAACAAATAGAAACCCAAATGAAAAATATAAACATGAAACTAAAAGAACTAAAGAAAAGAAGTGAGATTATGAATTTTGTAAAGAGCAAAAAGAAACATTCCGGTTAAATTTTGAAAGAGATGATCACTTCAGATATGAAGTAGGAAGCAAATAGCAAATTAAAAGAAAAAATAGATTTTTTTTCCCGAGCTGTGTTGTTCTAGGATGTTGAGAGAAACATAAGTTTGAGGGGAAAGATCGAGAGAATGAATTGGAATTTTGGTAAAGGAATCTGACTATTATGAATTATAACAAAAAAATAATATTTTTTTATTTGAAGGTCACCTGACCTAGCAGGTATATGAATAGATTCGCCCATGTGTTGGTAACTTGACAGGCAAAGGGACAAAGATTTCCTTGGGGTTTCAGAAAACCCAAGTGAGCGGAGCTTGTCAGCAATCCGCTGAATGGCAGATTGAGGGGGGGCTTGATTCTCGAGTCGGGTAACGAAGCTCCAAACAAAGAAGACATATTTCTGAGGGAGGATGAATTAGGGTTGTTGGTGGGAGAGACGAAGGGGGATTTTGGTACGTAGAAAGTAACATTTTCTCATGGATGAATGAGAGCAGTGAATTTCTGTATGTATAACTATGGCTACCGTTTACTATCACTGCTTCAAAGCAGATGAATTTTATCTATTTCTTCTTCAAATCAGAGCGGGATGTTTGAAAAACTCCGGATACAAATAATTATAATTTAATTATTTAATTAAAATTTTCACTTAAATTAGGTGTGAGTATCCGTTCGAGACGAATAAAAATATTATGAAATTTTGATAATTTGAGTCCAAGAAGTACAAAATCTAAAAAGTTTGGTGTCACTTCTAAAAACCTTAAAAAGTTAAGTGGCTCAATATACGATTTGTTCAAATTTAAGAGTGCATCATGTTTAGCCGTTTAACGGTCCAGTAACCAAAATGAAAGTTTTTCTAAAAGGTATATGGCTTTAGTGAAAGTTTTTCAATTTTGGTAACAATATTAAAAGCGTTCTAAAAGTTCGGCGACCACCAGTTCAGTTTACCCTAAAATCATATCCGACATCTAACATGATTTGGTATAATTAGGGTGCATATTATATTATCGTGTTGAGTAAAAAAAATCCGAGTTAGTCGAGTTGAAGAGTCTTATTTTATCATTCAAACTTTACTTGAATTTCTTTAGAGTCGAGTTAAGTTAAACCCTTCATATTTAAAATTTTCATTAGTGAAATGATTGTGTCCACTAGTCGACGACGTTAGGGGTCATAAAGGATGTGTTCCATTAGCCCGTCAGTTGTCCTGTAATAAAGTGATTGTGTCTATCAAACTATTTCATCTGTCACTATGGACAATAGCATGGAATGTGACAAGTGATCAGATGGTGCAATGTTAGAATTTTTAAACATGAATGATTAAATTTATCGAATTATTATAATTTAGGATCAAATTATAGAATACATAACTTTTGAAACCAAAAACTGTCGTATATCAATTCATATTAGACGTCTATTTTGATTTTAATGGTCCAATAATTTGTTTATAACAAAATTTTAATTGAATGACTAAATTATAACTTTTGGAAGAAAAAAGTGACAAATTTGTAACCGAACACATAACTGAATTACCTGGAGTGTATTATACCCTAAAATTTAAAACTGCACGTAAACTTTTATCAAATGTACAATGTTGTACATAAACTTTGACCTTTTACAATTGTATATTATTCTAGATTATGCATTTTATGAAAGCTCACGTGTAATTTTAATATTTATTTTTTTATTTAAGGCGTAAATAAATGGTTAAACCAATTAATTGAATTGATTTAACTGAGTTTGATTGATTTCAGCTATGAAAATATAGATTGAATTTTGAATTATTTATATTTCATATAGATTGAATATTTAACTAATTTAATCTAAATATAAATAATTCAATCGAATTATTTAATTAATCTCGTAAAAATGTTTAATTTTACCATACTATTTTCTATTTAAAAATAAAAAATAACATCAATTCGATTTAATTAATTATTTCGATTGGATAAAGAAAATCTTATTCACTTATTTACAATGGCATTTTGGAGGTCAATCCTACTTGTGTAACATTTGCAGAAGATTGAATAAAACAGTAAGCTCAAGGCACTGGCAACGGCTAGAAGCCAGTACAGTTTGTCCAATCCATCTTCCCTCATGTCATCGGAGAACCAGCTTTGTCTTCCGCTGGAACTCGTAAACGCTTCGATGACCGAGATCATCAAGGCGCTAAGGAAACTTCCAACTCCGAAAACACTTGTGTATAGAGCGAATCCCATTGTCCGCATCCGGACCGGGACTTCGTTGTAGAAGAACTCTTGCATCCCAACAACGGTGAAAATGTCCGAAATGCCTAAAAGAACATACTGAGGAAGCAACCAGAGGATGCTTAATGGCACCGTTTCGGATTCCCGGTTTCCCATTGTCCTACTCATCTCGAGCCTCTTTGTTTCGACAACTGCAGCGATGATCATAGCGATGACGGAAAGAAACATCCCGACTCCCACTCTTTGCATTACGGTAATACCTTTCTCGTTACGAGTAACCATCTTCGTGATCGGGATCAGAACTTTGTCATATAAAGGCATCAAGAGGATTATAGACAATGTAATGGCACTCTGTAGCGTCGCGGGCGGGATCTTGAAGTTCCTACCGATGCTCCGTTTCATTGTCATCCCTTGTTTCGTAAAAAAGGTTGGAAAATTACTGCAAACATCAAAAGCATTGTCCATATAGGCAAAAGCCGGAGGCCTATCTTAGCATTTTCAATCAGGTAAGTATTCGAATCCGAGCCCTCGTTGCTGCAATGCTTTTGATCACAAAGTGGTCTTTCTTGAAGCCTATAAACAAGTTACAAAACTAGAATTACCACATAAAACTCATGCACATTACCAAAGCTTCCTCAAAATCGAATAAGAAAAAAACTCACTCTAGCTCGACTACATCGGACTTGTCATTCTGCAAGGTGATTCCACCTTTGATTAATCTCGACACCGTCTCTTTCATGGCTCGAAGTATGTTCAGAAAGGGCTTATTGTACATGGTTCGATCCGGTTTATGAGTGTAAATCCGGCTACCACATACAAAGAGGACGACCGATATAATCATGGTGAACATGGGGATGGCGAATCCGAGTACCCAACCGAAAGTATCTTGGATGTAGGACATAAGGATCACACCCAAGAGGCTGCCACTGCAAACACCAAAATACCACCATTGGAAAAATAGACCCTTCTTCTTGGAACTTATTTTGTCATCAATGGTGCATTGAAATTCATCATCATGGTCAAGTTGGTCGGCTCCAATGGCTTGCAAAGATGGGCTGTAAGCACCTTGGCCTAATGAAATTAAGCAAAGGGAACCAAAGAGGAAGGCTGAGGAGCTTGTGGTGCTTGGAGGTGTATATGTCCATAGCAAAGCTGTTGATGTCACTGCCCCTAGGCCCTTGGATTGTAAAAAGAAATTAAAAATTAAAAAAATAAAAATTTACACCGACCCCGTATGCAACTATGTTATTCGAATTCAGATGTCTTTTGTTAATTATATCTCCGTATCTATATCCAAATATAAATCAGACATAAATGTCTAGCATAATACCTAAAAAACCATAAAATAAAACACGGGTCCACCATAAATGGATAAAACCCATCTTTATTTTTTTAGATAACCCGAGTTCGAGCAGAATAATTTTCACGGTGTATGTGCATTTTCAATAGGCAAAGAGTAAATAACATATACTACCATGTAATCACACTGTCATATTATGCTCATATAACCTAATAAAAAAAAGTTACAAATCTCGGACATAAATCATAAAATAAACGTTAAAGATACCAAAGTAACACGCATAATCAAGAAAAAATTAATAAAAGAAAAGTGGTGATGAATCAAGTCCAACTTGTTTAGTGCCTAATGGTGTAATCCATTAACCTTTTAGGACATAAACAAACATGTATTCAGATTCTTTTTAAAAAAAAAAGGAACATAAATGAAGTGCAATTTGATGAATCTGAAACTGAAGAAGAAATTTAAGAAGAGATATGACTCACCAAAACATAGAGGAAAGAGGAGGTGAAAATGGTTGAATACCTATCCCAAAAGGAGTCGGCCAAGGGTTCCACCAACAATGGCAACATGGAAGTGAACCCACACCAAGTGTTCACTGTCTTGGCTGCTGCACAATTGCTTATCTTCCCTACATCTGTTAGGTATGTCACCAAATTTGATGCCACCCCTTTATATGCAAACCTCTCCATTCCAGCAATCACTGCAAAAACACCAAAAAAAAACATTAAATTTGGTCATTTTTTGCTAAGAGATGGGAAAATGGTTACCTATAAGAAAAATACATGATTTGCCAAGTCCTTGAGCTCTTCCTTCACCAGCATGTTTAAAGACAAACCAATCTGCTGAGTAACCCTGAGTTAGAGTTTATAAAGCTAGAAAAGACATTTTACTTACTGTTTAGTGATAAACAACTAACAACACAGTCAATGCAGAGACTGACGCATGATTTTATGTAAAAAGATGCTAACTATCAAAAAATTATATTAGAATGTATGGAACGGAAGTATAAAAT
This sequence comes from Hibiscus mutabilis, assembly GCA_019671005.1. Classification (NCBI taxonomy): domain Eukaryota; kingdom Viridiplantae; phylum Streptophyta; class Magnoliopsida; order Malvales; family Malvaceae; genus Hibiscus; species Hibiscus mutabilis. The sequence continues at coordinate 2,703,599 of CM033752.1, forward strand.
TTTAGAAGTGCGAAATTAGAACCTGAATAGAAAATATAAAAAATAATTAAATTATAAAGAAATTTAAAACATTTAGAAAGTATTAAACTTACGACCTAAAAGATTTGAGAAAATATCAACTAAAACTTTTTAATTAAATTAAAAAAATTAACTGCTTACTCGATGGTTGACAAATGAAACGGTCACTTAAGAAAAGTAAAATTCACCACAACAGCAAAACTTGTGTTACATAAACAAACAAATGGGGAAACCCACTTTCGGTTTGGGGTTAGCAAGAAAAATGCAGAAAAGGAGACTGTTTTTTAGCAGTTTTGATGCAGTGAGGCAAGCACGTATGCTTCATTGACACATGGTGTTTAGCGGCTAAGCCAGGTTATGCCAGATGTTAAGTTCCCGATGACAGAAAATAAAGCTGCTGCTTTTATCTGTGGAACAAAAATGGTGAGGAGGAAGAGGTCGATTTCACATGAATGTTTCTGGTTTTTTCACCATCGGATTCTATTTGATTTCTAATATGGTCTTTTAAAGACAATCATAGGCTCGAATATACATGTTCATATTTAAATACTAACGAGAGACGAATTGGTTGAGTGGTTTTAGTGAAAAAAATATTATTATTAAGGATGCTTATCGAGCGAGTCGGTTACGAGCTGAGTAGTGCTCGACTCAATTAAAAAATTATTTGACCCGTACTCAACTTAATACTCGATAAATTTAATAAAATTTTGTTCGATTCATACTTGTAAAAATAATACGTTGCTCGTTAATTAAGCTCGCCAAAATTTTTACCTTATTTTTTAATATATGTAAAATCTCGTAATTCTGTATAGATCTTAATATAAACGTAAATTAACATATTTAACAAAAAATTATTCAATTTCAAAATCTAAATTTCAATTTAACAATTCACAAATATATCAAACTAATATATTATAAAAAAATTAATGAGTTGCTCGCGAACTTATTTAGTTGAGTTAAATCTTACTCGACTCAACTTGTTAAGATCTAGAGTCGAGCTCGAATTCAATTTGAGTTAACTCAAGTCAAGCATTGACCGAGTCGAGCTCGAACTGCTCACGAGCTGCTCAACTCAGTTAGGGACAAAAAAATCTTCTACCTTTTTCAATGCCCATTTCTATTCCCAAACATTAAAAAGTTAAATTCTAAGTCCTAACCCTAAATTCTAAATCTTAAACTATAAACCTTAAACCCTAAAAATTCACCATACCCTTAATTCCCTAAACCCTAACTTTAAACTTTAACCTTAAACTCTAAAAATACACTATACCCCTAATTCCCTAAACCTTAACTTTAAACCTTGACCATAAAACCTAAACCTAATTTTTTTAGTGTGGGGCATAGAAAGGGGCAAAGAAAAGGGGTAGAAGATTTCTATTCCTCAGTTAGCACCTTTAGTTGCTATCATATGAGACTCGGGTTCGAACAGTTTGTTAGCACCTCGAATTGTTAAGATCTAGACTCGAGCTCGAATTTAAGTTGAGTTAACTCAAGTCGAGCATTGACAGAGTCGAGCTCGAACTGCTCACGAGTTGCTCAACTCAATTAGCACCTCTAGTTGTTATCTTATGAGACCCTGGTTCGAATAATTTGTTTGCACGGTGCACAGTGTGTGTGCGTTTTCAAATGACTGAAAGTAAATAACAAATAATATAATGTATTCACATCATAATGTTAAAAAAATATTAACTAGCGGTACATTAGTGTAGGACATGAGATTAAATTTGTTTAAGTATTGAATATCCTTTGATTTAAAGGTAAGACTTGAATATTACATTACTTTTTGGGTTTTATTTGAGGTAATGTGATATTTTGATATTTAAGCGTTAAGTGTGCCACAGGCCCTTAAACTTTCAACAAAATTAATTAATGTAACACCCTCAACTCAGATGTCACATTTGGGCCTCAAGCCCTAAAACCATTACCCCAAATCATATTAAGTCCAATAAATCACAAGTCCATTCATTTAAGAAATAGATAGAAATCTCAAGTATTTCAAAATAGTATAAGTGGAGCTCCAAAATACAATATTAAAAACATTCGACTTAGACACTTAATACAAAATAAGAGTTACTATTATACATAGGGTTCTACGAAATACATAGCCCATTATATCTACTAATTGTACTCAACAACAACAGTCGATGCTGAAATCCTAGCCTTGATGGTGCCCCTCCAAACCACACAGCAACGTACTTACCTGCGAATAGAAACAACAATTCTAAACGTTGAGCTAACAAAGCTCAGTGGATACACAACCACTCAACCATGCTTAATGCAAATCATAAATAAAGCAATGCAACATGAAATGGTATCATGACAAGATAACGATGGCACTACCATAATCGCCTAAACACGTATCAACATGTATGTATGATCTTGCACACACCACATACATATACATCATTAAATTCACACAGCATCACACAGATAAATCAAACAATATTAAGTGAGGCCCCCGTCCACACAGCATCAGGATCCTGCACTTTGAGTGAGGCATGCATCCACATAGCATCGGTATTCTACACTCAAGGGATGAGTCATGCGTCCACACAGCATCGGGATCCTTCATCCATGCTCGGGATCTTCCATCAAGCATCTTCGAATGAGGCCCGCATCCACATAGCATCGAGATCCTCTATTCGAGAGTCTTCAAGGTGTTGCAACATATATTATTGGGTATCCGGATCCCACCACACAAGATTGACTCAACTACCTAGGCATCCTATCCGCACACAGCAAGGACCCTAATTACCACACAGCATCAATTGATCCACCAAGGATCCTTATGGGTTACTACCTTAAGCAATTCCCCCAATAATTACCAAGTTAATAGCTGTTTATTCCACTTACAGGGTTTAAACACCCGTTTCTCAGTTTTAGTATTCATTTTATACCTTAGGAGACCTATTGGGCCCTTAGTCTCAAATTATAAGCTTCATAAATTAAAAATGCACTTTTCGAGCAGATTACACAATGGGTATCGATACCTCCATATTGGCATCGATACCCCACCATCTGGTATCGATACTCCTAACCTGATATCGATACCCATGGTATCGATACTGTAACAACCTTTTTGAAATCGAAAATCGCTAAAAGGGAGTTCTTTTCCTTTTCTCTTTTAGAAAATATAAAAACGAGGAATTTTTTTGTATTTTTAAAAATAAAAAAACTTGGAGTCGCCACCGGCCACTGAGGTAAGCCGGACACCATAAAACCAAAGATTTATTCAAAAATAAGTTCGGGGTATGGTTACGTGTGGGGAAGGATTAGCACCTCCATCACGCCCGAAAATCGGTACCAAAATATATGTTGCTTTTAATTGATGGAAATTATTGAAAATTATATTGAATTTAATTAAATGGTTCCTGATTGAATATAAACTTTAATAAGACATGATTTTATCAAATTGGTGAATTCAAATTAATTGAACATTTAATTAATAAGGGTGACGATACCTCGGACCATAGATTAAACCGGCATCGAATAAGCTTGACTGTCGTATTAATTTATGGTTCGAATTTCGTTCATCACCTTTATGCATGATGCAAGCAGTTAAGCATGATGTTATGACTTGTTAAAATTTTATCTCAAATTACATTTACCTTTAGACGGTATGAATTAATTCAAATATTTGGTCAACATCCAATGAGCCAAGACTGTTACGACACAAATATCTGAATTAATAAATACCTTCTTTTTATAATTTAAGCTAATTAACCATATGCATGTCCATTAAAATATTAAAGTCATATGAATGACAATTAAAATGTATGGCATGGAAAGACATAAAATAAAACCTGAGCCCACTAAAGTCCTAACCTAAAATGGCCCAAATCATAGAAAATTAATTAGTGATCTAATTATTAACTAAGTTGGTCTAATATTAATCCTAAATTAATTAAATCCTAAAAACTAGAAAATCCTAACATTTTATGGATTATCTTGAATCAAAATAATTAATTTGATTAATTTTAAACTAGCACCCCATTAAGCCAATGATACTATTTAAAATGAATCGAATTAATTAATTATGATTTTAATTAGGTGTCCACCTAAGTCAAATATCATTTTTATCCTAAAAGGTAATTAAGAGACATCCAACTAATTTAATGAATTTAACATTTATCCCAATGAGCCAAGGATAAATTTAAATTAATTAAATTAATTCGAATCTCAAATCTAACTAAAGACTCCAAAAATCTAATATTAAATTAAATTTAATTAATTTAAAACCCATGCCCCAATAAACCGAGCACATAATTTAAATTAATTAAATTAAATTTTCAGACCCTAGACCTAATGCTAAAGGCCTAAACACACGCATGAAAAGAAGGATAAAAACGAATACCGAATATAATATAGCACGACATACGTGCATATTATAAACTAGTACATGCCATATAGTCACTAACATACAGTATAATAATAATATCGATAAAACATGCTCCATTGATCGAATAAAAACTGATGCACATAAATTTAAAGGAGTATACCCAAAGACTTAATTCCAACCGAAGCAATCTTGGTATTGGGCTTAGAGTAGGGATCTGTCTTCAAGCCTGATCTGTTTCAAAAGATCCGGTTCAAATGCCGGTCCGGTCCAGTAGGGGTAAGCCGCCCTGTTCGCCAAGCCAGGGATATCAGATCCCACTTTCCCCTTTTCTTTGCAAACCTCAAAGAGAACAAACCATCCCTTTCTCTCAAAGGAGAGTCCTAGCCCCGCTACTTTCACACTGACGCCGCCACCGCTCTGGCGGTCGTTCTGGTGAACTGAGACCACCACTCGAAAGGTTTCCCCCTTTCTTTTGATCTGATTAGCTTTAACAGAAACCAACCCAAACGTCTCGAAGGGCTCTCCACCTTTTCGACGCTTCTTCCACGTGTTCAAGCCGTCGACCGTTGGATCGTCGTGAAGTTGAAGTATGTTGGTCGCTGCGGTGAGAGACTTCTTTTCACCGTTGGGATCGCCGAGTTGTTACTTCGATCACTGGGAAACGACAAAGGTCGAAGGGTAAGCTCCTTTAGACTCGTTTTTATTTCTTGTTTTTCCACTTAGGTTTTGGTTGCTGATATGGTTGGGTTATGGTGTTTGGGTTGGTTCAGTTGAGGCTCTCGATCTGTGGAAGATGCAGCTCGAGGGGTCTTGGTGTTTATGTGTAACTTATGGGCGGTGAAGAACCGATGACAAGAGGCTGTCGGGTGGGGCTGGTCATTGTACAACGGTTAGGGTTTTAAGTAAATGATGTTTTTTGTTGAATTGATTGGGATGATGGTCTCGGTTGAGGAAAGAGAGGTGGCTTGGTGGTCGGTTGAGGGTCTCGGTTTGTGGAAGACGCAGAGAAGGGTGAATGGTTAAGCTAGAGACTGGTTTTGGAAGAGGCTTCAGGGGATGGCAATTTGGTGTGTGTTTTTGGGAAAGTTGGCTCGATAATGGAAGAGTGGAGGATCAAGGGTGGCTATAGGGGACTACCATGGTGAGATCGGGCAAGGGAGATGAAAGAATGGTGAAGGAAATCAGGTTCGACGGCTGAAGGTTAATCTTGTTGTGAAAATGGGAGAGGTGGTCATAATGGGACCGATGAGAGGTGAGTAAGTGGGCAAAACATGGAGAATCAGCCCCCTCCTCTATGGTTGCCTCGGTTCTGTCCTTTTTAAGTATCATTTCCCCCTAACGATCCCTGTCTCTTTGTGCAGATATAACGTGGGAAGCAAGGGGCCAAGCTGGTAGCAGTTGCGTGGAGCAAAAGGGGCTGGCAGATGCAGAGATGGTGCAGGCAGGCGTGGTGCTACTCAGGTAAGGGGTTACTCCAGGGCTATAGGAGCTGGTCCGGCGTGGATCTAGTTGGTGGCAGCTTGATTGCACCAAGACTGTTCGGTTGGATTCGAATCCAATGTTCTATATGGGGCTACACAAGTAAACCACAGGGGATTTAGGATAGACTCTAAATTTTTAAATTTAAGATTTTCTTTTAAAAACTGGGCCTAAATGGGCTATATATATTTAGGATATAATATTTTGGGTTTTCACTTGTATAATGGACTGTAATTACGAAACTTGTGCTTTTTATTTATTTAGTTTTGGTTTATAATAATAATAAAAATAATATTTAATAACTATAATAATAATAATTACAATCGTAAATAACAATAATTAATAATAAAATAAATAATAAATAACAATAATAGTAATATATAATACTAACAAAAAACAAATAATAATAATATTTGTATTTTTTTCATAATAACATATAGTAACATATAGTAATAACAAACTAATAGTAATAAGTATAATAATTACAAACCAAGTATATTAATAATAGTAATATTTTGGGGGTTTTAGTCATAAATAGGTAATGATAAGCAGTACAGAAATAATATTAATAATATTTTGTGTTTTTAAAAATAAGGACACATAATATATTGTAGTATATTAATAATAATATTTTTTGAGTTTTGCATTAATAAATAATTATAATATTAATAATATCTAAAGAAGGATAATAATAACCAAAGCCAATTATTTCAAATATTCTCAAAAATAAAAAATGTGTTAACACCCGGATAAAATTAGTGATTACAGCTGTCCCTCTTTGCTTACTCTTGTGGAACAAGAATAAAGCAAATACCATAAGAAAAAATTTATCCAACTTCTCTGTCTGAAGATTCTGAGCTGCGAGTTCCTCCTATATAGAACTATTCACCCTTCCTCTTCTTGAAATCCTAGAGCTACGAGTTTTTCCTATATAAAAGTCCTTGCCCTGAAGTCCTTGAGTTACGGATCCCTCTTATATAGAACATTTCATCCTGAAGTCTTGGAGCTGAAGAAAACATCCTTAAGAAAGGATAAAATCGGGGAATTTGAGTTTTTATAATACATCCTTAAGAAAGGGATAACATCGGGGAATCCATTTTTAATAAAAAAAACATCCTTAAGAAAGGATAAAACGGGTATTCGAGTTGTAATAAAACATCCTTAAGAAAGGATAAAACTGGGAATTTGAGTTTTAATAAAAACATCTTTAAGAAAGGATAAAACTGGGGAATTCAAGTTTTAATAAAAATATCCTTAAGAAAGGGATAAAATCGGAGAATCCGTTTTTAGAAAAACATCCTTAAGAAATGTACAAATTAGGAAATTTGAGTTTTAAGAAAAACATTCTTAAGAAATGATCAAATTAAGAAATTTGAGTTTTTTAATAAACATCCTTAAGAAATAATCGAATTAAGGAATTCGAGTTTTAAAAAAAACATCCTTAAGAAATGATAAAAGTGGGGAATCCGAGTTTTAATAAAAATATCCTTAAGAAAGGATAAAACCGGGGAATCCGAGTTTTAATAAAAACATCCTTGAGAAAAAGATCGAATTAAGAAATTTGGTTTAAGAAAAACATCCTTAAGAAATGATCAAATTAAAAAATTCGTGTTTTAAGAAAAATATCCTAAAGAAAGGGATAAAAATGGGAAATCTGAGTTTTAATATGAAATGGTATCTTGCTTTGAGACTACGGAATACCTCGACTAAATGCCCCAACTTTGGATCGTCTTAGCATGAAAAGATACTCGTCGCTCCCAAATAACCAAAAATTGGAAGATTTTAGAAATCATAATCTTGAAAGTCAAAAGACTCTTGATTCTTTGTTAAGATCCACTTCTCCTTTCATGAAGTTGTAGATCAAATCTTTTATCAATCTTAAAATACCTGTTTAAAATAAACAAAATGCTATGATGGTATGAGTTAGCATGCTCCTAACATAAGGACGTCTAACTACAAATGATATATGAATAGAGTCATTTTTAGGACTGTTAGGGAAAAAACCCTGCCTTCTAGTCAATCACCCTTAATTTCTATGAGCTTATTGTCTTTGTTTATCTTTTATCCCATCTTGAAAGGAGATTGCTGACTTGCACTGGTCGGCACAAAATCTATCACTTCTAGAAATTTAATTCTGAGACATGGCCCCACTCCACTTGGGCTTAGCTGTTTTCCTCTTCTATGACTCTTCATGACGAGTCTTTTTATCTCATCGTCGGGGTGAACACCATGCCCCCAAATTCCCAAATTTTCCTTATTTTCAATAGGGTCTCAAATCTTCCTTATTCTGAACCATACAAAACATTATGGCAGAAATTTACTACAAATCTCTGAACCGTCTAGCATATGGAATCTTGCTATTATTCTCATTCCAATCACTAATAACTTATTCCTTTATGCTAGGTTGGCCATGTAGATC